>CM036757.1:55810869-56462258 GCA_020796225.1 Arion vulgaris | reverse complement strand
TCAACCAGTGGAACCGTTTCACTTGGCGGAATTGTAGATTGATGTGATGTATTTATTGGTCTATGTTATCGACTTACGTTTTATATATGTTTCAGTATTTGTCTACGATACCAGTGTTCTACTTAGTGTTATATATTTATGGTCCTTTTCTCTTCCATCTCTCTTACATCTATATTTTTATCCTGATTCCATTATAAAATATTAATTTTTAAAGTCTGTGTGCACTGAGAGCCGGACAGTGTAGTGGATTGTACACTTTCTTCGCAAGCGAGTGGTCCCAGGTTCAAACTTCAACGGGGAAGTGGAATTGTGTCCTGTTCCTGATTGGTGACGGCTCTCAGGTCGACCCAGACCTACTTAGGTACCAGTGAAACACTGGGAAGACGACCGGCATGATGTTAACCATATCATCTATTGCGTTCTATTGGCCGCAATAAAATATAGACATAACACCGATTTCCCCAATATGCCACAGGTTATGACAACTGATACTTTACTACATATTAAAGTTACTGTGTACATTGTTTAAACAAATATATTTTAATATTGGGAATCAGTGGCGGCTCGTGCTCATTTTTGTTGGTGGAGCCAGACGTTCGGAAAAATCATGGTTTTGGGTTAGGTTATATTTTAATTTATAAAACAATAAATACACGTTACAAATTATTTTTGGTCGGATCCGGCCCCACTGGCCCTTAATGATGGGCCGCCACTGTTGGTAATATATACGTAATATGAAGCTTTCCACAACAGAATATCAGGAAGGAAGGCGAGAGGAAGACCGAGGAAAAGGTGGATAGATAACGTAGTTTAATTCTGCCAGGGAACTAAGAAAACCATCACACAAGTCACCAGAGAAGCGTAAGACAAATACATAAAACCACGACACTATGTTAACAACCCGGTAACAGTGTGCTGACAAAAGAAGATACATAATATTGGTTCATTCGTCTAATATTATAACATGTCATACATGTCTTCGTTCTCACGCTCTATATCTTCAACTCCCAATCATTCTCTCTCAACATCCTCTTCATGTCATATTTGACACATAAGTCACTCACAAGTGATCCCAACTGATCCCAGTCTGTTGCCTTTCAACTCATGATATCCCAAGTCATTCGACTCTCTTCCCTCAGTTATTCTAAAGGTTTCTTTTGGTCTGCCCCTTTTCCTCCGTCCATCTCCTGTTCATCGGAGAACTTTCTTTGACAACGTATCCGGTGACATTCTGCATATGTTCAAACCATATCCAACGTCTTCCTTTCTGATCGTTGTTGCCAGTGTTGTGCACTTAGTCTTTCTTCCGCAGGGTCTTATTTCTTGTCTTTTCTGGCCAAATGTTCCTAACATTGTAAAACTTTAATATCTACCTGTTTCTCTCTCTCCTATCTCACTCTGTCTTATCTTCAACCTCGAGGTAGATAAGTTCTTCAACCTCATGGGTCTCTGTGGTGCAGAGGTGAGTGTGGTGCAGAGGTGAGGTGCTCATATTTCGTGCCAAAGATACCAGGTACGCACCCTCGTAGAGACATCTGGATATTTTTCCAGAGATCCTGATCTCAGTGTAGGTGAGATCGAGTTCCTAGTCCTATCGGAGACGGACGATAAAATGTAGGTCCCCTGTTCAATATGAGCACGTAAATAATTCTTGGAATTTCAAAATCGAGAAGAGAAAGCAAACACAATTTATTAGAAAATCGAGAAGAGAAAGCAAACACAATTTATTAGAAAATCGAGAAGAGAAGGCAAACACAATTTATTAGAAAATCGAGAAGAGAAGGCAAACACAATTTATTAGAAAATCGAGAAGAGAAAGCAAACACAATTTATTAGAAAATCGAGAAGAGAAGGCAAACACAATTTATTAGAAAAGATTAAAAAATAAAATTCTTACAAAATATCTTTACCATCACAACGCGGACTCTCGCTACTGCTACGGAGCTCGTGCACTGCAGCTGAGATCTTCCTGTTTAAGAAAGAGATCGGAGTACACATGGTTACTCACTGAAGTGTAAGAAAGAGATCGGAGTACACATGGTTACTCACCGAAGTTTAAGAAAGAGATCGGAGTACACATGGTTACTCACTGAAGTGTAAGAAAGAGATCGGAGTACACATGGTTACTCACCGAAGTTTAAGAAAGAGATTGGAGTACACATGGTTACTCACTGAAGTGTAAGAAAGAGATCGGAGTACACATGGTTACTCACTGAAGTGTAAGAAAGAGATCGGATCACACATGGTTACTCACCGAAGTGTAAGAAAGAGATCGGAGTACACATGGTTACTCACTGAAGTGTAAGAAAGAGATTGGAGCACACATGGTTACTCACTGAAGTGTAAGAAAGAGATCGGAGTACACATGGTTACTGACCGAAGTGTAAGAAAGAGATTGGAGTACATATGGTTACTCACTGAAGTGTAAGAAAGAGATCGGAGTACACATGGTTACTCACCGAAGTGTAAGAAAGAGATTGGAGCACACATGGTTACTCACTGAAGTGTAAGAAAGAGATTGGAGTACATATGGTTACTCACTGAAGTGTAAGAAAGAGATTGGAGCACACATGGTTACTCACTGAAGTGTAAGAAAGAGATCGGAGTACACATGGTTACTCACCGAAGTGTAAGAAAGAGATCGGAGTACACATGGTTACTCACCGAAGTGTAAGAAAGAGATCTGAGTACACATGGTTACTCACCGAAGTGTAAGAAAGAGATCGGAGCACACATGGTTACTCACTGAAGTGTAAGAAAGAGATTGGAGTACACATGGTTACGAAGTGCAATGATGATGATCCAATCAAGCAACAAATCTTCAGTCTCGCATTATTTAAATCTATACAAATCTCAGTTTTTATTTTCTACACATATTTCTACACATTTATTTTCTATTTTTTTTAAATCAGTTCCATTTAAATTGTTATCACTTCTTCTTTAAACATCGACTTATCAATCAATGACCACTTAGTTTGTTTGACCATTACTTTTATTGAACATATCCAAGTTTATGTTTGAGATTCAACAAGAAAGAAAAAAGATAATACAGCGAAAAGAATTTGCATTAAACAGACACACGAACACGCTAGTGAACAGAGCTTTCATACCACAAAGAATACAACGTACATTGCCGGGTCAATAGAAAAAACTAGCCGCAAGCATCAGACTTGGGCATAGGTGTTAACATCCAACAGATATGAACTGTTTTAAATGTCTGCTGACATAGTTAAATATATAAGATTAGATAGCGGACGGAAAATATTGATGCAGTGAAGAATATTCAATTCATTGGTTATAAACTTGTTGCAGAAAGTAACAAGTTAGAAGAAATATATGATGATAAGAGCAGATAATATAAGCTATGTCGAAAGAAGTATGTGTTGAGACACATCCAACTCTAGATAACTAGGCCAGACAACTGACTCGGTTCCTGACATAGATCAGAAAAGGGGCTGGAAAATATAAATGGTTGATAGAACACTGCACGCTTTTTTGCAATTTTACTCAATTCTATGAGTCTATGGTTATTTATTGGTGAAAAAAATTCATAATATTGATATTCATTATTGTTGAACTTAACTTGTTGCATAATATAACTTCGATTTAGTATTTTGTGTTGATTTTAAAATGAATTCATCTATATACAACAATACTGGAATGCGAGGTCACGTGGTGTAGTTGTGGTCTGATTTCCCATAATTCTTACCTGAATCCGAATGCCCATAAGTTTATAGTTGGCTCTGGTTGAGAAGAGCTGAAAATACAAGCTATGTCGAAAGAAGAATGTGTTGAGAAGAGCAGAAAAAAGTGTATTTCGAAAGAAGTCTGGGATGAGAAGAGCAGAAAATATAAGATACGTCGATACAGAATTGAAAAAAAAATTACAAATACATTTATGACTTTCTTATACAAATAATTATGAACTTGTCACTAAATTTAATATCTACTATTCACAATATATATATGAGACTGCAGTAAAACTATTTGATTGGCAAAACACGTAATCACAAAGTACTGTAGTTTTACAAATTACAAAAACAATGACAAAATACAGCAACGTTTCGACCAACAAGGCCTTTATCAAGCAAACGAACAACAGGAGTGACAAATTTAAAAAACATAAATGGACAACCACATACAAACGTTTCTAATGAAAATCTGGGAATAAAAACGGATATCTGCTATTCCAGCACAGTCTTACTTGTACATCAAATGTGCCCGCCTTTATGCTTAAGCTGGGGCTCTTAGAACTCTTTATTTCCTCCATCTCTTCTTTTGAAAATCAAATATATCTATCTTATTTTAAATGAACTTAGCCGCCTGCCCAGCGTGTTCGTAGCGCGTTGGACGACGGTGTGACAAGCCCTCTGTGAGTGCGGGTTCAATTTCGCTAGTTGGCAGAAAAAGCCTCAGATTCTCCAGATTTACGGTGTTCGTGGCACCAAACCAAAGGGGTACGATGTCCATGGCACCGAGCGGATGAGCTGAAAGCTCAAGTGCTTCTGGATCGGAAAAAAATAAATAATTTAAATCAAATATGCCCATCTTATTTTTAAGTAGGTCAGTCTTGCAAGACATGCTCTGGTTTCTGTTCTCCCAGTTGACACTGGCAGGGCACTGTTTGACTTATTTCTAGTTTATGTAGGTTTTTGTTGACCACATGCGCCCATGTGTTGCCGGGACCAGCAAGAAGAGCAAAGAATAATAACACTCCGACCTACAAGGCATGTCGTAAGAGGTGAATAAGGTAGGGCCTAGGAAAACTACCAAAGTAAATAAAAAGCGTTCGCAGAAATCGGATGTAGCTGGCCTACTTGTAGTCACAACGTACAATCGCACTTAGGCTCGATCTCATACAAATCACAAAGCATAGTTAAAAAGTTGTTGATATGGAGCTTTCGAAGAAGAAGACATTGACCACACAACATAACAAATACCATTTCAATTTCAATTTCAATTTCAACATTTCAATTTCATGATAAAGAATAGTAATCTCGACTTATATTCTTGAAATAGTTTCTGAATTATTTTCAGATATTCATTGCGTGATTGTTACATTTCTTGCCAATATATTTGTTTTTCTTTGTACATTTGTTTAGATTTCTTGTAATTACGAATAAGCTTAGTGCGTAGAGTGTAATATGAATTAGCTTAGTGCGTAGAGCGTAATATAAATTAGATTAGTGTGTAGAGCGTAATATGAATTAGATTAGTGTGTAGAGCGTAATATGAATTAGCCCAATGTGTAAAGCTTTCGTTTATCGAATTAGACACAAAAAGTTGTCAGTTCAAGACTTACATCCGACACTTCACACGCGAGGAAAGGAAATGGCCCTCTTAACTCCTGCTTATATGAGCCTAGAAATGTAAAGTGACTGACACTTCATATCCTGTGGCTCAATGGATTTCTTGTTTCTTTCCCTGAGATTTGTTAAAAAATAGACACAACTCGCTGGGAAACCCTTGCTCTATTGCTGCAAAGCCATAAGAGTAAATCACACTGCTGAGGACATTCGTACCGCTAAGGCACGAAAAGACGAGCTTCTGAAAGTGACAGAACACTCAAGACTTACATGTCCAACCCTGATCACTTGTGTGCCATCTGTGATAGGGAGATTTCTTTCAAGACTGGATTCTGCAGTCGCCTTCGCATACACCAGATGTTCAACAACACACGCCTGAGGCTGTTGTCATCGCTTGAGATGAATAACTCATTATTATTATTACTATTATTATCTAAAACAAGAAAGAGAGGACAACATGAACCCTGAAACGAACTTTGCTGAGAGAGGCAAGAAATATTCATTAGTCTCAGTTCCATGGAGGAGATTGAGCGAGTTGCCCAGGACAGGGCGGTATGGAGCAATTACTTGAAGGCAATATAACGTATAACGGTACGAGAGGAATTATTATTATTATCTAAAACATGAAACCCACTGCATAATTTTATGTCCCACTTTATGAAAATGGGACGGATTAACGTAACGCATCATAAGCTTTCGTTTATAAATTCATTCGGACATTATGGTGGTTGTGAGTTCATTCATACACTCCATGTTCAACATGTGAGGAAAGGAATTGTCCTTTCTACCTCATGCACTCTAGGGTAGAGACATATCAAGGGACATAAGCACTTTCTAACCTAAAACGAACGGCATATGAACGGGCTACAAGAAATTAATTTGTAATTATTATTTAATGAAAACACGCGTGCTATATTTCTTATAAATTAAATTAAACTACAAGTGTTAGAGCACTGTGCGCCCGATCACATCATATGCTCTTTGGTTTAGATGTGGTGTATTGATTACTTTTTCTATTCTGTATTCATTACATTCTGAGTATCTATTTGACAGTTAATTGATTAGCAACTAATTTATATGTTGAATTTCATTAAGTTAATATAAAGTTGCTGTAAATTCGAACCAGGGGTCAAAGAGCACGTAATGTCAAATTAAGTGCTCTTGTTGCAAGGTGATTTAATGGTGTCACGAGTTGACACCATAAAGAGCTCGCCACACGTGAAGTGAAATGCTTGAGGAAGGCGGTGGTTATCACCAGGAAAGATAGACTACGAGAACATTAGAAGCGGGGTGGGCATAACTTCATGCACCGAATACATTGAAAGACAACAAATGAAGAGGTTCGGACGTTTAATGAGAATGGAATACAACCAACAAGACAACAAATGCAGTAGTTTAGACATTCAATGCACAGAACATGTTAGGTGATGAGAGCAAAGTTCTACCAAGAACATGTTAGGTGATGAGAGCAAAGTTCTACAAAGGGCATGATATATTATTTTAGCGAAGTTCTACAGAGGGCATGATATATTATTTTAGCGAAGTTCTACAAAGGGCATGATATATTATTTTAGCGAAGTTCTACAGAGGGCATGATATATTATTTTAGCGAAGTTCTACAAAGGGCATGATATATTATTTTAGCGAAGTTCTACAGAGGGCATGATATATTATTTTAGCGAAGTTCTACAAAGGGCATGATATATTATTTTAGCGAAGTTCTACAGAGGGCATGATATATTATTTTAGCGAAGTTCTACAAAGGGCATGATATATTATTTTAGCGAAGTTCTACAGAGGGCATGATATATTATTTTAGCGAAGTTCTACAGAGGGCATGATATATTATTTTAGCAAAGTTCTACAAAGGGCATGATATATTATTTTAGCGAAGTTCTACAGAGGGCATGATATATTATTTTAGCGAAGTTCTACAGAGGGCATGATATATTATTTTAGCGAAGTTCTACAAAGGGCATGATATATTATTTTAGCGAAGTTCTACAGAGGGCATGATATATTATTTTAGCGAAGTTCTACAGAGGGCATGATATATTATTTTAGCGAAGTTCTACAAAGTGCATGATATATTATTTTAGCGAAGTTCTACAGAGTGCATGATATATTATTTTAGCGAAGTTCTACAGAGGGCATGATATATTATTTTAGCAAAGTTCTACAGAGGGCATGATATATTATTTTAGCGAAGTTCTACAGAGGGCATGATATATTATTTTAGCGAAGTTCTACAAAGGGCATGATATATTATTTTAGCGAAGTTCTACAGAGGGCATGATATATTATTTTAGCGAAGTTCTACAGAGGGCATGATATATTATTTTAGCGAAGTTCTACAGAGGGCATGATATATTATTTTAGCGAAGTTCTACAGAGGGCATGATATATTATTTTAGCAAAGTTCTACAGAGGGCATGATATATTATTTTAGCGAAGTTCTACAAAGGGCATGATATATTATTTTAGGAAGATTCTTCAGAGGTCGCATGTGCATAATATTTTCAACAAAGTTCTGCATGGAGGTGAATAATATATTATTATTACATATTTCTAACAGAGAGGAGGATAATTATTTTGAAACGAACTTCTGAGAGGCATGAATATTATTTTCAGCTGAAGATTCACAGAAGGGCTATGGAATATTATTTGAAGGCACTAAAGTTCTACAGAGGCATGATATATTATTATTAACAAAAGTTTCCCACTTATAAAAGGGACGATTATAAATTATTTGTATAAAGTTCTACATAGGTGATGTATATTATTTTAACCAGTTCAACAAAAGAACCCATCATGTTAGGTAGAGAAATCACAAAGATTCTAACAAAGAACATAGTAAGGATAAAGAGCTAAAGAAAAAGAACATTATTTAATGAAAAGGCATAGTTCTACAAATAAATTATAAGTATAGAGCAAAGATCTCAAGCGGAAAACCCATGTATATGATGAGAAAGCAAAGTTCAACAAAATGGAATTCATTAAGTGATGATATAAAGTTCTACAAAGAACAGGTCAAGAGAGATGCAAAGTTCTCAAAGATAATGTTATGATGACACAAAGTCTCTACAAAGAACATGTTGAAGTGATGACAGAAAGATACTACAAGAACATTTAGGTGATGAGGCAAATCTCTACAAAAGAAACAAATGTAGAGGTTGGAGCAAAGTTCAACAAAAGAAACAAATGATGATTAGAATTCCAACAGAACATGTTAGGTGATGAGAGCAAAGTTCTACCAAGAACATGTTAGTGATGAGAGCAAAGTTCTACAAAGAACATGTTAGGTGATGAGAGCAAAGTTCTACAAAGAACATGTTAAGTGATGAGAGCAAAGTTCACAAAAAACATGTTAATGATGATAGCAAAGTTCAACAAAGAACATGTTAGTGATGAGAACAAAGTTCAACAAAGAACATGTTAAGTGATGAGAGCAAAGTTCAACAAAGAACATGTTAGGTGATGAGAGCAAAGTTCAACAAAGAACATGTTAAGTGATGAGAGCAAAGTTCTACAAAGAACATGTTAAGTGATGAGAGCAAAGTTCAACAAAGAACATGTTAAGTGATGAGAGCAAAGTTCTACAAAGAACATGTTAAGTGATGAGAGCAAAGTTCTACAAAGGATAAGCTGTGATGATAGTCACAAAGTAAGGCTAGACACTGAAATGTTTGAAACAAAATTGCATAAGGTGGAGAGAGAGAGAGAGAGAGAGAGAGAGAGAGAGAGAGTAATTGTAAACATGATTTCGTTTATCATATGATCATGCTAATCATATTTCAAATATCTGCCTCTGTATGCCTGTAACATAATATTTTTGTCGTAAACTTCTAAAGTTTTCAATAATTTGCTTATCTCTACAATTTCTCTGAAGTTCTAAAGCAAATTATCGTTAGGATCTGATAATGCAGTATTGTGTTTCCTCTTGCAGATTTCCCGCGGTACTTAATGACTGGGGGCTTATATCCATCTTACCCACCACTCCTGCCTGGGACAGCTGAGTCATTGTCCCTTCTGGGAACTGGAGTGGCTTGTGTGGCGAGTGGTGCCTCAGTGGGGCGGACCATCACACTCTCAGCACGTGGCACATTATCAGCGATTGTTGGAGATGCAGAAACGTAAGTACACTTAACTGGAATGGAACCAACAATGGAGGGCAAGTTTTAATTTCAGCTGCTGAAGGATCTAATGGATGAATGAGCCAACTAGTAAATTATCAGTCAGAATATAACCGCACATTTTATTATCATTTTTGTTATCAATGTCATCATTACCACCACAACCATCATCATCTCCCCTATAACCACCGTCATCATCGCCACTGCAACCCCCGTCATCATCACCACTACAACCACCGTAATCATCACCACTACACCACCATTACCAAAACACCATCGCCATCATCATCATCACCACCACAACCACCGTCATCACCAACATAATCACCATAATCATCACCACCACAACCACCAGCATCCTCAATACCACAATCATCAACATTATCACCACTACAACCACCATCATCATCACCACCACAACAACTGTCATCGTCACCATCACAATCACCGTCATCATGACCAATACAACTATCATCACCGCCACAATCACAGTCATCCTCACCCCAACAACCATCATCACTACCACAACCATCCTCACCACCACAACCACCGTCATCCTCACCACTATCACCACTACAGCAGCATCACAACCACAACCATCATTGCCACCACAACTATCGGCATCCTCATCACCACAAACACTGTCATCATCACCACTACAAACACTGTCATCATCACCACTACAACCACCGTCATCACTACAACATCGGTTTCATTACCACCACACCACAACCACCATCATCAACCGCCACAACCATCAACATCATCATCTTCTTTATGATTTATCTTGTCCCCAGTTATCAATATATTAAATTGTGAACAACAATCTCTCATTTACATGACACAATAAAAAAACAACTGGCTAGAATCGAGGTAGCAGCAATCATGATTACACACATAGGTACTCAGTACAGTCCTGAAATCATCAGTAAAACACAGAACTTATAGTAAATTCAAGATCTGTGCCAACGACCTGTGCCCCTGTGGCTTGGCGAGTATGACAACAGAACATATCCTACAGAACTTCCCCCAGTATGCAGAACTGAAAAGAAAAAGGTGGCCCACGTACACTAGCGTCCAAGACAAACTGTATGGCGTGGCTGATAATCTGAGGCAGACGGCTGCCTTTATTAGAGAATCCGAAATCCCAATATAGTGAGAACGCAGAAGACAAACTGTATGGCGTGGCTGATAATCTGAGGCAGACGGCTGCCTTTATTAGAGAATCCGAAATCCCAATATAGTGAGAACGCAGAAGACAAACTGTATGGCGTGGCTGATAATCTGAGGCAGACGGCTGCCTTTATTAGAGAATCCGAGATCCCAATCTAGTGAGAACGCAGAAGAAGAAGAACAGTAACTGATAAGAGAATTACAAATTTACGATCAATTCATAAAGTCCAGCAACTTGTTTTCAACTCGCACAAAAAAATTTCTTTTAAAAAATCCATAATGCAAGTATTCAACAATGAAGGTAATTATCAATGTAAAAAATATAGGACTACGACTATTGGAATACCACATAGAACTTTTTGAAAACTTGGTGAAGACAATTATGTAAAGGTATATAGCAGGAAATTAAAGAAGAACAAGCGTGGCTTCACAAAAATTAAACAACTAAAAACAGTATGGAACAGAACTGATAAGAAAACAAACATCAGAATACTAAGAGCATGCATATTCCCAGTGGGAACGTATGGGTGTGAAGTATGGGCATTTAATTTAATAAAGCAATGGAAAAACGTATGTGTGCTTTCTAATATGAGTGTTACAGAAGAGTCCTACGTATATCATGGACAGAGAAGAGAACAAATAGATCTATCCAGAAAGAACTCAAAATCAAAGAAAACTGGCTGATGCTACAAATAAGAAAGAGAAAGCTGAGATATTTTGGACATATAAAAAGACATGAAGGACTGGAGAAGACCATCATGGAAAAAGGCATACCGGCAAAGAGAAGAAAAGGAAGACCACGGAGAAGATGGATTCAGGATGTATCTGATGGTTTGAACATGACAGCTGCAGAGGCAGGACATTTGACCAATGAGAGAGAGAGAGAGGAATTCCGGAAAACTGTTAGGGTGGCATAGTTCTGCTCAGAACAAGCTATTTGATGAGGATGAACAGGGAAGAGAAAAAGGAGACTTTTCAGAAACAAACTGCCCGTGTAGGCTGTTGTAGACCAATTGCAAATAGACACAGCACATGTGGGACAGCTTGCATATGATAGAGATGTTGTCAAAAAAGCTGTCATGCATGGGGGCGAACTTTCATAATGGTTACTTAATAAATAAGATAAATGACTGAGATAGAGAGAGAGAGAGAGAGAGAGAAAGTGAGATAGAGAGGGAAAGAGAGAGAGAGATAGAGAACCCCTTTATGATCGACAGACCTGTCAGTCAATCAGTAACCACACATACGACTTAGTTCTCCCAAATGTCAAATTCGATCGTAGAGAAATAAATCAATACATTCTGAAGGCCTGTAAACTTAATAATAAGCTGCTTTCTGCTCATTTGGTTGGCTCCTAATGCACGTATAAGGTCATTCTATTTTAATCAATCGATTCTCCCCAATATGAAGTAGCGAAATGCCTCAAATTAGCACGAAAATAATGTAGATAAGTCATGCAATGTTTCTAAATATTATCTTCTGACACAGCGCTTCCCAAACTTTGCATTACAGCGGGCCCCCTTTTAAATATATTTTGCTGCTGAGGACCCCCACATGTTTCCATATATGAAAATCTTCTAGCGATGGAGTTATTATTACACCACACAACAGTCAAGCTGGAACCAATTTCTCAGACTGCGGGAAACTTCAAATGATCTTTCGTTTTGTCATTTCAGACATTTAGACTCCGGTCTGGTCTATATCCTTTGATTTTGCAGTGAAACTAGTTTACCACTGTTTTTTATACATGTTTTAAAAATTTATTTTTCGTTTGAAATATCAAAGATTATAATATTTCTTCAAGAGCTTGAGGACCCCCTGTTAGTACGTCGCGAACCCCCGGGGGTACGCTGACCCCAGTTTGGGAAACTCAACACTAACAGTAACATGCCTGAATGTTGAACATGCCCAAGTTTCAACATATCTTATTTTGAGAGTGAGTTGACACACAACAGATTAAATTATAATGCAAATAAGAGAGACCAATAAATGGGGGAAAAGCAATTACATTTTATATTTTTTATTATTTTAAATTTCAATATTATTTTAAATTTCAATAGTCGTAATCTTGTAGCTCATCACAATGTATCACCTAAAATAGAAGCAAATATCTTGAAATAATCATGGTGAGTTTGTATATCAACAGTTTGAAAAAGTCATCTTCTTCTTCTTCTTTTCTTCTCATCACCCGGTTAGCCGGTTGTTGCCCAGTGTTTGGTTCTCTGATTTTGTCTTGCGCATATCTAGTGGCTTTTTTTTCTCGATACAGAGAGCACTTGAGCTTATAGCTTTTCGGCTCGGTGCCATAAACATTGTAACCCTTCGGTTCGGTGCCACGAACACCGTAAATCTGGAGAACCTGTTACTTTTCTGCCAGCCCACGGAGTTGAACCGCACTCACAGGGAGCTTGTCACCCGTCGTCCAACGCACTACGAACACGCTTGGCAGGCAAAAACGTTAATTTCATATCCTTTACAGGACTTTGGGAATCAACCGCAGCTTTGTAACGTTGTTTGTTATTTTTCTAGGCATTATTACGTTCAGTAGTGTGCCATTGCTTTCTGAACGGGTGGTGCCATCGTCCTTTGTTAAAATCCACGCGAAACAATTTGCAACCAAACCCTCCGCAGCGTGATTCGAACTCAGAACGTCGAGGTTAATAGACCGAGTCACTAACCCCTAGGCTACAAACGCCACCTATCTAGTGGCTTAGGTGATAATTATTGCTGCTTTTTTGACATGATTCTGCTATGCCACATATCCATCTTTTTCATGATCTTCCTCTCGCCTTCTATCTTGGTGTTCTGTTGTAGAAGACTGTATACGGTGAAATTTGATTGTATACGGTGAAATTTGATTGCATTCTATTAAGTTGCGGAACCACCGAATTCTTTGTTTTTCAATGCAATTCAATCAAGGTTCGATCTCAACTCTCTCTTATTCTGATGTTGGCGACTATCTTTTCTGCTGCTGTTGGTAACTTTTCGTAAGGCATCGTATTTCACATGTATGTATTTTTGCTACTGTGCTTTGCTCATTGTCCAAATGCAGGAGAAGGTAGTAGAAGCAGTTAAATTATACAACCTTAATGTAGCGTCGGAACATAGAACTCTATCCGACTTAATCTTCGATCCCATTAGTCGTAAATTTGCAGTTGGATAGCACAAGCGACATCAGACTTGATATCTAATGGAGTGTTAATGAGAGCATTTAGCTGATGTTGTAATTGCTTATGTATATGGAGCTGGTTAATGTTGGCAGTTGTGAAACTCTCCTCCCTCTTCTGTGTTACTAAACATTTCGTCGCAGACGGATGCTTCTGTCAAGTTTAAATCTTATTCAGACCTGCAGTTATAGTAAGATAAAGTCGCTTATTATCTTTATGCGAGATGCTAGTTGATTTGACCCATTATAAATGCATATGATTCCTACATTACTGACTATCAATATCATTAGAACATGCAGTATATCATTCCTACAATACTATCATATCATTAGAACATGCAGTATATCATTCTACAATACTATCAGTATCATTAGAACTGGTATATCATCATACAATACTATCAGTATCATTAGAACAGTGCAGTATATCATTCCTACAATACTATCAGTATCATTAGAACATGCAGTATATCATTCCTAAATACTATCAGTATCATTAGAACATGCATATATCTACAATACTATCAGTATCATAGAACATGCAGTAATCACTTCATCAGTACATAAATCATATCTCTCAATACTATCATATCTTAGAACATCATATATCATTCTACAATACTATCAGTATCATTAGAAATGAGTATATCATTCCCAATATATCAGTATCATTAGAAATATATATCATTCTCAATCTATCATATCATTAGAAATGTATATAATATATCATTCCTAAATACTATCAATCATTAGAACATGCATTATCATCCTCAATCTACATATCATTAGAAATCTATATCATTCTACAATCTATCAGTATCATTGAACATGCATATATCATCAATACTATATTAGATTGAACATCATTAAAATGCATATATCATATCATAGATACATTAAACATCATTTATATCATTAACATATATATATCATTAAACATTAGTATCATTTACAAACATCAGTATCATTAACATCATTATATCATTTACAATACTATAATCATAAAATGATATATCATTCATACAATACTATCAGTATCATTAGAACATGTATACATTTATCAATCTATCAATATATTAGAAATATATATCATCTACAATACTATCAGTATCATTAGAATATGCAGTATATCATTCATACAATACTATCAGTATCATTAGAACATGCATATATCATTCCTACAATACTATCAGTATCATTAGAACTAGTATATCATTCTACAATACTATCAGTATCATTGAAATAGAATCATTCCACAATATTCATATCATGAAATGCTTATATATCTACAATATATCAGTATATATCATTACAATACTATATATCATACATACATAATCAACCTACAATATATCAATATAGAACATATTATATACAATACTAAATATTAGAACATGCAGTATATCATTCCTACAATACTATCGTATCATTAGAACATGCATATATCTACAATACTATCAGTATCTTAGAAATGATATATCATTCTACAATACTATCAGTATCATTAGAACATGCAGTATATCATTCCTACAATACTATCAGTATCATTAGAATATGCAGTATATCATTCCTACAATACTATCAGTATCATTAGAACATGCAGTATATCATTCATACAATACTATCAGTATCATTAGAACATGCAGTATATCATTCCTACAATACTATCAGTATCATTAGAACATGCAGTATATCAATCCTACAATACTATCAGTATCATTAGAACATGCAGTATATCATTCCTACAATACTATCAGTATCATTAGAACATGCAGTATATCATTCCTACAATACTATCAGTATCATTAGAACATGCAGTATATCATTCCTACAATACTATCAGTATCATTAGAACATGCAGTATATCATTCCTACAATACTATCAGTATCATTAGAACATGCAGTATATCATTCCTACAATACTATCAGTATCATTAGAACATGCAGTATATCATTCCTACAATACTATCAGTATCATTAGAACATGCAGTATATCATTCCTACAATACTATCAGTATCATTAGAACATGCAGTATATCATTCCTACAATACTATCAGTATCATTAGAACATGCAGTATATCAATCCTACAATACTATCAGTATCATTAGAACATGCAGTATATCATTCCTACAATACTATCAGTATCATTAGAACATGCATTATATCATTCCTACAATACTATCAGTATCATTAGAACATGCAGTATATCATTCCTACAATACTATCAGTATCATTAGAACATGCAGTATATCATTCCTACAATACTATCAGTATCATTAGAACATGCAGTATATCATTCCTACAATACTATCAGTATCATTAGAACATGCAGTATATCATTCATACAATACTATCAGTATCATTAGAACATGCAGTATATCATTCCTACAATACTATCAGTATCATTAGAACATGCAGTATATCATTCCTACAATACTATCAGTATCATTAGAACATGCAGTATATCATTCCTACAATACTATCAGTATCATTAGAACATGCAGTATATCATTCCTACAATACTATCAGTATCATTAGAACATGCAGTATATCATTCATACAATACTATCAGTATCATTAGAACATGCATTATATCATTCCTACAATACTATCAGTATCATTAGAACATGCAGTATATCATTCCTACAATACTATCAGTATCATTAGAACATGCAGTATATCATTCCTACAATACTATCAGTATCATTAGAACATGCAGTATATCATTCCTACAATACTATCAGTATCATTAGAACATGCAGTATATCATTCATACAATACTATCAGTATCATTAGAACATGCAGTATATCAATCCTACAATACTATCAGTATCATTAGAACATGCAGTATATCATTCCTACAATACTATCAGTATCATTAGAACATGCATTATATCATTCCTACAATACTATCAGTATCATTAGAACATGCAGTATATCATTCATACAATACTATCAGTATCATTAGAACATGCATTATATCATTCCTACAATACTATCAGTATCATTAGAACATGCAGTATATCATTCCTACAATACTATCAGTATCATTAGAACATGCAGTATATCATTCATACAATACTATCAGTATCATTAGAACATGCAGTATATCAATCCTACAATACTATCAATATCATTAGAACATGCAGTATATCATTCATACAATACTATCAGTATCATTAGAACATGCAGTATATCATTCCTACAATACTATCAGTATCATTAGAACATGCAGTATATCATTCCTACAATACTATCAGTATCATTAGAACATGTAGTATATCATTCATACAATACTATCAGTATCATTAGAACATGCATTATATCAATCCTACAATACTATCAGTATCATTAGAACATGCATTATATCATTCATACAATACTATCAGTATCATTAGAACATGCATTATATCATCCATACAATACTATCAGTATCATTAGAACATGCATATATCATCCTACAATACTATCAGTATCATTAGAACATGCAGTATATCATTCCTACAATACTATCAGTATCATTAGAACATGCATTATATCATTCCTACAATACTATCAGTATCATTAGAACATGCAGTATATCATTCTACAATACTATCAGTATCATTAGAACATGCATATATCATCATACAATACTATCAGTATCATTAGAACATGCATTATATCAATCCTACAATACTATCAGTATCATTAGAACATGCAGTATATCATCCTACAATACTATCAGTATCATTAGAACATGCATATATCATTCTACAATACTATCAGTATCATTAGAACATGCATTATATCATTCATACAATACTATCAGTATCATTAGAACATGTAGTATATCATTCCTACAATACTATCAGTATCATTAGAACATGCATTATATCATTCATACAATACTATCAGTATCATTAGAACATGTAGTATATCAATCCTACAATACTATCAGTATCATTAGAACATGTAGTATATCATTCATACAATACTATCAGTATCATTAGAACATGTAGTATATCAATCCTACAATACTATCAGTATCATTAGAACACACAACAAATGACTCCTTCAATACTGACTGTCAGTATCAGTGGCGGCTCGTGACAATTTTGCTGGTGGGGCCAGACAAATATTTTGAAAAAATCATGGATTCGGGTTGTTATTTTTAATTTATAAAATAATAAATACACGTTACACATTATTTTTGGTGGGGCCCTGTCCCACTGGCCCTTAATGACGAGCCGCCTCTGGTCAGTATCATTAGAACATGCAGCAATTATGAACGCCTCCTTCTAAAGTTAAGGAGAACCAAAGATATTACCATCTTTAGGACACCCTAAGATATTACCATCTTTAGGACACCCTAAGACGTATGCAACGTGACTAGAAGGCACGACATCAATACAGAAGACTTGTAGGAGCTGGTCAGAGACAGATCCAACTGGAGACAAGTTCTGTAAACGAGTCTGTGAACGTATGAAACCAGACTAAGACAATTTGCTGATATAAAACGTACCAGGAGAAAGCAGGACATAAAACCACCAAGCACTACGTTACATCCATTTTCTCACGGGACTAACAGGATTCCATCATAATAATTAGGACAGTGTCGACTGTATGCCATTGTCCAAAAAAGTGAAAGTTGTTCACATTGACCAGTGCACCAGCTAAAGTAGCACACCAGACTCATGAACACATTCGACAAATTATATTCAATAAGTCACAGTCTCAAACTTGGTCACTTGAGATTAATTTGATGAAAAAAAAATTCCTGCTGGAATCACTTGCTGACGAATGTGTTCATGTAGGCCTCTCATCTTTCTGTTCAGACTTCTGAGTGTATGAAACTGTTCACATAAATAGAAGACTGAACCTGGACCAGGAGAAGACTGGACATTGTCTTAGGAACACGTCTGATGATCGATCATGATTATTCGCTTGAACTTGGACAAAATAACATCATATCCAGTTTAGAATTATTTCTTATTTGGACTGAGAAATAAAACAAATTGGATAACCAGAAGTAAAACATACCCTTTCAAATAAAACTTATACCATCGCTTCTTCAAGAAAGATACAGATAGTTCATCTGCTAGAGCACTTACTTTGTAGACCATGGTCTTAGGTTTGATATTCCCAGACAGAGTGTAATTTTTTCCCGACTAGATCGACTATCAGGTTAATCTAGCAAGGTCTAAAGATGAAGGATTTGAACCGGGTTTAACCATATGGCTCGGTTTCTCTCTGTAGGAAGGACACACTAGCTGCCGAAAGTATTGCACAAAATACGAACTCCGTAACCCCGACAACAATCCTAGGGATCTTCGGGAAAACCCATAAACAGGACGACGATGTTCGGATTCGAACTCGAACTTACGAACTTTGGAATGCAAGAATACTGCTTAACCGCTTAGCCACATCGACTCTTTGATACAGGTACAATACTGCTTAACCGCTTAGCCACATCGACTCTTTGATACAGGACAATTGGGTAACACCGAAATAATGGGAAGTAAAGGCGCCCGGCGTGATGTTGACCACATAGTATACTTTTCAACAAAATACCGCACAACCTTCAACTCCCTGATATCATCATTTGTTTCTTTGACGCAGAATACAATATGTTTTGCGTCACGTAGTTTGTTCTGCGCTAATCACATCGTCCGTTGTGACTGTAATCTCCTATTTTGGAGTAGAAACTCTTGCAACACGTGCTGCAGGTGAAACTGGAGACTGTAAATGATACATATGATGGTCTCTCTGACCTCTGCGCTCTATTTTGCCTCCATATGCGATGGTGTTTTTCTGCTTTTCTTTTTGAGCCACACTTCACTGCCGCTCGTCATCCTTTCCTGTCTTTGACCAAGTGCTCCGAATTTCCTTTGCCTATGCTGCGTGAAGTTAAATCACGTTTGCATATTCCCTGATATACCACATTGTAAAAATAGTTGCTGTTTTCATTTACGTTATGTCATTATCGTGTGTCATGCTCATGTGCTTCATGGGACCTTGCCTTTTCATAGGTCATTCCCATGCTTCAAGCTCAGATAATTTTCCTGTATCTATTTCCAGTATATAGATGTCTTATTTTGCAAGAATGTTGTAATACGATTCCATTAAGATTGATATAACTCTTGTCCATCATTTATGGAGTTTTTTTTTCTGAAGTCTTTCTATTTATACCCTCTTTGTGTTCCGTTAACACATACGGCTTTCACAAAATATTTCAAATTTTACCGTTCTGTCTCTTTTCTATTAATTGTTTTCGAAGTCAGACCACAATCTTTCAACTCTTTTCCACATTTCTCTAAATGTTTTCTTTTGAGCCAGGCCTTCTCTTCTCATCTGCTGTCCAACGGAGAGCTGTGATAGTCAATGTCCACACTGACATACAACACATATAACCAATCCATCTCTACCTTCGTCTTTTAATGATGATATCCGATTATGCAGTCTGTTCGATTTAAAAGCTCTTCATTTGCTATTGTATTTGGCAAGAATATGTGCAGGATTCTTCTTAAACATTAATTGTGGAATGTCTCCAGTCTGTGTATAATACGGAGGGTCATTTGTATAATAACAATCTCAGGAAACTACTTACATATATTTTAAGTTCTATTTTAACATTTAATCATTTTCCTTTCCAGATTTAGTTTGAGAATGGCAATAGTTTGACGTGCTTGTTTTGTTTTCCCAGTGATCCCCATCCTGTGTTACTTTACTACTTTACTTCCCATGTATAGACAATTCTTAAGTCTTAGAATTCTACATCTGTATGTCTTAACAATACTGAACAGCGCTTAATGACTGTGATAGTCGCCTATCCTCCGTAATAAGCTTTATACGTTTGTCAGAATTTTTTTGTCTGTCAGGATTTCTTCTATCTGTTTGCTTTCAAGTAACTTGATAATATTTATGTCAATCTTTCTTCGTGTGAATGAACCGTCAATAATAATTGGAAAATATTTAATTGGATACTTTAGAGGGATTCATCTTGGTATTCTCACTAGATTGTGTTGCTGGTATGTTTATACAAGTAGTAACATCTGCATGGTCAGAAAAAAAAGTTAATTGCGTATCCTTTACAGGACTTTGTGCGAATTAACCCCAGCTTTTTAACGCTGTTTATGATTTTTCTAGGCTTTATTACGTTCGCCATTGCTTTCTGAACGGGTGGTGCCATCGTTTTTTGTAAAAATCCACGCGAAACAATTTGCAACCAAACTGTCCGCAGCGTGATTCGAGCTCAGAACGTCGGGGTTAATAGACCGAGTCACTATCCCCTAAGCCACAGACAACATTTGATGTTTAGAAGTTGCTGTAGTCCCAGCTTTGCAACCAAATTCACGAGGATTGCTCACCAGGCGTAGGCAAGCTTCTGAAGATTCAGTTGTTACATGGGCGCCCGTTTCGCAGTTAGTGATGTAAAATTAGAGGGAAAATTAGTCCGTGTGGTACTGGGGTCCACAAAGGAAGCAAAGAATAGTACCACTGCGACCTTACAAGGCATGTCGTAAAAGGTGATTGATGTAGCACCTAACGAAGCTGCCCTAGTAAAAAAAAAGCATCGCAGATGTGCTGACCTACTTGTAGGTGCATAACTGGCACAACGTACAATCGCTCCTAGGATGATATCACATAAAAATCACACAGAATGGTTAACAAGTGGTCGATATGAGCGTTCGAAGAAGAAGAAGAAGAAGAAGAAGAGAGAAAAAATTGAACTGGTTACTCCAACTCCAAACGTGAGACCTTACTACTGTGAAATCTTTAATACTTCACACCATGCAATACTGTGCACTTTAGGATTGTCCTTAGCTTCATGCCACATTTCAATAATGATGTGGATCTTCTAGCCACAGCAAGTCATGAATGCTTGTAGAAAATACACTTAGTAAAGAATAGTTCAACAAGCATGGGAATAAGTAGAAAACTACATTAGCCTTTCATCTTGTTATCAACTGTTTCAATATTTTGTTAAATGTTACTCATCATCAGTATCCTTTATAGGACGTTGCTCGTTTTGTAACGCATCCAGTTCACCCACTTTGTCGATGGTCATTTTCATGGTTTCTTTAATATCTTGTAGTCATCTTTCTCTTGGTCTGCCTCTGCGTCCTGGGACCCTGCCCTCTAATATTGTTCGTTCCAGGCCATCGTGACGCCTGATGTGACCAAAGTATCTAATTTTTCTGTATAGTATGTTGTTTATCAGCCAATTCTCCTTAACATTTAGTTCTTTCGGGACATCAGGAATCTCGCTATAATGTTATTATTATACATTAAATGTTACTATTGTTTACGATCAAATAACATACGTTGATTTATCCACAGAAGCATGCCTGGCCTCCATATCTGCAGCTAACCACCACTCAGCCTTGTATGGAATAAGCGCCAACGCATTACCTCAATTTCTCGACCATACACCGTTTCCATCCCACGGTGCTACGCCGTTTAGTTTGGTAAAACAAGAGCCTAGAGAGTTGTCATGTACAGAGAAAACAGCAAAACAAGGTGAAAGACGAACGATGGGCTTCAAGGTGGACCTAGATCTGAATAGAGGAAGTAAAGAATCTATGTCGTCATCATCATCTTCTTCGCTGGGAAATACTCCGAGCACACATATGAAAGAACCCAAACTGTCGCCTTCTTCATTCAATGGATCATTTGCAAAATTGGATAAAAGGGGCAGTAACTTAAACGTGTCACCAGGAAGTAGCAATAGTCATCATAGTATAAAGAAATCGTCGAATCATAACTCGATCAATTCAAATTTAGTTCAAAGACACAACTCTGAAAGTGCCAGGTCCAAATGTACAAGTCCACCTGGTAGACATTCGCAACATGCATCAACTTGTTCCTCAAACAAAGACCCAAGTAATTCGTCAAATTTTAAGAAATCTGGACCACGGTCAGCATACAGTGGTTCAAAACTTGTAAAAAAATCCAACTCGGCAAATGTGGCACCCGTCAGAAGTAACTTAGGTATACGACCACCTTCAGCTACAGCATTGTCTGAATCTCCCATTGTCAGTGTTCCAACTCTGGCCGCTGCTCCCATTCCACTAGCCACTGTCCAGCACGATGGCATTGTTCTGTCAGCCCTGGCATCACCTTCGTCAGCTGCAGCATCCTTAGCTTCTACGAAACCTGCAGTACTTAAACATCAGACAGACAGGATGAGTCGAATCTCAACTGTAGATCAGGAGCATGCAGATTAGGTAAATCCTGACAGAAGCCAAACATCTAGTGAACTTTCAACTCGGCAGATGAACTCATCTCCAAGTTATGAGTATAGTACGTCGGATCGACATTCTGTTAGCGGCGAAGATCTAAATATAAATACAAGCTGTAGCAGTAACAGTAGCTTGGTTGTTGCTAGTGATCAGGGGGATGATTCTAAACTTCTCAGTGATGACAGCTCAGAGATTGTTGTAGATTCCACAGAAAACGATGATGAATCATTAGACATATCATCAGTGTTACCAAAGTCGGAGCAAGACCGAGCCATCGAAGAAACTATACAGAAAGTCGCTTCAGCTACGGATGTTCTAATGGAAACTGACAAGGAAGATGTCACCATGACATCTCTGACCTATGCAAAAACTTCACTAGATGCCTCAAATACATCAGCACAGCTTTCTCTGCCCAGTCCAGAAACATCCTGCAATGTAACATGCTCCGGGACACCATCTGGTACCCGAACCGTGTATGCTAAAACGCAGACAGTCCCTTCTGTTGATGTTTCAGGTATGTTGTTTTTTTAATTATTTTTATTTTTAATTATGTATTTAATTCTTCTATTATGATAGCCGATACCGAAGGTGATAACACGTGCCGTGGAAATTCAGTACTTCGAGGCCAATTCTGGCCAAAACATGTCGGTGTCCACACGATACGCGGTTGGACTACAGACACTGTCACGTACCTCTGAAGTCGGAGAAACGCTCGCATGAATGTTGAGGGACACTGGTGACAAGAAACAAGGTTCACGTAAAAATTAATAAAATGTCATATTATGCCTGACTACGTCTGAATAAAGGAAAAATAATAATTGAGTTTCAATTGTGATGTAATTTATCCCAATACATCTTTTTATATATATATATATATATATATATATATATATATGAATATATATATATAATATATTTAAATTAAATATATATATATATAATATTATAAAAAGGTTTGTATGCTATGTTCCTGAAAGAATATATATATATATATATATAATATATATATATATATATATATATATTATATATATATATATATATATGGTATATATATGCATTTAGTGTGTTTATTTCAATTTTAAAAGTGATATAATATTAACGTTCATTGATTAAACTTTGGACTATTATGCTTTCTTTCGTGAAAGTTAGTAGACGTCTAGTAGTTAGTAGACACACACAACTAAAGATATCAAAATGAAGTTAAAAGTACTAGCAAAAGAAAGATTCTTCTTTAAGTTTTATTATATCTCCAGGAAAACGACGAACGTACACACACACGTGTGTGTGTATATATATATATTGTGTTGTTTATTGCGTTAGAGTTACTTTGACCTCCGATAAAATAAGGCCGACGGGGTCAGGTAAAAATTCTAGAAAATGAGACCCACAACCGTCCCGTGATCCTCGCATTCCAGTATTGTTGCATAAGGACTAATTTATTTAAAACATCAATTTATTTATCACAATATGCTACATGAAGTAATATTATGAGAAGGTTAAATAAATATCTTATTTCACAACATGCTAAATGAAGGTAATATTATTTAAGTTAAGTTTAAACTAAAATATCAGTATTATTAATACTTGTCATCAATAAATAATCATGGGCTCGTAAAATCGCAGAAAACCATATAATGTTTTATCAAACACATACAAAAAAAGTTAAGTCCCCCATCCCCACACCATTAAACAGGGATTTTGGTTTTCCTGTCTGAGCTAGTCTGTCTTATGTTGCCCGGGGCCAAGGATTCACACACCAGTAAATGATGGTTAGAATCTCCACACTTTAGATTTCCGCAGAATCATCGACGGAGCTACTGCGTAAGTTCTCTATGGCTGAAACTTTCAAGCAACGTTCAGCTAACATAGAAGGGACTGAGCACCACCAATAGAACACCTTGCACTGCTGTTGATTCCAATAAGATTTATTTTACTCTTTTTTCGCTTGATTTATTTTATTAGTATGTCCATCATCATTTCGATTATGTGACTTTGTGTTCAGATCACATCTCTTTCTTGTCTGTGACTTTGTGCTCAGATCACATCTCTTTCTTGTCTGTGACTTTGTGCTCAGATCACATCTCTTTGCTTTGTCTCGTGACTTTGTGCTCAGATCACATCTCTTTCTTGTCTGTGACTTTGTGCTCAGATCACATCTCTTTCTTGTCTGTGACTTTGTGCTCAGATCACATCTCTTTCTTGTCTGTGACTTTGTGCTCAGATCACATCTCTTTCTTGTATGTGACTTTGTGCTCAGATCACATCTCTTTCTTTCTGTGACTTTGGCTCAGATCACATCTCTTTCTTGTCTGTGACTTTGTGCTCAGATCACATCTCTTTCTTCTCTGTGAGTTTGGGCTCAGATCACATCTCTTTCTTGTCTGTGAGTTTGTGCTCAGATCACATCTCTTTCTTCTCTGTGACTTTGTGCTCAGATCACATCTCTTTCTTGTTCAAGAAAATCCCAACAACATGAACTTTATTACACCCACGATGTAACTTTAAGGATGATGACGATTTGTTGAAATTTGGTTTAAAATCGGTATTAATTATTTGTGTCTGAGCAGCGGCTTCCAAGCATACCCAATAACGATTTTGAAATACCAAGGATTTCTTAACGTGCTTAACTTGATCACGGAATAATGCTTTATAATAATGTCCAGCCTAATTGCCATGTCGCTTCAGAGACACGCAAATAAACTTGTTCTGAGGAAAGAGAGAAATTGTCTTTTAAAATGTTTCCAGTAGACTGTTTATTTTATTATAAATTTTCCAATTTTATCGTCAAGCATAAATAAATATTTCTACGAGGACGGGGACAGTTTGTAGGACTTTTAACTATATTTGTTATTCATTATTTATTTGTGTCTGGTCGCTGGTTTTCCAACATACTTTTGTTAATTTTCAAATGTCAGTGTTTTTTTTTTCTCCGTTCTCCCTTCTGCTATGAGGGTCATTCAGTCGTAGTCATGGCGCCTAATATGTCAACATGAATGATTTTTGCATAAAGATTTGTTTTCCTAATATCAAGTGCCGCTTGCCATTCAGGTTAGCCTAACTCCGACTTTAGATGTATTTGTAATTAAGATCCCCCCAGTAAAGCTTTCCTGGAGTTCAATCTCGTGCGGTGCACACAGAAAACGTTTGCATTAAACTGACATCGAACCTCGAATGTTCCCGACACATGGTCACTAGGACAACGTGTTATCCACTTTGCTATCGGTGACCTCTGGTGCTCAACTTGATAACTTGACTTACGATCTATCGTCCATCTCCGATACAACTAGGCACTTGGTAGTTTCAGTTTCAAGTTATCAGGGATCACTGAAAAAAGTACATTTTGTGTTTGAAGACAGCACCTTACCTACACGTCATCCCAGACTCGCTATTTTTCTGTCTACAAAGAAATGTTTTAAAATGTATACACTATATGTTATATTATGTTATATTCTATAATGTTATATGTTATAGAAATCGCTATCATTTTTTCATAACACATTATAGATTAGGGATATGGTATTGAGACCGTACATTTCTTAATTTCTCAAAATTTTATAAACACAGAAAAGATCAAAATCTATCCAACAGTAACTCGAAATTAAAGAAAATTTAATAATGGGAGATGCAAGACTGAAGAAATAGAAAGTACATTGGACACATTAAGAGACATTTAATGGGAGATGCAAGACTGAAGAAAGAGAAAGTACATTGGACACATTAAGAAATGAAGTTTTGGAAGGTAGTTATGAACATTATGAACATGGACAATGAGCAAAGCGCAGCAGTCATAGTTTGTTAAAAGAAGACTTATGAACAAGACTTATTGGAAAGTATTATAACATTTTAAGAAACATGGACAATGAGCAAAGGGCAGTCACAAAAAATAACTACATGTGAAATGCGTTGCCTGCAAAAAGTTACCAATAACACCAGAAAAGAATCACCAACATCAGCATAAGAAAGAAAGTTGGCACAGAACCTTGCTTGAATTACATTGAGAAACAAAGAATGAAGTGGTTTGGCCACTTAATAAGAATGCATCCAAACTCCACAGTATACAGAGTCTTCTACAATAGAGTATCGGGAAAGAAGGCAAGAGGAAGACCACGGAAACGATGGTTAGATGGCGTAGCAGGATCGTGTGAAAAAGCAAAAATAATAATCACACAAGCCACCAGAACAGCGCAAGACAAAAAACAGAAAACCACAACACTGGGCAACAACCCTGTAGCATTGTGACGATAGAAAATCACGACACTGGGCAACAACCCGGTAGCAGTGTGACGACATAAAATCACGACACTGGGCAACAACCCGGTAGCAGTGTGATGACACAAGAAGAAAAAGAAGTTATGAACATTGTTTTAAAAAGCGGAGAAGAGAAAGACCGAGACAAATATAAACACATAATGTGATAAATGACTTGAACATGACAACAACAGAGGCAGAACATCTGGTCTTTGATAGAAAGTATGATGGCTGTTATGATGAAAACGTTCCTGAAGCTATTGTCTATTGTATATTTCCAGGTGGAAGATGTAGTTGGCTGTCCACTCTTGCCTTAAGCGTAGGGATGGGAGCTTTAATTTGCGTTCTAGGGCCAGATGAGTCGCCCTTAAGTTCCTGAAGCTATTGGAGATAAATACACGCACACCAACGATATACACACGCAGACACACAACATAATACTGAACACACATGGACTCTTTCTCTCTCTCTCTCTCTCCTCCTCCTCTCTCTCTCGCAATTGAAAGAAACTGCAAAGGAAATATGCTAATGTTTTTCAAATTGTATTTCTGCAATCACACTAATGTATTTTTCTTCAAATTATTATTTTAATCTTATTAATGTATTTTCTTCAAATTATTATTGTAATCTATTATTCTAAATTATTATTGTAATTCTTAATGTTCTTCAAATTATTATTTGTAATCTCATTAATAAATTATTTTTTCTTTCAAATTATTATTTGTAATCTCATTAATGTATTTTTTCTTTTTACAAAGTATCCAAATTATTATTTGTAATCTCATTAATGTACAAAATTTTTTTCTCTCTCAAATTATTATTTGTAACTCTATACTCAATATTGTAATTTAAGTTCAATATTATTTAACTCATTAAATTTAAATTATTTTGTAATCTCATTAATGTATTTTTCTTCAAATTATTATTTGTAATCTCTTTAATGTATTTTCTTCAAATTATTATTTGTAATCTCATTAATGTATTTTTTCTTCAAATTATTATTTGTAATCTCATTAATGTATTTTTTCTTCAAATTATTATTTGTAATCTCATTAATGTATTTTTTCTTCAAATTATTATTTGTAATCTCATTAATGTATTTTTCTTCAAATTATTATTGTAATCTCATTAATGTATTTTCAAAATATATTTTCTTCTTTACTCTAATTCTGTTTATCTTACAACGTCAGGATAACAAGTGATTTCTAGAACCAGTTCTTGTTAGGTAGTTCTTTATCTTACAACGTCAGGATAACAAGTGATTTCTAGAACCAGTTCTTGTGTAGGCTAGTTCTGTTTATCTTACAACGTCAGGATAACAAGTGATTTCTAGAACCAGTTCTTGTGTAGGCTAATTCTGTTTATCTTACAACGTCAGGATAACAAGTGATTTCTAGAACCAGTTCTTGTGTAGGCTAGTTCTGTTTATCTTACAACGTCAGGATAACAAGTGATTTCTAGAACCAGTTCTGTGTAGCTAGTTCTGTTTATCTTACAACGTCGGGATAACAAGTGATTTCTAGAACCAGTTCTGTGTAGGCTAATTCTGTTATCTTAACGTCAGGATAACAAGTGATTCTAAACCAGTTTTTGGTAGGCTAATTCTGTTATCTTACGTCAGGATAACAGGATTTCTAGAACCAGTTCTTGTAGGCTATATTATAGTTCTTACTGCTTTTTTTCAGTACATTTCGTGACATCCTTTTACTTTTTGTCCACTGTTTCTGTGCAGAATTGTATTTCAAACCTGTTAGTAATCTGCTTATGTGGCAGAATCATTAAATTTGTGTCTGTCTTGGTGAAGTTCTGTAGGAATATATAGAGTATTCTAATGCCAATATAATTATGATCGTTATAATTTTCCAGTTATATTTAAGTTACATTGTATATTCTAAAGTGAATAAGAAGTTTTAATAACCAAGGGAGAGCACCGGAGCCAATGAATAGGGTATATAAATAGACAGCAAACAAATATTAAGGGCTTCCGGAAAAAAAAACAATTTATCCGAAACAGGATTCAAACCACAAAACTTTATTTCTTACGGCGTCCACTTCCTAGCTAGCCCTGCAGACGAGCGTTTTTCATAGAATAACCAGCTATCTCTTTAAAAAATTAGCATTACTTAGTTGTGTATTTTGTAAGCAAGGTCGCCTGCAAGACACAGAAAATCAGGTCAGATTCGATCGAACAGTACTTGCACAAACACATGCAATAAGATTTTGTGTTTGTATATAGTAGACGATTGCCCGCCTGCCCAGCGTGTTCGTATCGCGTTGGACGGTGGGTGACAAGCCCACTATAAGTGCGGGTTCAATTCCGTGGGCTGGCAGAAAAAGCCACAGGTTCTCCAGATTTACGGTGTTCGTGGCACCGAACCGAAGGGTTACGATGTCCATGGTACCGAGCTGAAGAGCTGAAAGCTGAAGTGCTTCTGGAACGGGGAAAAAACAATATAGTAGACAAAACAGCAGCATACACAAGGATACACATATAACATGCACGCACACATCACTCATAGTAACGTCAAATATATTTCTGACAAATGAATACAGAGTTTTCTTATTCAAATGCTTCATATCGACCACTTGTTAAACCACTCTTTGTGATCTGTATGTGATCTGAGCCTAAGTGCAATTGTACCTTGTGCGAGTTATGGGCCTACAAGTAAGCCAGCAAATTCGATTTTTGTGACGCTTTTTATTTACTAAGGTATCTTCCCTAGGCCGCTAGCCCAGTCGCCTCTTACGACGTGCCTTGTAGGTCGCAGTGTTGCTATTCTTTGCTCCTCATGCGGCTCCCAGCAACATATGGGCGATGAACCCCTATAAAGTACTCACCGTGTGGTTTCCTGTGTAGCGAAGAATAGTATCACTTTTTTCACTCTAATTTCGGACAAGACGTCTAAGAGAGGTAGTTTGGCGACACCACATCGTGAAAAAATAATCAAACATCTATTCAAACAGAGACAGACAAAAATCTATCCCAAACTGCTCATGAAGATCCTGATACCAAAGTGGAATCGCACAAAATCCAACTGAGTGCGCATTTTTGTCTCTGCCTTGTGTACCCTTGGGCGCGATGAGGAATGATGATAATTTATATTTTAAGAGTAGATGTGAAAAAACACGTTACAGTGCGAAGAAATGCGGCCTTTAGAGACTGTCTGAACACAACATAGAGCAAATATTTGTTCTGCTGAAAATAATAGCTAGAAGCAATTAAATTTCATTGGTATGGAGGCGTGATGTACAGAATACAGTCGGAGCTAGTCAAACACGACCAGTGAAACGCTGGTTCATTTATTGTACTGTTACCATTGAGAGAGATTTTGGGTGGGCAGTATAAGAGTTTTGCTCTCAGATTTTAATAAATGATGTGAAGTATGTAGACGGAGCCGAAACAGAGCGTCACATTATGAATTTGGAATATGTCCTAATTTTATTTTGCTGACGAGATAGATGTCTACCTCATATATTTCAATACTTCCCCTTTATATTCACGTGTCTTGTAATGACTCTTAACTTTCTGCAGAATGTAACATCCTAAAATATTGCACATTTCATCATAATGTTCAGCAAAAGTTACCCCAATAATAACATCTTCATTGCTGTCATTTTAAACCAGTTACGCCCGAGTGGTTACCGGGGCCCAAATTTGGGGTGTAAAGAATAGAACTACTGTTACATGCCATGCATGTCGTAAGAGGCGACTAAGGAGGTTTGACTGAAATCGGATGCACATGTCCTAAACGTGTAGAAGTCTATGTGTTTAGGGACCTACCAAATCAATGTGCAGCGTATACACGTTCTTGGTAAAGATTAAACATATCACAAAGAGTGATTAAAATTGGTCGTAAAGAACGAACGCAAAGAAGAAGAAACCAGTTATTCATGTCATTTGGTTAATTATTCATTTGATGTCTAATGTCATGTTAGCGAATAAATGACACATCACGAAAATTGAATAGTGACATTGTGAATCATGTCCAACTAAATTACCATGTTGCTTCAGGGGCAGAAACACAAACTCAGTGGCGGCTCGTGACCATTTTTGCTGGTGGGGCCAGAGAAATATTTTTGGAAAAATCATGGATTTGGGTTGTTATTTTTAATTTATAAAATAATAAATACACGTTACGCATTATTTTTGGTGGGGCCTGGCCCCACTGGCCCTTAATGACAAGCCACCCCTGCACAAACCTATTCTGGGGAGAGAAGTATGCGTCTTATAAAATGTTCCCAATTGTTGTCTAATCTATTACCACAGTTCTAACATCAAAACAGAACTACACAAGCAACTATTAGTAACAATATTCTTTTTATACTTCTTCGTATTCATTTACGTTCCCAATGTAGCATAAGGCTGCAACTATCACTAACATTTATATTATTGTTTTAAAATTTCAACATTCCTAACAAAACATGGCGTGGGCATCTGTAGCTTAAGTGGTAGTGAGTTCGCTCACAACCCAAGCGTACCTGGTTCAAACTCTGTGGCCGGCAGTTTGGAAACAAATTTATCCGTGTGGATTTTTACAAACGGTAAAAATAGACACCACCGCTCAATAAGCAATGATACACTATTGAACGTATAAGTTGTGCTTAGAAAAATCAACGACTTTATTGTGGTTGATAGCGATGACCTGTAAAGGATATACCACGATTTTAATTTTTTTTTCTTCAAGAAAACATATCGCTGATGTTGTTTCTAACGTTACGTCAGTCATCATTTCATTACAGTTTCTTCCAGAAAACATAGCGCTGATGTTGTTTCTTACGTTACGTCAGTCATCATTTCATTACAGTTTCTTCCAGAAAACATATCGCTGATGTTGTTTCTAACGTTACGTCAGTCATCATTTCATTACAGTTTCTTCCAGAAAACATAGCGCTGATGTTGTTTCTTACGTTACGTCAGTCATCATTTCATTACAGTTTCTTCCAGAAAACATATCGCTGATGTTGTTTCTAACGTTACGTCAGTCATCATTTCATTACAGTTTCTTCCAGAAAACATAGCGCTGATGTTGTTTCTTACGTTACGTCAGTCATCATTTCATTACAGTTTCTTCCAGAAAACATATCGCTGATGTTGTTTCTAACGTTACGTCAGTCATCATTTCATTACAGTTTCTTCCAGAAAACATAGCGCTGATGTTGTTTCTTACGTTACGTCAGTCATCATTTCATTACAGTTTCTTCCAGAAAACATATCGCTGATGTTGTTTCTAACGTTACGTCAGTCATCATTTCATTACAGTTTCTGTAAGAAAACATATCGCTGATGTTGTTTCTAACGTTACGTCAGTCATCATTTCATTACAGTTTCTGTAAGAAAACATAGCGCTGATGTTGTTTCTAACGTTACGTCAGTCATCATTTCATTACAGTTTCTGTAAGAAAACATATCGCTGATGTTGTTTCTAACGTTACGTCAGTCATCATTTCATTACAGTTTCTTCCAGAAAACATATCGCTGATGTTGTTTCTAACGTTACGTCAGTCATCATTTCATTACAGTTTCTGTAAGAAAACATATCGCTGATGTTGTTTCTAACGTTACGTCAGTCATCATTTCATTACAGTTTCTGTCATAAAAATTGCTAAAAATAAATGTGGGTAGTTAGCCATAATGAAGCTCACAATACCATGTAAGAATATTGTTCAATAAGGCACACACTTATAAAATAGTTGCTAATAAAATTGTCCGTGTATAAAACCCCACTGTATATTACAACATCTTCTGTGTTAAACTGTAGCATGGTATCAGTTCTTATTGGTCATCGTCATACTATTAGAGATGACGCATCTTTACTGATTGTTCAACTCAATATTTATTGAATGTTATATAGATGTTACTGATTGTGTAACTCACTATTTATTGAATGTTATATAGATGTTACTGATTGTGTAACTCAATATTTATTGAATGTTATATAGATGTTACTGATTGTGTAACTCACTATTTATTGAATGTTATATAGATGTTACTGATTGTGTAACTCAATATTTATTGAATGTTATAAAGATGTTACTGATTGTACAACTCACTATTTATTGAATGTTATAAAGATGTTATTAATTGTACAACTCATTATTTATTGAATGTTATATAGATGTTATTGATTGTACAACTCACTATTTATTGAATGTTATAAAGATGTTATTGATTGTACAACTCACTATTTATTGAATGTTATATAGCGGTTACTGATTGTACAACTCATTATTTATTGAATGTTATAAAGATGTTATTGATTGTACAACTCAATATTTATTGAATGTTATAAAGCTGTTACTGATTGTACAACTCACTATTTATTGAATGTTATATAGCGGTTACTGATTGTACAACTCACTATTTATTGAATGTTATATAGCGGTTACTGATTGTACAACTCAATATTTATTGAATGTTATAAAGCGGTTACTGATTGTACAACTCAATATTTATTGAATGTTATATAGATGTTATTGATTGTACAACTCACTATTTATTGAATGTTATATAGCGGTTACTGATTGTACAACTCAATATTTATTGAATGTTATATAGATGTTATTGATTGTACAACTCACTATTTACTGAATGTTATATAGATGTTATTGATTGTACAACTCAATATTTATTGAATGTTATAAAGCTGTTATTGATTGGGTAACTCACTATTTATTGAATGTTATAAAGCTGTTATTGATTGTGTAACTCACTATTTATTGAATGTAATAAAGCTGTTACTGATTGTACAACTCATCATTTATTGAATGTTATAAAGATGTTATTGATTGTACAACTCACTATTTATTGAATGTTATATAGATGTTACTGATTGTACAACTCACTATTTATTGAATGTAATAAAGCTGAAGAGAATATAGTAATAGTAAATTCTCTCGTACAGTTATGCGTTACATAGGGCTCATAGTAATTTCTCCATACCGCTCTATCATGAACAACTTGCTCAATCTCCTCCATGGAACTGAGACCGATACATCTGACATATCTCAGTAAAGTTCGTTTCAGGGTCTCCCTAGGTTGTTCTCTCTTTCTTGAACCTTTTACACTTCATCCCACTTCAATGTCTGCTTTGATATTCGTTGATCATTTCTTCTCACGGTGTGTCCCACTTCAATGCCTGCTTTGATATTCGTTGATCATTTCTTCTCACGGTGTGTCCCAACTTCAATGCCTGCTTTGATATTCATTGATCATTTCTTCTCACGGTGTGTCCCAACTTCAATGCCTGCTTTGATATTCGTTGATCATTTCTTCTCACGGTGTGTCCCACTTCAATGTCTGCTTTGATATTCGTTGATCATTTCTTCTCACGGTGTGTCCCACTTCAATGCCTGCTTTGATATTCGTTGATCATTTCTTCTCACGGTGTGTCCCACTTCAATGCCTGCTTTGATATTCGTTGATCATTTCTTCTCACGGTGTGTCCCACTTCAATGCCTGCTTTGATATTCGTTGATCATTTCTTCTCACGGTGTGTCCCACTTCAATGCCTGCTTTGATACACATCTTTCACGTGTTCCCACTTCAATGCCTGCTTTGATATTCGTTGATCATTTCTTCTCACGGTGTGCCACAACCATATTCTTTCTTCTTTCTTATAACAGTTGTTACTAGTGGTTGAAGGGAATAATTGTAAACAGTAATATAAACTAGATATATGCAACAATAGTTTTGATCGAGTGTTTGATACAGAATCGCACAGCTGGTCTAGTTAAAAATGCCACTATAAATTAGGCACTCAACTTTTCATCATAAAATATCAGTTTGTGTTAATTTTAAAGTGTAATTGCACGTGATAAGACGCACTTATGAACATGTGAGAGAGATGATACTCAATCCGTTATGACAATTTTTAAACATGAAAGATGTAGCTTTGATTATAAATATTTACCTGTTACCTGCATAGTGAGAAGCTTCTACTCAATGGATTAGAACGCGGGCTTCCAACTAAGAGACCAGGGTTCAATCATCAGTAAGGTCAATGAGTTTTTTCTATGTCAGGGCATAAAGAAACAATCTTAACCTGAACAGTTTTGCGGTGACTGCACGAGTCATGCGGTCACATTCCTCATGCTCATGTTCCCTCTGTCGGACACCGCCCTAAAAATATGTATTGCACATGCCGTAAAGATCTGCAAAGTTGGTATCAATGAAAAGATTGCTCTTGTTGCTGTTTAATAAGACACCAGATGTCAGATAATATGTGAGATATTTATAGTCTTAACGAGTTTTCCAAATGAGCATTTGTATTATCCTTCTTTATGTTTTCGACTTGACAAATTTCGTTCTGGAACAATGCCGTTTACATGCTTACATGCATAAATGCTTTAAAAAATGCCACCGACCGCCAGTCCAGCGTGTTCGTAGCGCGTTGAATGACGAGTGACAAGCCCCCTGTGAGTGCGGATCAATTCCACGGGCTGGAAGAAAAGCCACATATTCTCCAGATTTCTGGTGTTCGTGGCACCGAACCGAAGGATTACGATGTCCATGGCACCAAGCCGAAGAGCTAAAAGCTCAAATGCTTCTAGATCGAAAAAAAATAATTTTACAATGCCACTATTTTACGCGCCAAATCTCCAAGTATAAAATACTTGTTGACTAGACAATACTTGTTGACTAGACAATACTTGTTGACTAGACAATACTTGTTGACTAGACAATACTTGTTGACTAGACAATACTTGTTGACTAGACAATACTTGTTGACTAGACAATACTTGTTGACTAGACAATACTTGTTGACTAGACAATATTGTTGACTAGACAATACTTGTTAGACAATCTGACGACAATACTTGTTGACTAGACAATACTTGTTGACTAGACAATACTTGTTGACTAGACAATACTTGTTGACTAGACAATACTTGTTGACTAGACAATACTTGTTGACTAGACAATACTTGTTGACTAGACAATACTTTGACTAGACAATTGTACTAGACAATACTTGTTGACTAGACAATACTTGTTGACTAGACAATACTTGTTGACTAGACAATACTTGTTGACTAGACAATACTTGTTGACTAGACAATACTTGTTGACTAGACAATACTTGTTGACTAGACAATACTTGTTGACTAGACAATACTTGTTGACTAGACAATACTTGTTGACTAGACAATACTTGTTGACTAGACAATACTTGTTGACTAGACAATACTTGTTGACTAGACAATACTTGTTGACTAGACAATACTTGTTGACTAGACAATACTTGTTGACTAGACAATACTTGTTGACTAGACAATACTTTTGACTAGAATGTACAATTTGCTCTTGACTAGACAATACTTGTTGACTTAGACAATCTGTACTCAGAAGAATGTAGCTAGTACAAGCTTGATAGACAATACCTGACTAGCAAAGATGGAAACGACGGCATCAAGAACAGCTTTAAGAAAATGAATAACAACTTACAAAGTGCATTAAAACAAGTACACACAAGATCACTACATGCCTCCTCCCCATCACTTCTACAAAGAAGTAAATGGTGGAAGAGAAGACACCAACGGCAGATGCAAATATCCTCAGACTGATCTCATGTGATCGATAAAATCTTCAATTCTTTCATTGAATTCAGCTTACAAATTGTTCAACTCATCAGCGTAATCATTATTGCCATGGTTGTTGCTCTGATACGTTGCAGAAAAATGATATGCTGTCTACTTTGAACTGACTTTCATGATGTCGTAAATTGTTTTACAATTGACATTACATGTCCGTAGTTCATTGGTACGGTTCCAACTTCACTGCAACGGGCCACCCCATAATTGTACCGTTCCTGTGCCAACGAAAATCACACGAAATGCTAACAACTGTCTCATGTGCCATGAACTAATTCTAGTCTGAAACAGCCATATTGCCATAAAAAGCAACCAGCACCGCATAAATGCATATGACCATCGCTAAAGTGTCAACATAAAACTGTTCATCACTAGAATTGCAATTCATGTCGAAAGGAACATCAATCACATCAAAACCCAGCTTTCTGCACACGCAAAGCATACCGCTGTCCACCATTTTCTGAATACCCACAATCACAACAAACGCATGGCTGACACAGCAAAAGCATTCCATGTAATTTTTAAAGCTCACAGCGCTGCTCAATCACTAACTCAGTAGCTCAGCAAACGACACCGGAAAATACCCGACCAAACATGGCGGAAATGCGCTAGCAAAGTCGTGTCCATAATCAAACAGTCCTGATTCTGAATAGCCCTCCCGCATTCCGACATTGCTGGCCATATATCTGATGGACCATTGACAATAAGCTTGTAAATTAATATACACCTACTACTACTGTCATTGGGTGTGAAGCAGGGCTGCGTTATGTCACCTATGCTTTTTGGGATAGCTATAGACTAGATCATGCGCAAATGCACCCAAGATGATCAACTAGGCATCAAATGGCTTAATAACAGCAGACTATTTGATCTTGACTTTGCCGCTGACGTGGCCATATTGAATTCAACCACACAAGCATTCCACAAACTAACGAGCAATCTTTGCACACTTGCAGAACAGGTTGGTCTCCAGATCAATTCTGCCAAGACCAAAATTATGGACCTCACAAACTCGACAGACAACATCGTAATAAATGCCAAACACTGGAGAAATTTGAACATTTTACATATTTGGGTAGTAAAGTGTCAAACAACGGAGACACGATGAAAGAAATAAACTTTCATATTGCTATAGCAGCTAGTGCCTTCACTAAATTAACGAATATCTGGCAATCTCAAGACCTTAGTATATGAACAAAAGTTAAATTATTTAGGTCATGTGTGATTCCTGTACTGACCTACGGTTGTGAAAGTTGGAAATCAACAAAGAAAATTGATAAGAAACTGGACAGCTTTGAGAATAAATGTCTCCGAAAATTATTGAAAGTAAAATGGGGTGATTTCGTTTCTAACAACATAGTGAAAGATACAACACACTAACAACCCATATCAAATATTATAAGGAAACGAAGGTGGAAATATTTAGGTCATGTTCTTAGATCAGACGAAAAGAGACTAAATCGACAAATGTGGTCGCCAGTTGGGAAAGAAAACGTGGAAGACCAAAGACCACTCTTCGAAGAACCATCCAACAAGAAAGTAAACTATTGGGATGTAAAACCATACAAGATCTCCAACTGCTAGCAAAGAACCGCATCCCATGGAGATCTAAAACCTCTGCCCTATGTGCCGCCTTTGGCACGAAAGGAACAAACTAACTAACTAACTACTGTCATTGAATATGCGTTTTAAAAAAAGATGCGCAGGGTGCAGCGAGCAACATTTGGAGATATATTGTAATTTCTTTATTTTTAAATCATAGATTTCTTGCTAAATTTTCATTTCAAATTAATTTGGTGTTGATGCGATCACATTTGTCTTCCGTTTTTCTTAGACTATATAGAAGTTAACGATTTAATATGTTTGGGATCTGAATTTTGTGTATTTCGGCGGGCCGGATGGAAACATGTTTGGGCCTGATCTGGTCCACGTGTCGGAGGTTACCCACACCTAATATCAATGATATCGTACACTAACATTGTGTGCTGTGTTAGAAAATAATGTTCATCGCTTTGTCTCATTTATAATAAATTGACATGCCATGTCTTGTTTGTTTGGTCTTCCACAGGCTGTGTTCAGATGACTAGCTCCATCACCTCCCAAGCCTCGACTTCTGCTCTACCATACTATCATACACTTTACAGTAAACCTCAAGGTGTGAGACGTGTACATGCCACCACTTTCGTTCCAGAGGTTGGAATTTTCAAAGGACCTTCACTAAAAGCGATGACAAAGAGTTCATCTTCCCCTTCGTCATCAGGAACATCGGCTCTGTCCCCAGAAATTCGATGTAGACCAGATGCAAGATCTACAAGTAGCTCGTATGTTCTCTCGTGTAACGGACACTTCAGAGCTCGGGAATCAACACCGTCTCCATCACAGATGTGTCCCTCACGAGATATGATTTCACTTAATGCTTACAATTCTTCTTCTAGTCCAGTCATTGCTCATACTACTACTGATATCTCTTCAAGTTTAGATTCAGCAAGCTTTGATTCTGCCAGTGTCAGATCTCAGTCAGTAGCAAGCTATCATTCAGTTCCAGAAGCTGATGACTCAGATGACACATCAGACGATAACGAGAACGGTCTGGTCATCGATCATGAGACTTTAGATGATAATCAGAACACTGACGAGGATACATATAATAAAGACAAGAGAAACAACAACATACAACAACACGTGAAGCATACTGGCTGTAAGACCAATGTTCTCCAGACAACAGATCCTGACGAGAATTACAACTTGACAATATTGCAAAACAACGCAATGGAAGATGTTAAAGAGCGTTCCGATTCTCCATCAGTTTCAGACAAAGACGTGATGCTTAAAAAAGGCAGTACAAACGAAGAAACTCTTATCTTTGACCGTCCAGTGCCAGCTCCAGACAAGTTGGAAAATAAAATTAGTCAAGTGCCTTCCGATGTGAGTCAGAAAACCTGTTCTGACGTAGCCATAGACTACAGCTTGCCTAAATCGTCTGGTATTGAAAGTAGTAGCCTTAAGTCTAATATTTCATGTGATTTATCAGTTCGGACTTCAAACGTTTCCTGCTTAACCTCACGAGATGTTGGAAAACCAGAATTCTCCGTGTCCCAGTCAGCCGAGTCCAACATTAAAGGATATTAAGAAATTAGAGCAAACCCCACAGAAGAAAAACGCAAGCTTGTCAAAATCGTTCACTCGTTCAAGCGTGAATTATCATCATTCAGCATCGATGACCAAGCTTATCGCTTCTCCCACAAGACCATTGATCCGTCACGAAGTCGCTGCTGCATCTTTCGGAAAGTCGCTCACAATACCTTCTTCTCCTCACAAACGTCTAAAACCAAACTCAGATCACATGAAACTGCAAACACTTACACCTACATCTCACCATGTGCTTAGTAAGGTCAGTAGACGTTTGAGACTTCATGAGGATGAGAGCACCAAACGATGTGGATCGGCTCCACCTGTTGCTTTTGCTTCTACATCCTATTTGAAACCGATGAAGATGAATGCATTTCCGCCTATAACCACTTCGTTCGAGAAAGAAATAGAATCTCATGACAAATTGGAGAGCACAATTGATCATTTTTCAGGCAAGTACTAGACACTTATCACAATGTTATCGTAAAAGCTAACCAGTAGAATAGACATATATGTGTTTGCATGAAACATTTTCTGGGCTATTTAGTCCTGGTAAAACATCTCACCTTTTCTCTCTCCCTCTCTCCCACGCTTGTTGCATCTATTCCTATTCCAGCATTGAACATATACAGCTTCATCATATCTACATCCACAAGAATCTACTAAGCCATTATTATTTAAACTTTAACCCTTGAACCCTTCCTAGCATATATGAGCCAGAGTGTTCTGGCCAAATAATATCTCTAACCAAGAACTTCTGGCAAATATGCGCACTATCAACCAAAAGAGACGTTGCAGATGGATCGGACATGTGATACACTTGGAGAGTAACTCTGTCACGAAAAATGCAGTGAGATGGGCACCAGAGAGTAAACGAAAACGCGGAAGACCCAAAAACGACATGGAGGAGAACAGTAAAACAAGGACTGAAATAAATGACTCATAGCTGGAACATAATACAGAGGAAGGCCAAAAATAAAGAAGAATGGCATGTATTTATTTCTGCCCTTAGCGTCAGCGGCGTCGCACGCTAAAGAGAGAGAGGAGAGAGAAAGGGAGAGAGCAAACACAAGATCAAATTAAGTAGAAATTATTTGTCTCTATCATATCTGCTTTTGAGTTGGTATAAATTTTTATATATATATATATATATATATATATATATATATATATATATATATATATATATCACACACAACACTTGGACGTTAACTGTCCTGTTTATCAGGAGTTCAGAAGACCATCACATACTTCAGTCCCACATCCTCGTGATATAATTTCTAGTCATGAAAGTCTCTTTCTTCGCAGCAAAGATTCCATCCTCCCTTTCCTATCCTGTGCTAAACTATCAATTTCAATCTGAATTTCTTCCATGCATCACCGATCTATAAAGTACAAGTATGTATATACACACTAGTATCATTATCACCAGCTATATCAGAAAGTAAATGCTTCATTTCAAAACATGCTTATTTGTAGCACCACTCAATATTCAAGTAGAAATGTAATGTTAATAATTGTTCGTTTCTAACGACGGTTGTTGAAACGACAGCTTGAAGTCGATTGTCAGAATATATGTCATTATAACTTATTAAAAGTTGATAGTGCGTTGTGTTTGGTACTGTGAGGTTCATAATCTGGAGAAGTGTTGTGTATTCTTACTGTGATGGCCATACATTAGAGAAAGGCACTGAATGTCTTACAGGGAGTTCTTACTGGGAAGAAGTGCATTGTATTTTTTACTGTGAGGCTCATACCGGGAAGGAGTGAATTGTATTTGTTGCTTTAAGGCTAATACAGGGGAGAATTGCACTGTAGTTCCTACTGGGATGCTCATAAGGGAAAGAAGTACATTGTATTTCTTGCTATGAAGTTCATACTGGGGAGGAGTACACTTTATTTATTACTATGAGTCTTATATTGAGAAGCAATACACTGTACAGTTTGCTATAGTGATCTTATTGAGAATCAATACACTGTACAGTTTGCTATAGTGATCTTATTGAGAAGCAATACACTGTACAATTTGCTTTAGTGATCTTATTGAGAAGCAATACACTGTACAATTTGCTATAGTGATCTTATTGAGAAGCAATACACTGTACAGTTTGCTATAGTGCTCTTATTGTGAAGCAATACACTGTACAGTTTGCTATAGTGCTCTTATTGAGAAGCAATACACTGTACAGTTTGCTATAGTGATCTTATTGAGAAGCAATACACTGTACAGTTTACTATAGTGATCTTATTGAGAAGCAATACACTGTACAGTTTGCTATAGTGATCTTATTGAGAAGCAATACACTGTACAGTTTGCTATAGTGATCTTATTGAGAAGCAATACACTGCACAGTTTGCTATAGTGCTCTTATTGTGAAGCAATACACTGTACAGTTTACTATAGTGATCTTATTGTGAAGCAATACACTGTACAGTTTGCTATAGTGCTCTTATTGTGAAGCAATACACTGTACAGTTTACTATAGTGATCTTATTGAGAAGCAATACACTGTACAGTTTGCTATAGTGATCTTATTGAGAAGCAATACACTGTACAGTTTGCTATAGTGATCTTATTGAGAAGCAATACACTGTACAGTTTGCTATAGTGATCTTATTGAGAAGCAATACACTGTACAGTTTGCTATAGTGATCTTATTGAGAAGCAATACACTGTACAGTTTACTATAGTGATCTTATTGAGAAGCAATACACTGTACAGTTTGCTATAGTGATCTTATTGAGAAGCAATACACTGTACAGTTTGCTATAGTGCTCTTATTGTGAAGCAATACACTGTACAATTTGCTATAGTGATCTTATTGAGAAGCAATACACTGTACAGTTTGCTATAGTGCTCTTATTGTGAAGCAATACACTGTACAGTTTGCTATAGTGCTCTTATTGTGAAGCAATACACTGTACAGTTTACTATAGTGATCTTATTGAGAAGCAATACACTGTACAGTTGCTATAGTGATCTTATTGAAATCAATACACTTACAGTTTGCTATAGTGATCTTATTGAGAAGCAAATGTACAGTTTGCTATAGTGATCTTATTGAGAGCAATACACTGAAGTTGCAAGTGATCTATTGAGAGCAATACACTGTACAGTTTGCTATAGTGATCTTATTGAAGCTTCTGTACAGTTTGGTATAGTGATCTTATGAATCAATACACTGTACAGTTCTATAGTATCTTATTGGAGATACACTGTACAGTTTGTATAGGATCTTATTAGAAGCAATCACACTGTACAGTTTGCTATAGTGATTTATTGAGCAATACACTGTACAGTTTGCTATAGTGATCTTATTGAAAGCAAACACTGCCAGTTTGCTATAGTCCTTATTGTGTAAACATACCTGCAAGTTTACTATAGTGATCTTATTGTGAAGCAATACACTGTACAGTTGCTATAGTGTTTTATTGTGAAGCAATACACTGTACTAGTTTACTATAGTGATCTTATTAAGCAATACATGACAGTTATATAGTGATCTTATTGAGCAAATACACTGTATTTGCTATAGTGATCTTATTGAGAAGCAATACATGTACAGTTTGCTATAGTGATCTTATTGAGAACAATACACTGTACAGTTTGCTAAGTATCTTATTGAGAATACACTGTACAGTTATATATGATCTTATTAAAGCATACACTGACAGTTGCTATAGTGATCTTATTGAGAAGCTATACACTGTACAGTTTGCTATAGTTCTTATTGTGAAGCAATACACTTACAATTGCAAGTGATTTATAAAGGGCACACTGTACAGTTTGCTAGTAGTCTCTTATGGAAGAATCACTGTAAGTTTGCTATAGTGCTCTTATTGTGAAGCAATACACTGTACAGTTTACTATAGTGATCTTATTGAAAGCAAACACATGTACAGTTTGCTATAGTGATCTTATTGAGAATCAATACACTGTAAGTTTGCTATAGTATCTTATTGGGAAGATACACTGTACGTTTGTTATAGTGATCTTATTGAGAAGCAATACACTGTACAGTTTGCTACAGTGATCTTATTGAGAAGCAATACACTGTACAGTTTGCTATAGTGATCTTATTGTGAAGCAATACACTGTACAGTTTGCTATAGTGATCTTATTGAGAATCAATACACTGTACAGTTTGCTATAGTGATCTTATTGAGAAGCAATACACTGTACAGTTTGCTATAGTGATCTTATTGAGAAGCAATACACTGTACAGTTTGTTATAGTGATCTTATTGAGAAGCAATACACTGTACAGTTTGCTATAGTGATCTTATTGAGAAGCAATACACTGCACAGTTTGCTATAGTGATCTTATTGAGAAGCAATACACTGTACAGTTTGCTTTAGTGATCTTATTGAGAAGTAATACACTGTACAGTTTGCTATAGTGATCTTATTGAGAAGCAATACACTGCGCAGTTTACTATAGTGATCTTATTGAGAAGCAATACACTTTACAGTTTGCTATAGTGATCTTATTTAGAAGCAATACACTGCACAGTTTGCTATAGTGATCTTATTGAGAAGCAATACACTGCACAGTTTGCTATAGTGATCTTATTGAGAAGCAATACACTGCACTTTCTCCCTTTAAGACTCATAGTTGGGAGGAAATGATAGAACACTGCCAAGCATAGAATAAAAGCATCTAACATTGTGCGAAACACTACAAACAAACGTATAGTATCTAACATTGTACGAGAGTCAGAAACTATCATGTAAAATACATGGCTACAATAGCATTCACTGAAAGTGCATTTAAATATTTCAACATAGAATTTTGTCAAGAAGAAGATAAACTGTAATGAAGTTGTCATGAATATTGATATTATTGATATTATTACTGTATCTTCACATGTTCAGTGGAGCATATGACTGATACTGTCGTGTTCAGTGAAGCATATGACTGATACTGTCGTGTTCAGTGGAGCATATGACTGATACTGTCGTGTTCAGTGGAGCATATGACTGATACTGTCGTGTTCAGTGGAGCATATGACTGATACTGTCGTGTTCAGTGGAGCATATGACTGATACTGTCGTGTTCAGTGGAGCATATGACTGATACTGTCGTGTTCAGTGGAACATATGACTGATACTGTCGTGTTCAGTAGAGCATATGACTGATACTGTCGTGTTCAGTGGATCATACTTGTGGACAGCTGATACTGTCGTGTTCAGTGGAGCATATGACTGATACTGTCGTGTTCAGTGGAGCATATGACTGATACTGTCGTGTTCAGTGGAGCATATGACTGATACTGTCGTGTTCAGTGGATCATATGACTGATACTGTCGTGTTCAGTGGAGCATATGACTGATACTGTCGTGTTCAGTGGAGCATATGACTGATACTGTCGTGTTCAGTGGAGCATATGACTGATACTGTCGTGTTCAGTGGAGCATATGACCGATACTGTCGTGTTCAGTGCAGCATATGACTGATACTGTCCCTCTTTATATAATTATGCTCATGGTCGTCTTTATCAGTTTTCTCACGAGGTTCTAAACTCTCCTTGACCTCTTATTACAATTATCTTTGCCAGGTCCTTAAACATACCTTTTCACTTTAGTATTCACCTGTCGGTTCCAGGTAACTGCATACCTGGTTATGTTGTGTGTACGATAAATGAGGGTGTTTCGAATTCAATCCAACTTTTATTTAATCTCTAAATCTTCTTCTTTGTGTCGTTTTTATCAACTAATTTAGTTACTCTTTGTGATTTCTTTGATTTTCGCCGAGAACGGAAATACGTTGCACCTCGGTACACAGGCTCCTTCTACGCATGTAGGAGAGACGCATCCACAAATGTACGCTCAAATCTATACATGTATTGGTTACCTTTTATAGGTCTGTATTAGCAAGCGCTAGTGAGCTCGACCACAAACCAAAGCGTATCTGGTTCAAACTCCGTGGTGGGCAAGTTTGGAAGCAAATTCATTTCCGTGGGATTTTTACGAAAGATAAGAATAGACCTCACCGCTCAAAAAGCAATGGCAAACTACTGAACGTATAAGTGGTACCTAGGAAATCAACGACTCGTTTACTGTGGTTGATGCCTATGTCATGTAAAGGATATGCCACGGATTTCATGCATTTCATAAGGCTTCACTTCGGGACATTCAGAACGAAATAATGATAAATTGTAATGCATTCTTAGTAATTTCAATATTGTTTTGGTGTACATGGTATGTTGAATTGATGGTTAATTGAGATGAATATTAACTACTACATATGAAATACATACGTTTGGGACCACTTGTAATTGAGATGAATATTAACTACTACATATGAAATACATACGTTTGGGACCACTTGTAATTGAGATGAATATTAACTACTACATATGAAATACATACGTTTGGGACCACTTGTAATTAGAAGACATAGTCGCACGTGTGGGGCCAGGGCCTCGCCGCTTGAGAAGCGAAGAATAGTACCACTGCGACCTACAAGGCATCTAAGAGGCGACTGAGGTAGCGGCATAGCAAAGCTACCCTAGTAAATAAAAAGTGTCGCAGAAATCGTATGAGTTGGTCTACTTGTAGGCCCATAACTGGCACAATGTACACTCGCTCTTAGGCTAAGATCACATACAGATCGCACAGAGTGGTTAACAAGTAGTCGATATGACGCGTTCGAAGAAGAAGAAGAAGAAGAAGAAGAAGAAGAAGAAGAGGAGACAGTGCTACAAGTAAATTTTATCAAATGAGTTAAATAAGGAACATAGACCTAATCAGCAGACATCTTATAGAAAACAAGCAGAAAAGAAAGCAAAGAATAAAACAAAATCAATCCGTCCTGATTTCAATGAGATCAAAGACAGATATTACCTTCCAGACCAAAGGCTAACAATTTAAAGAATGGTAAAAAGTTTACCTTCACGCACGTCTTAAAACGTAAAAAAAAATTGAAACAAAACATGTTTAATGCAACTAAATGTTTTAACCCAGTAAGTTTATTGAGAGCGTCACAGAGAAATATCGATGTCAGTCTAAAAGAATGGATACGTGTCTATACTGACGAGCCTGCTTTAAAACCTACCATGAAAAGCAAGTTATAAAATATACAACACAGAGCATACAGACAAAGTGGGAGGCATAGCACAATCCCTTTTTCATTCGAGCAACAAAGGATTGTGGGTTTAATTCACGCAACCGACGTTCCACAAGTGAGGACAAGAATTGATCCACCTACCCCCCTGCATATCTGTAATTTGAAATTAAAGTGCATTGAATGTCACACATAATAGTCTGGAGATGCTACAGAACATTGTCAATGCAGACAAGAAGTGTGATGTTTTGTGTGATTTGTTCGAACTACAAAGCTGAAATAAAAGCACCACAAGTTGTATTGTACCACTTGAAGATTGTGTTTGAAAGCATTGATCAAAGGTCCAAAGCATTGTTATCTGTCTCTACAGTCTCACTGGCTGCGCTAAATGTTCTAGCAAATGATGATCTTTGATAAACATGAACCCAAATAAAACTAGATTGTTATAATCCAAAAAATAAGAATAATTTGCAATTTATACCTGCAAGTTCAATTACATATAATAAGGACGAAGGCAAAATAACAAAGAAGAAAACAAGACAAAATAACAAAGAAGAAAGCAAGACAAAATAACAAAGAAGAAAGCAAGACAAAATAACAAAGAAGAAAGCAAGACAAAATAACAAAGAAGAAAACAAGACAAAATAACAAAGAAGAAAACAAAACGAAATAACAAAGAAGAAAACAAGACAAAATAACAAAGAAGAAAACAAGACAAAATAACAAAGAAGAAAACAAGACAAAATAACAAAGAAGAAAGCAAGACAAAATAACAAAGAAGAAAACAAGACAAAATAACAAAGAAGAAAGCAAGACAAAATAACAAAGAAGAAAGCAAGACAAAATAACAAAGAAGAAAACAAGACAAAATAACAAAGAAGAAAGCAAGACAAAAAAGCGACCATAAACACCAACATCTCAACAAACAATTAAATAACTATTGATAACTGCAAAATATTAGATTTGAATAAATATATTGATAATGTGAAATGCTAAGATAGAGATACAGAAATATGTAAGTATTGAATAATCTCAAAGACAATCTGAAAAACAACACGAACCACATAGAGAGGAGATGTCAGTGTACCCTTTTCAAATCCGTAACCAATACTTAACAAAATTTTATTAACAATACACTGCATGTTGTTAGCACAGTTCCTTGGAAAAAGTTTCAAGGAAACAGGAGATTTAATTTTGTTATTTAGGATATAACATATTGTACAAACACTGGCGCAGACTTAGTCTGGCTGCTTCTCTGCCGTGCATTGTGGCACGGGTGAACACATTGCAAAACATGATCCACAAAATTGTGCCATTTATAGTCAGTATAGATATCAATAACGCAAGAAAAGACAGAATCACCGACATCAGCATAAGAAAGAAAGTTGGCACAAAACCGTGCTTGAATTACATAGAGAAACAAAGAATGAAGTGGTTTGGCCACTTAATAAGAATGCATCCAAACTCCACAGTATACAGAGTCTTCTACAACAGAACATCTGGAAAGAAGGCAAGAGGAAGACCACGGAAAAGATGGTTAGATGGCGAAGCAGAATCCTGTGAAAGAGCAAAGATAACAATCACACAAGCCACCAGAACAGCGCAAGACAAAAACAGAAAACCACAACACTGGGCAACAACCGGTAGCAGTGTGACGACAAAAGAAAGAAAGAAGATAGATATCAATAACGATATAAAGTACATATAGAACAATATAGAAATAGTATCATCATCATCAGGTGACGTCTTCACATCGAAGGTTGGCTGCAATGAATCTCAGCATCCTCTGTCTTTCGCCTTGGTGTTGCACACTGCCAGACTGTAACCTGTCCATTTCTTAAAGTTTCCTCCCACTTATCTCTCGGTCTTCCTCTTGCTCTTCCTCCCTCAACTTTCCCTCTAGTAAATGTTTTATCATGGTGTCATGCCTTTTTATGTGCCCAAAATACTTTACTTGTCTGAATTTTATTTCTCTTAATAATTGTTTCTTCATGCCTAGTTTTCCTAAAACTTGTTTATTTGTCTGTTTTTCTGTCCATGAAACTCTGCCTATTCTTCTATATATCCACATCTCAAATGCATCAATTCTGTCTTCTAACTGCTTGTTCATTGTCCATGTTTCCGAGCCATACATTAATACAGGATATATAAACTAAGAAATAGTATACACCTGCATTAAAAGACGAAGTTGAAGGTAGATCGGACATGTATGTCGTATGCCAATAAGGGCATTAGCTAGGACAGCTCTCCGATTTACAACGAATGGGGGAAGGCGTAGATTCCCAGAGAAAGTATGGAGAAAAACTGTCGAAAGAAAAACAACTCCGAACGTTTTTTGTTAACCACAGTATGATAATTTTTAGATTATTTATGAGTACTTTGTCCAGCCACCCGTGTGTTGCCGGAGTTTGCAATGGAAGCAAAGGATAGTAACACTGCGCTCTACAATGCATGTCGTAATAGGCAACTAAGTTAAGGGTCTACCCATGTGCTGTCGGGGCTCGAGAGGGAGGAAAGAATAAACAACAATGTGTACCTGCCAAGTATGTAGTAAACGACGACTCAGGAAAGTAGTTCTTGGGGCAGGCTACCTCACCCCGTAGAAAAAACTTAGACCACAAAATCTTGAACAATTTGTATCCATAAATCTCCTACGTCTGTCCCTTTATCACTTAGTGAATTTTCTCATGATTGGACATGTTGAGGAGTTCTTTGTTGCTGATTTTGTTTGGTCAAGAAAATCTGAGAACTAGACTAGTTGTTTGAAATGATATCTGGATTTCCCCTTTCCTTTTCTTCATAATTGAGATTCAGACAAAATCATGAAAAAGTGTATACATACCAGTAGGAAATAAAACACTGAGCATCGATAGGATTGTAACAACACAACTTTATGACATGTCTACATGATTTTGACATACTTAATGAATGCTTCCAGCTGTTGTGAAGCTCTTCAAAAGACGTACTCTGCATGATGTCACAAAGGAAACAGCTGTACACGTAGAGTAACTTGTAATATAAATAAAACACAACCTCTTGTGGAGATTAACACTTAAGACCAGCAACGACTAATTCTTTAGTTGCTTGGAAACTATGGAAAACAAAAAGGCTGGTGTAGTTTCATTAAAAATCTACAGTAAAATAAATGTTGTATTGGAAATAATAAAGTGGTCGATGACTTATGATGTTTAATTTTCTGCATAATGTTGCCATGAGACGTAGAGAAAGTTGGGAAGTTCTCAGTTCAAAATCAATTTTATTGTTGTGAGTTTGGGTTGTAGAATTTGTGTACTGTTGTCTATCCATTTGCCTCTTAGCCTTCCTAGTGCTAAAATACATATCTTTTATTATTGTTTGCGTGTAGCCATCTTAGCGGTGTCTGGCTCCATGATCAGGAGATGACCAACCATGGGACATTTGTGCCTTACATATATTGTGTGCAATACGTAGCTCATACAATCCTCCTAATGTTGACTTTTAAAAAAAGTTTGTTTCAGTTTTGTCATTTCTCAGTTTCGTTATTTTTTGTTTTCGTCATTTCTCAATTTCATCATTTCTAAATTTCGTCATTTCTCAACTTCGGTGTCGCTGAATATCGTTATTTCTAAATTTCTTCTTTTTTGAGTGTACTGCCTTTGAGATCTTCCTGTGTAAGAAAGAGATCGGAACACGCATGGTTACCATGGATTAGGCTAAAGTGCAATGATGATGGACCTATCCAATGAATCAATGAATAAATCAATCATTCAATTTCTGAGTGTTGTCTTTTCTCAATTGTATCACATTTTATTGTCGACAGATCTCAAAATGTCTTCATTCTTCAATATTATCATTCTAAGGTGATGATGACCACACACATTTTCATCCAAGGAAATGTAGTTCCGTTATGTTTGTCTGTGTGTGCGTAGATGACTAGTGAGTCCGATACGGGCTTGAAATGTTCTTGTACAGTGTGGGCAATGTATACTTGTACTTGTGGGAAGTTTTACTGCTTTTCTAATTTGACGTTTTTGTTCCATCCGTGCTGTTCTACCTGCCTCGCAGGCCGAGGAACCGTGTTGAAGAAGTGTGCGCCAGGCTGATCTGTCTTGAGCAACATTCCCCCAGTTGTTGACATCTATGCCAAAGGATTTCATCGAGTTCTTGAGTGTATCTTTGAATCGTTTTTTCTGACCACCCTGTGAGCGTTTACCGCTATGCAGCTCACCATAAAGAGTCGTTTGGGTATTCTGCAATCTGGCATTCGAGCCACATGTCCTGCCCATCGTGTATGGGACTGCATCAAGATTGTATAGATGCTGGGAGAGAAAGCTCTTTTTAAGACCTCTGTATCTGGGATCATATCCTGCCATTTGATATTCATTATTTTTCTAAGGCAGGCTGTGTGAAAGGGGTTTAGCTTCCTTGCGTGTCTCTGATATACAGTCCAAGTTTCGCATACGTGAAGAAGGACTGGGGGCACGACAGCTCGATATACCTTCAGTTTTGCTCGATATACCTTCAGTTTTGCTCGATATACCTTCAGTTTTGCTCGATATAGCTTCAGTTTTGCTCGATATACCTTCAGTTTTGCTCGATATACCTTCAGTTTTGCTCGATAAACCTTCAGTTTTGCTCGATATACCTTCAGTTTTGCTCGATATACCTTCAGTTTTGCTCGATAAACCTTCAGTTTTGCTCGATATACCTTCAGTTTTGCTCGATATACCTTCAGTTTTGCTCGATATACCTTCAGTTTTGCTCGATATACCTTCAGTTTTGCTCGATATACCTTCAGTTTTGCTCGATATACCTTCAGTTTTGCTCGATATACCTTCAGTTTTGCTCGATATACCTTCAGTTTTGCTCGATAAACCTTCAGTTTTGCTCGATATACCTTCAGTTTTGCTCGATATACCTTCAGTTTTGCTCGATATACCTTCAGTTTTGCTCGATATACCTTCAGTTTTGCTCGATATACCTTCAGTTTTGCTCGATATACCTTCAGTTTTGCTCGATATACCTTCAGTTTTGCTCGATATACCTTCAGTTTTGCTCGATATACCTTCAGTTTTGCTCGATATACCTTCAGTTTTGCTCGATATACCTTCAGTTTTGCTCGATATACTTTCAGTTTTGCTCGATATACCTTCAGTTTTGCTCGATATTCCTTCAATTTTGCTCGATAAACCTTCAGTTTTGCTCGATATACCTTCAGTTTTGCTCGATATACCTTCAGTTTTGCTCGATATACCTTCAGTTTTGCTCGATATACCTTCAGTTTTGCTCGATATACCTTCAGTTTTGCTCGATATACCTTCAGTTTTGCTCGATATACCTTCAGTTTTGCTCGATATACCTTCAGTTTTGCTCGATAAACCTTCAGTTTTGCTCAATATACCTTCAGTTTTGCTCGATATACCTTCAGTTTTGCTCGATAAACCTTCAGTTTTGCTCGATATACCTTCAGTTTTGCTCGATATACCTTCAGTTTTGCTCGATATACCTTCAGTTTTGCTCGATATACCTTCAGTTTTGCTCGATATACCTTCAGTTTTGCTCGATATACCTTCAGTTTTGCTCGATATACCTTCAGTTTTGCTCGATAAACCTTCAGTTTTGCTCGATATACCTTCAGTTTTGCTCGATATACCTTCAGTTTTGCTCGATATACCTTCAGTTTTGCTCGATATACCTTCAGTTTTGCTCGATATACCTTCAGTTTTGCTCGATAAACCTTCAGTTTTGCTCGATATACCTTCAGTTTTGCTCGATATACCTTCAGTTTTGCTCGATATACCTTCAGTTTTGCTCGATATACCTTCAGTTTTGCTCGATATACCTTCAGTTTTGCTCGATATACCTTCAGTTTTGCTCGATATACCTTCAGTTTTGCTCGATATACCTTCAGTTTTGCTCGATATACCTTCAGTTTTGCTCGATATACCTTCAGTTTTGCTCGATATACCTTCAGTTTTGCTCGATATACTTTCAGTTTTGCTCGATATACCTTCAGTTTTGCTCGATATTCCTTCAATTTTGCTCGATATACCTTCAGTTTTGCTCGATATACCTTCAGTTTTGCTCGATATACCTTCAGTTTTGCTCGATATACCTTCAGTTTTGCTCGATATACCTTCAGTTTTGCTCGATATACCTTCAGTTTTGCTCGATATACCTTCAGTTTTGCTCGATATACCTTCAGTTTTGCTCGATATACCTTCAGTTTTGCTCGATATACCTTCAGTTTTGCTCGATATACCTTCAGTTTTGCTCGATATACCTTCAGTTTTGCTCGATATACCTTCAGTTTTGCTCGATATACCTTCAGTTTTGCTCGATATACCTTCAGTTTTGCTCGATATACCTTCAGTTTTGCTCGATATACCTTCAGTTTTGCTCGATATACCTTCAGTTTTGCTCGATATACCTTCAGTTTTGCTCGATATACCTTCAGTTTTGCTCGATATACCTTCAGTTTTGCTCGATATACCTTCAGTTTTGCTCGATATACCTTCAGTTTTGCTCGATATACCTTCAGTTTTGCTCGATATACCTTCAGTTTTGCTCGATATACCTTCAGTTTTGCTCGATATACCTTCAGTTTTGCTCGATATACCTTCAGTTTTGCTCGATATACCTTCAGTTTTGCTCGATATACCTTCAGTTTTGCTCGATATACCTTCAGTTTTGCTCGATAAACCTTCAGTTTTGCTCGATATACCTTCAGTTTTGCTCGATATACCTTCAGTTTTGCTCGATATACCTTCAGTTTTGCTCGATATACCTTCAGTTTTGCTCGATATACCTTCAGTTTTGCTCGATATACCTTCAGTTTTGCTCGATATACCTTCAGTTTTGCTCGATATACCTTCAGTTTTGCTCGATATACCTTCAGTTTTGCTCGATATACCTTCAGTTTTGCTCGATATACCTTCAGTTTTGCTCGATATACCTTCAGTTTTGCTCGATATACCTTCAGTTTTGCTCGATATTCCTTCAATTTTGCTCGATAAACCTTCAGTTTTGCTCGATATACCTTCAGTTTTGCTCGATATACCTTCAGTTTTGCTCATATCTTCAGTTTTGCTCGATATACCTTCAGTTTTGCTCGATATACCTTCAGTTTTGCTGATATACTTTCAGTTTTGTCGTATACTCAGTTTTGTCGTATACCTTCATTTCTGCTGATATACCTTCAGTTTTGCTCGTTATACCTTCAGTTTTGCTCGATATACCTTCAGTTTTGCTCGATATACCTTCGTTGCTCGATATACCTCATTTTGCTCGATATCCTTCAGTTTGCTCATATACCTTCAGTTTGTGTATACTTTCAGTTTTGCTCGTTATACCTTCAGTTTTGCTCGATATACCTTCAGTTTTGCTCGATATACCTTCAGTTTTGCTCGATATACCTTCAGTTTTGCTCGATATACCTTCAGTTTTGCTCGATATACCTTCAGTTTTGCTCGATATACCTTCAGTTTGCTCGATATACCTTCAGTTTTGCTCGATATCCTTCAGTTTTGCTCGATATCCTTCAGTTTGCTCGATATTCCTTCAGTTTTGCCTCGATATACCTTCAGTTTTGCCTGATATCCTTCAGTTTCTCGATATACCTTCAGTTTTGTCGATATTCCTCAGTTTTGCCGATATACCTTCAGTTTTGCTCGATATACCTTCAGTTTTGCTCGATATACCTTCAGTTTTGCTCGATATACCTTCAGTTTTGCTCGATATACCTTCAGTTTTGCTCGATATACTTTCAGTTTTGCTCGATATACCTTCAGTTTTGCTCGATATTCCTTCAATTTTGCTCGATAAACCTTCAGTTTTGCTCGATATACTTTCAGTTTTGCTCGTTATACCTTCAGTTTTGCTCGATATACCTTCAGTTTTGCTCGATATACCTTCAGTTTTGCTCGATATACCTTCAGTTTTGCTCGATATACCTTCAGTTTTGCTCGATATACCTTCAGTTTTGCTCGATATACCTTCAGTTTTGCTCGATATACCTTCAGTTTTGCTCGATATACCTTCAGTTTTGCTCGATATACCTTCAGTTTTGCTCGATATACCTTTAGTTTTGCTCGATATACCTTCAGTTTTGCTCGATATACCTTCAGTTTTGCTCGATATACCTTCAGTTTTGCTCGATATACCTTCAGTTTTGCTCGATATACCTTTAGTTTTGCTCGATATACCTTCAGTTTTGCTCGATATACCTTCAGTTTTGCTCGATATACCTTCAGTTTTGCTCGATATACCTTCAGTTTTGCTCGATATACCTTCAGTTTTGCTCGATATACCTTCAGTTTTGCTCGATATACCTTCAGTTTTGCTCGATATACCTTCAGTTTTGCTCGATATACCTTCAGTTTTGCTCGATATACCTTCAGTTTTGCTCGATATACCTTCAGTTTTGCTCGATATACCTTCAGTTTTGCTCGATATACCTTCAGTTTTGCTCGATATACCTTCAGTTTTACTCGATATACCTTCAGTTTTGCTCGATATACCTTCAGTTTTGCTCGATATACCTTCAGTTTTGCTCGATATACCTTCAGTTTTGCTCGATATACCTTCAGTTTTGCTCGATATACCTTCAGTTTTGCTCGATATACCTTCAGTTTTGCTCGATATACCTTCAGTTTTACTCGATATACCTTCAGTTTTGCTCGATATACCTTCAGTTTTGCTCGATATACCTTCAGTTTTGCTCGATATACCTTCAGTTTTGCTCGATATACCTTCAGTTTTGCTCGATATACCTTCAGTTTTGCTCGATATACCTTCAGTTTTGCTCGATATACCTTCAGTTTTGCTCGATATACCTTCAGTTTTGCTCGATATACCTTCAGTTTTGCTCGATATACCTTCAGTTTTGCTCGATATACCTTCAGTTTTGCTCGATATACCTTCAGTTTTGCTCGATATACCTTCAGTTTTGCTCGATATACCTTCAGTTTTGCTCGATATACCTTCAGTTTTGCTCGATATACCTTCAGTTTTGCTCGATATACCTTCAGTTTTACTCGATATACCTTCAGTTTTGCTCGATATACCTTCAGTTTTGCTCGATATACCTTCAATTTTGCTCGATATACCTTCAATTTTGCTCGATATACCTTCAGTTTTGCTCGATATACCTTCAGTTTTGCTCGATATACCTTCAATTTTGCTCGATATACCTTCAGTTTTGCTCGATATACCTTCAGTTTTGCTCGATATACCTTCAGTTTTGCTCGATATACCTTCAGTTTTGCTCGATATACCTTCAGTTTTGCTCGATATACCTTCAGTTTTGCTCGATATACCTTCATTCTAAGATAGCCATAAGCTGACTAGATCTGTAATATACTTGTTATATTTGTCGTATTTTATCTACTTGTAAACTCGGAGGTAACCTTACTTTTGACTTTTCTCTCTCCATAATTTGTGCTAATAGTTCTCATGCTACACCCCCCTTCCTTCTTCAAATGCGAAGTGTTTACATATCAATGGTATACTTTACAATTTTTTATTTTCGTTCTGTATCTATTTTGTGGCCCGTCTGGTCGAATGGATTAAAGCGCGGGCTGTCATGCAGGAGACCCGTGTTCAATCTCTGGTAAGGCCAAGGAGTGTTTTTCTGTTGAGGGCATAAAGAAAAAATTCTAACCTGAACAGTTTTGCGGCGACTGCACTAGCCATGCTGCCATTAAATTATACAGGTACATGCCCACCATGTCCTACATGTCCCCCATGTCCTACATGTCCCCCATGTCCTACATGCCTCCCATGTCCTACATGCCTCCCATGTCCTACATGCCTCCCATGTCCCCATGTCCCCATGTCCCCATGTCCTACATGTCCCCCATGTCCTACACGTCCCCCATTTCCTACATGTCCCCCATGTCCTACATGTCCCCACGTCCTACATGCCCACCATGTCCTACATGTCCCCCATGTCCTACACGTCCCCATTCCTACATGTCCCCCATGTTCCTACATGTCCCCATGTCCTACATGTCCCCATGTCCCACATGTCTCCCATGTTCCTCACAGCAGCTAAAAGGCGATATTATAGACAGCAATGACAGTCTTTTTTTTTATCTATCCGTGACACCATTTTTGGTTTTATTTTTCACTATTCGATATTTAATCAATAGTCTGACTGATCTAGTCCAAGTTGGCAAATAGACAGAGAAGGTTACAAATATAACTATCCAATAAGAATGGGTGTTAGAGAAGGTTACAGATAGAACTATCCAATAAGAATGGGTGTTAGAGAAGGTTACAGATAGAACTATCCAATAAGAATGAGTATTAGAGAAGGTTACAAATAGAACTATCCAATAAGAATGGGTGTTAGAGAAGGTTACAGATAGAACTATCCAATAAGAATGGGTGTTAGAGAAGGTTACAAATAGAACTATCCAATAAGAATGGGTGTTAGAGAAGGTTACAAATAGAACTATTCAATAAGAATGGCTGTTAGAGAAGGTTACAAATAGAACTATTCAATAAGAATGGCTGTTAGAGAAGGTTACAAATAGAACTATCCAATAAGAATGGCTGTTAGAGAAGGTTACAGATAGAACTATCCAATAAGAATGAGTGTTAGAGAAGGTTACAGATAGAACTATCCAATAAGAATGGGTGAAAATTGGTTGATGAAGTAAATAAGATTTGAGAAAAGTGAAGTATTCTTGACATAAAGAACATGAAGGTTTGGAAGGATCAATTATGCAAAGAGGCAGTCTGGGAGAGCGAAGAAATGAAAGACCAAAACGATGATGAATGCAGGACGTGCAAGATAACTTGAATCTTGTAGCAAATGAGGCATGGTTTCTGGTATATGATGGCGAGAAATTCTAAAGAGCTGTTATGATGGGAAAGTTCTTAATAGAATAAGTTGATGGAATGATGATTAGTCAAAAGATTGGAGATTGAATTTGCATTTGAAAGATACTCAAACTGTCAACCCAGCTACAAATTGATACTTGGACTCACTGGGTTGTGTAAAGGAAATCGTGATAAAGAAACTTTCCCTATCTCACTTCCAAAATTCTAAGCTTCATTTTACGTGAGTCTATTATATGTCTACTGGTGCTGAGAATGAACCCAAATACATCAGCTGCAAGAGCGTGCAACCTGAAAATGGAATCATCAAGAGACCAAGAAACAGATGAATTGATGAAGTTACAAACATCTTAAAACTTCATAATACCACAGCATATCAAGTGACCAAGCGTGCACTATCTCGGAAACCGATCATCAGTTAAACCTGCTACGCCTAACGACAAAAAATGCAGAGAAAGGACAAGAGAAAAAAGAAAGATATATAACATCAGATGGAAGGTATAACGGCGAGATATGGAAAAGTGTAGACAAGTGTTCTTCTTGTGATCGCTAATTGAATGATTTGTCAGTTGTGTTCTTACAGTAAATTCAACTGTTGTCTGGAGCTAATCTCTGATTCAGTATAGTTTTTTGAATCAGTTATCAGTTATATGAGGACTATCATCATAGCACTCCGGACATGTCCATAAGTGCTCCGATCTCCGCCTCAGCAAATCCAGCAGCGTCCAGCGATCCAAAACGCCAGTTCGATGTTGATTAATCAATCTCTTTGCATATTTAGTGTGTCCCTCATTTCGGGCTGCACCAATATTGAAACCCATCTCTTTCAATCTGGTCAGCGAGTGGAAATCAGAGAACTGAAACTTCTCTGTTCGGAAAGTCTCAATGCGTGAAGAATGTCATTTCGATCCATGGCAGCGCCCTCTGATATTGTAGCCAAGCCAGCCAATCTATCAGCTCGTTCATTACCCCTAACTCCTGCGTGCCCAGGGACAAAAATGAAGGTGATCTATCTGATCATTGTCTGTACCAGTACCTCCACACAGTTGCGTCTCACCATTCCTGATTCGACTTCACAAATCATGCTCATGGAGTCACTGAGTTTGAAAACACGAGAGTAGTTGTGAGATGCCAACCATTTCACCGCCTCCGTAACCGCCCGAACCTTCATTCTCAAACTACTTGTGGTTGTTGCGTAGGCCCCACTGGCCTCTCTTATTATTTTTCCTCCTGAACGTGCTGAAAAGCTTTGTTATTATTCGTAATACTATGTTCCTAATTCAAAATTATTTTTTTATTTTAAAAATTAGTTTAAAAAATAAATAACTCGAATGTATGCGCAGTTTCTCTTCATTTTTATGTTGTTGTTTTGTTTCATCGATTAGATCGAGCACTCCAAGTTTTTAAAAAAAAGTTTCAGTTACAGCTTCAGTTTTTTAAGATGATATAATTATCATATATAAGCGTGAGATGCTTGATACTATGGTGTTTGGTGCGCCTTCTGGCCTAGTATCGCCAACTTCAGCACCAGAATAGTCCAGGGAAATATAGCATTCCAGAAAATGAAGACCTTCCATTGTAACGAATACTTGTCTTTTGGGACAAGAAAAGTTCTTTATTGTTACATACGGCCAATACTGACATATAAGGCAATCTTGGACAATAAACACACAGACAAGAAAAGTTGTGAAGACCACCATTTGGTTTTGCAGAAGGATGTAGAGAATGCATAGACTTCTAAAATAAGTAATACTGATGTGCTGAAAGAAATCAACACACAGGAAAAACTCAGTATCGACATAAACATATGAAACCATAATCATCTGTGCACTTGAAAATAAAAGGAGATTTACAGTACATAGTAACAATCGACGAAATCAGTGGATAACGAGACACTGAACGACAAAGAACACGTTCTGGACAACATACTCTCATGCCACTGTTAGCATTCGAACTGATAGTCAGTACTCAGGATAAACTTTTGTGGGAATCCATGATCGTTCACTTTTTAGTAGTGACATATGTTGATATATATATATATTCACTTATTCTCTATATAGGGTGTGGGTATATATATATATATAATTTTTTCACCAGAGGACGAACTCCGTAGCTTGGAGCTCAAAACTCCTGGAATAAAAATTCATAACGAATGATATAATTTTTTTCCCGATCCAGAAGCACTTGAGCTTTTCAGCTCTTGGTGCCATGGACATCGTAACCTTCGGTTCGGTGCCACGAACACCGTAAATCTGGGGAATCTGTGGCTTTTTCTGCCATCCCGCGGAATTGAACCCACACACTCAGAGGGATAATCACCGTAGTCCAACGCGCTACGAACACGCTGGGCAGACGGGCAAACGAATGATATAAGCACTTAGCTACAGACATACATAGAGAATAAGTGAGCTATATTGAAAAAGGTTCGGAGTTGCGAAAGAATGAACAACACACAAAAATAACAAATTTACAAAGTGCATAAAAAAATAAATACTCGAATGTATGCACAGTTTGTCTTCATTTTTATAATGTTGTTTTGTTTCATCGATTAGTTCGATTTGTGTAGATGTTCTGGTCTTGATAAACAAGTTTTATTCAAAATATCGACTGACTGTTGCTGTTCACTGCACAATTTCAATACTTTTTTGTTTTGTTGATCTTTTGCATTTCCACGAACCGATTTTTTAACAAGTTTCCAATGGCTAATTATTGTCAATGCTATTAGCGCCTCCTGTTTCGAAACAACGCGATAATAATTTTTGAAAACCAAGGATAAAACAAAAGCATGGTGAAAATAAATAGCAAAATAAATATAATGTGGATTGATTTAGTTTAAGCATTTGTCTGACTAATATGGAAACATTTTGCTTTTCAAACTAACATTATTGAAAAGAGCAAAACAATTAGAATATGTATGCGCACGGGAAAGCAATAGTGAAATATTTGCATCTAACATCTTTCTGTGGCATAAAACGATACATCGCTAATATCATTAATTTTATAAAAACTTACTAATAATTCTTCTTCTTCTGCGTTCTCACTAGATTGGGATTTCGGATTCTCTAATAAAGACAGCCATCTGCCTCAGATTATCAGCCCCGCCATACAGTTTGTCTTGGACGCTGGTGTAAGTGGGCCACCTCTTTCTTCTCAAGTCTGCATACGGGGGCAGTTCTGTAGGATATGTTCTGTTGTCATACTCGCTAAACCACAGGGGCACAGATCGTTGTTGCCTATTTTGAATTTAGTGTACAGGTGGTGTCTCATTCTGTTGTAACCCGTCCGGGGGCGAAGTATGGCTGTCTGATCCCTTCTGGACAGTTGGTAATACCCATCGTTTTTGTTGTGTTTGGGTGTTCTTTATCCCATTTTGCTTTGTAGTGCCCTTTGGCGATGGTTTTTCCTTCTTCATAGGTAACCAGGTTGTCATCTTGGGGCATTCCTGCTCCTCTTTAGCCAGTCTGTCAGCATCTTCATCCCGCTTGATCCCGCTGTGTGATCCACTGGATTACTACTCTCTCAGAATCATGGGATAACTGGGCTAAGATTGATTTGAGATCACTTAGTTCTGTGTTCCTTTCAGATTTCAGTGCTGAGATAGCAGACAATGCGTCAGTCAAGAGCACTGCCTTTCCGTGTATTTGGTTCAAATGTTGTAGCGCCGTTTTTACAGCTGCACTGAGGGCCTCTACCTCAGCCCTGAAATTGGTTGAGAACTTGCCGGTGGCCAGAGCTAAGGTTAGCTCTTCTCCATTTTTTAGTCTGAGGACAACTCCCCTCCTCCATTGTGGGTGGCATCTGTAGCAGAGCCATCCGTGTATGCATGTGTCCATGAGTCCATTGGGTAGTTTTCGTTTATGTGTTTTTCTTCGATAAGCTTATTAATACTAATACTGATAATAGTATTACGAATAATAACAATATTAATAATTAATCGTAACAATAGTAATAGTAATAATAATGTATAATATTTCTCTCATACCGTTATACCTTATATAGGGCATGCAAGCAATTTGTTCATACCGCTCTATCCTGGGCAAATCGTTAAATCTATTCTATGGAATTTGATCCGATATTTCTCTCATCTCTCAGTAAAGTTCGTTTCATGGTTTTACTAGGACTTACATTTTTGGAACATTTTTTGAACCCCTTGCCTCCCACTTCAATACATGCTTCTTGATCCTTAGATCATTTCTTTTCACAGTAAGCCCACCATATTTTCTTCTTTTCTTTCTTATACCAATTATCACTAGTCATTGATCAGAAATTTCTCTGATTTTATCACTTCTCCTGAATTTATCCCATTTTATGTTCATTATTTTTCGCAGATATCTATTTTGAAAAGAATTTAACATACGTTCTATATTTTTAGTATTTTCCAACTCTCGCTGGCATATGTTAGAATTGAGACAGCAATCGAATAAAAAATTTGTCATTTAGGTTTAAATACGATGGACTTACAGATATTATTACAATTTTGAAAAGCTGATGTTGCTTTGACAATTCGTAGCATAGTTTCTTTTTTAGCATCTCCCTTGCAATTAAAATTGCTATACAACTAGGTGCTATGCTCTGTTATTTTTATAATTTTGTATTTCAGCGTGATACTTGCCTTACTTGTTATTGGTTACTAAACTGACGTCATTGCACTCCGGGCAGACCCATAGGTGCTCAGTCTCCCCAACAGATATCGAAGAGTATGCATACTGATGGTTCCTGTGGCTCGCTGATTAAACACACCTCTCACTCTGCCTCTCAGGCATCCAGTTCGACTTGAACAACGGGTAACTCCAAACTTCTTAAATCGCTTGATCGATTCAACATCGATTTTAGTGTCCTCATCCAACAGACAGTCGCGAAGAGACCGAAGAATATCTCCCTTATCCATCTTCAACTCCCCAACAATCGATGCTGTTGATGCAAACCTGGCCGCTCTCTCATTATCATAAACACCCGCATGCCCAGGACAGTATATCCACGTTGCCTGACTTGTGACCTGTGTCTTCACTATATTTGTCTTATCGTGGCTTATCTGCAGTTAAAATTTTGACGCTATGAATATGATGTCTGTTAATCTTTTCATAGCTTTAATGTTTTTACTTAGCAATATCATTTGCAAAATTCAAATCTTCCAGTTGTTTCTTTTACAACCAAGCAATACCAGTTTTACATCTGAAATATTTTGTCATCACCCAGGCCACTACAAACAAAACAATAATAAATAATAGCCAAAAAAGAGACGAAAAGAAAGGTATTAGAAAATACAATCCAGTTATCCATCACAGCTTTAAGAAATGGACATGTTACAGTCTGGCAGAGTGCAACACCAAGGCGAAATACAGAGGATGCTGGAGATTCATTGCAGTCAACCTTCAATGTGGAGACGGCACCTGATGATGATGATCCATCACAGCATATGTTAGAATATATATGCTTCTTTTCTTTTCTTTAATCCTGTTTTACCTCACAGCTTCAGGATAAGAACAGATTTCTAGAACGAGTTTTTGTGTTAGCTTCTTAAATAGTGTCTTTCGTCCCCTCTGTTATCTCTGAGGTTCACATTTTGTGTCGCCGGCCGTGTGTATGTGTGTTTGTATATGTAGCCATTTAAAAAAAAACTAATCGTCTCACTTTCAAGTTATCTGTAAATTATTTAGCATATGACACAATTAAAACAGTTTATCTAAATGTGTCTATCATGCGTAACTAATGTGTCTTGTCAGTTTATCTATATGTTACACGTCACTAATGTGTCTTGTCAGTTTATCTATATGTTACACGTCACTAAGATGTCTTGTCAGTTTATCTATGTTACACGTCACTAAAGTGTCTTATCAGTTTATCTATATGTTACACGTCACTAAGATGTCTTGACAGTTTATCTATATGTTACAAGTCACTAACGAGTCTTATCAGTTTATCTATATGTTACACGTCCCTAAAGTGTCTTATCAGTTTATCTATATATTACACGTCACTAAGATGTCTTGTCACTTTATCTATATGTTACACGTCACTAAGATGTCTTGTCAATTTATCTATATGCGTCTATCACATCTCACTAATATACCCGTCTCTTTATATGTGTATATCAAACATCACTAGTGCACATGTCTTTGTATTGATGTCTATCTACCTTCAATCTTCTAATGTATCTATGTTTTAATCTGAATGTTATATCTATCTGCTCACATATTTCACATCTTTGTTTATCTCACTCTTAATAATCTATATTTCTCACGCCACTAGTTAGTACAGTGTGCATGGTTTATTGTTAAACTTACACTGATTGGAAATGTTATACTTGTATTGATTAAAAGTTAAATGTTTCACACAGGTAACAGTATCCCTGTAGGAATAGCTGTGGCACAGATAAGGCCCCATCATATTCAGCAACCAAGGGGTATGTTATTATATCATGTATGTGTGTACGTGCAAGGGTGTGTGTCTGCTTGTACGTGTTCGTATGTGTGTGTGTGTTCGTGTGTCTATCCAAGTGTGTACATGTGCGTGTGCACTAGTTTCCGTGTGTGCTGCACTACACTCAGAGATATATTTTCAAATAAGATTTGATTTAACATTGATGATATTTGTAAGCCCGTGTGTTGCTGGGGCTCGAAGGGGGAGCAAAGAATAGTAACACTTTGATCTACAAGACATGACGTAAGAGACGACTAAGGTAGGGGTATTGGTGAAGCATGTAGGCGCATAACTGGCACAACGTACAGTCGCTCTTAGGCCCGAATCACATACAAATAACAAAGAGTAGTTAACAAGTGGTCGATATGGAGCGTTAGAAGAAGATATTTGTGAAGAAAAAACTCCGAACTTTTTTTGTTAGTCATCAGAGTCATTCTTCGTTCATTCTTCACGGCCAATTTGATCATTCTTATTGTGATGTATAATTGGTCCACTGGCAAGAACGGAGTGATCTACGTCGGTCGATTGTGCGCCCATGGTGACTAGGCCAGTCCGTCCGTTTTCAGCCAGCTTTTGATTTACTAGGGTGAGCTTCCCTAGGGTACGATCCTTTGCGCCGACTATGTCAGCTCGGATCTACGCCTTTTCGATCAGCTTTTGCCTCATCACAGTCTGATAAATTTTATATTATTTATGAGTACTCTGTCCATCCGACCGAGTTTTACCGGAGCTCGCAAGGGGAGAAAAGAATAGTAACACTGCTCCCTACCAGGCATGTCGTAAGAGGCGACTAATTAGGGACCCACCCATGTGCTGCCGGGCACGAAAGTCGAGGAAATAATATACAGCAGTTTGTACCTGCCAAGCATGTAGTAAGAAACGACTCATGAGGGTAGATTTTGGGGCTGGCTACCTCACCACGTAGAAAAAACTTGGGTCACAAAATCTTGAACAAATTTTGTCCATCAATCTCCTACGTCTGTCCTTTTATCACTTTGTGCATTTTCTCATGGTTGTACATTTTGAGGTGATCTGTCTATACATGATAGAGTCTGCGTACCTATCCGTTTTTGTTTTGTAACACTGTGAAATGTTTTTTTGGGATTAAAACATGTAATATTGCACAATTTATCACTAGTTAAATTATAAAGTGTTGTAATACTATATCATTAGTTAAATTATAAAGTGTTGTAATACTCTATCATTAGTTAAATTATAAAGTGTTGTAATACTATATCATTAGTTAAATTATAAAGTGTTGTAATACTCTATCATTAGTTAAATTATAAAGTGTTGTAATACTCTATCATTAGTTAAATTATAAAGTGTTGTAATACTATATCATTAGTTAAATCAGTAGACAGTAAACACGCATTAAGGGCCTCCAGTAATTTTTTTTTACCAAACACAGGATTCGAACCATAACCTTATTTCTTACGGTACCCATTGCCTAGCTCTACAGACGAGCGTTTTCAAGTACAACCAGTCAGCTCTACAAAGAAATCGTTACTTAGTCGTGTTGAAACGTTAGATAAATTATAAAGTGTTTAAAATATTGTCGATAGTTAAATTATAAAGTGTTTAAAATATTGTCGATAGTTAAATTATAAAGTGTTTTATACTCTATCATTTGCCCCCCTGCTCAGAGTGTTCGTGGCGCGTTGGACGACGGTGTGACAAGCCCTCTGTGAGTTTGGGTTCAATTCCTCGGGCTGGCAGAAAAAGTCACAGGTTCTCCAGATTTACGGTGTTCGTGGCACCAAACAGAAGGGTTACGATGTTCATGGCACCGAGCCGAAGTGCTGAAAATCTCAAGTGCATCTGGATCTGGAAAAAAAAAAAGAAATATATATTTTTTAAAAAAAAAACCACTTTAGAAACACATATCAGCGCTAGATAGAAAAATATTAAAATCTGTCTGGAAATTTTAAACAAACAAAAAAACAGGTGTCTGATTCATTATTGTTTAATTTCTTGCTTTACATCTCAATCCCTTATTTGACTGAGAAACGCAACAATTAACATACGTTAGTGAATGTAATTAATTTGTATGCCTTGTTATGTAAACAATAATGATGAATGACTTGTCTCACCAAAAGACTAGAGTAAATAAAAATGTAATAATTTATAATTGCAGGATGTAAAATGATATCTTTACATAAAGACGGGGAAAATTGCTTTACGATGTTCAAAGATATCTAATGTCTTTAATTAAATAACAAGTCATGCGTTTTTCTTATAGAAGTTATGGAGTTTGTGTGTTTAGCTGGGAATCGGTATAGTATATACATGGTAATCAATGTGTACATGGGGAATGTAATGGTAGTATGTTTGTGTGCATGTAGGAATCAGAATAGTGTAGTAGTTTTGTCTGTGATGCTGGACAATGGCACACAATATCATACACATTTTCGAGACATTCTAAAATAAATGGTTAATAAGAATCCTGCAAAATGTTAGGAAAAAATAGTGGTAATTGGTGTGTACACATGCAAAACTAAGTAATGTAGTGTAAGTGCATGTGTGCGCGTGGAAATAGAAGACATCAACGTACGTGTAATGATGACGAACAATTTGACAGAATGCACCACCTTAGCAAGCGACAGGACGTGTTGGAGATTCATCACATCTGTCCTTCGATGTGGAGATGACCCTTAATATAAATAGAACAGAAAGCATTCATGCTGTACTTAATATTGTTTGAAGCTGATTACACAAGATGGACATATCTATGACATTATATCAGAAAACAATGATTCATTATAACTAAACATACGCGCACTCAAAAAGAACTCACAAGAGGAGAAAAGTAAAGCCTTAGTGAATATTTTATATAGATAAAGAACAGCTTTCAAATAAGAATTAAGCAACTGTATCGTAGTTAGCGGAGTCAGATAAGAATGTATAGTATTTCTCTCTTACCGTTATGCGTTACACAGGGCTGAAAGCAGTGGCGGCTCGTAATCATTTTTGTTGGTAGGGCCAGACATTTTTTTCCGTGTAAATCATACTTTTTGGTTGCTATATTTTAATTTATATATATGGCCTTTTTCGTCTTTACAGACGGTCAATTGGCAAGTGTTTTACTGTGACAACTTCTGAGTTTTCGCTTTTCTCTCTTGTCGTTCAGCTCATACATAAGTCTCTTCTCAAAGACTCTGCGCCCTTTCGTAATTTGGCTTTCCACACAACTCTGTCATCAGCTAGTCCTTCCCATGTGCTGGGACCTATAGAAAAGTTTTTCATTGAGGCTTTGCAGACATCTTTATATCTGAACAGTGGTCTGCGCTGGTGCCTCTTCCCCTCCGGAAGTTCACAGAACAACATTTGTTTTGGTATGCGATAAGTTTCCATTCTTCCCACATGCCCCAACCATCTTAGTCGTCTACTGCTGAGCATGCCCATGATGGAAGGTAGATTTGCACGTTGCAGTACTTCAGAGTTGGTTATCTTGTCGTACCACCTGACGTTCATAATCTTGCGGAGACATCGAAGGTGAAAGATGTTAAGTCTCCTCTCGTGTCTTAAGTAGGCTGTCCATGTTTCTGAGCTATTAAGTAAAGAACTAATTACACAGGCTCGATATATTTGAATCTTCGTCTGCAATGTCAATTTTGTGTTGTCCCTCGCTCGCTTTGATAGTTTGCCGAATGTAGTAGCCGCACTCCTATACGAGCGTTGATTTCTTCATCAAGAGAAAGGCTGGCAGTGACCATGGACCCGAGATAGCAAAATTTTGGAACTGGTGTTAGATGGTTACCATGTAAAGTGATATTTGTTGTGTTACCTTCCTGACATAGTACAACTGTTTTGGAGACACTTATAGTCAGAGAAAATAGGTTGCATGCCTTTGACAAATTATTGATTAGGCATTGCAGTGCAGTCTCACTGTGGGCGACTAAGGCAGCATCGTCAGCGAAAAGGAGGTCCTTGAGAAGAATTTAATTTATAAAATAATAAATATACGTTACACATTATTTTTGGTTATTCCCGGCCCCACTGGTCCTTAATGACGAGCCGCCACTGGCTGCAAGTAATTTCTCCAACACTGCTGTATCCTGCGCATCTTGTTCAATCTGTTCTAAGGAATTGAGTCTGACATTTCTCGACTCTCTCAGCAAAGTTTGTTTCAGGGTTTTCTACATTGGTGTATTTTCTTTACCGAACCATTTACCTTCCACTTCTATGCTTGTTTTGGAATTCTTTGATCATTTATTATCAAATAATATCCGCACAAAAGATCATTAAGAAGTGGTATCTTACGTTGTGTATGAAACGACTTCACCTAGCAGGAAGCCGATAGAGAAGGCACCCGATATGCCCTCACTAAAACTAACTCTGTCCGAGAAAGAGTTACACGGACATTAGGTCTCATGAAACGATCAATCTTGAAGGATCTAAGCTTCAAGTACCTCGGAAGTCGGCGAGGCTGTCCATATGGTTGAGGGGTGCCTGTAAAAGGGTAATATAGGCCCAAGCAAAAGTCAGAAGCGCAATACCAGGCGTCATGACTTTACGCCTGAATTAATAGCGGCTCAATGAAATAAGAAACAAAGAAGAAAATAATGTCCAATAATCTTCTCTTTCTTATAACAGTTATGACAGTCTCTTGCTACTAGTGGTTGACCAGACATTTTTCTGATTTCATCACTTAGCCTGAATTCGTTCAATTGTTTGTTCGCAGACATCTATTTCCAAATGAGTTATTATGCAACGGTTGCTGCCTATTAAGATTGAACCAACACTGGAACTGAAAATAATTGTATGCAGTCTTTTAAAAGTTGATGTTGCTTTGACATGTTGTAGCATGTTAGTTTTTGGTATCTCCTGTGCAGTCAAGACTCTCTCTCGACTTTTGTAAACCCTGATTATAGGCCTCAACCAACTCGGAAGCTAATACTTTCAACTGTACATAAAGTGTACGAAAACGTATATACAGTGGTAAAGTTATCAAAAGTTATGCATAAAGTTTGATTGCAGCCATTATATTAATTTATTGAATGATTGATTGATTGAATGATTGATTGATTGAATGATAAGACCATCATCATTGTTATTCGGTGAATAAGTATGTGTGTTCCGACCTTTTTCTTACACAAAAAGAACTAAGCGGTTGAGCATGAACTCCGTAGCGAGGGTTCCGTTGTAACTTTAAAGATGGTTAAAATTTTGCAGGAATTTTATGTTAACCTGTTTAAATAATTTTGCCCGGGCAGCAGATTTGAAGCCTACTCTAAACGATTTTCAACTACCAAGTGTTCTTTGACGTGTTCAACTTGAAAACGGAACATACTTTTTATCGTCCGTCTCCGATATCTTCTTCTTCTTTGCGTTCGTTCTTTACGACCAATTATAATCACTCTTTGTGATATGTTTGATCTTTGCCAAGAACGTGTATACGTTGCACATTGGTTTGGTAGGCCCCTAAACGCATAAAGCTTCTACACGTTTAGGCACATGCATCCGATTTCAGCCTAACCTCCTTAGTCGCCTCTTACGACATGCGTGGCAGGTAACAGTGGTTCTATTCTTTACACCCCAAATTTGGGCCCCGGTAACCACTTGGGCGCGTCTCCGATATGATTAGGAACTACAATCTACATTGAGATCTCTGGTCAAAACTTCCGATTGCCATACGCATAAAACGAACCGAGTATATTTGAAGCAAAAGTCGTGTACATTACCTTCACGACACAGAAACCCCCAGGCATTTTGTATTGATTGTTCTCTAAACTACTGTTCCAATAATACTAAAAAAGATGTACTCGTTCATTAATGCATTACTATTTTTTCCCTTCAGAGTCACAAACAGCTGAAAATTCAAGCCGAGATCTCAGGTAATGATTGTATGAATTGTGTGAAGTAGCTATGGAAATATATGAACAGAAAATCGTGGTATATCCTTTACTGGGCCTAGTCATCAACTATAGTAAACGAGTCGTTGATTTTCTGGACATCACTTACACGTTCAGTAGTTTGCCATTGCTTTCTGAACGACAAGGTCTATTTGTACCGTTCGTAAAAATGAAAGGGAACAAATTTGCTTCCAAACATCCGTCGCGGAGTATGAACCAGGTACTCTTGGGATGTGATCAAGCTCATTACTGCTGATCGATACTGGAGATAAAATGAAGAACGTGATTTCATTTTAAAACATTTCCTTTAATCGTCAACCTTGCTCGCCTGCCCAGCGTGTTCCTAGCTCGTTGGACGACGGGTGACAAGCCCCCCCTGTGATTGCCGTTCAATTACGCGGGCTGGCAGAAAAGTCACATGTTCCTCCAGATTTACGGTGTTCCTGACACCGAACCGAAGGTTACGATGTCCATGGCACCGAGCCGAAGAGCTGAAAGTTCAAGTGTTTCTGGATCAAAAAGAAAAAATTAACCGTCAACTAAACAAGCCAAGAACTACTCTAGTTTCTAATAGTTTTCCATGTTCAGTGTAACCTTCACTTTCCTCAACTTTACTTATAATTGTTGCATCTGGGAAAAAAAACATGTAACTGGATATTCAAGTTGTTGGTGTGTTGTTTCTCGCATGTTGTACAAATGTATTTCTACTTCTATTACTGTTAAAATCAGTGGCGGCTCGTCATTAAGGGCCAGTGGGGCTGAGCCCCACCAACATGAATGTGTAACGTGTATAAATTAAAATATAATCTAACCCAATACCTTGATTTTCCACACAAAAATATGTCTGGCCCCACCAACTACAACTGCTCGTGTCTTAACACGAGCAGCCACTAAGTTAAAATTGTTAACCCGCTTCTTTATCTCCCTCCACGTTCTTTCATTTGCTGTCTTATGTTTCAAAATATATAAACGTTTTTGAAATTTCAGATATCAGATCAGAGAACTAATAAGGCGACACCACGCGTGTGCTATAATTTGTAGACTACACACCGTTCTCTCTTGCACACATACATATTCACACAAACATGTGCGCAAGCAAGCACTAATATTACCACATATACACACTCATATACATTAACGCATAATTCATTTCACTAGCGTTGATGAACACACATTACCTCATATGCCCCATCTCTCTATATCTCCCACTCACACACACATACACATACTCTCTCTCTCTCTCTTTCATACACTCACACACACAGATAAACAGTCATTAAATTAGCATTACGATTTTTGTTAATAGAGTAGGCTCAATTGCATGCGAGCAATAAAATTAGGCGAAAGGGGCAATAGAAGTAAGGAAGACCCAGAAACACCTGGAGACGGGAGTTAGAGATGGAACGAAAAAAAACGGGAGAGAGTGGCGAGATCTGGAAAAGATGGCCTTGGTTGCGGACCTATGCTTCCTAGGGGCGAAGGGTGAAGAAGAAGAACACATTTTTCAGTTTTTCTTGTCTCATCCAATAGCACTTGAGTTTCTTGAGTTCTTGTGCTTCGGCTCAATGCCATGTATTATTAATTGTGTTGTACATTCTGTTAAACTATGCTTTCTGTGGATGTTCTACTAACCCCAGCCAGGAACCAGATTTTAACTACATTAGCACCATGGGACTATGGTGCTCTCTCAGCTGGGCAGTTGTATAGTAGACATACTGTTTACTGTGTTCATTCACCAACATCAGATTGCCTGCTGGTCACGTAAGGTTTCTAATATACTGCAGGCTTGTGTCCTAATGTTCAAGCCAAGAGAATCATGTCTTAAATCACTGCCCATTTACAATGGTGGCAATCGTCAAACAGCTGTACATATTCCTTCTCTATTCTATATTCACGAAACAAATGGTTAAATGACATAGCAGAATCCTGTCAAAGAGCAAAAATAACAATCACCGAAGCCACCAGAACAGCGCAAGACAAAAACAGAAAACCATAACACAGGGCAACAACCCGGTAGCAGTGTGACGACAAAAACAGAAAACCATAACACAGGGCAACAACCCGGTAGCAGTGTGACGACAAAACAGAAAACCATAACACAGGCAACAACCCGGTAGCAGTGTGACGACAAAACAGAAACCATAACACAGGCAACAACCCGAGCAGTGTGACGACAAAACAGAAAACCAACACAGGCAACAACCCGGTAGCAGTGTGACGACAAAACAGAAACCATAACACAGGGCAACAACCCGGTAGCAGTGTGACGACAAAACAGAAACCAAACACAGGGCAACAACCTGGTAGCGTGTGACGACAAAACAGAAAACCATAACACAGGGCAACAACCTGGTAGCAGTGTGACGACAAAAACAGAAAACCATAACACAGGGCAACAACCGGGTAGCAGTGTGACGACAAAAGAAAATTCTCAGTTATAGTCAGTATCATGCTGAATTATTTCCAAATACTGTAGTGGTCTCTGAGGGTAAGTGGTTACGCCGCGCCGTTCTCTTCACAGGTGCAGTTTTTTCCAGAGACCCTAGGATTGTTGCTGGGGCTACGGAGTTCATGCTTTGTGCAATACCGTCGGCAGGTGGCGTGTCATTTCTGCAGAGAGGGACCGATCCATACGGGGGTAAAACCCGCTGCAATGAAGTCAATCCTTCGGATTAAAAACCCCTTTAAAACTAAGGCTGCATACACATTGTTGCGGACGACCTAAGGAGACCCTGAAACGAACTTTCTTGCATTAGAGAGAGAGGCAAGCAATATCGGCCTCAGTTCCATGGAGGAGATTGAGCGAGCTGCCCAGGATAGAGCGGTATGGATAAATTGCTTGCATGACTATGTAACGTATAACGGTACGAGAGGAATTGTTATTACACACATTGTTTAATAGGACATCAATTTGTACAGCTGGGCTACTTGTAAGGTTTTAGAAATAAAAATCTCTACATTCTAGTGCTACATCTGCTACTACATCTAGTACTACATTTAGTAAATTAAATTGTAGCAAGGTGCCGGATTTGATTGGAATATACGGAAGCCGCGAGAACTGACTCATGTCATGTTGTGTAACGCCAGAAATGAGAGAGCAGACAGGCTGACTAAGGAGGGAACAAAACTGATACAATACAAACACACAGTGTCACTACCAGAAATCAAGACACATATCAAGTGAAAATACAAAGAATTGTGGAGGCAATAAACCCTCAGCAAACACCCACAAGATCCCATCAGCAGACTGGACAGAAAACAGCACACAACAATCTTTCGTCGAATAAGAACAGGTCACTGGAGGCTCAACCACCACATGCACAGAATAAAGCCTGCTCAGACTGCACAGTGTGCATGTCATACAGAAACACAGACCCCAGAGCACATCCTGAGTCATGTCCATCATACATACACCAACGAAATGAAACATGGCATCATGAACAAAGTTTACAGACCAAGCTATGGGGAACTCTCGAGAAACTCTATCTGACATGCAGCTTCATAGAGGCAACTCATCTCATGGCGTAGACGAACATCCAAAACCGAACGCAAAGAAGAAAAAAAAGAGTAAGGCTAAATATCAGATGTTCAGTAACGGATGTTCAGTAACGGATGTTCAGTAACGACGAAGAATAATAATCGTGTCAGTGAAAGAATGTGAAGGGCATACTCTAATGTGTTATCTTTCTTCCTCAGAATATTAGGTAGGTTGCAATTTGTATTTCTACACCCACGTCTCTCCCTGATAGTTAAATCAACAGGCACACATTTGCAAGTGACAAGCTGATTAAGATGATTAAGTAGCAATTAACGATGTCATGAGCTCTTAATTCTCAATATCATTGGATATCATCAACATGTTGCATGTCGTCACACTCTCCAATCACTCTTCTTCTTTTCCAATTGAAGCCCATCTTCTTCTATACATATGTGTTCTATGTAATTGACCTCTGATACTTGTTGATATGAACTTTTAATTTGTTGTGTCTTTCTTGCCTATACTTATTGTATGTTTTTGGTTGTGTGCATTGTCAAGTCATACTTTGTGCAGCTGTAATTCGTGGATGGGGTTTTTCTGTGGCGTAGAGGTTAGGTACTTCTCTCTCGTGCCAAAGGTACTCGGTTCGCTTCCACGTGGAGCCATGTGGATATATTTCCAGAGATCCCTGATCTCAGTGTAGGTGAGATTAAGTTTCAAGTCCTATCGGAGACGGACGATAAAACGTACGCCCCGCTGTTCAATTTGAGCACGTAGAAGAAACCTTGGCAGTTCAAAAATCGAGAAGAGCAGCTGATGCTCCACGGGCATTTCATTAGAGAAAAAAAATGTAGTTCATACAACATATCTTTACCATCTTCAAATTAACATTTGGGCCCTCACTGGTGCTACGGAGTTCGTGCACTGCCGCTGAGATTATCCTTGGTAAGAAAGAAATCGGAGCACATATGGTTACTCACCGAAGTGTAATTCTGATGGTCCTATCAATCAATCAATACATTGATGTTGTCGGTATTACCTTTACATTTCTGCTCCTGTTGATGTATCAATCACTAACCATATACAAAAAAGCAGTTCATTGATTTCCTCAGTGTCCACGTTTGACTTCTTTGTAATATTTCCATATATGTTATGAAGGGGCAATGGTGAGAGAACACATCCTTTTCTAACACCTGATGTAATGGGAAACCACAGTCCGTCATTTCCTCTGTTATTCTAAAACAATTTTAAAATTGTTTTTTTAAATATTAGTGTTTGTTATGGAATGTACGTTTTCTCAATATACTTTGTGTATTTTTTACTCTGCTTTATTTATTTTTCAGCAATACAAAGTATTTTCATTTTATTTATTCAAATTTACGAATTACAGGGTGTTCAAGATTAAAGCAGCCCCGTTGACAAATCGAAAGTTGCCAGATAATCTATCGCGTTATGTTTATGTACTATTTAAACCGGTTCTGACTAGCTCGTTTTACGTCAGATTTGTTCATCGCCCCTTCCCGCACTACAATTATATACCGTCACATAACCTTGACCTATACTACGTCATAACTGGACCTTCTCATTTTTATACATATATGCCTGATTGACTCCATTCACAGGCTGCTATTATCTTGAACACACTGTATATTAATGGTATGTTTATAAATAAGACATGCTTAAATACACCTGTTTGTATTACGCATATCTTGGTTATTCTTTGTAACAATATATGAGATTACAGAACGGGAACAGATGAACAAGGGCGGATATTTATGACACTGTGGATATATATGACACTGTGGATATAATAAGAAGGCATGACATACGGAGGTTACTGGGTAGTGTCGTAACGATCGTCACGGTAGATTGACACGCCCTTGCGAAATTAACAAAAAGATGGATTACTAAATAGTTGCTTATATTTTTTGCTGATCTTCTTCTTCTTTGTTCGCAATTAACAGGACGTGTGGTGCTTTGTATCGCAGCTTACAGCTATGCTGCTATAATGTTTCCTTCCTCACGACATATTCGTATTCAGCATGACATTTTGGAAAATGTTTGTCTTTTTCAATCCCTACTCGTTTAACCAGCTCTAGATCCCTGCAATCTCATTATCTGCTTATTAGACTTCTATAGTCGTATTTGAATAAGACTTTCCCAAAGTAAGGAGTGAGTTACGAACGAAGTTTTCTTCTAATGACTTGAGAAATATCAGAGACATTGTTGCGTAACATTCAGGTCCACTACTCGTAGATTACGAGAATGGAAAATTTGTATTTTAATTTGTCCACTTGCGATCTTGCAGACTTGTCCGTACTTCAGCCAGTTCAAAGAACAACACACAAACAACAGTCTCAGTAGCTGCACCCTCTGCCGCTCTAGCGCCTAGCTTGGTCGTTGCAGGTAAGTTTAATGTTTAGTTTCTGTTTTCTGTGTATTTTTTTTCTGTTGTTCTTGTTTACTATGTAATATTCTGGCGGTTCTTGTTGGCAGACTTGTTTGAATTCTGACTTGTTAATATGATGATGGCATCCATTTAGTCTCAAGAAACAAGGGATCACATGGACGGAGAAGATTATTTATGCTGCTGTTTTTTCTTGGCACCATTTCATATATGAGCAAGCTTCCGCAGTTGGTTTTCACCAATTCTTAGACCACGTTTTAAAGCCTGCTTCCTGCTAGACTTGTCTATGACAAGATATAACTAGTTTAGTGTATTCATGGCAAATACATTCAAGTCCCTTTTGAATACTCCCTTGTAACAAAGAAAGAATCATCTCACAGTTGTTTTTTGAGAAGCCGATCGGCCCTCCGTACAAGATAGGCTTAGGTATCATACGGGTGTTGTTCCTGTCGGCTTTTGGCTGCTGTTATTTATATAAATGGTCGTGTTTTGGGCATATAGTAGCTGTACTAGTCATATTGGTTATCTGAACTGTAATAAAAAATTGGCAAGCTTTAACACCCTTTAGTTGCTAATAGATGTTTTTACTATTCACTGCTAAAAAGACGCATTAACACGTCTGTTATATCTCTCCTCATGTGCTAAAGACGCGTTAACACGTTATACATTTCTACTGTCACTGCTATAGGCGTACATTCACGTTTGTGACCTAGAAACAAAGAGTAGATATTTTTAGCTTCTTCTTCGGAAAGTATGTAGCAGCGAAAGGGTTAACTATACGACCTTACGCACTACCACAGCACTGCCATAGCACTACCACATCACTATCACATCACTACCACAGCACTAGCAGAGTTACTAGACATTGTGCAGGGATTGGTGCCATTTTTGTTATTGTCAGTTCAAAATATTACAGTTAGAGGTTTAGATATTCGTTGAAAAAGTTGCCACCTTGACATCTTATAATATAAATGTCAATGTTGGTGTGTGCGTGCTTTTATGTACCAGGAAATTCTGGTTTCGAATGCTCAAATCATAAAACTTGAATAGCTTATTCATACACAAATCTGTAGGTCAACTATACTATTTTCAGCATTTTATGTGATTTCTTTACCGAATTATGAATTAAGTTGGTTAAAAAGATATCCTAGTAAATAAAAAGCATTGTAGAAATCGGATGTACTGGCCTACTTGTAGGCGCATAACTGATACAACGTACACTCGCTCTTAGACTCAGATCACATACAAATCACAAAGTGGTTAACAAGTGGTTGATATGGAGCGTTCAAAGAAGAAGGAGAATCACAGATGAAGCTGGATAGTAAATAAAGTGAATATATAGTTTTTGTAGGAAGGAAACAAACTAAACGTCATCGACGGAGTTTCCTTATTTTCAACTACATGTCTATATATCAGAGCACAATAGTGACTTTGTGCTTATTAGATAATTGTGCAAAAATATAAATTTGTGTGATTGTTTTGTTCTTTCTTCATCAAAATAGAATTAAATAAAACCGCTATCACATTCCAAAAAGATATCATTTTGAAATGAGTCATCATTTTCTATGGTTGCACAGTAATCAATGAGCATATAGATACGTTGCTGACAAAAGCTCAGTTATTATGCTTTGATAATAAGATAAATATATTCCTTATTATATACGCGCGTTCGTGTGTGTCTGGTATTTCTTTCATGCTATGTAAACTGATCCGACATATAAAACAAGAAAAAAAACCAACGTATTCCGTCTATTCTACTTACCTTTCCCCTCTTGTCGTTAAGCTCTCATTAATGTCTTGGACATTCTCATGAACGCTAGGCTGTCCTATCAAGTTAGCAGTATGGCTCTCAAGCTGCACCCTGCGTGATATCTCCCGGGGATCTTCACAAACAATTTCATCGTGGAGTAATTCGCCGTATTTAATATATACGTTTACAAAAAACATTAACAAAGTATCGTGAAAAAGTATTATTTGCTTGTTATCTACAATCAATGAAATAGACACAAGATGATTCATATATTGGCACAATTTCTTCTCAAGTGGAAATATATCCTCTTTTGTCCTTCTCTGCTTATTTTTGCAGTTAGGCGTAGCAGGTTTAATTAATGATCGGTTTCCGAGATAGTGCACGCTCAGTCGCTTGATATGCTGTGGTATTGTGGAGTCTTAAGATGTATGTATCTCTATCAATCCATCTTTTTATTGGTCTGCACCTTCTTCTTGATGATTCCATTTTCAGGTTCTACGCTCTTGCACGATATCACATATTCTATATTATTTTTTTGAAATTGATAATTAGTTCTACTGTAGTCTCCGCTATATTCCGCGAATAAATTTGAAAAAATTCTAAAATATAGCGATACACAATCAGTCAGCAGGTGTGACTGCATATATATCTTCTTCTTCTCTTCCACCATTTACTTCTTTATAGAAGTGTTGGAGACAGTTTTGTGTAGACATTGAATTAGATGATTTTATATGTGCTTGTTTTAAGGCACTTTGTAAGCTGATAGTCATTTTTGTAAGGCTGTTCTTGATGCCGTCGCTCCATCTTTTGCGTGGCCTTCCTCTTGCTTTGTACTCATCGTACTTTTTCTATGTGGCTCTCTGTGGTAGGCGATACCAGGCCATACATAAATGTGTATACAAATAAAAGTATTTGAGAGAAGCTATAGCATTGGTGTTAGTGCACTTGCTTCATAAGCGTGTGGGTTCTATGATTCTCCAGTTGGTGTGGGTTTTTTCCCACCGCAGTGGGTTTCACGTCGATCCTGCCTCAGTTGGGTAAAAGACAAACACTGGAAATTAAAAGTACCTGACGAGATATTAACGCATCACCAATCACATGCTATTGATGAAAGAAAAATACGGGCGTAACACCTATTTCCTAAAATACCACACAGCATGAAAACGGATTCTTTACTTTTTTGAATATAAATGCTCCGTAGTAAGGAACGAATTAGAACTATCGGCGTAGCAAGCTGGAGCACGGGTAACAGTTATGATACATTTTTAAAGTGTCTAGTTTTGTTTTATACTGTTCTATAAAGCTAACCAAGTGGCTAGTATTGTCTGTTATAGTTGGTGCAAATATCTATACTATTTGTTCTCTACTGTTGTTCTATAAACTAACCAAGTGGCTAGTTTGTCTGTTATAGTTGGTGCAAAATCTATACTATTTGTTCCTACTGTGTTCTATAAAGGCAACCAAGTGGCTAGTATTGTCTGTTATAGTTGGTGTCAAATATCTATCTATTTGTTCTCTACTGTTGTTCTATAAGCTCCAAGTGGCTAGTATTGTCTGTTATTGGTGCAAATATCTATGACTATTTGTTCTCATGTTGTTCTATAAAGCTAACCAAGTGGCTAGTATTGTCTGTTATAGTTGGTGCAAATATTTATACTATTTGTTCTCTACTGTTGTTCTATAAAGCTAACCAAGTGGCTAGTATTGTCTGTTATAGTTGGTGCAAATATCTATACTATTTGTTCTCTACTGTTGTTCTATAAAACTAACCGGCTAATTGTCTTTAAGTTGTCAAATATCTATATTGTTCTCTATGTTGTTCTATAAACTACCCAAGTGGCTAGTATTGTCTGTTATAGTTGGTCAAATATCTATATATTTGTTCTCATGTTGTTCTATAAAGCTAACCAAGTGGCTAGTATTGTCTGTTAAGTTGGTAAATATCTATACTATTTGTTCTTCTGTTGTTCTATAAAACTAACCAAGTGGCTAGTTAGTTAGTCTTTCCTCTTGGGCCTGTGGGCGGCACATAGGGCAGAGGTCATAGATCTCCATGTCTCGCGGTTCGTTGCTATCTGTTTTAGGTCTTTAATGTTTACTAGGCCCATCGTTGAGCCTTCTCTGGTGATGGTTCTACGCAGAGTATTATTGTCCATAATAGCATAAGTGGCTAGTATTGTCGGTTATAGTTGGTACAAATATCTATAATATTTCTACATATTTTTTCTGTACACTTGCAAACCCTAAGTACCACATCAAAATCTGAATGTGAATGTCTTGTTCTTTGCAAATTTTGTCACAAATTTATTTTTATCAAATGCTGATATCTGTTCATGTCACTTGTAGTTGTTAGGTAGAATAAATTATGTTACCAACATTGCTAAGTGCCCCCAAAAAAAAAAATTATCAATCCCTGAGGATCTAAACTGCAAGTACCTCTAAAGTCGGAAAATGAACGCCTGAATGACACTAATAATAAGGAACTCAAGCAAAAATCAGTCAGAAGGGCCATGAATACTCTCTGAATACGCCTGAATTCAAAGCTGGCGAACGCAAGAAGAAGAAGAAGAAGAAGAAAAGTGTGACCCTATGTGTGAGTTTCCGGACAATAAAGAATATAATCACTGTCTTCTCTAACATGTCGTAGAAGGTGTCTAAGAAAGGTCAGGAGGTCGACCTGGCAGGCAACACCTCACTTTAAAATAACAAAACTTACAGAAACCGGAGAAAAAAATTGCTAATGGAGATCTGAATGCTATAAGGGGTCAAAGGTGCATAGGGACAATGCTGCGCCAGGATTAGTGAGCTGGCACTAATCAAGATCCTACCCCACCTCTACGTGGTGACCCTGGCAACATACATTGGTTCCTATCTGGCTAAGCGGGTAGGGATTGAGAGAGAGTTACTCTTGTATAAGTAGAGATGCAGACGTGGTCGCGTTGTATGAGATCCGCTCGCAACACAGACGAGCGGGGAATCCCAGAGTGACTACTAATGCACGTCTCTCCCGGCCGATGAGAGAAGTTGAACGGATAAACAAGGGATGAGGGGTGCATCCAGAGAAAAGACATGGGCCGCGTGTAATAAAACTTGGGCTCGAGATAAGTTGCACGTGGGCCCACACAGGACGAAACTCGGAGCCCTGAGATGGGGGCCCGAGTTGAGCCCCGTGTCTGGACAGCCTAGAGGCGTGGTAAATGTGAGCACTGTGATAACTGATGGAAATGGTGGGGCAGGCACCAGGGCAGAGCGATCAAGTATGCGAACGATACACTGGTGGGCCCAACGGTGGGCAGACGTGCACTGGACCGACAGTGTAGCGAAGGAAGGGCATGGCAGGCATAGGGGTGAGCGGACCACCCAAATGTGCAGAAAACTGGAAAGCCCAGCAGAGGCGTGATTCCAGTGCGCGTTTCCGCTCGCAGGGAACTACTAATGCCTTGTTGTTAGATTGGGGACAATCAAAGGCTAACCGAGGAAACCGTACACAAAACTGGACGGAAGGAAAACCAAGTAGTCCACAAAAAGACAGGCAACCTGGACAGATGACGATCAACAGCCCGGGAGGTAGGTCTTCTAAGGGTCGCTACCCTAAAGAAAATAGCAACCTGCTGCCTTGCAGGTTGGCTGGGAACAGTCAAAGGCTGACGGAGAGCGAACCCAGTTACCGCTGGTTGAAATCGGACACTTCGCCGAAGGAGAAGCACTAGAGCTCCAAATGGTACTGAAGATTGTGGCGTAAAGCAAACTTTCTTGGCAAAGGTTGTTTATATATCACAATAAGAATGATAAAAATGGCAGAAAAGAACGATCGAGAGAGAGAGAGAGAGAGAGAGAGAGAGAGAGAGAGAGAGAGAATGCCATAAAATTCACGAGATCGAATTCAGTGGATATGTGTTGTCTCTTGTCTTATGTTCCATGGGATTCAACAATGACTGATGAGGAAGATGCTGAGTGTAGATAACAAAAGAATTAAACTAAGACACATTCATTACCACTTGCTGTTGAAAGTGTTACCACTTGCTGTTGAAAGTGTTACCACTTGCTGTTGAAAGTATTACCACTTGCTGTTGAAAGTGTTACCACTTGCTGTTGAAAGTGTTACCACTTGCTGTTGAAAGTGCTACCACTTGCTGTTGAAAGTGTTACCACTTGCTGTTGAAAGTGTTACCACTTGCTGTTGAAAGTGTTACCACTTGCTGTTGAAAGTGTTACCACTTGCTGTTGAAAGTGTTACCACTTACTGTTGAAAGTGTTACCACTTGCTGTTGAAAGTGTTACCACTTGCTGTTGAAAGTGTTACCACTTGCTGTTGAAAGTGTTACCACTTGCTGTTGAAAGTGTTACCACTTGCTGTTGAAAGTGTTACCACTTGCTGTTGAAAGTGTTACCACTTGCTGTTGAAAGTGTTACCACTTGCTGTTGAAAGTGTTACCACTTGCTGTTGAAAGTGTTACCACTTGCTGTTGAAAGTGTTACCACTTGCTGTTGAAAGTGTTACCACTTGCTGTTGAAAGTGTTACCACTTGCTGTTGAAAGTGTTACCACTTGCTGTTGAAAGTGTTACCACTTGCTGTTGAAAGTGTTACCACTTGCTGTTGAAAGTGTTACCACTTGCTGTTGAAAGTGTTACCACTTGCTGTTGAAAGTGTTACCACTTGCTGTTGAAAGTGTTACCACTTGCTGTTGAAAGTGTTACCACTTGCTGTTGAAAGTGTTACCACTTGCTGTTGAAAGTGTTACCACTTGCTGTTGAAAGTGTTACCACTTGCTGTTGAAAGTGTTACCACTTGCTGTTGAAAGTGTTACCACTTGCTGTTGAAAGTGTTACCACTTGCTGTTGAAAGTGTTACCACTTGCTGTTGAAAGTGTTACCACTTGCTGTTGAAAGTGTTACCACTTGCTGTTGAAAGTGTGAAAATGATCTTTAGAACAGTCGAAACATTAAACATCCTATACTGTAGTTTTTATTCGGAAAAGATATCTTTGCTGTTTTATACCCTTTGTTACCCCTCTCCTTTCGTATTTCGGCTAATTATTGTGGTTTCTCACGGTTCTTTAGCCTCTCACTCTTTCAATACTCAGACAAGCTAGACGTCGGCGCCATTTGTAAACTGCGTACTGGTTGTGAAAATAGTAGCGCCGACACCGGATAGGGGTCAAGCTTAGCTCGCTGTTTCTCAATTTGTGTTTTTAGCTATAGCCTGACACACATGGCGGTATATTTTTAAAAACTGAGAATGCCACGGAGTTAACCACTTCGCTCTTTTGTGCTGATATACTGTCACTCGGTATTTCTTAAGTTTGCCACAAAGTCAGTATACCAGCCAGTTCAGTATACATTGCGTACTCAATAAATGAACATTGAGGTTTCACAAAATAGTGACAAAATAGATGAGACTGCAGTAAAACTATTTGTTTGGCAAAACACGTAATCACAAAGTACCGTAGTTTTACAAATTACAAAAACAATGACAAAATACAGCAACGTTTCGACCAACAAGGCCTTTATCAAGCAAACGAACAACAGGAGTAACAACACAAAATAGTGAAAGTGTTAGTTTGCAACCGTTATAGTGCACTATTTGTTTACTAATGTATCGTATATATATTGTCTGATCAAATAAGAAAGCTATATATATATATATATATATATATATATATATATATATATATATATATATATATAAAATCAGGTTTTGAATCAGGTCTGTACACACAAAGAAACTTTATCAAAACAGTAAGAATCATACAATCAATTTTCTTCGGGCATATAATGCGAAACCGGATGGTTGAAACCGGAGTAAAGCAAGGCTGTATTCTATCTCCGCTATTGTTTGGAGTGGCATTGACTGGGTGATGCGAAAATGTTGCAGGGGCGAAACTGGCATCGATTGGGTAGAAAATAGTCAACTAGAAGATTTGGATTTTGCAGATGATATTGCCTTGTTAAGTAGAAACAACCAAGATATGCAAAGAAAAACAGACAACTTGTCATCTATAGCATCAAAAGTTGGACTGCAGATAAGCTATGAAAAAACAAATATAATGAAGACACCTATGGCAAGTAATGCAGATATCACACTGGAATATAAAATGATAAAAATAACAGAGCAGTTCACCTATTTAGGTAGCAATTTTGATTGCACAGGAAATGTTAAAAAGAAATTATGATACGAATTGGCAAAGCAACATCAGCTTTTAAAAGTCTAAATAAAATATGGAACTGCAAGTTATATAGTATTAAAACTAAATTAAGAATTTTCAATTCAAATGTTGTATCAATCCTAACATATGCTAGCGAGAGTTGGAAAATGACTAAAGATATAGATAGCAAGTTGAATGCATTTGAAAATAGATGTCTTCGAAAAATAATGAATATAAAATGGAACGAATTCAGAAGTGATGAAATCAGGGACATGTCTGGTCAACCACTAGTGACAACTGTTATAAGAAAGAAGATGGAGATATGTTGGGCACACCTTGAGGAGAAATGATCAACGAATATCAAAGCAGGCATTGAAGTGGGATGCAAAGGGTTCAAGAAAGAGAGGTTGACCAAAGGAGACCCTGAAACGAACTTTGCTGATAGAGGCAGGAAATATCGGTCTCAGTTCCGTGGAGGAGATTGAGCGAGTTGCTCAGGATAGAGCGGTATGGAGAAATTACTGCAGGCCCTATGTAACGTATAACGGTACGAGGGGAATTCTTATTATTATATAATGCGAAAAGAAGGTTTCGAACATTTGGTGACTAGAGGTAAAATTCAGGGTAAGAGAGATCGTGGAAAAACAGAGGGAGAAGATGTTGGATGTTCTGACATTGTGGTTCGACAAAAGATCGACGTCAGAACTGATTACCTGCGCCAAGGAGAGAGAGAGAGTTGTAGAAAGACATGATACTTTATTGGTTGATATATATATATATCATCATTATCATCATTCATCATTGACCACTGTCTCAGGAGGTAATATGTTTTGCGTCACGTAGAATCTCCGAACTCCGTGACGCATGCCTGGGAAAACTTTATGGAGTAGCTGAGTTGCCCAAGAGTCAACAAGCCCCTCTCGACCTCTGATAGAATCCAGAGGAGTGCAAGAACGACATCTAGTATCAGTTTGGTTGGATGAGCTGCCGGTAGGGCATTACATGATGCCTGTCCGCCTTAGGATAGCCGTTGCCTCTGATATACTCATATATAAATATATAAGAAGATATAGTAATCAACTTCTCATGGGTACGGTGAGCAAAATGGACTTTAGGATGGCTGCTGCAGCGGAGGGCAGAGCATGCACGGAATGCCCAATGTGCCGTGACGTCGATCGCATAACATAACATATATATATATATATATAATAGTGTTGTAGTTCTTTCACGACTTTGGTTATCCTGCCATCACTAACTTTCTTTTCCTACAGGTCGCACAGTTAATCCATCACAATGGTTGAAGCAAATACCATTTACCCCCCATCAAGCAATGAACTCATCTGGAACGACCTTTGACCCAAGTTTCCCAATTTCAGCTCCCAGTGGATATAAATTTGCGCACGACTCGTTGACAGGACAATTTTTTCTCGTTCCCAGTGGAGGTAAAATTCTGTACACAGAGGAATTATATTTTTATCGAAAAGATTATAACCCCCGCCTTCTCCTCCTCAGTATTCTATCATTCATCATTTTCTCATTACACTCCTCATTCATGTTGACCTCATTTTTACATTCTTTAAAAAGAAAAAAGGTTAACGCAAACACAGTAAAAAACAACGCGCGCGCACACACACACACAAGCGCACTCTTTCTCTATCTTCCGTTCCCACTTTGTCAATCTTTTCTGCTTCCAATTATATTACTTCTGTGACCACGCTACTGATCACATGCCCTGGAAGTTCCGGGGTTCGACGCCAGTTTTACCGAAAGTTTTGCCAAAAATTCAAGGTGTGCACAGGGTACATGTTGGACTACAGGACATTTTTATACTATATCTCTGAAGTCGACGTAAGGCTCGACTGAAAGGCCCCACGCCTTACGTACAGAAAATAAGTATAACATCAGAGGTGTCATATAAGGCGTCATGACTAGGCATGGATTCAAATTAGGCAAAGCGCCGGGGGGTTGCCGGGGCCTTCAAGAGAACCAAAGTAACACTGCTACCTACAAGGCATGTCGTAAGAGGCGATTGAGGTAGGGCTTAAGGAAGATACCCTAGTAAATAAAAAGTGTCGTAGAAATCGAAAGTGCTGGCCTACTTGTAGACGCATAACCGGCCAACGTACTATCGCTCTTAGGCTCAGATCACATACAAATCACAAAGAATGGGTTAACAAGTGATTGATATGAAGCATTCGAAGAAGAAGAAATAAATGGGGCAAACGGTAAAAAAAAACTTTCAAATTCTCTCAACCTTGTCTGCTTCCTTTGTTTTTGTTATTCCTAACTCACTCTATCAATCTTATCTTTCTCCTTTTTATTCTTCTGTTTTATACCATTCTTTCATAAATTCCCTCCCTATCTATTTGATATTTCTACCACACTTCCTCAACCATGACCTTCAATTCTTTTTGGTATATTCCAATTTCCATTCAGAATTTACTTAATGAACTATTTAAAAAACGAATCAATAGAACTTTGTAGTTGTCATTTTTTAACTGTTTCATTTGTACTATTTCATCATCATCATCAAGTAGCTTGCCCCTTCCGGAACTTTGCTCCCATGACAGCAGCCTTGAAAAAATATATGTTCTCTGCAAGTTGACCGGCGTCAGCAGTAGTCATTCTCAGATCGTCAATGACATCTTGCACCCATTGTCTTCTATGTCTTCCTCTCATTCTTCTTATAGGTACCATTCCCTTTAAAGTTACCTTCTCTAGGCACTCATGTCGTTTGATATGTCCGAAATATTTAATTTTCCTTGACGTTATGCTCTTTAATAGATAACTCTCTCTCTAAAATCAAGCTGTTGCAAAACCGAAGCATTTTTGTACTACTTACAGATGTGTTAATTTGTATTATACACAGCTGATCAAAATAGTCTTTCTTTTTAATCATTAATATTTGTAATGTTAACCATTGTAGTCGTTAATACCTTGATGTTTTCAACAATTTCTTTCCTCCAGACTTTATTGAGCAGGACGGAGTGTGGTCAGCAGCAAACTTTGTCCCACCTTCAGGGACAGGTAGTACTCACTATCAGAATAATGTTAGTAATTTGCCCACAATTACTGTCAGTGGACCAGAGAGGAGAGATGGACACAGTAAAGAAGAGGTGAATAACACTATTTTGTCAGTGTTCTTACTCTAACTTTTTCACAACCTTCTAAATACTTAATCACACATAGCCATTTGTATAATCTTGGTAACACCCCATGCATGTAGCTATTTTTGTTACCTTCCAAACAGCTACACACACATGAGTATAGCTGATCAACTCTCTCTGGCGAAATGCTTAAACATTTGTATTGTGTTCTGCTAGTCATGGGTACGCATCTCGACCGCACTGTTGGGTTTGTGAGTGGATTTTTTCTCAGACATCTCTTTAGGACTGCAGAATTTGTGCTTTGGACAATACTTTTAGCCTTCCACTTCTGAGGAAACCTAGTGCAATGAAGTTCAAACTTCATGTTTATACCCTTTCTTTCTTTTAGACCTTCTAAACAATACTCCATGAATATGTCTGATCAACTTCCAAACACTTCATACACCTATCTATATTTCCACTTTCCAAACCCTTCATTCACCTGACTATTTCAACCTTCCAAACCCTTCATTCACCTGACTATTTCAACCTTCCAAACCCTTCATTCACCTGACTATTTCAACATTCCAATCCCTACATTAAATTCAAAATAAACATCTAAAATGTTAAATTAAAAATTTAATTCTGACAACTTTCACTATCTTCAAAATTACTTAGACGACCCTCTCCGGTGCTACGGATTTCTGGTATTGATGCAGCACAGACAACATTATTTCTTAACATCTTTTACAATATATTCAGTGTACGAGGAGCAGAGAAGACTAATGGTTATCAAGAGCGACATTTCAGGATAAATTCTCTGGAGATTTCAACAACATTAGGCGGATCTTTGCTGTCTTTGAAGATATTCAAGATTGCGTTGGATAGTGTACGAAGAAAAATTCAATTCATTTTTCCTCTGCTCTTTCCAGATTTTTCATGTCTTTCAAGCTTTCCTGAAGTTTTTTTCTCCAGTTCTCTCATTTAGTTTGCATTTTCCAGTGTTAATTCCAGAAACACCACCTGTCTCTAGATATGAGGAGCTTGTTTTGTTTATGTATATATATCTAATCATCATCATCAAATAGCTTGTCCTGAGCAGAACTTTGCCACCCCAACAGTCCTCCGGAATTTCTCTCTCTCATAGGCCAGATGTCCTGCCTCTGCAGCCGTCATGTTCAAACCATCAGTTACATTCTGAATCCATCTTCTCTGTGGTCTTCCTCTTCTTCTCTTTGTCAGTATGCCCCCTTCCATGATGGTCTTCTCCAGCCCTTCATGTCTTTTGATATGTCCAAAATATCTCAATTTTCTTTCTTATTTGTAGCATCAGCCAGTTTTCTTTGATTTTGAGTTCTTTCTGGGTAGATCTATTTGTTCTCTTCTCTGTCCAAGATATACGAAGTACTCTTCTGTAACACTTATATTCAAAAGCACTATGTATTCAAAATATATTTAATATTTATATTTAATTATATTTAATAACGGAATGTAAAAACGGGAGAGAGTTGTGAGGTCTGGAAAAGATGGCATTGGAAGGCTTTTGGCTGCGGACCTATGCTTCCGTAGGGGCGAAGGGTGAAAAAGCAGAATATATATTTAACCATTGTTGATGTATTTATGATTTACGATGTTCACATTGCAAAACGTCGATGAATTGTTGATGTATTTATGATTTACAATGTTCACATTGCAAAACGTCGATGAATTGTTGATGTATTTATGATTTACGATGTTCACATTGCAAAACGTCGATGAATTGTTGATGTATTTATGATTTACGATGTTCACATTGCAAAACGTCGATGAATTGTTGATGTATTAAGATTTACGATGTTCACATTGCAAAACGTCGATGAATGTTGATGTATTATGATTTACGATTTCATTGAAAAACGTTGATGATTGTTGAAATTTTAAGAAATTGTACTGCACATCAGATAAGGGAATCAATATCTTTACTATCGACACTGATATTATGTGTTCAACCTACTGCATGTATAATTATGTTCGCATGCACTCTAAAGTTTTTACAACACATTAATCAATTGGTTATCATTATCACTTGAGATTGGCCATTACTTCTTCTTCTTCATTTGTTCTGTTATAACATATAACCCCTTTGTAATTTTTTTTTAGTTGAGCAACAGTACATTGTATTATGTTTTCAGCAAAGCTGGGGAGGCGTGTGCCTTTCAACCCATCACATTCTATTTCGTCATGTACGTTTTTGGGTTTGTTCTCCCAATTGCTTTAAGGTGAACGATTTGTAAAAGTTACATTTTTTGTGGTCCTCAAATTTTGCCACAGCAGCGTTTTTAAAATCTAAATTCAATTTTCAAGTGTTTAAATTATTTTAGGTTCTCAACGTGGACAGGTGTCCAGCATTTTATTGGTCATTTTAGGTAGGGCTAGATAACCGCTCTTATCTACCCAGAGATTACTGAAATATAACCTGATCATCCTATACGAGATATACAGTGAATACTTTTGGAACTTGAGGCGAGTATATCAACACCACAAAGCCCCTAAATAGGTCATACCTATTACAGTTATGATGATGATGATGATCACAAAAAGAATGCAGATTTTTCTCTCTCTCGCGATCACCAGACCTCCCCATAAATTCGGTTAATGTGGAAATCTGATTCATGCAGTCTTAGCGTTGGTGTGTTTTACGTTACATCTTCAGCACCATTTGGAGCTTTGGTGCTTATCCTTATCCTTCGGCGATGTATCCGGTTTCAGCCGGCGTTTACTCGATTCGCTTTCCCTTCTGTAACCATCTAGTGTTTTTACGGTGTGGGTTAGCTAGCCCCACTCCCGACCTCCTTATTCGCCTCTTACGACTTTCCTGGCAGGTAACAGTGGTTCTATTCTTTACACCCCAATTTGGGCCCCGGTAACCACTCGGGCGATGCAGGTTTTACCAATCACATAAACATCTTCAACTGACAGAAGAACGGTTCTATATAACAATTTCACGAGATAATATGGAGAGAGAGCTGACACTACAGCTAAACAATCTCTCAGAACACATCCTGATTATTTTCCAGTGGCTACCAGCTTACTGTGGCGTATCAGGAAATGAAAGAGGCTGGCTAAGGAGGAAACACAACTGATACAACACAAACACATAGTGTAATTACCAGAAATCAAGACACATATCAAGCGAAAATACAAAGTGTTATGGAGGTAACAAACCCACAGCAAACACCCACAAGATCTAATCAGCAGACTAAACAGAAAACAAAACACAATCTTTCGCCCAAGAACAAATTCTGCAGGCTCAATCATCAAATGCACATAATAAAGCCTGCTCAGACTTCACAGTGTGCATGTCAGACAGAAACACAGACTCATATCCTGCAGTCATGCCCATCATACATACACCAATGAAACTTAACATGGCCTCATGAACGAAGCTTACAGAGCAAGCTATGGGAAACTCTCGAGAACTCATCTGACATGCAGCTTCATAGAGGCAACCCATTTCATAATTCAGCCGAGCATACGAAACCGAACGCAAAGAAGAAGAATAAGAAGATTCAACTATTTTTCCTACATAAAGATATTAAACAGATAATTATTCACGTAAGTGTAATAACAATGTGAAGAAATAAACAAATATATTATATTGTTTCAAACTTGATCTTATAATATTTCTTGTCTGATTTCAACAGAACAATACTGGGAAGAGCACAACCTCAGAGAAAGAAGACAATTTCATTCCAGAACAGGATGTTATCTCCAAGGACAGGACTGGGACAACAGAACGTGGAACAGGTCTTAACCCAAAGCTAAACCACTTTACAAATTTAAATTAATTTTTGTCAGCAGTTTGCTACGCTTATTGGTAACACTGTTTTTATTTCAGTATATGCTGTAGTCAAGGAGTTAGACAATGATGTGTATTATTACCAGACCTGTTCTCACTGAATTCTGAAAACATTTTTAGGTCTATAAAGGATATTGCTGTAATAGCTGTAGTAGGGCAAACCATAAATAACCTGAGATACGCTGATGATACTGTCTTAAAGCAAGAATGAAATAGAGCTCTAGCCGGGAACGCGAGAGAGAAATAGAGCTCTAGCCGGGAACCTAGAGAGAAACTGAGAGAGCTCTAGGGCCAGGGAAAAAAGGCCCGCCAGAGAGAAATAGAGCTCTGCCGGGAACGCTAGAGAATGAGAAACTGAAGAAGCTCTAGCCGGGAACGCTAGAGAGAAATAGAGCTCTAGCAACCTAGAATTGATAAGGTGGTGACAGAAAGTAAACAACAATGGACTGAGTTTGAATATTAAGAAGACAGAAGTTATGATCATATAAAAAAGTAGACTCTGACAAAATACATCATCACAGTAAATGTATGCAGAGCTTGGACAAGTACAGCAATTTAAATACCTTGGAGTTCTGGTACATGGTAAGATCAGATGGCAGATGCAGACCAGGAATAAAAAAGCAGAATAGGGCAGGCTAAAGCAGCGCTCCAGAACATAAAAAACAATGCAACACGTCATTGTCAATTGATATCAGAATGAAAGTTATACAGTGCTACATAGAACCAAATACTGACATACGAATGCTAGTAATGGGTAACTAATAAACAGATCGAATAATCCGAGGCCACAGAGATGTGGTTTTACAGAAGAATGATGAGAATCCCATGGACTGCTAAAATGACTAAAGTGCAAGTGTTGAATGAGGTCAAGACACAGAGAAAACTTATTGTTAATAAAAGAAAGAGACAGTCATCATTTTTCGGACATGTGATGAGGAAGGGAGGTTTAGAACACATTCTAACAACCGGTAAAATCGAGGGGAGACGAGACAGAAAAAGACAGAGCAAATTTTGAATATTCTGACTTCATGGCACCGAAGAGCGCCAGCATCTTTGACGATAGCAAACACCAGAGATTTGTGGAGATCCATGATCTCCTACGCCAGCAGGCACGGCACCTGATGATGATATAGTAAATGTGGTATATTAGGTACAGTCTTCAAACGGGTTGAGATATTTAATATCGCAACTAAGGACCAGTTTGTTTTAATTAATATGACTATCACAGTTCAGTTACTACTTCATTCCGGACAGAACTTCCTTTCGACTCATCTTGAATATTCTTTCTTGCTTCTGGCTTTTTGTCGCCCACACTGCTTACCATTTGTTGTCTTGCCCATGTCTAGTGGTTCTGTTTTAACCTAGAGTAGTTCTCGATGTATTCGCAAACTTTATGTCGTAATGTCCGTACATTTTCGATATCTAGAGTAAATTAGTATAGTCAAAGTCAAGTGTTCAATTGTCTTCCAGAGGTTTGAAAACAAAACTCCAAGTCTGCGTACATTGTATTTGTGACAGGGACAAAAAAACCGTTAATCCTCAATCTAATAGAGCCATATAGGGACATCCCCCAACTGAAATTATACAATTCAAAAGTTAGTTTAAAAAAAAAATTATCTTTCTCTAGCCTGTGACACCCATGGCGCACAAATACATAACATTCTTCTCTATTTTTGGCCGTCCTCGTTATTGAGTTCATGCTATGATTCATTTCATGAGTCAAACCTCATAGAAAGTACTTAAACACACATGTATAATACAGAAAATTGCTATTAACTGACATAAACTTCAATGAAAGAGTCAAATGACTGAACAGTTTATAGAGTTGTTCATGTAAGCTAAGTCAGAATTGTTTACTAGCAATACAACTTATTAGAATAAGTAAGTTAATTTGTGTTCAAATCTCTTACAGGTGTTGACAAGCATCAAGTTACACTTCAGACGAATCTAGATAGCAACAACAGCAGCAGTAACTCCTCCATGGGGTTGATAACTACAACTACATCAGCAACAGTTATTGTGAATCCTGTCACTAGCATTACTGCAAACTCACCACCACTTTTGGTCAAGGTGGATCAACCTGCAGTTGAGTCTAGGGGATGCTCACCAATCGAATTTGAAGGTGTCTCATCACCGTTGTCCTTGCTGTCCACACTATCATCTCTATCATTGAGAAAGGTGACTACATGTACTACTGGAGTCCAAACATGTGACAATTTACTGAAGAAAAGTCGCAAGAGGAAATCATCACCTCCGCAATTACTTCTTCTGGATCAAGCTGTTCAAACATCATCCCCTAGCCTTCCAACTCTGAATCCATTGTCAGTGCATTGTCCTGATCTAGATACAGTTGATACCTTAACACACTCGCTAGATGCAAAGACCAACACTGAACGAGGGTCATATAATCCATTTACTGATCCACAGATTCTGCAAGCAGCTGATGGTCTTGAACTTCTCAGCACGCTTGCAGAGAAGAGGATCAAATGTTCCTCCATTGATGATCCAAAACGAATTTTTCCTTCACCAAGTGACTCTTTTAAATCAGACTCGGCTAGTATTGTTGCAACTGAGGACACACTTTCTCCCGGGGATACTGAACTGAAGAGCGGACAGTGCACACCAAGGAGGGAAATCAGGAGAGATTTGTCTCCCAAGTGGTCACTCTCTAAGAGAGAACTCCCATCTGTTTCAGTGTTTGCAGATTTCAAAACTCCTCCTGGTAAGAATAGTATCTTTCTCAATTCGTGTCAATATCATTTCCATCAACATCAGCATTATCCTCATCAACAACATCATTACTGTACCTAATAGGTGTTTTGTTCCTATTGATTTAGTCTTGTAGTTAACAAAGAAACAATACAAATCACTGGAAATTCAGATAATAAATCCATAACCACATTATTGTATGATATTATATGTTATGTCTGCCGTAAAATAAGTCTCAATTTCTTCCTTTGTAGTGCATCCTTTGCTAGATAAAGGACTGTTGGTCGAAACGTTGCTATATATAGTTTTTATACTTTGTAAAGCCCGTCTGCCCAGCGTGTTCGTAGCGCGTTGGACTACGGGTGACTATCCCTCTGTGTGTGCGGGTTCAATTGTGCGGGTTCAATTCCGCGGGATGGCAGAAAAAGCCACAGATTCCCCAGATTTACAGTGTTCGTGGCACCGAACCGAAGGGTTACGATGTCCATGGCTCCGAGCCGAAGAGCTGAAAAGCTCAAGTGCTTCTGGATCGGAAAAAAAAATACTTTGTAAAACTACAGTACTTTGTATTTACTTGTTTTACCTATCCTAACGATGACGAATATGATGATGACAATGAAGATGATGGTGATGATGATAGTAGAAAGGGATTGTACGAGTTTATCATGATAACATGCACAATTATTTTAAAAAATAAAGACAAAACATAGAAGTTACTAAATAGCTTAATCACTTGGAACAGACAAATTTATCAATATAATATATTTCTTATCTAGGAAAATAAAACTTTGATGATGTAGAAACATTTTCTGTGCATGACCTCACGAATAATACACACAGATAGAGATCAAAACCACACAGATACATTCTATTTATCTTGCAAATGGTCCCTCTCTTCTTTCTGTTCGTTAACTTTAAATATTGTCTATATCTTCTTCTTGTTCTCGTTCGCTGATATTCAATGTCTATACAATGAGTTTGGTTCTCTTGATGTATGTTGTTGTCTTCTTCTTCTTTTTTGCGTTCGTTCTTTACAACCAATTTTAAATCACTCTTTGTGATACGTTTGATCTTTGCCAAGAACGCGTAAACGTTGCACATTGGTTTGTTAGGTCCTTAAATGCATAGACTTCTACACATTTAGGACACGTGCATCCGATTTCAGGCAAACCTTCTAAGTCACCTCTTACGACATGCATGGCAGGTAACAGTGGTTCTATTCTTTACACCACAAATTTGGGCCCCTGTATCCACTCGGGCAATACGTTGTTGTGTTTGTTAACTCATCAAGGCTTCCCAACAGCTTTGCGTAGATTTTTGTCTCTGTTGGCCAGTATTCTTTCTGCAGTTGATTCATCAGATGACAATCTTGCAGGATGTGTTCGGCTGTCTGTGCTGTATGTCCACATGCACATGTGGGCGATTGAACTAGTTTTAGTCTGTGTAGGTGTCTGTTCAGTCTGGTGTGTACAGTTCTGAGTCGAAACAATATCACCTGTATAAACGTCACTGTCTTTTGTAGCTCACACAGAGGCCCGTTCAGTTTTCTATTCAGTATTCTTTCACTATGCCATTGAGTTTTCCTCAGTATATCATATTCGTGGCAGTGTTGAAGCGTGTGCTCTGTAGTCTCTCTACATGTACACATGAATGAAGTGTCAATCTTGTATTTTGTGTACTGTGAATGTGGGGGCTTGTTGTTTTGGCGTTTTGGTGGTAAATGGGTCAACTTGTTCCTATTTGTCATATTCTGCGGTGTCCTGGCAAGTGATCTCTGCGTTCTTGTGTAAATGTCCTGAATGAAGTTCGCAAACTAATGTGTCCGTAATCCTAGGAGCATTTGGTCTTTTTCAACCTGTTCGTTCACCTGTGAATCTGTTTTGTTAAATATGAAAGATTGACACTATGGTCAGTTAATAACACTGAGAGAAATTTACTTTAACCACCCCTCTCTTTCACCGCTCCACCCTGGATGTATTTCAGAAATAATGAAAGACTTGAAAGAATTAAATCAAGATACATATAATATAAGATACCGTGGTACAATTATTTACTATGAAAATTCTTAAGTATTTAGGTAATCAGGATTGGAACAAACCAACAACTGGTAAATAGTTGGGAGGCTGGGTCGCGAAGTGGTTAAGACGTTGCTTTCAGTTCTGACAGTCGTTTATTCGAATCCGGACTGTTTCGTTCAGTTCACGTGTAAATCTTCCCTGGATATTATTTGGATTGCTGCTGGAGCTACTGAGTTCGTGCTATGGCATGCAATTTCTGCTGAGATGGACTGAATCATATGGGGAAACCCGGAACAATGAAGTCAGGCTGTGAGTTTTTTTTTTTTTAGTAAACGCTATATATGTGTAAGAGGAGCGTCTGGTCGAATGGATTAGAGCGCGGCTACCATGTGGGAGACCCGTGTTCAATCCATGGTAAGGCCAATAATTATTTTCTGTTGGGGACATGATAAAAGTATTTTCCTACCAACACTTTGTTACCAGTGCCAAACTTGGTCTCTTACAGCAATACACCTCAGAAAGCTCACCACATGTGATATGAAATGCTTGAGGAAGGCAGAGGGAGTCATCAGGAAAGACAGACTACGAAATGAGGACATCAGAAGCAGAGTGGGCATAACTTCATGCACCGAATATATCGAAAGACACAAAATGCAGTGGTTTTGAACATTTAATGAGAATGAAATACAACCAACCACCACTAACAGCATACAATAAAAAAGAGATCGGGTACTAGAGCTAAGGAAGACCAAGAAAAGATGGATAGACAATATCAAGACCACACTACATAAACACAGATATAACACAAGGGCGACTCATCTAGCCCTAGAACGCAGATTAAAGCTCACATCCCTACACTTAACGGCAAGAGTGGACAGCCAACTACATCTTCCACCTGGGAATAGACAATAGGACATAAAAGAAAAATTCAAACCTGAACAGCTTTGCGGGGACTGCACTAGCAATGCGGCTATTAAATTCCTGACTCGCGTCCCACCTGTCCTAAATCGCCCTAACAACTGGTACTACAGGCAGTAACCACAGTTTTAAAAAACATGCATGTTTAGCAATTCTCTGCTATAATACTCAATCAAACATAATTCCGTCTCAATAAAGGTAAATCATTGTGTATAAGATGAGATGGTTGAGAAGAGCGATAAATATCACATGGAAAGCTGAATGAGAAATTGAGAAATGATGATATCGGGAAAATTGAGAAAACATCGTCTTGCATGCAGTTTGTTACAGTTGTAGTTTAGACATGTCAAGAAAAGGGAACACAATCAGCCGTTGCATGTTTAATAGACATTCAGAGTTTAGAGAAATGAGAAAAACCACGGGATAGATGGATGAGCAACATTGCAGAAATCGAACATCAACATGGAGCCATCGCGCTAAACTTGGCTCATTGCCGCAATATTTAAACTCTATTTCTAGCCCGCCTGCCCAGCGTGTTCGTAACGCGTTGGACTGCGGGTGACTAGCCATCTGTGAGTGCGGGTTCAATTCCGCGGGCTGGCAGAAAATCCACATGTTCCCCAGATTCACGATGTTCGTGGCACCGAACCGAAGGGTTACGATGTCCATGGCACCGAGCCGAAGAGATGAAAGCTGAGGTGCTTCTGGATCAGGAAAAAAAAAAAAAAAAAATTAAAGCCTCTTTCTCCCTCACGATAAGATTGAGATTAGTAAAAGTCAAATAAGTCAGATAATCTTATTTTTTTCTAATATAGAGACAGATATTGGTATCAAAATGAAGAATTTGTCAGCTGTTCTCAGATTTGTTTTTATATGTCAACAACATTAGTATTCGGAGGGAGGTGTGGGATCACTGTTTACCTGATCTTCTTCTTTGAAAGTTCCATATCGACCACTTGTTAAGCCACTCTTTGTGATTTGTATGTGATCTGAGCCAAAGAGCGATTATACATTGCGCCAGTTACGGGCCTACAGGTAGGCCAGCACATCCGATTTCTCCAAAACTTTTCATTTACTAGGGAAGCCTCCCTAGGTGTCTACTTCAGTTGCCTCTTACAACATGCAGGCCTTGAATGTCGCAGTGTTACAATTCTTTGCTTTCATTGTGAGTTCCGGCAACGTACGGGCGATGCTTGATCTAAAAGTACTATAATAATGAATGGATTTGGCCCACATAGCAAACCATCAAGTCACCAAATAGAAGTATGACTTGATAAATTCGTATAAAAAGTGCATTTCCACTTCGACCATGAAAGCTATGTAGTATTCACTCATTTATTAAAGCAACGTCAACAAATAACACAACCAGTAGGGCTGGATCCACTAAAAATAATGTATAACGTGTATTTATTATTTTATAAATTAAAATATAGCAACCAAAAATAATGTATAACGTGTATTTATTATTTTATAAATTAAAATATAGCAACCAAAAATAATGTATAAGTGTATTTATTATTTTATAAATTAAAATATAGCTACCAAAAATAATGTATAACGTGTATTTATTATTTTATAAATTAAAATATAGCAACCAAAAATAATGTATAACGTATTTATTATTTTATAAATTAAAATATAGCAACCAAAATAATGTATAACGTGTATTTATTATTTTATAAATTAAATATAGCAACCAAAAATAATGTATAACGTGTATTTATTATTTTATAAATTAAATATAGCTACCAAAATAATGTATAACGTGTATTTATTATTTTATAAATTAAAATATAGCAACCAAAATAATGTATAACGTGTATTTATTATTTTATAAATTAAAATATAGCAACCAAAATAATGTATAACGTGTATTTATTATTTTATAAATTAAATATAGCTACCAAAATAATGTATAACGTGTATTTATTATTTTATAAATTAAAATATAGCAACCAAAATAATGTATAACGTGTATTTATTATTTTATAAATTAAAATATAGCAACCAAAAATAATGTATAACTGTATTTATTATTTTATAAATTAAAATATAGCAACCAAAATAATGTATAACGTGTATTTATTATTTTATAAATTAAAATATAGCAACCAAAAATAATGTATAACGTGTATTTATTATTTTATAAATTAAAATATAGCAACCAAAATAATGTATAACGTGTATTTATTATTTTATAAATTAAAATATAGCAACCAAAAATAATGTATAACGTATTTATTATTTTATAAATTAAAATATAGCAACCAAAATAATGTATAACGTGTATTTATTATTTTATAAATTAAAATATAGCAACCAAAAATAATGTATAACGTATTTATTATTTTATAAATTAAAATATAGCAACCAAAAATAATGTATAACGTGTATTTATTATTTATAAATTAAAATATAGCTACAAAATAATGTATAACGTGTATTTATTATTTTATAAATTAAAATATAGCTACCAAAAATAATGTATAACCTGTATTTATTATTTTATAAATTAAAATATAGCTACCAAAAATAATGTATAACGTGTATTTATTATTTTATAAATTAAAATATAGCTACCAAACACCATGATTTATCCGGAAAAAAATGTCTGGCACCACCAATAAAAATGATCACGAGCCGCCACTGAACACAACACTTTCTTAACCAAAACGATTCGCTGCTACTGTGACTATTAACCAGACATGTGCGCTCTTGCTGCATGCTACTAATAGATCAAAATTACCGACACTTTGAGTAGATTAACATAGATAAAGATAAAATGTGTGGCAAACATTGTTTTCTGCGATGCTTCAGTGTCTCGTAACACATTTTGTGAATCACTGGAGAGCATGAAATATTAAGCAGACAAGCCAGACTGGGCATGTTCGAAGGTAATTTCCAGATATGAGTTTGATGAAGATGGACTACTGGTGATGCGCCAGTGAAATAATACGTAACCACAGAAGAGTGTAATAAAAAATGAAGAGCCACAGACAGCCTGATGATGGACAATGTTAAAATAACTTGCGTTTCTGGGCTTTTTTTTTATTTGTTCGGTAAGGTGAGATTTTTAAGGTTTAGTACTAACGGCAGACTGAGTAGTGTCTTGTTATGGTATGTTTAAATTGAAGAACAACAGCAGATTGAGTAGTGTCTTGTTATGGTATGTTTAAGTTGAAGAACAACAGCAGACTGAGTAATGTCTTGTTATGGTATGTTTAAGTTGAAGAACAACAGCAGACTGAGTAGTGTCTTGTTATGGTATGTTTAAGTTGAAGAACAACAGCAGACTGAGTAGTGTCTTGTTATGGTATGTTTAAGTTGAAGAACAACAGCAGACTGAGTAATGTCTTGTTATGGTATGTTTAAGTTGAAGAACAACATCAGACTGAGTAGTGTCTTGTTATGGTATGTTTAAGTTGAATTATAACGGCAGATTGAGTAATGTCTTGTTATGGTATGTTTAAGTTGCAGAATAACGGCAGATTGAGTAGTGTGTGTAGTTAGCATATGTTTGAGTTTAAACATAATGCAGATTGAGTAGTGTGTGTAGTTAGCATATGTTTGAGTTTAAGCATAACGGCAGATTGAGTAGTGTGTGTAGTTAACATATGTTTGAGTTTAAGCATAACGGCAGATTGAGTAGTGTGTGTAGTTAGCATATGTTTGAATTTAAGCATAACGGCAGATTGATATCTAGTTAAAATGTGCAGTACTTAGGTTAATAAATAGTGGTACATCGAATAATATATGTAGTTTGCATATGTTATGCGATCGATCATGACATTTTCATACGTGTTTCCGTCCTCTGCTGCAGCAGCCTTCCCAATGCCTACCTGCTCCACGTCGCCTGGTGATGCTGATTATTATAGTGTTTCTCTTAAACACATAGATTCCCAAACTGTTTCGGCCCACGTAGTCTTTGCATAACATAAGTTTAGTTTTTTTCACCCCCACACTTTATAACAGTTTGACACCACCCCACACCCCCATATATACATGCCCTTTTTCTCTTTGACATAGAAAATTGATATATATTTATGTCATACATGATCAATTATCACATGATTATATGCATGAAAATTGATGAAAAAATCGATCGTGTAAGACGGACATAAGATGAATTTAAACGCAGAATTCAAATTTTAAATGATTGTTCAATCGCAAAATCACGAAAATAATTTGTTTTAAAATATTTATTATTAATTTCTTCTTTAAGGAGTCACCGACCCTAATCGCCTGAACTCCCCCACATTCTACTGAACCCACCATGCCGCCCCTCCCTAGAACGCTTCAGCACCCACTGGGGGACGGTCGCCCACTTTGGGAAACGCTGCTTTAACGTGAAGGTGGCATTCTCTGGTCTTCCATATGTTTCCCAATTCTGGCAATCGTTCTAATGTTTATGACTCGCCTATATCCCATAACTGAGAGCGTACTGCATTAGTTACATCATCTTTGTTCATATTTCTGCCAGTATGAATAGAGACATTATTTGCAAGTTTGCCATAAGGTTCGTTGCTCTTGGCTTCCCATCATGTTCAGGTGATTACAGTCAAGTCAGGGTGATGCGACCACCAAATACTGTCCACCCATTCTGCATGAAGACTTCTGGACGTAATCGTCTAAAGGGAGTCTGTTATGATAACCGTATGTGTTTTCTGTTGTTCAGTCACCCCCAAGAACCATATTAGTTAACATATGATCACTTTGGAGGCAGTGATAATGCCCATAGTCATACTCGATGTTGTTTCGAAGGCGCCACGCCATATTTCTCATTATTTGTCTTCTCCTTTCTTTGTGCTGAGTAAGCCCTTGCTGATCTGGACCCTCGTCTGACAGAACAATCAGTTTAAATAATGACATCGTCTAAATTTGAGTGTTGATCCACACACACACACACACACGCCCTAATCTGAACATCAATGAAGCCATGGGACCCATTCCTTACAGCATCGCCCAAGTATAATGACAACCCCTGGTAAATCAAAGAATATCATATGATACAGGTTTCCATTCTTCTCAAAGTTTCAACTCGTCTGTAGTACAGACTAGTTTTATAACATCTCCAAGTAGTTAACTTACGTTGTAGGTTAAAGAATAATGTGTGCCCTGTATGAAACTGTGAGCGTATGTAGCTCAAGCGGTAGTGAGCTCGATCACAAACCCAAGCGTACCTGGTTCAAACCCCACGGTGGGCAAGTTTGGAAGCAAATTCGTTTCCGTGTTTTTTTTTTTTACAAAAGGTAAAAGTTGACATCACCGTTCAGAAAGTAGTTACAACTACTGAACGTATAAGTGGTGCCTAGAAAATCAACGACTAGTTTACCGTGGTTGATGGCTACGTCCCGTAAAGGATATGCCACTAATTTCATTTCATATGAAACTTTCTAGTTAGTCATTACAAGTTGTCTATCAACTAACCTTTACTTGTAGACCTGCCTTAGATTTGTGGCCAGTAAATTCTTCTACCAGAATCTTCTTCTTCTTCTTCGAACGCTCCATATCAACCACTTGTTCAACCACTTGTTCAACCACTTGTTCAACCACTTGTTCAACCACTTGTTCAACCACTTGTTCAACCACTTGTTCAACCACTTGTTCAACCACTTGTTCAACCACTTGTTCAACCACTTGTTCAACCACTTGTTCAACCACTTGTTCAACCACTTGTTCAACCACTTTATGTGATTTGTATGTAATCTTAGTCTAAGAGCAATTGTACTTTGTGCCAGTAATGATCCTACGAGTAGCTTTTTATGCGACGCTTTTTATTTACTAGTGTAATTTTCCTAGGCCCCTACCTCAGTCGCCTCTTACGACATGCTTTGTATGTCACATTGTTACTATTTTGTTTGTTTGTTTAGTAGGGGATTAAAGCCTCTTTAAGCCGAGGCACGACCCTTTCAACCTAAGACGGACCGTTTATTGGTTATATCAGAGCGTGTAGGCCAACAAACATGATGAAAAATAAGAATTAACTCCTTTCAGAGAATCCAAGTAGCACAATTATCATATTAGAGAAGAAAGTAAAACAAGTGGGTTTAAAAATCATCCTGTTATGGTCTATACAATGTGTTTATAATTGATTCCATGTAGACCTTGAGAATACTGATGAATCTGATGTGAGAGTCAAGTTGGCAGAAGTTCAGAGACAATACAAAGAAAAGCAGAAAGAATTGGCTAAATTACAAAGCAAAAAATCTGAGTAAGTATCTACATCATTTTCGTATGTTCTTTTCGTGTTACTGGGGTTCATCAAAACTAGTTGAGTACCTGAAAGTCATACAACAAACCTCCAACTGTCATACAACAAACCTCCAACTGTCATACAACAAACCTCCAACTGTCATACAATAAACCTGTATAAGTCTACTTTCTCAAGATTGAGAAGCTTGGGAGCCTTTATGACATTTCAGTTGTGAGTCTAGCTGCTGACAGGTTCAGTCATGTCCTCTTCCCCCTCCCTTCCGGCAACATATACTGTCAGAGGCCATGGTTCAGCCAACCTGGAAATACTGTAAAGAAAAAACCAGACTAACTAGTGGGAATAATAAGGAGGCCACATAAGATAGCCTGGAGTTCAACAGCAAGTGGTGTATGCTCTCGCTGCAACCAACTCACTTCCTAACTGTGGGCCAAATAGCAGTACTCTCTGTCCATTAAGGGGGCTTTTATTTCGTTTCAGCCCAAACAAGTCCAAATTGTTTGGTATCGTAAGTTGATTATGTCCTAATTTCTTGGTATATATAAATGAAATATGGTGACATGATGATTTTCATGATGATTATGTCCTAATTTATTGGTATATATATAAATGAAATATGGTGATATGATGATTTTCACAGTTGTCTGTATAAGAAGGGATACGGTTGCTCAAAGACAGCCTTCTCTCTTTGATGAGAACGATGATCAAGAAGAAATTGATATGAAACCTGGAGGGCTTTGGCATCAAACGTGGCATATGCCTGGGAGGATTGGTGAAACATATTTTTATCCAGCGGGCACTTGGAATTATCAGCATGCATACCCTTCACTGCCTGCTGAATTAGATCGAACAGTTGTTGGTTTTCTATGTGTGTAGTCATGCCGGCTTTGTTAACTAGTTCAATAATTGAAACGTGCCCAGGTTAAACCTGTACAATGTTTGATGTTTATATTGACAAGTGGTGTCGACATGACGTAGTAGCTAAGAAATAAAGGTACATTGGGAAATACGGTATTAGGCCCGTATTATTCAGTGATCACCGGCATACGATGGAGAAATGTGGCCAACATCACGCCGGCCGCCTTTACTTCTCAGTGCTTTTCTGGTACAAAATTAAGGCTGGGGAGACCCAAGAGTCGTTAGGGTATGAATAAAGTTCCACTCGCACTGTTGAATTTAAACCCAGAACACGCGACTAAGACGTAAGTGCAAGACAATGGAAGGCAGACACGACATTGGGACAGGGCAGAGAATAAAAATGAGATTGAATCATGTAAACTGTTTGAAATACAAATACAAACTGACAAAATGTCGGTATGTTACAATCTACACATAACAAAAAGAAAATGTGGATGGCAAGAGGAGGTTTGATTGATATTACAAGAAATCTGTAATGACACAATTGTTTTATTTTCTTAAACGAAATAAGTTATGAAAATTTGTTTATGCCTGTAGGGAGTGTAAGCCATCGAAAAGAGGGCCAGGCAGACCTCCCAAGAAGAAGATGCAGAATAAAAAATCGGAGGATGAGAGGTAACTATAACTGACATGTTTGAAAACTTGTCTGATCATGTCTTGTCTATATCCATTTATTGATACAGTTCAGTTTGGGTTTCATGAGATCCATTAATCAATGTCTCATTTCTTTCTATATCATTATTATTTAATCAGTGAAGTTTTACAAAAACCCATCACAGCAGTGGCGGCTCGTCATTAAGTGCCAGTGGGCCGGCCCCACCAAAAATAAGGTGTAACGTGTATTTATTATTTTATTCATTAAAATATATCCTATCCGAAACCATGATTTTTCCGAAAATATCTGTCTGGCCCCACCAACAAAAATGATCACGAGCCGCCACTGCATCACAGACAAAATTAATGGGGTAAGCGAGACAGCAAATTACAAAGAAGAAAATAACCAACTTGACCTAATGAAATAGATAAGAAAATCATTAATTTAACTGGTAAATAACACTAGAGATATCAAGTTGATGTCCATCATCATTTACAATAGTCGGCATGCATCAGAGAGGGAGAGAGAGAGAGATGTGTGTGTTCCTCGAAGTTGAAGATACAATATTATGTTTCATTAATCACGATGTACGTCATATTATTGTGGACAGGCAAATATTTATATATATATATATATATATATATATATATATATATATATATATATATATATATATATATATATATATATATATACACAAGGACAAACAGCTTATACACACATAGACATATATATATATATTATATATTATTAAGATATATATATATATATATAAAATAATATAAATATAGATATATATATATATATATATATAATATACACAGGTATATATATATATATATATATCTCCTTCTAAGCGTAACAGGCAAAGCTTTTGCACTAGTCCTTTCAAAACGACTACAGAAACTGGCGGAGCGTGTTCTTCCAGAGTCACAATGTGGATTCAGAGCTAGACGGTCAACAACTGACATGATATTTACCCTTCGACAGCTACAAGAGAAGTGCAGAGAGCAGAGCAAGCCTCTATGTATTGCTTTCGTGGATCTGACTAAGGCATTTGACACAGTCAGCAGGCCAAGTCTTTATAAAATATTGAAGTATATTGGTTGTCCCCTAAAGTTGCTCCAATTGATTGTTTCCTTCCATGAGGGCATGAAAGCCAGCATACAGATCGATGGCAGCACATCTGATAGTTTTGAAGTTAAGAGTGGAGTCAAGCAGGGCTGTGTCCTTGCCCCCACTCTCTTTGGTATCTTCTTCGCAGTCCTTTTGAACCACGCCTTAGGGGACGCTGTTGGTGATGTTTTCATCCGCACTAGATCTGATGGTTCACTGTTTAACTTGGCTCGCTTAAGAGCCAAGACAAAAACGACGGAAATACTTCTCAAGGACCTCCTTTTCGCTGACGATGCTGCCTTAGTCGCCCACAGTGAGACTACACTGCAATGTCTAATTAATAATTTGTCAAAGGCATGCGACCTCTTTTCTCTGACAATAAGTGCCTCCAAAACAGTTGTATTATGTCAGGGAGGTAAGACATCAAATATCACTTTAAATGGTAACCATCTAACACCAGTGCAAAAATTCTGCTATCTTGGGTCCACGGTCACTGCCAGCCTTTCTCTTGATGAAGAAATCAACGCTCGTATAGGGAGTGCGGCTACTACATTCGGCATACTATCAAAGCGAGCGTGGGACAACAAAAATTAACATTGCAGACGAAGACTCAAATATATCGAGCCTGTGTAATTAGTTCTTTACTATATGGCTCAGAAACATGGACAGCCTACTCAAGACACGAGAGGAGACTTAACATCTTTCACCTTCGATGTCTCCGCAAGATTATGAACATCAGGTGGTACGACAAGATAACCAACTCTGAAGTACTACAACGTGCAAATCTGCCTTCCATCATGGGCATGCTCAGCAGTAGACGACTAAGATGGTTGGGACATGTGAGAAGAATGGAAACTTATCGCATACCAAAACAAATGTTGTTCTGTGAACTTTCGGAGGAAGAGGCACCAGGGCAGACCACTGCTCAGATATAAAGATGTCTGCAAAACCTCAATGAAAAACTTTTCTATAGATCCCAGCACATGGGAGGGACTAGCTGATGACAGAGTTCTGTGGAAAGCCAAATTACGGAAGGGCGCAGAGTCTTTTGAGAAGAGACTTATGTACGAGCTGAACGACAAGAGAGAAAAGCGAAAACTCAGAAGTTGTCACAGTAAAACACTTGCATATTGACCGTCTGTAAAGATGAAAAGGGCCATATATATATATATATATATATATATATATATATATATATATATATATATATATATATATATATATATATATATATAACACACACACAAAAACTAGAGGAAACTGTGATATAATTGAGGATAAAATATTACTAGAGGAATCTTCATTTCTAGGGAGTATGATGACATCTACGGTGGATACAGCGCCAGAAATTCCACACAGAATCGCATTGGCATCAAGTGCTTTTAACAAATTGTCAAATATATGGAAGTCCAATTCACTCAGCAAGCACTTAAAATTAAAGATCTTTAACTCTTGTGTGATTCCAGTATTAACTTATGGATGCGAGAGTTGGAAAGCAACAAAAGCTCTAGAAAGAAAATTAGATAACTTTGAGAATAAATGTCTTAGAAGAATATTGAACCTCAAATGGTCAGATTTCAGACCCAATACACAAATAAGACAAGAGACCAAGCAAGAAAATGTATCAAATTTTATAAGAAAGCGCCGCTGGAACTACATCGGCCACACACTTAGAATGGATGAGAGAAGACTCTTACCAATCCCTCCACCAGAGGGAAAAGAAAACGAGGAAGACCAAGAGAGACTCTGCGTAGAACCATCACCAGAGAAGGCTCAACGATGGGCCTAGTAAACATTAAAGACCTAAAACAGATAGCAACGAACCGCGAGACATGGAGAACTATGACCTCTGCCCCATGCGCCGCCCACAGGCCCAAGAGGAAAGACTAACTAACTAACTAATCTTCATTGTGTAGAACACACTCAATCAATAAGTTATATTTTATCTTAAATAAATGATACTTTCAACCACAGACAATAAAACATTTTCTGTATTTGACAACGGAGTTTAACATTAAAGATTATGAAATATAAATGCATTCAATGGCATGTTACTTAATGAGCTTCGCTATAGTGATATAGTGATAGCTCTCCTAAAAATCTCCTTATCAAATGCAATGTGCTTCTGATTTGACGCAGTCATTTGCTATAGAAAAAATACATATATATATATATACAATAAATATGTTATGTTTTATGAACATCCTTTAACCTACTGCAGAAACGGTAATACCTTTCTTCTTCTTCTTCATCTTCTCCTAGTACTCATTGATGCAGAAGTCATCAACAAATTTCCTCTAACCAGATCCATCTTGAGCAAACCAGCTTAGTTCCCCAACCATTTCCATTTTCTCCTTTTTATTTCCTCGACTTTAATTATTTTGTATTTTCTTTACTACATTTCTGAATAATTCTCCATCTGTGTAAGCCCCTTCCCCCCATCTTCTTTTGCGCTGTCAGACTTTCGTGTGATCCATGGATGTTCCTGACAAAGCAATTCCTCTACTCTAGACCAGATATTTTTGTTAAGTTTTTAATGAAAGGATGCATGTTATGACCATATGTTGCATCTCCCAAAACGTATATTTTACAAGAATGTAAATTGTGTTAAGATGTTATGAAGATCTGTTATGTTAATATTAAATGTATGGTAACAATAGTGTCTCCTTTTGTTGTACATATACGAAAAATTACAAACATTTCCCGCGTCTCAAAATAGCCCAATGATAACAGTATTGTAATCGATGGTAGGAGTGATCAATGTGAACAGAGTGCGGGTTTGTGGTTTTAATTTGTTGTTTTTGTCACTTCATCTCTTTTGTGGTGCAGAAGCAATTTCTTTTCTGCTTCAGTATCTTCATTTCCTTGAATTTCTTACGTGGATGACATTCACTGGATTGTGCTCTCTTCGAAACCTTGGGTCAGACATTAAATAGAGTGTTTTAGAGCACCTACTCCATTGCTATTTGTGAACCCCATGGTCAATACTACTAGGAACACATTTGTGAAGATAGAACACGTTTACCTGTCTTAGCTTTATATTCAATGAAAATACTTGGCATGTATTAAAGCTTCGGCCTCAACTCTGATATTGTTGCAGTTTCTCCCCCGACAGCAGCTACCATTGAGTGATATCCATATTCATAAACTGTTGATATTTTTACATGGTTGTTCACAACAATGCCTTTATCTTTAATAATTAAGAAGAGAGCCAGTTTTCAAACCTAGTGCTATACTATATATTGGTGAATGTTGTGTTAGGGATGTATTTTCTTTGACCAAAGACACACAGTTTTTGTTTGTTTGTTTAGTACGGGATTAAAGCCTCTTTAAGCCGATGCACGCCCTTTCAACCTAAGGCGAACCTTTTAAACCGACCACCGGACGCTCGAATGGTTACCGGGGTTAAATTTGGGGTGTAAAGAATAGAACCACTGTTGCCTGCCACGCATGTCGTAAGAGGCGACCAAGGATAAGGAGATTCAGCTGAAATCGGATGCACGTGTCCGAAACGTGTAAAAGTATATGCGTTTAGGGGCCTACCAAACCAATGTGCAACGTATACATGTTCTTGGTAAAGATCAAATATATCACAAAGAGTGATTAAAATTGATCGTAAGGAACGAACGCGAGGAAGAAGAAGCCGGCCACCTTTACTTTTAGTTTCTCTGGTATCCATTTGAGGCAGTATCGACGCGAGAACCCGTCTGCTGTAGGAAGAATCACACTCCAACGGGAGATTGAACAGAGTAAAAAATAACACGTGCACAAACCACTTTGCCGTCATAGCTTGTTTATTTTACAGTTTTTGTTAAATAATTATTCCTAATAACATTTCTAAACCACTTTCTTGAGTTTTCTAGAAACTTGAGCTTGATGTCTTTGCTGAAGTTTCTACGCTATTATCTTTATCCTTACACATTTTAAGTATTGTCGTGTCTTAGTTTTCATCTTTTTCTTTATAAATTTTAAGTCTAGTTATTTTTTATTCAAATTCTTGATCATTGTTGTTTTACTAAAATACTAGTAAAAAAACCCGTTCTAGAACTGGTGAGGAGTTTTGTTTTATTAAAATTGTGATTTCAGACACATCATAAACAACTGAATTGTTTCTAAATTTACATCAAGTTCAGAAAATTGTCTTTAAACACAACATTTTTGGTGACCCATTCTTCCTTATGGGTCACCTCACCTTGCATTTTTGTTTTTACTTGATGATGAGCTTAGTCTTATTGCTATATTTTGGTATTAGCTTAATTTAGTCGTCTGATCATCATCACTGCACATCGAACCAATTAGTTCATTTGTGATCCTATCTCCTCCCCAGTATGTCTTTGAACGTGTAACGACTAACGATACCGGTTCTGTGTTGAAAATTAAAGAAAAACAATGACAATGCTATAATATCTTGGTATAAGCATTGCAACATAAAAGTATGAACTATAATCGGACGCTTGTTCTATTGCAATATTACGCCCAATACGCAACTCGGAACAGTACTGTTGTATCAGCTGATGTACTGACGAAAGTTCTTGTAGTTGTGATTTAATTGATCGGAAAACATGCAACGAAGACAATCGATTTGCTTCAATGGGCTTATATTTTCCTTTTCATTACGTTCCCCGCTTCAACATTTTCATAACCACCAGTAGTGTGTCAAAATAAACAAATAGTGTACGCCGTGAAATCACGTTGGGGTTGCTGCGTGAAAACAAATGAAATAAATATCTACACGGGTTTCAAAACGTACATCTCAGGACTAGAAGCTGATTTCCTATCAATTAATCAATGCGATATTCACACGATATGAGATATTTTGAAGATATAAAAAGACATGAAGGGCTGAGAAGACCATCATGGAAGGAGGCATACCGGCAAAGAGAAGAAGAGGAAGACCATGGAGAAGATGGATTGCGGATGTAACTGATGGTCTGAACATGATGGTGCGGATCTGACCTATAAGAGAGAGAAGTTCCAGAGGACTGTTGGGGTGGCAAAGTTATGCTCAGGACAAGCTAGTTGATGATGATGATGATATTCACACCAGTTTGGTATAATTACAACATACATTATATTTGAGCGTCAACAACTGTACACACTACAATCAACATTTAAGAAAACATAATAATCGTATGTACACATACATGCACATTTGCACGTTTGCATTCACACACGCCTTGTTAATCTTCAGTTCTACAAAAGAAATAAAAACTTACGATTTTTCTAATGCACGCTCTTTTAATTTAATTGCTTTACAGAAAATAGTCTTGTCTGTTTACTACTAACTTACAACTGTTGTTATCACTTTTACATCACTTCAGTGGACTTGAGAAAGTCTGTATGAGAGAAATATGTATATAAAATTATATTTGAAATTTCGGCACTAATAAGCTGAATACTGAACATATGTTACAAACGTATTGAATATATTATGTTCAGAAAAAAAGTATTATTCTGTTTTTGCCATGCTCAATAGAGATATCCAGACGGACCATTATCTGTTATTAAAATATAGCTTAAAATATATGCGTGTGTTCGCGGCAATGAGAAAGCGGACAGGCTTGCATCAACAGCATCGATTGTTGGGAGTTGAAGATGGATAAGGGAGATGTTCTTCGGTCTCCTCGCTACTGCCTGTTGGATGGATACACTAAAATAGATGTTGAATCGATCCAGCAATTTAAGCAGTTTGGAGTAACTCGTTGTACAAGTAGAACTGGACACCTGAGGGACAGAGTGAGGAGTGTGTTTAACCGCTAGCCACGGGAACCATCAGTATGTATACCCCTTTGATATCTGTTGGGGAGACTGAGCAACTATGGGTCTGCCCCAAGTTTAATGACGTCAATTTAGTGATGAATAACCAAAACATATACCAAATGAAGTGTTCAAATTATACAAAGAAAGTAGTCGTTCCCTTGACAAATCCTAATTTTTATCTTAAGCTAAATAGTCATATTTCTTGCCTGTTGTTCATCAGTTCTAGCAGCCCATCAAAAATCAAGGACCATCACCAACCACATAAAAAAAGGCGGCCTGCAGAGGAGCTAGTTGACAGAGTATTCAGAAAGGTAATGGCATTTATTGTGGAACAGTTTAATAAATGTGTGTGTGTGTTTTTAATAAAACCTACACATGCTTGTACATGTCATTTAATATCATAGAGGTGTGACTGAGATGTTACAATACTCAATCAAGTGCCATGCCTGCGGGCATAGGCGATAATGTCTCTCAACAACTCTCTCTGCTTGGTGCATGTAATCAGTTCTAACATCGATGTTTTGTTGTCAAACCATGATGTCAGGCCATCTAACTTCTTCTCCCTCTGTCTTTCACAATCTCTCCTTCCTGAATTTTACCTGTAGTCACCAAATGTTCTAAACCTTCTCTTCGCATTATATGCCCGATGAACCTAGCACTTTGTTACAATATTAGCACGTGATAATTTGAGATAAAGTAACCAGTTACATTTTTTGCAATATTATTCAGGGTGTTCAACTTAAAAGCGCCTATGAATGGAGCTAATCTGGCATATATGTATGGAAATGAGAAGGTTCAGTTATGACTAGTATAGGTCAAGGTTGTGTGATGGTGTGTAATTGTAGTGCGGAAGGGGCGATGAACAAATGTGACGTAGGACAAGCTAGTCAGAACCGGCTTAAATAGTACATAAACACACACGATATGTTATCTGCAACTTTCGATTTGTCAATGGGGCTGCAATTATCTTGAATACCCTTTAGCTCCAAACGCAACGTATTTAGACTCAAACTATCTACAGCTGGGTTGATGAAGCGTGACAGCAAGGAAAAATTGTAATTTTCTGAGACAATGTTAGCGATCTAAACCAGCTTTTGTCTTGAAAAAGTCCACATAAATGTATACTAATCTTGTCAATAAAACATTTGTTCTTTCTTCGAACTCTCCATATCGACCATTTGTTAAACCACTCTTTATGATTTGTATGGGGTCTGAGCCTAAGAGCGACTGTATGTTGTGCCAGCTATGCGCCTACAAGTAGGCCAGCGCATCCAACTTCTGCGACGCTTATTATTTACTAGGGTAGCTTCCTTAAGCCCCTACTTCAGTCGCCTCTTACGGCGTGCCTTGTATGTCGCAGTGTTACTAATCTTTGCTCCCCTTGCGAGTCCCGACAACACACGGTTTCAATCTATCCTAACCCTTCTCTCTCTCTCACTTTCTTTTTCTTCTTCTTCCAACGCTACATATCTACCACTTGTCAACCACTCTGTGTGATTTGTATGTGATCTGAGCCTAAGAGCGATTGTACGTTGTGCCAGTTATGCGCTTACAAGCAGGCAATCACATTCGATTTCTGCGCTGCTTTTTATTTACTAGTGTAGCATCCCTAGTGCCTACATCAGTCGCCTCTTACGACACGCATTGTAGGTTGCAGTGGTACTATTCTTTGCTTCCCTTGCAGGCCCCAACACCACATTGCCGACTTTCTTACTTTCATCTAATATTTTTCAAACAGACTTTCAAATTCAGTAATGAAAAACTGCATATTTGATCATAAATGGACATACTTCAATACCTGAACAAAGGCTTTCTATATGTTTTACCAACCATCCTCATTTCATTCATAACGCCATCATCCATCCACAATATCCCTTCTTTTCCTAATACTCCATTCACTGAGTGAACCCATTATGATAGTGTTCTCTTCCTAGAGTAGCTTTCAGTTCTCTTTATTTTGCTTTGACTGAGAGATATATTGATCTCAATGCAGACACCGCCAGTAGGGCTATTCACGGACATTTGCGTACAAACAAGTAGTGGAACGCATGACTGACCGGCGGGCATGCTTTTGTGTACATGGAATTGGTTTCCGAATCCATCTAGTATAAACAGGTCCACTCCATTCACCTTTATGGGTGTGGGAGAGTTGATTTTGAAAAGCAAATGTATAACTTGAGGGTATTTGGAAGAAACAACCTTTTAAAATAACGCTTAAGAACGACGACTGCACTCGGTGTGTCCCCATAAGTTCTCAGTCCTCAGCTAATTGAAAACTACAACAACAGAGCACTTTCGCTGAAGCTAAGTTTTAAACTATTTTAGTAACTCAGAAATTTCAAGTGCCCGTTGTCAGTTAGAACTAGAGAATGAACAGTTCCTGGAATTGTATCAGATACACTAGGTTGGGAGTTGGGGGAATTTCAATCCATGCAGCGCCACTATGAAAAAGCCGTCTCCCTCTAATTTTACTAAAACTACGATTACTACAACCATCACTCGCCGCCGATGTCTTACTTCTGTGTGTTTGAGTGATTAAAAATGTAACAATGAAATGAAACAAATAGCTTTCTGTTTTATTATCACAAATGTGTTTTATTGTTAATTCATTATCATCTAATACCTTGTTTTGAGCTGTACTTTCTCACTAACAGTCAGGAATGACTCGTCTCCACTGCTGACATCATCAATACCTTGTTTAGCTGTACTTTCTCACTAACAGTCAGGGATGACTGTCTCCTCTGACATCATGCTGTAATCATCATCTGTAGCCTCTTCTGTCTTCCTCTTCTCACGTTTGCCCTATGGTTCGATCATAATTGTCTTCTCTAGCCCTTCATACCTGTTTATGTGTCCAAAATATTTCAATTTTCTCATACTTATTTGTAGCATCATCATCTTTTATTTTGAGTTCCTTTCTGTGTAGACTTATTTGTTTTCTTCTCTGCCCATGATATATAGAAGTGACTCTTCTGTAGAATTTATATTCAATATTCATTTTATTGGCCTCTTTGTCTCAGGAGACAATAGGTGTTGCGTCACGTAGTATGTTCTGTGCTGAATCACAACGTTTCATGTGGCTGTAATGACCTATTCTGGAGTGGCAATCCTTGCCACAGTTGCTGCAGGTAAAACTGGAGACTAGAGCCGATGCATGGATGCTCTCTCTCGTGCTCTCTTTTCCTCCACATGTGTTGTTGTTTTTCTTCCTTTCTTTTTGAGCCGCTCCTCACTGCCGCTCGCCATGCTTGCCTGTCTTTGGCCAGCCGCTCCCAGTGTTTTTGTCTATGCCGCATGAAGTTAGATCACGCTTGCAGGTGTCAATGAAGCGTAATATTCAATAATACGTATATGTATATAACTATTGTGAGCGTCTGTAGCTCAGCTGTAGTGAGCTCGACACGAACCCAAGCGTACCTGGTTCAAACCCACGGTTCAGACCTCACCGTTTGAAAGCAATGGCAAACTACTGAATGTATAAGTGGTGCCTAGAAAATCAATTACTCGTTTACTGTGGTTGATGACTACGTCCTTTAGGATATGCCACGATTTTCCTATAACTGTTGGATTCGCCGACAGGAGTTCATTCTTATTTTTCATGTTTATTGGCCAATAATTTAATATAATTACTATACGCTCTAATACACGCTCTAATATAACCAAAACAATACCAAAACAATGTTCGCTTTAGGTTGAAAGATACGTACATCAGCATAAAGAGGCTATAATCCTATACATATCAAACATAACATATTTATATTCAAAAGCACATATATGGTTTCCCACTGAAAATGAAAATCGTGGCATATCCCAAAGGACGTAGCCATCAACCACAGTAAACGAGCCGTTGATTTTCTAGGCACCACTTATACGTTCAGTAGTTTGCCATTGCTTTCTGAACGGTGAGGTCTATTTTTACCTTTCGTAAAAATCCCACGGAAACGAATTTGCTTCCCACCGTGGGGTTTGAACCAGGTACGCTTGGGTTCGTGATCAAGCTCACTACCGCTTGAGCTACAGACACTCACGTTTCCACACTACTTCCCAATAAATATCCATGTCTGACACCTATACGTTGCTGCTGTATACTCTTCGTTTCCTGACTTTGTTGTCCTATCAGATACTGCCAACTACAAGCGAGAAATGTAAATCAAATTGTAAAAAAAAAAATGGGAGGTGGAATGGGAACTGTGTGACATGAAACGAAAGAGTATGAAAATAGGATCAATACCTGTCTCGAGAACTCTGATTGGACGGAATTCGACCTGCAGGAAGAAAAAGGTTAATCCGATACGTCTCGCTGGGAAGGATGAAAGTAATTCCCGATGTGATTGACTTGACGACAACACCCTGTAGTCATCTGCTTTCTGTCTGCCGTAAGGGCGTGGCCTGTGTTTACATCCCTGCAAGGGCATATTAGAGATTGATGTTATGCGAATATCCATTGCGAATTATATTTTTCTGTCGCTCCTGATTTTGTTCCATTTTTTACTTTTTAAAAATAAAAAGGAAAATAAAATATAATTTTTGAACTGTTTTTCTTATTTCTTTATATCCGTATCTTTTTAGTATATTTATTTTAAATTTTGCGTTACATATACACATTCTTCGTTCGAGCTGTGTTCATTCTGGGTTAGTACTCGGTCTATTAACTTACGTTCTGAAGTTCGAATCACGCTGCGGACAGTTTGTCTCTCAAATTGTTTCCTTTTTATTTTAACAAAAGGATATAGCACCGTTCAAAACAATGACAAACTACTAACGTATAATGATCTAGAAAATCAACGATATTTACTGTGGTTGACGGCTACATCCCTTTAGGATATGCCTTATGATTTTCATAAATTCTTCAGCTTTTGACCATTGATGTTCATTCTGTTGATAGTACAGTACCCTCCCTATTCATATCTGTTTTTAGCTGTCTTTTCCTTATTGTTGAAGCCTAGTATTTCTAGGTCAGTATTATCTCCCATCGTTTTTTTAAGTCTCTCTCTCTCTCCTTCTCTCTCTCCTTCTCTCTCTCCTCTCTCTCTCCTCTCTCTCTCTCTCTCTCTCTCTCTCTATATATATATATATATATATATATATATATATATATATATATATATATATATATATGCGCAGTTCCTCACACGAGTCCGACAATTTCTCCTTCAAATTAGTGTCTGTTCAATTTTTTTATTTCAAAATAAATAATAAACGTTAGACCAAATTTAGGAAATTGTTGTCGTTATTATAAAAATAGTAATAAAAATTGTAGTTTATGTAGTACCGCTTTTTAGGTCGGTGTGAGACGAGAGCCTCAGGTTTTGAATGGCTGCATGGCTAGTTCAGTCGCCGTGAAGCTGTTCATTTATGCCTACAACAGAAAAAATCCTGGCCTTGTCGTGAAGTGAACACGGGTCTCCCATCATGGAAGCCGCGCTCTCATGTGTAGAATTGTCGCTGGTTTCAATGCTAATATGTATACCTTGTTACCTGACCACGGGCAACGTCTTGGTATATTCATGTTCTTGGTGGTAGTTTTCACAATTATTTCACTTGTCTATGTTACTCTAGGATGAGCACAAGGAGTTGTTTTCAAGAACCCCAGAGGAGGCAACGGAAGTAACGAATATGATTAACAAATAAACAGGGTACAGGTATCAAGAACTTCCGAAAAAACAAATAGACAAACACGTAGCAATACGGGCGTTTTTACGAACATAACCAATGAGCCATTTAATAAAATGACTCACGGGAGAGTGTCTTTCTCAAACGCTCGTTACAACTAGACACAGAACAATCAGGTAGGGTTCGTTCGAACAGTGTCTGCACAAACACATGCTATAAGCTTATTGTGCTTGTATATATTTGAGACGAGACAATATCATATATACACAAATATATACACATGTAACAAACATGCATACATCATTCAAAGTAGCTTCAAATTTATTATAAGATGAGCACAAGGAGTTTTTAAGAACCCCAGAGGAAGCAACGGAAGTAACGAATATGATCAACAAATAAACAGGTTACAGGTATTAAGAGCTTCGAAAAAACAAATAGACAAACACGGGACTCGAACCACTTTCCCTAGTCCTTACGACGGGGTTCTGTTGTCTAGTTGTAACGAGCGTTTGAAAAGACACTCCCTGTGAGTCATTTTTTGAATGGTTGTGTTCGTAAAAGCGCTCGTATTGCTAGGCTAGGCGATTGATGTCGTAAGGACTAGGGTAAGTGGTTCGAGTCCCGTGTTTGTCTATTTTTTTTTCGGAAGCTCTTGATACCTGTACCCTGTTTATTTGTTGATCATATATGTTACTCTAGGTGGCGTCTATGGAGTAGGGGATAGTAACTAGGTCTATTAACCCCGACGTTCCGAGTTCGAATCACGCTGCTGACAGTTTGGTTGCAAATTGTTTTACGTGGATTTTTACAAAAGGACGATGGCACCACCCGTTCAGGAAGTAATGGCAAACTACTGAACGTAATAATGCTTATAAAAATCACAAACAGCGTTAAAAAGCTGGGGATGATTCGCAAAGTCCTGTAAAGGATATGCAATTAACTTATGTTACTCTACCTAACGAATAATTGATGTGCACTCTTTGAGATAATACAAACTCGGATTTACTTTTGTCTTTTTTTTAAATTCAGTTGCCGCCAGTTATCAAACCCAGCAAAGTGAGCCGGTCCATACACTATGTCAAGAGCAAAACAGGACCTTTCTTTAGAAGAAAATCCGCCTCCAGTTCAGTCAAACGGAATAAAGGTAAGAACTCGTTTTCATCCTGATATTTTCAAAATTTCTCTTGTCTTTTCTCTGAATTCTCTGTAGTTTTACATTTTGTTAAATTGTAAATCTCTGTGATGCAGAGTTTGTGAAAACTTTTACTTGAAACAAGACGACGTTTCTGCAGAATTTGTGAATACCTTTATTTCACTCAAAACAACTGTTATGAGCGATGCATACAATGCAATAGAACCGGAAAAAACCAATATTTTCTCTAGAGATTGGAACTGAATTAGCTCTGCTAATGGTCTACACTCAGTGCAATAAACGTTGAGTTTGAGAATTCGGCTAATTATATTTATAATACCTGTCTATATTTGTCATTTCGCTGTAGAGCGATTCTGTGTGCAAAGATTTGTTCAACACTATTCTTATATTTACTACTGCTATTACTACTATTATTGATACTGTACGACAATAATCTCTTCTTACTATGACGCTATGAGGCAAATCAGGACTGGAGAAAAGAAATAAAGACAAGGCACATAGAGAAGGTCGCTCCAGACGTCTCCTTTTTCGACCTGACGCTGAAAGACAAAACAGGATTAGAGAATAGATGCCCGCCAGCCCAGCGTGTTTGTAGCGCGTTGAACGACGGTGTGACAAGCCCTCTGTGAGTGCGGGTTAAATTCCGCGGGCTTTCAGAAAAATCCACAGGTTCTCCAGATTTACGGTGTTCGTGGCACCGAACCGAAGGGTTACGATGTCCATGGCACCGAGCCGAAGAGCTGAAATCTCAAGTGTTTCTGGATCGAACAAAAGAGAATAGATAGACAACACTACCTTCGTTTATTCAAACCTTGATATCTTTTTATGTGTCCAAAAAATACTTCAATTTCCTTAATGTTATTTTCTGTTCAATAATTTTGCTTCTAATTCTGTGTACTTGTTGGATACATCTGTTTGTTGTTTTCTCTAACTCTATTATTAATTTATTTACTGATATCTTAGACAATAGCAACAGTCATTCTGAAATACATTTGAGAGTAAAGTAACAGAATTATGAACGCAGCTCTAATTTCCAGTTGTTTCTCAGCTGTAGACATGATCGTGTTGTAATTGTAGAGAATTTATTTTCAAAGTCGACTGCCTTTGTTAAGTTTCAATTACTGCAATCTTCTTCTTTGAACGCCCCATATCGACCAATTGTTAACCACTCTTTGTGATTTGAATGTGATCTGAGCCTAAGAGCGATTGTACGTTGTGCCAGGTATGCGCCTACAAGTAGGCCAACACATCCGGTTTCTGCGACTCTTTTTATTTACTAGGTAGCTTCCTAGGCCCCTACCTCAATCGCCTCTTACGACATGCCTTGTAGATCCAGTGTTATTTTTATGTGCTTCCTTGAGCGCCCCGGCAACACAGGGGCAGAAAACTACTACAGTCAAAACTGTTATCTCGCTTTATGATGTTGTCTCGTCTCAAATATGTACATTCACAATAAGCTTATAGCATGTGTTTGTGCAAACACTGTTCGATCGAACCTCACCTGATTATTCTGTGTCTAGTTATAACGAAGCGTTTGAGAAAGACACTCCTCAGTGAGCCCCATTTTTTAATAGAATGGCTCGCTGGTTATGTTCGTAAGGACTCTCGTATTGCTAGGCTAGGCGATGGGTGTCGTAGGAAATGAGGGTAAGTCGTTCGAATCCTGTGTTTGTCTATTTTGTTTTTCCTGAAGATCTTAATACATGTACACTGTTTATTTGGAGAACAGAGACAGTCAATGTTGTGTATGTATTTTAATTATAGTGCTAAATAACAAATATGTTTTATATAAGCCATTGTTTCATGATTTGATGTTTTAGATGTTTTTTTTAACTTTGTATATTGCTTCCCTGACGACTTTCTTTTATCTGCAAAAAAGACGATAATAATAATAATTCCTCTCGTACCATTATACGTTACATAGGAGATGCAAGTAATTTCTCCATACCGCTCTATCCTGGGCAACTCGCTCAATCTCCTCCTTGGAACTGAGACCAATATTTCTTGCCTCTCTCAGTACAGTTCGTTTCTGGGTCTCCTTAGGTCGTAGAAAAGACGATAGTTTTGTTAAATTTAGCATTTCATTGTCCGCAGTAATACTTCGCAGTTGTGATATATCATGCCCATATATTATGAATTATTCTATTTATTCTCATATTTATTACAGCCTTTTGGGAATTTAGTAGTTAGATTATCTCTGTTTATTATTATAAATCAGATTATTTTCAGGATAAATAGATCATGGTCATGTCTCTTTGATGAGTGCATCTCATTTGCCCTCGAAAATAGTTGTATATCTCTATATAGTAACTTGCCACCGCTCGTACTTGGGGACAATAAACTCAAATCAAGTAGTATCATGTCCCTTGCGGAAATTTGATTTCATCACAGACTGTCTGAAAAATTATGTCTCTAGCAAGTTCTCCCGCCTTCAAGGTTACTTTGATGTCTTGCTGCCACATTCGCTTTGGTCGTCCCCTGCCTCGTACTCATCTAACCATGTCGTCCATTACCATTCTCTCCAAGCCACTGCGACATTTAACCCTTTGGCCAAATATTTAATCCTTCGGGACATGATGTTATTTATGAGCCAATGCTCCTCAATATGCAGGTCTTGTAGGATGTCTATGTTTTTTTCTATTCTCTGTCCAGTATGTTCTAAAAAGCTAATTGGATATCCTTTACAGGACTCTGCATATCAACCCCAGCTTTTTAACGCTGTTGGTGATTTTTTAAAGCATTATTACGTTCAGTAGTTTGTCATTGCTTTCTGAACGGGTGGTGTCATCGTCCTTTGTAAAAATCCACGCAAACAATTTGCAACCAGACTGTCCGCAGCTTGATTCGAACTCAGAACGTCGGGGTTAATAGACCGAGCCACTATTCCCTAAGCCACAGACGCCACCAGATGTTCTAAGAGAAGAGAAAAACACAAAGACATCCTAACACACTATATTCCTTTAACTCTTGATTTTCTTGCTAATATATTAGCATATATATATAACAAGTTTTGTCCATTTCTAACTAGTTCGTTTCGTCTTTAGTCACATCGTTTCGTCTTTAGTCACATCGTTTCGTCTTAGTCATCGTTCGTCTTAGTCACATCGTTTCGTCTTTAGTCACATCGTTTCGTCTTTAGTCACATCGTTTCGTCTTTAGTCACATCGTTTCGTCTTTAGTCACATCGTTTCGTCTTTAGTCACATCGTTTCGTCTTTAGTCACATCGTTTCGTCTTTAGTCACATCGTTTCGTCTTTAGTCACATCGTTTTGTCTTTAGTCACATCGTTTCGTCTTTAGTCACATCGTTTCGTCTTTAGTCACATCGTTTCGTCTTTAGTCACATCGTTTCGTCTTTAGTCACATCGTTTCGTCTTTAGTCACATCGTTTCGTCTTTAGTCACATCGTTTCGTCTTTAGTCACATCGTTTCGTCTTTAGTCACATCGTTTCGTCTTTAGTCACATCGTTTCGTCTTTAGTCACATCGTTTCGTCTTTAGTCAATCGTTTCGTCTTTAATCACATCGTTTCGTCTTTAGTACATTGCTTTTCAGTCTTTGTACTCGTTTGCTTTATTCTAAGATTTAGACAAGTTTATCCTGTTTTTTTAGTCAACAGTTAATGTTTAGATCAATAATGTTTCAGTTAAAATGTCACATTTGTATCTCGAAGGTTAATCTTTCTCTTTAGTCAAAATCGTTTGCTTTAAAAGCCAAGATTGCTTTCGTCTTTAGTCACATCGTTTCGTCTTTAGTCACATCGTTTCGTCTTTAGTCACATCGTTTCGTCTTTAGTCACATCGTTTCGATCCACTTTCTTAGTCACATCGTTTCGTCTTTAGTCACATCGTTTCGTCTTTAGTCACATCGTTTCGTCTTTAGTCACATCGTTTCGTCTTTAGTCACATCGTTTCGTCTTTAGTCACATCGTTTCGTCTTTAGTCACATCGTTTCGTCTTTAGTCACATCGTTTCGTCTTTAGTCACATCGTTTCGTCTTTAGTCACATCGTTTCGTCTTTAGTCACATCGTTTCGTCTTTAGTCACATCGTTTCGTCTTTAGTCACATCGTTTCGTCTTTAGTCACATCGTTTCGTCTTTAGTCACATCGTTTCGTCTTTAGTCACATCGTTTCGTCTTTAGTCACATCGTTTCGTCTTTAGTCACATCGTTTCGTCTTTAGTCACATCGTTTCGTGTATTAGACCTTAATCTGTCAGTGTTTTTACATAACATGTGTAGTGTTTCGTTTAGAACTATTGCTGTTAGATCTAAGTGTGTCTTGCTTGTACTTCTGTTTGCTTGATATTTTAAAAAATATATAGAAACAACGATTTATCCTGTTTTTGTTCGAGCAAAAAAGAAATAATGTTTCACAGGATACAATAAATAGTTTGACAGAGTATAACATGTGCGGAGCCATTTGAATACTCCCAAGGAAAAGGGTTAGATATTTTTTTTAAACTTTCAAAACTAACCAGTTTAAAGGGTTTAAAGCCGAAGGATTGACTTCATTACACCGGGTTTTATCCCATATGGCTCGGTCCTCTCCGCAGAAATGGCACGCCACCTACCGAGAGTATTGCACAAAGCACGAACTCCGTAGCTCCCGAAACAATCCTAGGGTTCTCTTGAAAAACTACACTCATGAACAGAACGGCGCGGTCCGGATTCGAACCCACGACCTTCGACTCGCAAGGCAATGGGTTTGACCACTTAGCCACAGAGACCCCGAACTAATCAGTAATCTATACTATGAAAAAGTATAAAATAAAAGAGATAATAAATGATATTTAATTTTATATCAGTTAAAAAACTACCAGTAAAGCAGGAAAGTGTAGACGTTGTCTTATAGTCACCTAACACATGTACAAGAAAAGTAAATTCATTCAAGGATTTGACATGGCAAGAACCAAAATAAAACATATAAATAAGTGGGGGTACACTGAAAGTCTGGATCGTCTGGCCGAATGGATTAGAGCGCGGTCTCATGCGGAGACCCGGGTTCAATCCCCGGCAAGGCAAAGAAGTTTTTTTTTTTCTGTCAAGGGCATCACAACAAATCATAACCTGAATGAAGGCCATTAAATTCCACAGACACCCACCCCACCCTTCCTGTCCGACGCCGTCTAAAAACGATATTATAGACAGTAATGACTATAATTTGTTTTCATCAAGGCCATTGTATGACAAACTCGTTAGAGATCACAACAACATTAGATGAAACACTGCTGTCTTGATATACATTCAAGTTGACGTCTGAGAGAACGAAAGAGTAAAAGATCTTCTCACGCTAATATAAAATGAAAAGTGTGAAACCAAAGTAAAGAGAATAAGAATTGACAACCATACAGTCTCATCATCACAATCTAACTTGTTCGTGACGGAATTTGGCTTCCATTACAGCAACCCTAAATGCCTCCCTGTTGAGTGAAGTGTTGGCGTCTGCCGCAACCATAATTATATATGACATACTGCACCCATCTTCTCATCGGTATTCATTTCTTTCGTCTTGCTGGTATCAAGTACTCCAGAATGATCTCCAGAGAATCATGACATAGTCAACAATGTTTTAAATAAAAAACGTTGCAAACGATACGTTTCTCACCAAAAGTTAGATATTTTTTAAAGAGCAGAATTAGATCACTTGGATATTAGTTCATGCAACCATTTCTAACGTTACTTTTAATATTAGTCCATTATCAACGTTGTATATTGTAGTTGACCTGGAAGCTGTAATTTCATATAGTTTATCCTGCGGCAATGCAATTGCTAACGACTTAATTTAAATTGTTAGGTAACAAATGTATACACGTTATAATTACTGGTTCTGTTTGGAACCGCTGCACAGTATTTAAGTATATCTGCATTAACAACTGCTTTCATTTAAATTGTTAACAAAGCATTCATTAACTATGAAATTTGCGTCAATAAATCATTGTACTGTACTGTAATTGTTAATTATAACAAAAACATAAGACAAGTTTGTAGAAATTACCAGAATACAATCTTCGGACATGTAGTGCATAATTGATATAACCATACAGAGCGTGGAGAATATAATGGCACCTGCCAACTTATTTCAGTTCGATTATAAAATCAAACATTAGTTTTTTGTCCAAGAAGTTAATTCTTATGTTTAATGTTTGTTTTGCAATACGCTCTGATAAAATCAATAACAGACTCGCTCTTTGGTTGAAAATGACGTGCCTCGCCCTAAAGAAGCTGTAATACCAAATGTTTTTTTTTTTAAAACCAGCTTTCACATATGAAAAAAAAACATTAAGAGAGAGGAAACGGCGAAAATATAAGATATTAACATAATTGACTATCGTCGTATTAACGAAACCTTCTAAAGCGAACCGTCGTAAAGCCATATACGCCTGTATCAATACATCCGCAAAACAAATCAATAATACATTTTAAATGGGTGTAATCAAGTGTTGTATTTTATTCCCCATTACTTCAGAAATGTGGATATTGAACATGCAGTAGGAAGGACATTATTGGATCATTTGAGATGTGGATCTACAAATAAATTGATCATAGTTTATGGGCACATGGTGCTGGCAAGAACATTACTGAGCGACGCCATAAATAATCAGATCAAATATTTCATGGGCACATGGTGATATCAAGAACATTACTGAGCGACGCCATAATAATCAGCTCAAATATTTCATGGCATGGTGATATCAAGAACATTACTGAGCGACACATGAATAATCAGCTCAAATATTTCATGGGCACATGGTGATATCAAGAACATTACTGAGCGACGCCATAAATAATCAGCTCAAATATTTGCACTGGGCATGGGATATCAAGAAAATTAGCGACACCGAATAATCAGTTCAAATATTTCTGGACATGGTATATCAAGAACATTATGGCGAACAATGAATAATAGTCAAATATTTCATGCACATGGTGATATAGAACATATTACACTGAAATTAGAAATATTCTTACACGTGTAGCGACTATGCGAAAGTAATAATCAGCTCAAATATTTCATAGGCATGGTGATATCAAGACATTATTGAGCGACACCGTGAATAATCGCTCAAATATTTGGAACGCATGGAACACAAAATCATCATCTTCATCATGAATATGTAACTAGCTGGCGTAAGCGATCTATCTCACAAACGTTCTGCCCTTGTTGATGACTGTCGTTCGATTTGAACTCTTCCGTGCCATCAAATCAGACAACCCATAATTTGTGTATTTCCTGTCTCCTGACTCTCTGTGATTTTACTGGTTGTCACAATGTGTTTTAAATCTCTCTTTCCCATTAAACGCTGAAATATGACTGTCTCTTTGTTATAGTAATAATACTGTGTCTTCACCTTTATTCTTCTTTCTTCTTCTTCTCTTTGTTATAGTAATAATATTGTGTCTTCACCTTTATTCTTCTTTCTTCTTCTTCTCTTTGTTATAATAATAATACTGTGTCTTCACCTTTATTCTTCTTTCTTCTTCTTCTCTTTGTTATAGTAATAATACTGTGTCTTCACCTTTATTCTTCTTTCTTCTTCTTCTCTTTGTTATAGTAATAATACTGTGTCTTCACCTTTATTCTTCTTTCTTCTTCTTCTTTTGTTATATAATAATACTGTGTCTTCACCTTTATTCTTCTTTCTTCTTCTTCTCTTTGTTATAGTAATAATACTGTGTCTTCACCTTTATTCTTATTTCTTCTTCTTCTCTTTGTTATAATAATAATACTGTGTCTTCACCTTTATTCTTCTTTCTTCTTCTTCTCTTTGTTATAGTAATAATACTGTGTCTTCACCTTTATTCTTCTTTCTTCTTCTTCTCTTTGTTATAGTAATAATACTGTGTCTTCACCTTTATTCTTCTTTCTTCTTCTTCTCTTTGTTATAGTAATAATACTGTGTCTTCACCTTTATTCTTATTTCTTTTTCTTCTAACGCTCTATACTCTATTTCGACACTTGTCAACCACTCTGTGTGATTTGTATGTGATCTGAGCCTAAGAGCGATTGTACGTTGTGCCAGGTATGCGCCTACAAGTAGGCCAGCACATCCGATTTCTGCGCTGCTTTTTATTTACTAGGTAGCATCCCTAGGGCCTACACCAGTCGCCTCTTACGACATGCATTGTAGGTTGCAGTGGTATTATTCTTTGCTTTCCGTGCGGGCCCCGACACTACACGAGTGGGCCCCGACACTACACGAGTGGGCCCCGACACTACACAGTGGGCCCGACACTAAGTGGGCCCCGACACTACACGAGTGGGCCCCGACACATACACGAGTGGGACTCACCATGGCCAAACACATGGCACACAGAGTGGGCCCCGACACTACGACGAGTGGGCCCCGACACTACATGCCGAGCTGAAGACGTATTACTTACACTACACATCCAACGACTACACTAACGACGACATAGATACACTAAGAGCCTACACGACATAAGAGTGGAATTAAACACATAAGAACATAATGACGACAATTGATAAACAGGGGATACATTAACAGATCCGTTAGCTTGAAATCCCCTGCAGCATTGGAAGAGTGGTCCAATAGTGGCTACTGTAAATCCAAGACTGATTCTCTTTATCTTTTTATCTGTAATAGTCACCTGAGTGGTTACTGGGGCCCAAATTGGGGGTGTAAAGAATAGAGCCATTGTTACCTGCCATGCATGTCGTAAGAGGCGGTAAGGAGCTTAGGCTGAAATCGGATGCACGTGTCCTAAACACGTAGAAGGCTATGCTTTTAGGGACCTACCAAACCAATGTGCGACGTATACACGTTCTTGGCAAAGATCACACAGAGTGATTAAAATTGATCGAAAAGAACGAACGCAAAGAAGAAGAAGATCTGTAATAGTTCTAGATGACATATACCTTTCTCTCTCTCTTTCTCTCTCTCTCTCTCTCTCTCTCTCTCTCTCTCTAACTGCCTTTTAAACCCGAATTGGGGCATAGGCCCTCAACCAACTCACACCAAGTCTTCCCATCTCTAGCTATTTCCTGTAGTTCCCTCCAGCTCTTCTTTAAATTGTTGATCTACACCTCCAAATCCCGTCTCCATGTATTTCTCGGCCTCCTCTCCTCTTGATGTCCTTGAGGGTTCCAAGAAAGGACCCTTCTTGTTATATTCCCTCAGGTTTTCGCAAAGTGTGTCCTATCCAGCGCCAGCATCTTTTTTAACCTCCTGGTTCACTGGAATCTGTCTTGTTCTCTCCATAAGTTTCTCATTTGTGGCCCTATCCTACCACCACAGTCCCTCTATTCTGTGCAGACACCAGTTGATGAATGTTTACAATTTATGAGTTATTATTTTAGTCGTTCTCCAAGTTTCTGACCCATACAGCAGAACTGCTTTAACATTAAAGTTAAATATCCGCATTTTTGTTCTAGATGTGACTTCTTTAGACTTTCATCAGATAACATATTGTCCCAGAAGAATCAAGCTTCGTCTACATTATTTATGTGATGTTTGTCGTGTAACGTCTTAGGAATGGATCCACCAGGTCTTATCAAGGATAATTGTTATTATTTGAAAAGCGTTGTAGACATGGACTGTCGTTATGAGTGGTACACTAAATAATAATATGAAAACAAATTGCATTAGACAGCTCGATATCGAATCCAGTCTAAATGCCGTGTCCGCCTAACTGCACAATACCGTTACTATCTTAGATGGTCGCAATCACTACCTCCTCATTTCTCATTGCGTGACACGACACCTTCCGATGTGAGCTAGTTTGATTGTGCTTTCCGAACAGCGCGTATTTTTAAAAATTTTCTGATCCAGAAGCACTTGAGCTTTTAGCTCTTCGGCTCGGTGCTATGGACATCGTAACCCTTCGGTCCGGTGCCACGAACACCGTATTCTGGAGAACCTGTGGCTTTTCTGCCGGCCCGTGGAATTGAACCCGCACTCACAGGGGGCTTGCCTCCCGTTGTCCAACGCTCTACGAACACGCTGGGCAGACGGGCGGAAAGCGCTAATAAATGTCGAGCATTTTGTTTGTTTCCCTATTCTTCATTGTTTCCATGTATATATTTTTATATCCTGCTAGTTGCCGTTCTAATTCTCCTCCCCTTTCTGAATTGATTGATCCATGATCAATAAAAGAAAAATAAAGATATCTATAGTACTTTATTGTAAGAGCAGTGAAAAGTCTCTGTGATCTATAGTACTTTATTGTAAGAGCAGTGAAAAGTCTCTGTGATCTAATAGTACTTTATTGTAAGAGCAGTGAAAAGTCTCTGTGATCTATAGTACTTTATTGTAAGAGCAGTGAAAAGTCTCTGTGATCTATAGTACTTTATTGTAAGAGCAGTGAAAAGTCTCTGTGATCTATAGTACTTTATTGTAAGAGCAGTGAAAGTCTCGGGATCAATAGTACTTCTTTGTAGAGCAGTGACAAGTCTCTGTAAAACCACTTATTTTTCTTTGTATCGATTTTATATTCTGTTTGTTCGCCAAACATACATATCATGTATAACTATGAGAAGGATGCTTATTACTTTTGATGTCTTCTCTCTTTTATGGTTTAATTATTTTTCAAATGCTGAAACATTTTTTTCTCAACATGCTGTGTATACTTTTACAAATTTTTTTTTACAACGGAGTTATCTGTTGTTGAATGTCTTCAAATTGTGTAGTTGTGATGAGAGCTACAGAAAACAAGCAAGATCTAGTCATAAACAACTACCACACAATAATGTTGCTTGATCAAGCAAAGTTACGTGGATGGCCTTTTAATATGTATCTACTTCAAAGAACAATCCAACAAGAAAGTAAATTATTGGGATGTAGAACCATACAAGATCTCCAACTGCTAGCAACGAACCGCATCACATGGAGATCTAAAATCTCTGCCCTATGTGCCGTCTTTGGCACGAAAGGAACAAACTAACAAAACAAACTATAGTGTTATGACAAAGCGAATAACAGTTTGACCGATATAAAACAAGTTTGCCGATGATAACAGTTTGCTTACCGATGATAAAACAAGTTTGCTTACCATGATAAAATTTGCTACCGATGAAAAACAAGTTTGCTTACCGATGATAAAACAAGTTTGCTTACCGATGATAAAACAAATTTGCTTACCGATGATAAAACAAGTTTGCTTACCGATGTCGATCCTGACATCAACACATGTTATCTCTAGAGAATCAAGTAAGCTCGTTTTCCATTTTGGAAGTTGCTGAAAGTCTCTAAATATTCAGCTTTTAGCTCGCTGAATGCATGAGAAAAGGAAACAACTATGGTTGAATGCGACAACCGTACTAATATCAGTGGCGGCTCGGCATTAAGGGGTAACAAAAATAAGGTGTAACGTGTATTTATTATTTTATACATTAAAATATAACCTCACCGAAACCATGATATTTCCGAAAATTCTGACTGGCCCCACAAGCAAAAATGATCACGAGCCACCACTGACTAATATCATTGTGAGAATATAGTATCCACGCTCTTTACAGACCAAATGAACTCAGCTCCATCCATACAGGACAGGACTCTGTTGTTATTTGTTTCGTTACCGACTTCATAACACTTCATGTAGACCCATAGATGCTCATTCTTGCCTAACACATGTCGAAAGATATGCATACTGATGGTTCCTGTGGCTTGCTCGCTAAACACACTTCTATCTCTACCCCTCAGGCGTCTAGTTCCACTTGTACAACTTGTAATTCCAAACTCATTAAATCGCTGGCTGGGTTCTAACATAGGGAAAGTTGTAAATCGTATGACTGCTTGCCATCAAGGAGAGAGAGATAGAAAGAGAGCGAGAGAGAGAGAGAGAGAAAGAGAGAGAGAGAAAGAGAGAAAGAGATGTAACTCTTGATTTTGAGAATGAGTGTGTTTTTTCATTGGCACATAAATGAATCATAAAGTACCAGCAATTAAATTGTTTGTTTCCACTCGATATTATTAAGAAAACAGTGTTTCATGTACACTTCCTATCTATCACTGTCTATTCCCCACTTTCAGATATGTTTGGCTTTGATGAGAGCAACTGGCCTAGTTTTTCTGAGAGGAAGCACCAGGAGAAGATCAAAGGCACTGGGAGTTTCAGTGGTAAAATAATGTTTGCTTAATTAAACGAAAGTCTAATGCTTAATTGGTTCTCAACCTTTTCCATCTTGTTACCCACTTTATATTCTACAAGTCTAACATCTCAACCTTTTCCATCTTGTTACCCACTTTATATTCTACAAGTCTAATATCTCAACCTTTTCCATCTTGTTACCCACTTTATATTCTACAAGTCTAATATCTCAACCTTTTCCATCTTGTTACCCACTTTATATTCTACAAGTCTAATATCTCAACCTTTTCCATCTTGTTCCCACTTTATATTCTACAGTCTAATATCTCAAACCTTTCCATCTTGTTACCCACTTTATATTCTAAAGTGTAATATCTCAACCTTTTCCATCTTGTTACCCACTTTATATTCTACAAGTCTAATATCTCAACCTTTTCCATCTTGTACCACTTTATATTCTACAAGTCTAATATCTCAACCTTTTCCATCTTGATACCCACTTTATATTCTACAAGTCTAACATCTCAACCTTTTCCATCTTGATACCCACTTTATATTCTACAAGTCTAATATCTCAACCTTTTCCATCTTGATACCCACTTTATATTCTACAAGTCTAATATCTCAACCTTTTCCATCTTGATACCCACTTTATATTCTACAAGTCTAATATCTCAACCTTTTCCATCTTGTTACCCACTTTATATTCTACAAGTCTAACATCTCAACCTTTTCCATCTTGATACCCACTTTATATTCTACAAGTCTAATATCTCAACCTTTTCCATCTTGTTACCCACTTTATATTCTACAAGTGTAACATCTCAACCTTTTCCATCTTGATACCCACTTTATATTCTACAAGTCTAATATCTCAACCTTTTCCATCTTGATACCCACTTTATATTCTACAAGTCTCACATCTCAACCTTTTCCATCTTGTTACCCACTTTATATTCTACAAGTCTAATATCTCAACCTTTTCCATCTTGTTACCCACTTTATATTCTACAAGTCTAATATCTCAACCAATTCATATTTCCGACATGGTTTGATTCAGCATCTTATTTTGTTTATGCTTATCCACATCATGAACATATACAATATATAGGATTTCAAACCGAAGAGTTCGCTTCATTGCACCGGGTTTTACCCCATATGGCCTGGTCCCATTCCGCAAAAATAGCACACCACCTGCCGAGAGTATTGCACAGATCACGAACAACAGCTCTGGCAACAATCCTAGGGTCGCTGTAAAAATGCACTCGTGAACAGAGCGACGTTGTTCGGATTTGAAACCACGACCTAAAAGGGTTTAAAAGCCGAAGGATTGACTTCATTGCGCCGGGTTTTACCCCATACGGCTCAATCGACCTTTGGGACTCAAGGCAACGACTTAACCATAGATGAAACGAAGTGTTCGCTTGCTATATTTTGTTTTAAAAATACATGCATTATTAAGTGATTGTTAAAGATAGGTTCTGAAGAGATCTGTATTACTAAGTTCATTAGACTTAACGTGCGGGTGTTGTCTGCTGGGTGGGTAGCGAGAGAAGATATGCTATCCATCATCTCGTGGGCGCAGTGAGTGTGGGAACACTGAGATCAAATACCAAGTTTGGTAACTGGATAAGGTGTTTATTTTTTTCCGATCCAGAAGGACTTGAGCTTTCAGCTCTTCGGCTAGGTGCCATGGACATCGTAACCCTTCGGTTCGGTGCCACGAACACCGTAAATCTGGAGAACCTGTGGCTTTTCTGCCAGCCCGCGGAATTGAACCGCACTCCACGTGGGCTTGTCATCCGGCGTCCAACGCGCTACGAACACGCTGGGCAGGTGGGCATTTTGGATAAGGTGTAAAACCAGGTGTTTCCTGTCAGGAAAAAATCGGGGATGGATACAAGCACTGACAGAAAACATAGATACGAAAGTACTGACACAGGCAAGAGAGAAGCATAGATCGAAAGTACTGACACAGGCAAGAGAGAAAACATAGTTACGAAAGTACTGACACAGGCAAGAGAGAAAACATAGTTACGAAAGTACTGACACAGGCAAGAGAGAAACATAGTTAGAAAGTACTGACACAGGCAAGAGAGAAAGCATAGTTACGAAAGTACTGACACAGGCAAGAGAGAAAACATAGTTACGAAAGTACTGACACAGGCAAGAGAGAAAACATAGTTACGAAAGTACTGACACAGGCAAGAGAAACATAGTTACGAAAGTGCTGCACGGCAAGGAGAAAACATAGTTCTGAGAAATGGATGAACAGGCAAGAAGAAAACATAGATACGCAGAAGTGTACTGACACAGGCAAGAGAGAAAACATAGATACGAAAGTACTGACACAGGCAAGAGAGAAAACATAGATACGAAAGTACTGACACAGGCAAGAGAGAAAACATAGATACGAAAGTACTGACACAGGCAAGAGAGAAACATAGATACAGAAAGTACTGACACAGGCAAGAGAGAAAACATAGTTACGAAAGTACTGACACAGGCAAGAGAGAAAACATAGATTACGAAAGTACTGACACAGGCAAGAGGAAAACATAGATACGAAGTACTGACACAGGCAAGAGAGAAACATAGATGACGAAGTACTGACAAGGCAAGAGAGAAAACATAGATGCGAAGTACTGACACAGGCAAGAGAAAACATAGATACAGAAGTACTGACACAGGCAAGAGAAAACATAGATGAAAGTACTGACACAGGCAAGAGAGAAACATAGTTACAGAAGTACTGACACAGGCAAGAGAGAAAACATAGTTACGAAAGTACTGACACAGGCAAGAGAGAAAACATAGATACGAAAGTACTGACACAGGCAAGAGAGAAAACATAGTTACGAAAGTACTGACACAGGCAAGAGAGAAAACATAGATACGAAAGTACTGACACAGGCAAGAGAGAAAACATAGTTACGAAAGTACTGACACAGGCAGAGAGAAACATAGTTACGAAGTACTGACACAGGCAGAGAAACATAGTACGAAGTACTGCTGCAGAGGAAAACATAGTTACAAGATGCACAGCAGGAAAGCATATTGATCTGACTATCAAGGAAGCATAGTTACGTTCCGTTCGATGCACATGACGATGCCCATCGCCAAAATTTTTATCTTTCATGACTTGCTGTCTCCCCTGTATGACGGATGCCATTCTCATCCGCAGTGGTATCATGGGTTTATGCCCTGTTCTTATCCACAGGTCTGTGTTTACCATTCTGTCATACCATCTCAGTCTGTGAATATGCGGAAGACATTTGTTAATAAAGACCTGAATCTAATTTGTATTTAACTTGGTGACTCGTGCCATGTTTCCGAACCATACAGCAGGACACAATACACATTCGATCTGAATATCGTGAGCTTTATTGTAGTGCGGATAACAAGATTTTTACACTGTGTCCAGGAGAGCAACGGGTTGTCTGGTTGTCCTAATCCTGACATTAATGTGTCCATCTCCACCTCCTGATCTTACTTCCAAGATAGACAAATTCACAGCATATTCTATAGCCCGCTCATCAATCAATAACGGGTCTCCATGTAAGCTGTTTCCTCGCAGTATTTTTATCTTCTTTTTGCTGTTTTAAAGATCGATACTATGCGAAGTTCCTCCCAGATCATCTACTTTTTCTCTGGGTGTCTTGTAGTCTGTGTAAGAGCAAAGCAAGATCATCTACTTTTTCTCTGCGTGTCTTGTAGTCTGTGCGAGAGCAAAGCAAGATCATCTACTTTTTCTCTGGGTGTCTTGTAGTCTGTGTAAGAGCAAAGCAAGATCATCTACTTTTTCTCTGGGTGTCTTGTAGTCTGTGCTGAGCAAAGCAAGATCATCTACTTTTTCTCTGGGTGTCTTGTAGTCTGTGTAAGAGCAAAGCAAGATCATCTACTTTTTCTCTGGGTGTCTTGTAGTCTGTGCTGAGCAAAGCAAGATCATCTACTTTTTCTCTGGGTGTCTTGTAGTCTGTGTAAGAGCAAAGCAAGATCATCTACTTTTTCTCTGGGTGTCTTGTAGTCTGTGCAAGAGCAAAGAAAGATCATCTACTTTTTCTCTGGGTGTCTTGTAGTCTGTGCAAGAGCAAAGCAAGATCATCTACTTTTTCTCTGGGTGTCTTGTAGTCTGTCAGAGAGCAAAGCAAGATCATCTACTTTTTCTCTGGGTATCTTGTAGTATGTGCGAGAGCAAAACAAGATCATCTACTTTTTCTCTAGGTGTCTTGTAGTCTGTGCGAGAGCAAAGCAAGATCATCTACTTTTTCTCTGGGTGTCTTGTAGTCTGTGCGAGAGCAAAGCAAGATCATCTACTTTTTCTCTAGGTGTCTTGTAGTCTGTGCGAGAGCAAAGCAAGATCATCTACGTTTTCTCTAGGTGTCTTGTAGTCTGTGCGAGAGCAAAGCAAGATCATCTACTTTTTCTCTGGGTGTCTTGTAGTCTGTGCAAGAGCAAAGCAAGATCATCTACTTTTTCTCTGGGTGTCTTGTAGTCTGTGCTGAGCAAAGCAAGATCATCTACTTTTTCTCTGGGTGTCTTGTAGTCTGTGCAAGAGCAAAGCAAGATCATCTACTTTTTCTCTGGGTATCTTGTAGTCTGTGCGAGAGCAAAGCAAGATCATCTACGTTTTCTCTAGGTGTCTTGTAGTCTGTGCGAGAGCAAAGCAAGATCATCTACTTTTTCTCTGGGTATCTTGTAGTCTGTGCGAGAGCAAAGCAAGATCATCTACTTTTTCTCTGGGTGTCTTGTAGTCTGTGCGAGAGCAAAGCAAGATCATCTACTTTTTCTCTGCGTGTCTTGTAGTCTGTGCGAGAGCAAAGCAAGATCATCTACTTTTTCTCTAGGTGTCTTGTAGTCTGTGCAAGAGCAAAGCAAGATCATCTACTTTTTCTCTGGGTGTCTTGTAGTCTGTGCAAGAGCAAAGCAAGATCATCTACTTTTTCTCTAGGTGTCTTGTAGTCTGTGCGAGAGCAAAGCAAGATCATCTACTTTTTCTCTGCGTGTCTTGTAGTCTGTGCGAGAGCAAAGCAAGATCATTTGCAAAGCCCATGTACTCTAATTTTGTCACAGGTGTCCTCCATACTCAATATTTCTCAAACAATTAGCCACCATAATTATGTTTACATCATAAATAAATCTTACTATAAATAAAAGGACTATGTGGTTGAATAGACCACGTCTCAATATTAGACAATTGGGGGACAATTTAAGTGATTGTTGCGAAGTCGTCAATATTCCTAGAATTGTTGCTGGAGCTACGGAGTGTGTGTTCTGTGCAATACTCTCTGCATGTAGCGTATCATTTCTTGAGAGGAACCGAACCATGTGAGGAAACCTGTAATGAAGTGAGTCATTCATCTTTTTAAAAGCACTATAAGAGATGTCTTTAAATCCTAGTAGAAGCGCATGAAAGTCACATGTTAATGCACCTTAATTTTACTACCTATAATACCACAATGTGGCGCTGCGTTTTATTTGTAAGAATTTGTTAACATTTGAATCAATTTTCTACACACCGTTTCATCAATTCGATCGAGAAAACAAAACAGTGGCTAACTTTTGTGAGATTTATTACCGCCCGGCAGTGTGCTAAAATATTGTGCAAATAATACTAAAACAAAAACAAAAAAAAGAACACAATGTAAATGTGATGCCGTGTGTTACACCTCAATGTGGCTAGACCATCGATTCCCAAACTTGTTCGGCCCACCGCCCACTTTGCACGACATAAACTTTGTAACGCTGCCCCTCTCCACCGCCCACTTTGCACGACATAAACTTTGTAACGCCCCCCACCGCCCACTTTGCACGACATAAACTTTGTAACGCTCCCCCTCTCCACCGCCCACTTTGCACGACATAAACTTTGTAACGCCCCCACCGCCCACTTTGCACGACATAAACTTTGTAACGCCCCCCACCGCCCACTTTGCACGACATAAACTTTGTAACGCCCTCTCCATTATAAATGTTCTCCAACGCCAATCCCCCAACATTAATATATCTGCTCTATTTTCACTTTGACATAGTCTTCTTCTTCTTCTTTGCGTTCGTTCTTTACGACCAATTTTAATCACTCTTTGTGATATGTTTGATCTTTGCTAAGAACGTGTATACGTTGCACATTGGTTTGGTAGGCCCCTAAATTCATAGACTTCTACACGCTTAGGACACATGCATCCGATTTCAGCCAAACCTCCTTAGTCGCCTCTTACGACATGCATGGCAGGTAACAGTGGTTCTATTCTTTACACCCCAAATTTGGGCCCGGTAACCACTCAGGCGACTTTGACATAGTAAATTGATATATATTTCTGTCATACATGGTCCATTTTTAAATGATTATATGCATGAAATAGAAAATTGATGAAAGTATGGATCGTGTAAGATGGACATAAGGTAAATTAAAATGCAGGATTCAAATTTTTAATGATTATTCAATCGCAAAATTACGAAAAATAACTCCTCCCAAATGCTTCTGAATCCACTATCGCCCCCTGGAAGGCTTCAGCGCCCACAGGGGGCGGTACCGCCCACTTTGGGAAACGCTGGGCTAGACCATGGCTGAATTAAGACCTTCAAATTCGATATGTCCAATACAAGGACGATCATGTGAGCATCGGTGGACAACGTGGAAGTTATCAGATTCTAAATTTGTTATATTCCCAAGATTAATATATATTATTAACCTCTGTTATTAAGGATAAGCTTGAAGGCAAGAGAACAAAGCGCAAGCTCATAAATATTCACAGTAGCACACTTGCCAAATAACACTCTATAAAGACGAAAAAGATATAAAGTCCCAGCACATGGGAAAAACTAGCCGATGACAGAATTGTGTGGAAAGCGCTATTTTGCAAGGGCGCAGAGTCTTTTGAGAAGAGACTTATGTATGAGTTGAAAGACAAGAGAGAGAAAATCGAAAACTCTTGTACCGAGCGAGGCTGTTACAGTAAAACACTTGTCAATTGACCGTCTGTAAAGACGAAAAAGGCCATACTATACTATATACTATATATTTCTCTCGTATCGTTATACGGGACATAGGGCTTGCAAGTAATTTCTCCATACCGCTTTGTCCTCAGCAACTCGATCATTCTCTTCTATGGACATGATACCGATATTTTTTGCCTCTCTCAGCAAAGTTCGTTTCATGGCCTCTTTTTCTTAAACCCTTTCTTCCCCACTTCAATGCCTGCTTTGTTATTCTTTGATCATTTCTCCTCAAGGTATGCACAACACACATATATACACGCACACACATATAACATATAATATATATATACCCTCTGCCCGAGTGGTTACCGGGGCCCAAATTTGCGGTGTAAAGATGAGATCCACTGTTAGTTGCCACGCATGTCGTAAGAGGCGACTAAAGAGGTTTGGCTGAAATCGGATGCACTTGTCCTAAACGTGTAGAAGTCTATGCATTTAGGGGCCTACCAAACCAATGTGCAACGTATACACGTTCTTGGCAAAGATCAAACATATCACAAAGAGTGATTAAAATTGGTCTTAAATATTGAACGTAAAGAAGAAGAAGAAGATATAACCTTTTTGTGCAGCCCGATTTAGCTGCAACATTGACAATACAGATGTGACAATACGAGACAAAATTAGAAATGAAGAAATCAGAAAAAGACTAGATGTAAAACAAGTTACGTAATTCATAAAAGAGCAACATATTAAATGGTTTGAACACCTGACAAGAATGCCCTGGTATTACCTACCACAAAGAGCCACACAGAAAAAGTATAACGAGTACAAAGCAACAGGAAGCCCACGCAAAAGATGAATCGACGGCATCAAGAACAGTCTTACGAAAATGAATAGCTTACAGTGTGTCTTAAAACAAGCACACACGAGATCACTACACCCCTCTCCAGCCCTACACTTCTTTGAAGATGTAAATGGTGGAAGAGAAGAAAAACCATTTAAAAGAAAAATTTTTAAAACCCGTTTTCATACCATGCGGTATATTAGGGAATACGGATTTAGATCCGCGCTTTAGATTTACCAATACCGTACGATGGGTGACGTGGTCAGTGTGACACCTGTCGAATTTATGTCCTAATGTCTCTATGGTACCCAAATGAAGCTGAGTCGAACTGAGAACAGGTACAGTAACAAAAAATCCCTCTCCCACTTTGAATTTTGATCCTTGAACCACTCACCTACGAAGCAAGTGCGCTAGCCAGTCCGCTATTACGGCTCTCTAGCCTACGATAAATTCGGCAACAACAAAAAGTCTGTGGTGACATCCTCTCTCCCTTTATTTGATGCCCTAGTTGTTTATTATGTCTAACAGTTAATCCAGTCTTGGACACTGGGTCTATAAGGAGTTAATCCATTATCCAGTTAAGAGCCCGCCTGCCCAGCGTGTTCGTAGCGAGTTGGACTACGGGTGACAAGTCCTCTGTGAGTGTGGGTTCAATTCCACGGACTGGCAGAAAAGCTACAGGTTCCCCAGATTTACGGTGTTCGTGGCACCGAACCGAAGGGATACGATGTCCATGACACCGAGCCGAAGAGCTTTCAGCTCAAGTGCTTCTGGATCGGAAAAAAAAAAATATCCAGTTAAGAAGGAACGTATTATTGATTATAGGCAAGCCATGACACAAAATCGTGTGTTTATCAAATAATTCAACACAAATCTTTCGTCTGTGTTGCAGGAAAAAGCAAATGTAGACACAGATCTAGTTCAAGCCAGAGCGAGGACAGTAAACATAGCCATGGTAAGTGAACACTACATGGACAGTTCGTCATTACCTTATCTGAATCTATAAACAATTACTCCTCTCGTACCGTTATACGTTACATAGGGCCTGCAAGCAGTTTCTCCATATCGCTGTATCCTAGGCAACTCGCTCAATTTTCCCTCATGGAACTGAGACCGATATTTATTGCTTCTCTCAGCAAAGTTCGTTTCAGGGTCTCCTTAGGTCGTCATCTATTTCTTGAACCCTCTGCAGCCCACTTCAATGCCTGCTTTGATATTCTTTGATCATTTCTTCTCAATGTGTGTCCAACATATCTCACATCTTCTCATTTTTATAACAGTTCATCTGAATCTATGATCTGTTTCAAAAGTCTTATGTTTCTTAACATTTGCTAAATCTTTATCGACGAATAAATAATTTGTAAGAAAAATAAACAAAGTGATAGTAAAAGTAATTGTCATAAACGACAATTAATAAGCAGATTTGATGTTCTGACCTGAACATATACAATCGGTCATTTATTACTTGTGTATATATTGATGAAGGAGCCAGAGTGGCCTCTGCATGTCTCTTCAACGTCATTTGGTATGGAAGATCGCTGTTGCTCATGAAGCAGGTGTTCCTCCCCATTCCCCTACTCTCTATTTTTCCCAAACAGCTGATAAATTCAAGGAAATGATAAGGCTGATACCGCTTGGCACAGTGTCGTTGCACAAGTTACAGGAATTCAATAATATACTGTTGTAAGGATTCCGTATTCGTATTTGATCGTGCGAGTTACCCACAAAGCATTCCACATGAATCGATATAGCTGCATCGAAGGTATGAAATTAATTTTTCATTTACTAGATACGCGGCATTACATGACTAATTAGCCACATCTGCCCGAAGCATTTTATGTTGAGTAAAAAATCTCCTTTCTCCACTTAGTTTAATATAGTACGGTCACAAGAAGACCAGAAGTTGGCTTTGTTATCAGAGGCTATTTCAGAGGCGTCCATTGGGAGCATTTAGTTGAAGCTGAGCTTTATCCTCAACCCCACTTCCCGGCTATAACAACATATAACAACACATTGTTTATATTGTAAACACAATCTAATAGTGGGAAATTGCAGGTGATAACGTCAATAGCTTTAGTGTCATTATGTGTTGGTCCCTGATTACAAAAAAAAAAAAATCCAGTGATTTCAACTCACGTGTCAACTGAAGTTAGCCAACGTAATAAACAAAAATTATATCTTGACACTTGTTCAGACATTAGTGATCAAAATGTAAAATAATATTAACTTAGTTCTTTTGTTTTTCTTGTCCGATCATTTGCACTTCTGGGATGGACTCTATTTTTAGTCTTGATAAATTGGTCACATAGCATGGTATCAAATATGTGGTCCAGTCAAGCTTTAATAAATGTCCAATTTAATTGTGATGTACGATTCTAGTCAGTTATTTTGTGCAGCCATTAAAGTTAGCAGCAGAGGAGAATACGTAGTTTACAAATGTTTACTTTGTGGTTTAATAATTTTCAGTTAGATTTATTAATAACCAGTCATAAGTTCTCATACTTTGTATTATATTATTGTTATTTTAGCCGTCCGGGATTTAATGTAAATTACATTTTGTCATTTAGTATTCTCTTTCTCTAAAAGTTAATTGCATATCCTTTACAGGACTTTGCGAATCAACCCCAGCTTTTTAACGCTGTTTGTGTTTTTTCTGGGCATTATTACATTCAGTAGTTTGCCATTGCTTTCTGAACAGGTGGTGCCATCGTCCTTTTGTTAAAATCCACACAAACAATTTGCAACCAAACTGTCCGCAGCGTGATTCGAACTCTTTCTCTACAAGCAGTAAATAATAACAGTAGAACAAAAGAATACGTTTTTGTCAGTCACTTTGAAAACAGCCAACATCACTTTCTCAAGTATATAGCAATGGATATTTCAAGTATCAGCACATAATGGGTATTAGCTAAGAAAATATCAGTAGGACTAATTTAAAATTTGGTTAATAATTTTTCAAAATCATTCTCATTTGACGAAGTGTAAACATTTTGTTCTATTCTTCTTCTTCGAATGCTCCATATCGACCACTTGTAAACCACTCTGTATGATTTGTATGTGATCTGAGCCTAAGAGTGATTGTACACTGTCAGTTATGCCCCTTCAAGTAGGAAAGCACATCTGTTTTCTGCGATGGTTTTATTTACTAGGGTAGCTTCCTAGGTCCTACATCAGTCGCCTCTTACGACATGCCTTGTAGGTTGCAGTGGTACTATTCTTTGCTTTCCTTGTGGGCCCAGCATTGCACGGTTGTTTGTACTATTCAACATATACTGTCTACTGAATTTTATCATTTTAAGGCCTTACATTACTTTCCCCCCCATTTTTTCAAATATTTTATTTTCTTTGCTAAAATATGCAAGCTTTAGTTTAGAAATTGCTTGTTCTTCAATGTTAACAAACTAAGATGTATAAACTAATATATTCACTTATACAAAGTTGACAATTAAAACAAAACTTAGTAACTTTACAAATTCAAATCACCAGATGCTGGGAATATTTTTGCCAATTTGGAAAGTTTTGGTTGTGATTATGTTGAAAGAAGAGAACAGGCACTAAAACACCATTCACACAACTACCAAAAGCCCTTGTCTAGTTCTGGTATTATATCTGCCAAGACTGGTGAGTAATTCAATGAATGCTGAATTAGATGTAGACAAATGTAGTACATAGTGTTTGCAATTGAGAGTCATTATATTCACAACAGAGATGAAGTGTCTACGCAGAATACTGGGTGTAACAAGAAGAGACCGGTTGAGAAATGAAGACATCAGGAAAAAGTGGGTACAACATCAGTACTAGACTTCATCAAGAAACAACAAATTAAATGGTTCGGTCACGTAAGCAGATTACCATCAGACATTGCACCCCAAAGAGCAATGCTGCTCCGATACAATGGGTACAAAGCAAAAGGCCGCCACGCAAAAGATGGACCTCAGAGATAACAGAGGCGCGAAAGAGACTATCTACGAAGCGCATACTAGGGCCCGTTTAGAAATCTCTTCCTGACCTGACGCTGTGAGGCATGACAATTAGAAAGTAGAATGAAAGTCATTATATTGCAGCAACTTTATTAATTTTTTTCTCTCCTGATTTTACAATTCTGGCAGTATGTAAAATAGAACAGTAAGAAATTGAATTCTGTTTACCAATAATACAATATCATTATTTATTTTTGATTATGTGAAGAATCTTGAGAAAGACAAATTTTCATTCTTTTTTTTCTGTATGAAAATGAAAATCATAGCATATCCTTTTCACGATGTGGCATTCAACCACAGAAAACGAGTCATTGATTTTTTGGGCACCACTTATACATTCAGTAGTTTACCATTGATTTCTCAATGGTGAGGTCTATTTTTATCGTTAGTAAAAATCCATGGGAACAAATTTGCTTCCAGACTGTCCGCCGTGTAGTTTGAACCAGGTACTCCTGGGCTTTGATCAAGATCACTACTGCTTAAGCTACAGATGCCCACTTTTTCTGTATAGTGGAGGTGTTTCTACACTTTTTTTTCTGTGTAGGGAAGGTTTTTCTACACCCTTTCTCTTTCATACCAAGGAGATTAGAAATCTGGTGTGCAATGTCCATTAGTTGTGGTGGCACTACTGTTCAGTCTGGTCTATGGGAGGTTACTGTAGTATCCCAGGCACTGAGTCTTTATCTTTGGGAAAGTCATTTCGATTATTGGATCCCTACTACAGTCGTTGACAGATATTGCTTTAATCAACAGACATATCTACTTTTTATGTGAGACTAAATCTGGCATTCATTTTTGGAACTAACATTTCCACATTGGCTTCTGGATATTAAGCTGTTTTCTCTGGGATAAAATGTGTCATTACTTCAGATGTTAGAACATTTACTTTGCTTGTAACATAATTATTTATAATATCAAGTATCATCTTCTATCATAACTTTCATGATTCTTCAATAATTTATTTTTATTGTTATTGTCGGTTTCTTAACTCTTTCCACACGGAGTTATTTCCTCAATTTTAAAGCAGTTAATTCAAGGGAACCATATAAGAAATGAGGAAATTAGAAGAACAGTCGAACAACACCTGCTATTAGATTTATTGAAAAACAGAGACTCAAATGGTTTGGCCACTTGGTCAGAATGAACCGAATACACCAGTTGCAAGAGCGTACAACCTGAAAATGGAATCATCAAGAGGAAGGGCAGACCAAGAAAAGATGGGTTGATGGAGTTACAGACATCTTAAAACCTCACAATACCACACCATATCAAGCGACCGAGCGTGCATTATCTCGGAGACCGATCATCAGTTAAACCTGCTACGCCTAGCGGCAAAAAAGCAGAGAAGGACAAAAGAAAGAAGAAGAATTCAAGGGAGGTAAAATAAATACTTTTAAAATTAAAAAAAAACAATCCTAACTACTCGTCAATAAATAAATATATATATATTATTATATACTAAATTGAAGAAAACTGGACAACCTAATAGAATAACAAGGTTGAAAAGTACTATAAGTAAAACAGTAGAAGTAAAACTAGAAAGACTTCTTATAAGGGAAGCAACTCTATAGTGCAGTATGCGGCTAATAGCGAGCAACAGACTTCCGCCATGGCACAGTGTGTGGCTTAAAGCGTGGACAGAGTTAAGCATGATTTTGTTTTTGCATGAGTTTTATTTGGATATCATTCAGATTTCAAACACATTTTTGGAGTCATTATTCTTCCTTCCTAGATTTTCTTTGTCACATCAGTTATTATCTTTATTATATTTCAAATATACAAGAAACTTTATATATTTTTTCTATTATATTTTCTACCTCCCCACTTCAAATTTTGTTCTTCAATTGGTGTGTTAGTTTCCATGGTGCATTTTTCATATTTTATTTTTTCTAATACAGCTGTATATTTTTTAACTGTTTCAGAGTCCTGTTCCCTTTCATCCCATCAAGACTCTGGCCTGGGTCTCTTGGCCAAGTTTGCACTGACAGTAACGACAACTTCGTTGTCATCAACTAGTGTTTCTTTGTCATTGTCATCATTGACAACATCCTCCTCATCATCAGCCTCAGCAAGTGCAAACCAGTCCTCTATTAGCTCTTTTAGCAGCAATACTTTTAGCACCAGTATCTGCAGCAGTTCCATCTATTGCAACAATCTCTACAACAGTTACAGTAATATGTACAGCATGAGTGGCACAGGAAGTGGAAGTCATGCTCCAAGTATCACATTTGGATCTCTGAGCAGCCTTATGTCATCTCCCAGCTCAGGCCTGATGAGCTTCAGTAGCCCCAACCTAGCAGCTTCCAACATGAACAGTAGTACACCTACTACAACATCAGCTCCAACATTTGCTCAAGCTGCAGTATTAGCTACACCAACCACATCCATGCTTATGTCACCAACACCCACTACTCCAATATCTGTTGCATCAGTATCACCACTGTTTCCATCACCTGGTGCTCACCCCACTACCACAGGGGAGTCTAGCAGCAATAGTAATAATACAACAAGTTCTAGTAGTGCAAGTACAAACTGTAATTCTACAACCAGTAGCACAACAAACAGCAGCACATCAACCAGTAGCACAACAAACAGTAGTATAGGAAGTACTAGAGGCATAAGTCCATTCAAGCGAAGACATGAAGAAGGTTTGTATGGATTGTATCTCATTTACTTTATTCTTAGTGAAAGTTAATGTTCCTTGCCAGTTTGGTATGCACAATAAACTATATTTTGTAAACATTTAACATGATGTGTCATATAAATGATTTCCAAATATGATAGTCACTAAATTATAAGGATACCTTATCAGAAGAAAAACCTTAGATTGATATTGGTGAAGAGTTGTGTTTGCATTTCTTTGCTTTAGAAGGAACAGAATGGACTTACTATTGCCTTGTAGTTTGATTGGGGACAATGAAAGGCTAGTGGAGCAAACTGTAAAAAAAAACAGGACGGCAGGAAAACCAAGTAGTAAAAAAAAAAGACTGGTAACCTGGCCAGATAACGCTCAACAAACCAGGAGGGAAGGTCGTCTAAGGGTAGCTACCCTAAAGAAAAATAGCAAACTGCTGCCTTGCAGGTTGGCTGGGGACAGCCAAAGACTGACGGAGAACGAACTCAGTAAAGACTGGCTAAAACCGGACACATTGCTGAAGGATAAGCACCAGATGGCTCCAAATGGCGCTAAATTTGTGACGAAACAACCCATGCTAACTAAGGATGCATGAATCAGATTTCCACACGAATAACAAACTGTACGGAGGGACCCTAAAGACAGCAGCAGAATTTGTGAGGAAGTCTGGTACATCGGTCTAGGCAAGGATCTCAAGAGAGATAATGGACTAAAGCATTTTGGCAGAATGTGTACATTTATTGTTTAGTTAGTCAAAGAAAGAGCCTATTTTCATTCCATGTGGTATATTTGAGAATACAGTGTTAGGTCCATATTATTCTTTGACCTGCAGCACGCAATAGATGATGTGAGCAACATCACACCATCTATCTTTACTTCAGTGTTTCTCTTTGTACCTATATGAGACTGGATCAAAATGAAAAACATTAGTGTCTTCCAAATGGAGAATTTGATCCTTGGATCATGCGCAGAGGAAGCAGGCACACTAATCACTACAACTCTCATATTTATAGTTTGCCATGAATAAAACTGATCCTTCTGCAGTTTACAACACACACTAGCTCTCCTTTCTCTTATACCTTTAAATTTTTAATAGTACGTAGGACTGTAAGTTATTGCTAACATTTATGTGTATTCAATTTATTGTTCTAATGGAGCCTAGTGTCAAAGTTGCTTCTTAAACTATGTCTATTTTCATTGCAGTTTCTGCAATAATTCTACTTTTATAGATTTTGGGTTGTTAGTCCTATCCCAGCCACCAATAACCTTGAGGAGTATTGTTCTTCTTCCTCATTTGTTCTCATTTTCTCTAGTTATAGCAGGATGCAGTTCGGAAAACGGAATGCGTTGCGCCGCAGTTTTGAGTGTGAGCTGTAGTATCTTCACCTTTCAGTCTGACACATCCAATTTCAGCTTAGCTTTTTTTGGGCACTGTGTTAGCTTTTCCATCTTTGATCTCTAGTTTCGATCTTTTCCAGTTTTGTACTTACGCTGATCCTGATGCTTGCAGTCAGCTATGTGTCGCTGACTGCTACAATCCCATGCAGATTGTATGTAGTCCCCAAAGGAGGATGCTCTGACCCTGGAGTATTGTTCAATTGAGCACAAATTTGTACACATGGAATGCTGACTAGATTTTGGAACATCAAACCCTACTTTATAATACATCTACTGAGTTATACTGTAGCAAGTTTTTACATATGATTGGTCAATAGTGAAACCGTTAGAAATGAATCATACCAAAGTTTACAATTACAAGTCATAATAACTTGCTTTCTTGTCTGCTACAGATTCTGACACAGACACCAGTGACACAAGTCCTAATAAAAAGAGAAAGCCGGGTCGGCCTCGCAAGATTAATCCAGAAAAGTCTTCAGGTGGAACAGGTGCGTTGAAAAATGTAAAAGATTTCAGTGTTTAATAATATGAAAATTGTGTTTAATCAACCTGCCTTTATTATACTCTCAGATTTAACAGTTATATTGCTCAAGCTCGTTAACACTATTGATATTGTCCTTGGTGCACACATTGCCTGTTTGACCAGTGTCTTAGACAGAGACATACCAACTGATATAATTATTTAGGCTTGCAAGTTAAGTGGCAAATAATAAATAGCAATTTTATACCAACCCTCTGCTACTGATATAAAATATGGACTCTTATCTAAGGCCCAAGAGAGAAAGATCACAGTGTATGGAATGAGGTGTGCCTACATTACCAGAAAAAATATAAGTAGCACAGAAATGAAAACTTTGGGAACACCATGTGCCATAAGATATGTGAAAAAATAGAAAATAAAACAGTTGAAACACTGTATGAAGGTGAAAACCAGTCAATGATCAGTTTCTACCTACAGCAGTAACAAATCCGGTCTGCGTTCATGAGGGAGACCAAGAGAAAGATTGTTAGACATTAAATGAATACCTTTATCAGGGGCTCACATCAATTGCTGGGGTACACCGTGTCCAAGAATGAGAACCTAAACTTCTAACAATTCTTCAGAGCACAAGTGACTAGACAGGGGAGAGAAACAAATAAAATTTGAAGTCGATAAGATTCATAATATTCAGATTCATAATATTCCATTGATTTTGCTGTTTACATTGCATTTCTGATAAGTAAATTTGCAATATTGCTTTTATCAGAAACTATCTGGGCAAAAAAGTCGAACACAATTGGGCTGCTTCAAGTGTCGGACTTGACGTCTGTCCAAACTAAAGATGGAAATAGCAGAAAGGTAAATTTCAGTATTCTAATGATTGTTTATAAATGCACTACAAGTTATTAGAACAAAAATTACTATTTAGCTACATGCCTTTAAAATTTAAACATGTTATTTGTAGAAGTAGACAAACTTTGGATATTGGTCAGTCACCCTTTAATAATAATAATTTATCTTGTACCATTATAAATTACATAGGACCTGCAAGCAATTTCTCCATATCGCTCTCTGGGCAACTAGCCCAATCTCCTCCATGGAATTGAGACTGATATTTCTTGCCTCAGTAACCCTTTACAGCAAGCATAAGTGTTATTATTTTCTTGTTTCTGTTAGATTGCACATTTGAGCACCCTGTATTGTCTCTGGAAATGAAAAACTTGATATTTTAATATATTTCAACAGTGAAGTAGTGAGTTGTTAATTTGCACCTCATGGATATTTGTACTGTCTGCATCATTTCAGTAATCATGTTGTGACCAAACAACCTTTCTCATAGAATACACAGATTATGTAAAAACAAAATCCAAACATGAAGTAAAGTAGTTTTATAAAGTTGTTTTTTTACTTAGACAATATTGTCTGCAAAATCTAAATTTTCCAATTATTTTCCACCAAAACGATGGCAAATTTGCCCCTGCAACATTTTCTCAGCACCCAGTCAATGGCCACTTCGAACAATAGTGGAGATAAAATACAACCATGCTTTACTCTGGTTGCAACCATAAACAAGTCATTTTGGCCATCATCAGTGTGGCCAGCACACTGTGAACCCTCATACAGGATTTTGATAATGTTCATTATTTTAGCTAATATTCCATAGAATCCAATAGTATTCCACAGGAAGACTGTGTAGGCCATCAAAAAAATCTGGTAACATTTGGAATCTATATTGTTTTATTTACTCAGCAACATGTGCTGATTTTTTTGCTGTTTTTTGTAGCTGCTGTTATTGTTCTTGCAGTTCAGAATTCAGTTTGAGTGTATCTTTTGGAGATAAGTAATGTAAAGTCAGGTTGCTTGCTTCAGCAAAGCAGCTTTTACCAGTAACAATCATTGATGCACTAGGTGCACCATACATCACCTGGCTGGTATGGGATCCTTTCTTGCAAGTTGCTGTAGCTATTATAATACCAGTGGTGAGGTAGCTGGTCTCCGCATTTCTCCTTTTTTAATCCAGACTTGGAACTGTCAACAGCGGACTTGCAACAAAGTTCAACAACAGACTAAATTGTTGCAACAAAGTACAACAACACTAATTTGTTATAACAGAAGCAGAACAACCTAGCTTCATGTTTTATTGTACTCATTGACATTGAGTTTTTCTACATTCTAATCAATTATTGATTCTAATATCTGTAACTGTTTCTGTGTCTTATTTCTTTACTAAACAGATGGATCCTGCTATCATGAAGCCATTATTTCTTGATGAGGAGTGGACCCGTCGGCGCAGTGAACGAATATTTCTAAATGAGCCAAGCCCTCTACCTTCACCAGCTCTCTCTCCCTCTCCCAGAGGTGAACCAGTATGGAAGCTCTCACATTTCATGCCCAAGAGTAAAAAAGTGCAGGATATCAACAAGCCCAACAAGGAAGGTAGTGATAAAAGCAAAACAGACACTCTGCAAGATCAGTCACCAGCTTCTTCTAGTTTAGGTCCTATAAAGATTTCTATATTTTCATCTCCTACTGCATCCTCTAGTGGAACTTTGAAAACTGAGGGCAAAGAAGTTTTATCACCAGCCCCCACACTGTCATTGACAGCACCTGTCAGAACTACAGAGATTTCCACACCAAAGTTGGAGGATGCTAAAATGATAGTAAAGCTAGAACACTCAACCATGAACTCTTCATCATTTTCTTCCACATCAACATTATCATCATCTGAAAAATCCAAAAAGATGTTCCAGAGAAAAGTAAAAAAGAAGAAAGTTAAACATATTTCAAAACTGACATACTGCCAATAATCATATGCATCATCAACATCACCAATACTAGGAAAGAAAGAGAAACGTGCTGAAGAGCACTCCAAGATTAAGCTGCAGAAAGCAAAAAGTTTACATGACCTTACACAGAGAGTCAAAAAGAAGTTTTCTAAAACCAGCATCAGGAAACAGAGTGATGAGCAGGTAAGAGATTTCTACTTTTAGTATCTGTATTTAATCATATTGACTTTAAAATTAGCAATTGATAATCAAATTTGAAATTACTGCTCTAACACATTGATTTTTAAAAAAAATGTATTTATTAGTACCTACCCAGAAGTGTCACAATGAGTGGACCCAGCACGGTTGAGCGTGTAAACTCCGAGCATCGTCATTCTTTCGAATGAGTGCTGCCTGGAGTTTGTTTAAAGTTTTTATTGTGCCATTTGGTGTTTTATGAAGACTCCCACCATTTGGCAGGTATCAAGTGGGTGCCACATTTTGATCATAGCCAAAAGGCGAAGAATTTCTACATATTAAGAAACAAGTATTTGTATAGATTTACTTCCCTTTGAAATTGATTATTCATCTTTGTGTAAGAAATAACTCTTCCTTAATTTTGGTAGCTTCAAAATTTGTCTGTATTTCTAGTTTTGATAAACACACTAAAATAACTGTGCACTAGAAATATCGAAGATAAAGGTATGAAGAAGTGTCTATTTAGCTGTCCTGGATATGTGGGTGCTTGCAGCAATGAGAGAGCGGACATGTTTGCGTCAATTTTTTGGAAATTTAGGGTGGATAAGAGGGATGTTCTTTGGTCTCTTGGCGAACTACTGTTGTATGAGGACACTAAAATAGACATTGCATGAATTGTTGGTAAATTTAGGGAGTTTAAAATTACACGTTTTACAAGTAGAGCTGGATGATTGAGGGGTAGAGAGAGAAGTGTATTTAACAAGCATACCACAGAAACCATTAGTATGCATATCCTTCAACATCTGTTGGGTGTGATTGAACACCTATGGTTCTGCCAGGGGTGCTGTGATATCAGTTCAGCAACCAGTCTATTCAGTCTGTTATACTTTGTAAAACAATCTTACTTTATGTTTTGATATTTTGTTTTATTGATGATATTGTCCATTCTTTAAAGTAATTTGTTGCTGACATGATGAATTCATCTTTTTAATAATCATACTTGTACTTTGAAATCTATTCTTTAGATTAAAAATTACTCAAGAGCAGGAAATAAAGCACGGAAGATTAGTACAGACTCAAGTGATAATGATAACCTGCCTTTAGTTTCATACAGAGAGAACCCATCCATTGCAGGTGAGCATTACCGTCATCAAGATGTCCAACTACTTAAGACTGAATATCAAATTCCTGTTCATTTGATTAAAGACATTTTTAAAAATCATGTATGAAAACACATGTTCTCATGGGCTATACTTAACTGTAACATCGGTGTAGCAGTATGGATGGTTGTACACCGTGCCATAAAATGTAGCAGTCCCAAGAGTCATGACAACCACCGCTGTAATAATGATTACAAAGCACCTTCTACTAACAGGATACTGGTGGTTTAATAAAATTACAATGATTTATAGCACTCTGGGCAGACCCATTCATAGGTGCTCAGTCTCACCAAAAGGTGTCAAAGGGTATGCATACTGGTGGTTCTGAAGAACTGTAACTGGGTTGTGAAGAAACTGTTCTTCACATATTTTATGGTAGATGTGGTTCCTGCAATTTAGTTGTAATTTTAAATATAATACCTGAATGTTTATTTAATATTTGTTCACAGAGTCACGTTCTTGCAAACTACAGCCATCAGATTTGAGAGAAGGCCTTAAAGTATTGTATCTTATTGAAGGACTTTTCCATGAGGGAACTGTCAAGGCTTTGCAGCCTCCAGATGTGTAAGTAAATTGAATAATTTCTGCTTCTAAAATATGTTTTATTAAATTCTGTACATGAAAACCAATTTTTTATTTTAAGATTATCACTGTTGACATTACGGTTTCATTGATGGGATTTGACTAAACTCTGAAATTGAAATTTTATAAAATCTACAAACAAAACTTTCCTTTGTACATTAATTATACCTTGATAGAATACAGCTGCAAATGAACAATTAGAGCATGCACTTTGGAATCCAAAAGAGGCTGGACTTGCTTTGTTTTTTTACTAAGTTACACTCTATCTGAAAAATAGGGTACTTTATTATTATAACTCTACTCTATAGTTATTGAAAGATTTTGTGAGAAAGAGAATGGCAATCTTGTCTCCAATTGGTAAGAGTCTGGGAAGTGTCTTACTTGCCACATCCCTGCAGCATTATGTAACCCTGCAGCATTATGTAACTGTATTTAACGCCTCCTTCTCTCTGCTAATCTACTGGACACCTTTAGGCAACATGGAAAATGCATTTAGCCTCCTTGGCAGAGTATGGTGATGATATGGGAGCAGGAGGTGGATGAGTGTGGGAGCAACCAACAGTGTCAGCGGTTATGGTCTCAAAACTCACGATGTTAGGTAGATGATCTTTGTAAAAGAAACTGGCTCAGTACTGTCAGAGTGGTAAAGTTCTGCTCTGGACAATAGGATGAATTCTGAGATTAGTTTCCAGCAGACTTTATCCGAGCAGAGATCCTATTAAACCTTGTCTTGTTAGACATTTGTGTTTGTTTTCAAGCTGTACCATAGAGAGATGAAGTAACACACGCAGATTCTACAATTTGGCATTGACTACCCGAGAGTGAAAACTCACAGCCCTGATTAGAAGAAGAAGAATCTTGTATGTTTCCCGATCCTGACTGCATGTGCAAAGCACAAGCTGTCTCTGTGTCACCATGCAGTAGTTTAGACTTATTTTTGAGCCATTGTTATTTTTATCTTGCATTTATTTTATAAGTAACACAGCTAAAGGTGTCAATGTACTGTCTAAGAAACACCCATTACATATATAACATTTTATAGTAAGAACTTAACAAATATTTTCATTCTCAGTTATGGTGTTCTAACAGCTGGTCAGAGAGGAAACAGACCTCATATTCTGTGCCTTGAAGAAATTCTAAAGTGGGCAGTAAGTTAGTCTTTATTTTACTTTAAGTGTATCCATTTTGTATGTCTGCTTCAGTGGAAGAGAGGCATATCTTTCAGTTTAAATTTCTTAATATAAAAAAGTTCCATAGGGGAAAACCAAACCAATTATCAATAAAATGATTATAATGATCATTATGCTCACAACTAAGTGCAGTTGACTATAGCTGATTTGTATCATGATTAATTAATAAATAAAATGCTGCATGAAAAAGTTAAAAGTTTAATGCACTTGTACAGAGACATTTTAACCCTTATCTGTATTATTTTGACCTCTGGGACATTTAAAGTTTCTGATTAAAATTTAATATTCAATGGCAATTAGTTTAAACCTTTATAACTCTAGTACTGTTTCTCTAAAGTATGACACATTATATATTAAATTGTTGCTAATTGGATGTGGAATACATTAATATAATAATATTTTACATCAGGTGATATACGGTTGAGAAAATAAGAGCATGACTATTTTGAAAAAAACAAAAAATCATAAAAAATATTTTTACTCTCGGGCCTGTATTACATTTTAATATTTATAGATATTTCCAGAAGAAGTAGCAGTTAAATGAAGATAATCCATGTGTGAACATTTTCTATAAGTTTCATCTAATTAGGTGCAGTAGTTTTTATAATATTAACTTTTTAGTGCAGACAGGTCATCAAATGGTATGTGCAACGACCATTCTTTAGATGCAATTATTACATTAGACTTACAACTATCAATACTGCATTTCATAAACAATCAAATTATATCATTATTATATCATATATATATATATGGTAGTAATAATATCATTATTACCATCAATTAAATCTTCTTCATTACTATCACAAGTTATAATTTGATCTAACAACTCAAGATTGCACTGTAAACATGTCCAACATTAACGTTTTAAAAAATGGTCTCGATTTGAACACAATAATACACTGCCTTCCTTCTTTCAAATCTTTGTTAAATGGGGATAGTAATGTACCTACATATATGTACTTTCCATTTCTGAAGATTTTTTAAACTTCAGTAAAGGTGCTGTGAAGATACAATCGTTTCCGTGAACAAACATCCAAAAGCCGATATATTGGTTTTGCGACATCATGAACATTATCCTGAACCAATATATCGGCTCTGCAGTCCCGTTGGGTTAAATATTTGTTGTATGATGAAGGGTTTGGTTGAATTTAAGGATGTTGAAGTTCATTATGATAATGATAAACATACTTTGTAAAATAATTGCATCTTGTGCACAGAATTAATCAGAATTCTATAATGCTGATGTATTGGAATAAGGAGAAGGTATGTAATCATGCATTGACAATAAAATATTATTTTCAGGTTCTGGATGTGAGACCTGCTAGCGTGCGTTGTCTTCCAGAAGGAACACGTGTATGTGCATTTTGGAGCCAACAGTTTTCTTGCCTTTATCCAGGCACTGTGTCTAAATGTAAGCTTTTGACATTGCAGCTTTTTTCATAATAACATAATAACTTTTAACATAATAATGTTATATACATACATATCAATATGTATATGAGTGTGTGTATACATATTTATTAATCACATCATGCGCCAAATCTGCCTGCATAGACAAACAAACATAGATCTCAACAAACATAGATCTCAACAAACGTCTATCCTTGGTGCTAAATGTCAGTTTGAATGTTGACGCTTTTCTGTGCTATGAATCCAGACTCTCCAGAATTTTATCTGTCTTCCTCTGTCTCATCGCCCATTAATTTTACAGATTGTCACAATGTGTTTTAAACCTCCCCTCTCATGACATGCCAGAAAAGTGATGATTGCCTCTTTCTAAGTTTTATCCGGGCCTGACTTCTTTCAATAACAACAACAACAAAGTGATCTTGCGTGTGCTTATTCTAATCCACTATGTAAGCTGTTATTTATTTTCTTAAGGCTGTTCTTTGATATCGTTGCTCCATCTTTTCCATAGTCTTCCTCTTGCTCTGTACTCATAATACTTTTGCTGTATGGCTCTTTTGGTGGTTTCACATTCAGTCTTCTTCTGATTTCTTCATTTCTAATTTTGTCTCCTATTGTCACACCTGCAGCTCTTACACAATTGAATATGATAATAACTAGATAATACAAAATAATACTGAAGCTTATGTCATCATTAATCCTCTCCGCTCCTCGTGGAGCAGAGGGCCTCAACAGTTGTTCGCCACTCTTCTCGGTCTCTGGCTGTTATTTTTATGGTCTCCCAGGTCAATTGAGCACTCTTCAGCTTCTCAGTAAGACCTCGTCTCCAAGTCTGCTTAGGGCGTCCTCTTTTCGTTTTCCCTGCGGGTTCCACTCGAGCACCTGTCTAGTGACACTCGACTGTGTCTTCCATGAGGTATGGCCTATCCATCGCCATCTTCTCCTCTTGACCTGTGTCATCATAGGTTCCTGCCCTGTTCCTATCCACAGATCCGTGTTTGTAACTCTATCATACCATTTCAATCTGAGAATCCGCTGCAAACATCCGTTGACAAAGGTCTGGATCTTATTTGTATTTGCCCTAGTGACTCGCCAAGTTTCCGAGCCATTCAGCAACACCGACTTCACATTTGAGCTGAAAATCCTGAGCTTTGTTTTCGTGGAGATGGCAGCGGACTTCCACACCATGTGCAGGATCGCAAAGGCCTGTCGGGCCTTCCTAATCCTAACCTTAATGTCCTCATCTGTACCTCCTGATCTGCTGATCTTACTTTCAAGGTAGACAAATTCATCCACATCTTCTATGTCCCTTCCCTCAATCAGTATTGGATCTTGCTGTATGTTGTTGCTTCGCATTACTTTAGTCTTCTCTTGACTGATTTTAAGGCCGACTCGTTGTGCAGTTTGTGCCAGAGCATCCACTTTTTCCTGCATGTCTTGTAGTCTATGCGAAAGCAAAGCGAGATCGTCCGCAAAATCCAGGTCTTCTAGCTTTGACATAAGTGTCCACTGTATGCCTTTTCCAGACCTGGCGTAGGCTGTGCGTGTGACCCAATCAAGTGAAGCTTATGTAATGTTTATGAAATGAGAGAGAAATAAAAGTACAATGTTGTTGCTGTATAATAACTTTTGTTCTCAATCTCATAGGAGACCATAAGGAAGAATCAATGTTTATTTTATGTCATTACAGACTTTGTTTGCAGCAATCAGCTTAAGTATAATTGTTTGTTACATTAATAGAGTTAATCAAAGACTCGTACTTCTTCAAATAATACAGTAGACTACAGACTCATCAAGGTGTGTATCCTTTATAGGCTACAGACTATGCTCTATTAATACAAAATATCACATAAGTCTATGTTTGCTTTAGTTATACAATAAACCAAATACTTATAAAAATGCATTCCAAAGCAGCAAACCACAGGCTCATTATGTTTGTTTCAAACCACTGACATATGAATGTGTAGTAAACATGTTCCTTCTATTGTTACAGCAAGTCATATATATGATGGCAAGAAGGTCATAGTCCCAGTAGATTTTGATGATGGAGATAATGGAGCGGGTTGAGCTTGACCACATTCGACTCCTCCCACCAGATTTTCCTATTGTTGGTATGTTGTGGTCTTTCTATGGTTGGGTCAGATCTCAGATATTCTTATAAATTATTTGTGACAAATCTCATATATTCTTATAAATTATTTGTGACAAATCTCAGATATTCTTATAAATTATTTGTGACAAATCTCAGATATTCTTATAAATTATTTGTGACAAATCTCATATATTCTTACTAATGTTTTGTGTAAGATATTTCTATGTTGGCAACAAATCTCAAATATTTTTATTCATGGTATGTGACAAATCTCATATACTCCTATTCATGGTATGTCTCAAATGTCAGATTGCCCTATAGAAGTAATATGCATTGAATCTTACTAGGGTTGCCAGATATCTCTCTCGCGATCGTAAAGGATTGTCAGATATATGATATTTCAAAAGGATCTAAAGACAAAGTATTTATTTCATTGCACGGGTTTTACCCCACACAGCCAGAGTCCTTTTCCAAGAACCCTAGCCAAGAGTATTGCACAAAACATGAATACAGTAACTCGGGCAACAATCCTAGGGATTTCTAGAAAAAACTAGGTGTACAGAAGATATGGTCCGGTTTCAATCCCATTATCTTCGCACAGCAAATTTCTATTGTTGGTATGTGTAAGATTGCAAACTTTTATATTGTTATATCAGTCAGATGTCAAGAATGTTCATCTATTGATATTTGTATGATTCTTTGGTGTCTTAAGAATTACTTAATGTTGTCTGTCAGATCTCCCTGTTGGTTTTTGTCAGATGTTTTATGTTATTGCCAATCTAAAATTCTTCTGTTCCTGATATGTATTAAATCTAATGTGTTTATCTGTTGCCATGGGTTTGATCTTAGTTTTCAATTATTGCATCTGTATCCTTTATATTTGTGGGGATGTTGTGTTGATGGTATATTAATGCTGGTATGATAACATTGGATATCACTTAATCTAGCGTTCTTCTTTTTCACCCTAGCAGATGTTTGTCACAGTGTTCTGCAGTTTACAGTGAGACTGTGATATCCTTCCTTTCCATCTGTTTTTAGAAATGCATTTTTTGAACCAAATTTCCTTTCCCTGCTTAACCCATGTTTATTTAGTCAGACTGCAGTGTTGCAGCTTATTAGCAGGGTTACTACTTGAAGTAGGTTCTTGATCAGCTCAAGTTTGCTGACCCTTGAGCATTTTGTTGTAATCTCGTTCACCGTATCTTAAACCCCATTTAGTGTTTCAAAGAAGTAATAGGTTGTGTCTGGAAACAAGAAGCGCACATTTTGTTTGTTGTGCATGATTTTAAAACCATAAAATTATGGAACACAGTGTTGCCAGTGCAAACAAATTTTAAAATGTGTGGTTCTGAAACTGACAGATGTTTGTGTTGAAATGTGTTTATCAACATCTTCATAATGTCATGGTTGATATATAAGACATTTACAAGTGATCCTCATTGCTACCAATCTGTTACTTTTTAAAAACCATGATATCTCATGTCAGTCTTCATCTTTTATTTCTAGCTCTAAGTTTGCTTTGGGCTTCATCATATCCTTCTTCCATCCACTTCCTCCAAGAGCTGTTCTATTAAAATGCCCTGTAACATTCTACACACACATGTGCAAACCATCTTTGACCTCTGATTGTGATTGCCAGTGACGTACAAATAGTTTTCTTAGACAACTCATTTTTGTGATCTTTTATGACCAAAATTTCCTGAAATCTGCTTATTCTTGTCTGATTTTAGCTGTCTAGTATTTGAGTCAATTCTTTTGAGAAAGATGCAGATCAAAATCTTACTTGTTGCTGACAGTAGGATGATACATCTCCAGTTCTCAACAATTTCCCAAATTCTTATTCTTTGGTTGGTAGTTTGATTGATGATGTTTTTACTCATTTCTTTTGGGACTACTTCTTTCATCCAAGTATCTTAAAAAATCTGGCAAGGAAGTCTTGTTTTCTTTTTCTCTGTATTGCTGAAATGTGTGCATTTGGTAAATTAGAGAAATATACAGAGAATTGTATTTTAAAATGTGATTTATGCTTTTATTTTTGTTAATATCATATTATTTATTACTGTGATAGAATATGAGCCTGACCCACTGGAAGTATTACCTAAAAGAAAACAGAGAACAATGTCTGACACTTCTGATACAAGGAAATCACTGGATAAAGAACCAAGCGCAAGTAAACATTCTAAGGCCAATGATGATGTTGATAGTGATGGTGATGAAGATGATGATGAAAATAAAAGTGATGCAGCAGACTCAGATGATTTTCGCGGCCCCGGTGAGTTCCTTGTCATAGAAAGTGCATGCACATCAATTACCAGGTTTTCATAGTATCAATTTTCAAACACTCGTTTAAAGCGAAGCATAGTTTTTGAGTTCCTAGTCCTATCAGAGACGGATGGTAAAACGTAGGTCCTGTGTTCAAGTTGAGCACGTAAAAGTACCCTTGTCAACTCAAAATCAAGAAGATCAGCTGCTTTCTTTCTTCTTTCTTTTCTTTCTTTCTCGAAACCTGTATGCCTCACAGCGTCAGGTCAGGAAGAGATTTCTAAACGGGCCTAGTATGCGCTCGTAGATAGTCTCTTTCATCGCCTCTGTTATCTCTGAGGTCCATCTTTTGCGTGCGACCTTGCTGTACCCATTGTATGCAGCAGCATTTTCTTTGGGGTGCATGTTCTGATAGTAATCTGCTCGGACCAACCATTTAATTTTTGTTTCTTGATGAAGTCTAGTACTGATGTTGTACCCACTTTTCCTGATGTCTTCATTTCTCAACCGGTCTCTTCTTGTTAGCTGCTGTCTGAGCAAAATTCATTAGAAAGATGACAAAAATAAAATTCATACAAAATATTTTTACAATCTTCAAAATGACATCAGGGACTCTTGCCAGTGCTACTTAGTTTGTGTACTGCTGTTGAGATCTTCCTATGTAAAAAAGAGATCAGAGCACACATGGTTACTCACCGTAGTGCAATTATGATGATTCTATCATCAACCAAAGCATAGTTTTTTAATGAATAATATCTTCTTCTTTGTTTGCTTGAAATATTATTTATAAATGCAATGTTGTCACTCGTATAAATCTGTCATTTGTAAGATTACACAGAGATCTATGGAGATTTATTTCCAGTTTTGTTCTACTGTGCCAGTGCGTTTATATCATATCATATATTCTAAGCAGTCTTAAGTATGTGATATGTAGTTTGAGGTTGGTTCACATGTGCATATGGTTAAATCATCCAACTTGAATTTTTTTTATATATGTGGTTGAAGAGTAGATTGTGTCCTGTTCTGAGACACAGAATGACGTGTTTCAATCTGTTTATAGTTTGATAGTCATCTAGTGCTGGTATTGATGACTTTCTGGTTGACTTCTCTTTCTGCTAATGATATGTGACTGGTACATTTGGATGCAGCCCCTTACTTATATAGTTCAACATGTCCTGCTTTAGATTGGTTTATTCTACTCTTTATTTCTATATTTCATTTACCATCAGAAGTAATTGTCATACCCTGGTATTTGAATTGTTTTCATTGTCTTGGAACTATTTCCTTATCCTAATTATGCATTTCCTGGTGTATTCCTAAATATAATCCTATCTCTGAAGTCGGAGTAAAGCTCTTCTGAATTGCAAAGAAGGGACACTGGTGATAAGGAAAGCAAGCTATCACACAAAAATCAGTCATGACTACACCTGAATTTATAACGGGTGAACAAAACACAAAAGCTAAATAAATATTGCATGTACTTCTCTCTTTAGTTTTGTGGTTATTTCATGTTGAGTCGGAGAATAGGTTTTCAATAAACATCGAGAAGAGAATGAGTTTTAAGAACCCCAGGTACAGAGCTGGAGCCAAAAATACTGATCATATATAAACAGGAAAGATATGTCACAGCACAAAGGAGATAGTAATATATATTGTGGCAAGTGTAGAAATATAACATCTGAAACTGTTGCAAATGAACTGTTTCATAGAGAAAAATGTAATGATTATTTAGTGTAAATAAACTATAATCTTCAGTTAAATGTGATCAAGTGACTGCAACATAGACATCCTGAGCACCTAGATGGTTAGTGCTATTAAAATGTGTTGCTCCTAGGGTCAAAGAGCGATGGTAATTTTCCTGCAGGTGTTGCTGTATGTTGCAAATCTTTGCAAATTTTGTCTTTGGTATCTAGTTGGTTACTGTATTGTAACTCATTATCTATGATCAACAGTAGACTTCCTTGCCAATGATGATAGCCAATTAAGGCTGGGTCAACCTGAGATTTGTTACGGTCAGAAAAAATATTCCACACATCTCAATCATCTGTGGAGACTAAGTGGTTTTTCTCATGTCTTACAGAAATCTATATTAGTTATTATTATGTCATATTTTGTTGAATTTTTGCATTACCTATTTTTGTATTGTGTTACTACCAAATTGTAGGAATCTTTGTACCATGTGAACCATGGAGATGGGTTGGAAAGTGTAGCAGAAGACTTGGACTAAAGGGCAAAGCCAAGAAAATATTTTACAAAGCAATCACCCGAGGCAAGCAAACAATAAAAGTAGGAGACTCTGCTGTTTTTGTATCCAAAGATAGGGTCAATTGTCCTTACATTGGCCGTGTTGAGAGTCTCTGGGAGGGCTGGAATAAGCAGATGATGGTTAAGGTACACTGGTACTATCATCCAGAGGAAACAGAGTCCAACAAGAAATTATCAGATCCCAGGGTAAGTCCTGTTATCACACACAACTAGTTATTCATTCATACTGCAGAGATTACTTCTCTTAAGTAACAAACTTTAAAAAACAAAGTTAAAATAGTTGCTATAACTAACTCCAGTTAGCATCCATTTCTTCATACTGTATGTTTGTCTGCAATAATCTCACATGACTAATTCTTTGCATTTTCTGCATTTTCATTGTTTTTATAAGTGTAATCTGGATCGCGTATTTATTTCATGGCTATGAGATTGATCCAGCAGTATGAATGGCAACTCTTCAAATAGTGCCATTAATGCTCTGTATTTAAGAGTCATTTTCAGTATTATCGATTTTTTTATGGGTACCATTTGGCTATTTTAAGAGGATATCACTTTCATCTTTTCTGATGGCTGTTTTTTGTAGATCCGTTAGTGTAGACTCTTGTCCATTTGACATTTTGGTACTTGTCTATTATTTTCATATTTGGTCTTCTTTAGTCTGAATTTTGCACATTTTTAACCTTCAGCATGCATACTGTTACTCATTTGCTGGAAAAGTTCAGTTACTTGTGTATCCTCACAGATTATTATATTTTCAGTTCAATCATGATTCTCAATGTTTACAAACTTTTAGTGTGACATACTATGGTAAAGCAGAGATTTTTGTTATATTAGAATGTGTTTGCATAATGTTTGTCATTCTTTACTTTCTCTTCTACATTTCTAGTCGTTTTAGTGTTAAACTGATCCACTATTTTTATTCTTTACAATATTTGGTTTTCTCTTGTATTTTTTCCCTATTTTCTACAACCATAACTCAAATGCTATTGTTAGTAGAAGAGTTTAATAGTATGTGACTTGTATGATGTCTGTATTAAATAAATGATTGAGTGGATGCATTTTTGTTAAATACTTCCGTAGCATTCAGCGAGAGAGATTAGAGAAGAATTTCGATATCAAACATTTGATACTTTTTCCAGGAATAAGCAGTGATTTGTAATTTTTATAGCTGGCACAAAACAATAAAATATTGTCATATACTATGTGTAATTACTGCAGGGTAGGGAAGATTAGTGTAAAGCATAGATTCTCAAACTTTTTCAACTCACCGTCCACTTTGCACAACATAAACTTTGTAACGCCCCCTCCTCACATACATACATGCTCTATTTTCTCTCTGACATAGAAAATTGATATATATTTTTGAAATACATGGTCAATTTTCAGATGATTATGTTCATGAAATAGAAAATTGAGGGAAAGATGGATCGTGTAAGATGAGCATAAGCTGAATTAAAATGCAGAATTCAAATTTTTAATGATTATTCAATGACAAAATCACAAAAAAAACTCCCCTCAAATGTTTCTAAACCCACTATTGCCCCCTCCTGGACAGATTCAGCGCCCACTGGAGGCGTACCCCCACTTTGGGAAACGCTGGTGTAAAGCATAGAGCATTAGTGCATCAAATTGGATACAAGAGAGCCGTGGGTTGTTCAACACTCAACGTGCCGCACAGAATGTAAGAATCGGTCCTCCTACCTCCTGCATACTCTATACTAGAGATGTGAAGTGACATACACTTCATGCTCTAAAGTTGGAAAAAGACAATGGGACACTTTAATTTTTATACATTACTATATGAAATACAACCATTGTCATGTGTAATAATTATGTAACATACTATAATGTAGAATCCATGTTCGTGTGGTGCCAGAGCCAGCAAGGGAAGCAAAGAATAGTATCACTGTGACCTACAAGGCATGTCGTAAGATTCGACTGATGTTGGGTCTAGGGAAGCTACCCTAGTAAATAAAAAAGCATAGCAGAAATCGGATGTGCTGGCCTACTTGTAGGCACATAACTTTTACAACATACAATCATTCTTAGGCTCAGATCACGCCCGAGTGGAACCGAGGCTGAAATTTGGGGTGTAAAGAATAGAACCAATGTTACCTGCCATGCATGTTGTAAGAAGCGACTAAGAAGGTTTGGCTGAAATGGATGCATGTGTCCTAAACGTGTAGAAGTCTATGCGTTTAGAGGCCTACAAACCAATGTGCAACGTATACACGTTCTTGGCAAAGATCAAACATGTCACAAAGAGTGATTAAAATTGGTCGTAAAGAACAAACGCAAAGAAAAAGAAGAAGGCTCAGATCACATACAAATCACACAGTGGTTAACAAATGGTCGATATGGTGCATAAGAAGAAGAATGTATAATCCTTAACATTAAGAACAAATGTTAGGTTATAAGTGTATTCACATGTAGTACACATTTTTCTAATATATGTGATGATTAAAAACAGTACAAATATGCAATTATTCATCCCCAGAATGCATTATTTGAATCTCAACATGAAGATGAAAATGATGTGCAGACGATTGCCTACAAGTGTGAAGTTGTGCCACATGCTCAGTACAAAAAACAAATAAGTGATGCTGCCAAGAAAGGAGAGACTCTCAAAGCTAATATATTCTTTTTGGCTGGATTCTATGACCCAACGGCCAAAACTATCACATTTTACCAAGGTGTTTCTTGATAATCAAACTAAATTTGACCAATTTTATATCACAAATAAAATTTTCTAATAGAAAAATGTAAACATGTGCTGCATAGGTATCTCAGATATGAGGAACAGTGTGCACATCACTGATAGCCTTCTGGGACAAGATCTTGAAATATGCTAACAGCCTAAAATTGATCACTGCTTTCTGTGGAAACTTTCTGAGAATGTATGCAGACAGAGAAAGAGGAAAAACATGAGATTGTTTTGGTTGGAGTGATCAATAGATCATTAAGAATGATGTTGAAAATAGACACTTAAATACAGTAACAATTTTTTACAATTATATATATTTCATTGTTTTCAAAACTTAAAAAAATGGAAATTACAATAAGAATGTAACTTACAATAAGAATGTAACTTGTCTTTAAATATCTATTATTATCAGGTCAATAACTACTTACTGTTTGTTGTTATTGTTTGTTTTAAATCCTTGAGGGAATATGGATTCAGGATGTAACTGATGGTTTGAACATGATGGCTGCAGAGGCGGGACATATCACCTATTAAAGAGAAAAATTTCAAAGGGCTGTTGAGATGGCAAAGTTCTGCTAAGGATTAGCTATTTCATGATTACAGAATATGAGTTTATACTATTTTTCCATGTGCCAGGCTCCCTGCAAATATTGTTTGCTTTGAAAAAAGATATTTCTTTCCTAGAAACTCATTTGAACATGGTGATGTTAAAGAATTTTCTTTTAAATCAAACAGGGCTGCTTGATTTGATATATCAAGTACAATACCATGAGTTGGATAGTTTTGCTGAAGATATAAGGGATTGATTCCTGTCCAACAAACAGGCATAGGTCTCTTACAGGCTTTATTACAACAGAAGTCATCTCAATCCTTGTTACCATAGCCATATGAACTTGTTACCAAGACACCCCATGTGGAGGTGTAGCAAGGTCTTAGGTCAGTGGGTTTCCAGATCCTGCTATAACATGCACAGCACAAGCCATTTCTGCACACTTCACAGTTTAATTAATAGTATTTCACTTATTTTTTCTCATAAATTACAGTGGGTCATTAACTAATAATAAAATCAAATCATGGCATATCCTTTATAGAACGACACCATCAACCACAGTAATCGAGTCATCGATTTTCTAGGCACCCCTTATATGATCAGTAGTTTGCCATTGCTTTCTGAATGGTAAGGTGTATTTTAAAGTTCGTAAAAATCCAAGGAAACAAATTTGATCCTAAACTTGCCCTCTATGGATTTTGAACCAGGTACGCTTGGGTTGTGATTGAGCTCACTACAGCTTAAGCTACAGAGGCTCACAATCAAGGATCATTAACTAGATCTGACAAAAATAGTTTTCAGATATTTGTGTGATTGTATGAAACTTTTTTTTTCATGTACATAGTCCAGTTTAAAAATTCAGATTAAATTTAGCTTAACAGTAAATGCTTTCAAAGTTGTTAAATATTCTTTTGTTAAATATTAATCAAGTATTTTGCCAGATGAATACTCTGCCTGCATGCCTTTTGACTGACATACAATAGATATACATTATTCATGTTGTTTAATTATCTGTACAGTTTTTACTATCTAAGTTAATTGGTCACAAAACATGTAAATATCTATGAATATAATTTGTCAAGTAGATTGTATATTCAGTGAATTATTGCAAATATGTCTTTAGAATTTGTGTTGTTGAGATTGTATATTCAGTGAATTATTGCAAAGATGTCATTAGAATTTGTATTGTTATTGCACAGATTAATTTCATACTTGGTGAAACTAAATTATCATCTGTACATCAGCTTAAGTGTTTGTCATGTCCATAGACTTGCAGTGCATATCTTAGTTGTGCCAATTTACTGCTACTTTCAGTGACTAACATTATATTCTTTATGTATTATGAATTAAGTTGTCACTTTAAAAATTGTTATAAAAAATATATAACAGTTCTAAACCATTAGGTTTCCTCGCAGTTAAGATTACACTTTTGTGTAATGTGAATTATGATAGCCTTGTTTGATTTGTAAGATAAACATTTCAAATACAATTCTCTCCAAGCTTTTTGGCTTTAGTAACCTTTGTAACTATTGATTTACACAATGTTTTCAAGGTGCCTTGATGACCTGGATTTATCAATTAAGTCCTGGTGGAAACTTTTCTTTTCCTTTTTGTTTTAAACTCCACTTTCATTTATTTCAACTATAAGTGAGTGTAAAAAGAACAATGCTTCCATATATTGCACTGATAGCTCATTTGTGAAGTCAGATCATGTATAAATAATATGAATTACAAATTTTGTGATGGCTGTTAATGAAATAATTGTGTGTTATGGCTGTTGGAATATCGTGCACCAAACACTTTTTTTATGACTGGCCAGGAGACCAAATTGTAATGTGTAAAAGTTAAGTAAGGAGTGTGCAAGCATGAACAAATGTAAGATTTTGTTATCAATGGTATCTTCTGTCCAGTCTGAAAAAGTGGCACATTTCGCTCAGGGCTAACGGTGTTATTTTCTTGGCGATTTATTCATTTTGAGGTACACTTTAGGCGTGGAATTGTAAATTACAATCATTTTTTGTGAACTCTAAAACTGCAACATATCATCAAGCAGTGGTCACAGTGTTTATTACGAATATGTGCATTATGTTTGAAATATTGTGTTTGTATAAATTTGTTCATTTGTCTTGTCGCAAACTTTCAGCGTTTGTACAACATAATTATGTCATGTTATTTTTTCACTATTGTATTTTCTTAAATATTTTTTTTTGCAAGAATTTATTGCCACTATATGCTAACAATGTCAATGTTTGAGGATGTGCTTTGAATTTGCTACCCTATAAAATCATCTACTGTGCAACTATTTAACACTATGCAGCACAACTAAGCTGTTTAAATCAAATAGCTCACTTAATATAAGTATCTATTAGTCAACTTGAAATTTAGCATAAATGAAAAAAGAACCTAGAAGTGGGCTGATGTTGACAGTATAATGTTAAGGAGTAACAGTGTGTGTTTTTTTTTCTGCTAAATTTTGCAGACTCCATAGCCAAAGCAGACCTGATCAGCAATAAATTCATTTTCACATTTTGATTTGTTACTTTTATATTTTGAATTTACTGGATTGGTTGTTACTTTTCTTCTATTCATGACCTTCATATATCACTCATGGTTAAGTGTAGTGTGTGACAGTAGCCTATATCATGTGTTGGCTGTTTTCTTCTCAGCTGAGTTGTTACCTCACTGTACTCGCCATCTCTTCCTTCTTGACACTTCTATGTACAATGTTTACCTCATTTTGATGGTATACTAGCTTTACTGTTCTTTCTTAACAAGAGAATTAATCCATCTTTCTTCATATCTACCCTCATTTGCTTTTCTGAATTAGCTCTTAGTCTCAATTCATTTAAAATTAATGGAAACTTTTCACCAAATCAGTGGTATCACAATATGTAACAAAAGTGGGTTATGTTTCACTGTTCATGAGTTATCGTGAATACCTAATAGGGGTACCTGTGATACCCCTTCATTTGTCCTGTTTATAATAGAAACATCAATGATGGTATTGACTTCATCCTGTAATACCCTTCGTTTGTACTGTTTATCATAGAAACATTGATGATTGTATTGACTTCATTGAAATGTCTGAAGATTGTTTGTCTTATTTCTTTAATGATTTCAATCCTGCTATTGAGTTTCTAACACATCTATACTTCTTGTGCTAACTTTCTGGACACCACTGTCACCATTCACCAGTCTTACCTCACAACTTCAACATATTATTAATTTTTTCCTCTACACCTCTTTAGATCTCCAGGCTTGTCAGGACTCTTTGCCATTCTTGTTTAGTACCTTTGTTATCTGTGTAGTGATGGTGATGACTTTGTTGATGTCCTGGGAAATGTTTGATTTCTTTTATAGCCAGCTATACCCTGAACAAGTTCTTGCATCTGCTGGTTCATATTGAGAACATTTCTTACCATGATGCTCCAGCTATGCAACATAGAACTCCCTTATTTGACTTGGTTAAATGTATCTTGATTTTTCATCCACATAGCATGGTTTTTAAAAATCTTGCTCTGGAATCTTTCAGATCTAACCTTGATTGGTTATTGGTTACTAAACTGACGTCATTGCACTCCGGGCAGACCCATAGGTGCTCAGTCTCCCCAACAGATATCAAAGAGTATGCATATTGATGGTTCCTGTGGCTCGCTGATTAAACACACCTCTCACTCTGCCTCTCGGGTATCCAGTTCGACTTGAACAACTAGTAACTCCAAACTGCTTAAATCGCTTGATCGATTCAACATCGATTTTAGTGTCCTCATCCAAGAGAGTCGTGAAGAGACCGAAGAATATCCCCCTTATCCATCTTCAACTCCCCAACAATCGATGCTGTTGATGCAAGCCTGTCCGCTCTTCATTACCGTAAACACCCGCATGCCCAGGACAGTATATCCACGTAAGCCGCTGGAGGTTAGAAACTTCTGTAGACGACATCCACTCATACCGAAACCTGCCCTTCTGGATCTTGTTAATCATCGACTAAAGTCAGATCTAACCTTGAGACATGTTCCATTGTCAAAAATTTTCCTTTGGTGGCTTACAGACAGGACAAGAATCTCAAAGATATTTTGTAGTCTCCTTAAAATCAATGCTCTGTGTCATTTGACAACATGCAATATGGCCATCAGCCATGCTATACATACTGTAAAGTTATGTTTGTTACTGAGGATGGTTGTAATGTGAGTAATGGAACATTGTCTATGAGAGCATTTGCAGATTTTGTTTTTAAAAAATGGTTTTTTAAAACTTAGCAAAACAGGCAAGAAGCTTAGAGAGATTTTCAGTTAATATTAGCATGACATAAGGAAATGTTGTGTGTCGCCTGTGACTACTTCAATGGTGCAGGCTATTTGGAAGCTAGTGACATTCAGTTCACAGCAATCCAATCGTGTTCATCTAAAGATCAAGAGTTGATCTACCCTGGGAAGTAGTTATAGATCTTTATATGTTACCTTGAGACCGCGGTAGCGTAGTTGTTAGTGAACTCGCTTCTCAAGGCTGGTGGTCTGGGTTCAACTCCGCAGTGCGCATGGAATTTTCCAGACTGCGACGGCTCTCAGGTCGACCCAGCCTCAACTGGGTACCAGACATGCTCTGGGAAAGTAAAGGCGGCCGGCGTGATGCTGACCACATCACCCATCGTGTGCCGACGGTCAATGAAAAATGCAGGCCTAACACTGTATTGCCCTATATACCACGCGGTATGAAAGGGTTCCTTTACTTTTTTTTTTTTTCCATATGTTACCTTACCATCTCTGTGGCTAAACACACTACATTCCTATGCTTCTTGGTACTGTCTTTTCACATACTACCTAATATATGTGTATATATCATAGATGTGTGAGAGATAGTTTACATTTTTTGCTTCTAGTTTTTCCCATGAATTTTATTTTTATTTGTTAATTGCATGTTCCAATATCTAGGGCAGTTAAGAATTCACCCATTGTTTTCACTGTACTTATGTTGAATTTCATATAGGGCCATTGTTTGCTATTCTTATATCAGTTGCGAAACATCACCGTCTCGTTTTCATGTTTTGTAAAACTATCTTACTTTTTGTATTTTCTTTTCTAGTAGAGCTTGTTTTTTATATTTATATCATTTGGTTAATACTGAAAGTTAGCACCAAATAAAACCAAAAAAACATAGCGCTGTATTTCTCAGAAAATACTGATTTCTCAGAAAATAGTCTTTAGTTAACTGATATTTTAATGTCAGAAATACTTCTTCATTCAGTACATTTGTCTATTTGTTTCTGTAAAGTAGATTGTTTTGTAATGTTTATAAATAACAAACAGTTTGTACAGCTCCATCCACTGTCAAGATTTTGTATTAGCATACCATGTTTCTCCAAGATTTTTTAATGTTGCACAAATTGTAAATTTAAAGATAAGCAAAGACTATGCTTTATATTTGTCCTGCGTTTAGTACATGCTAGATAGCTATAAGCATGCATACCTATCACTATTTGCTTAAAGAGACTGAGCACTTATAAGTCTGCCTGGAGTACAGTAATGTTGGTTACATTAGCTAACATGTGCATATTTTGTTTGTGAGATTGAGACCAAGGAAAATGTTGAATGTAATACTAACTCTGATTGAAGATAGTGTAGAAATACAAGACAATTGAGAGTTTTGCTTGAATAAGAGAATTAATATCTAACTTTCTATTTGTATGTGTACATGTTTCTTTTTCAATGTTTTCTTTCTGCTTTATTGCTTTGGTTATACAAAAAAAACACATTGTTTTTGCTTGGTTCAATTTATATTTAAGTTCATGTGATATATATATTATCCCAAATACAATTTATCACTTAGTTTTTCTTGTTTCTCAAAGTGATGATTGAGTAGCAAAGTATACTGGCTCATTAGACACTGTGGAGATGAATGTATAAACTGTTCACAGATATGAATGATCAATGACCTTTTTCAGAGGGTTTTAACACGTTCCTTCTGATATGCATTATACACAAATTTATAGTATTTTTTAAAAGAGGAGAATATATAAAGCTTTAGTTAACTCTTTCCGTACTCAATTATTTCCTCAATTGTTCGCAGTTAATTCAAGGAAGGCCCCCCAAAAAATCATTTGAAAAAAATAATTAGTCAATAAATACACATATACATATATATCTTATTAAATACTAATGTGAAGAAAAGTGGATAACCTATTAGAATAACAAGATTAACAAGTAGTAGAAGTAAAATAGAAGTAAAACTAGAAAGACTTGTACAAGTGAAACAACTCAAATGGCGCAGTGTACAGCGATTTGTGCTCAACGGAATACGCTGTGGTGCAGTCTGTGGCGATTGGCATGGAAATAGTTAAAATACAGATCAATTGTAGAAGAGCTGGTTATAGCAAGAAATAAATCTATATCTCTGGAAAAGGTATTTTCACACTTATCTGACAATATTTCTAGTTAAAGTTTTCTACATCATTTAGATTATTGGATATCATGCAATATCATCAAACTTGTCACCAGCAGAAGTCTGCATTCTGATCTAGATGTTCATACTAGAAAAGGCCTAGTATCATCACTACCCAGTTGTAGCTTATAGAAATAATGCCACAATATTAAATCTGATTGCCACATGTTCATTCACACATTTGCATGTGTACTCTTAAATTATCCAACTTTGTGGGCAATAATAAATACAACTACTTTGACAAATTGTATTGATCCGTTTGGATTGTCTGCCGCCTGTGTGTTGTCGGGACTCAAAAGGGGAGCAAAGAATAGTAACACTGCTACCAACAAAACATGTCGTAAGAGGCTACTGAGGTAGGAAGCTACCATAGTAAATAAAAAGTGTTGCAGAAATCAGATGCACTGGCCTACTTGTAGGCGCATAATGTTAACAACGTACAATCGCTCTTAAGCTTGGATCACATACAAACCACAAGAGTGGTTACCAAGGGATACTATGGAATGCTCGAAGAAGAAAAAGACATCAATGAGCCAGTATCCTGCTTATTGGAGTCATCTTCTCTGTGTGCAACTTGTTGTTTCAATTGTTGCAGAATCTAAATAAACAAACAAATAACACCATGAATGTTCCAATTTCATTTCATAGAAATGTATAATGTTTTGAAATTGTGAATCTCAAATTTATGTATATTTGTTGACATTGGTGTATGCATTTCCAACCTAATATAATCGAAGAATTTTTTCTCATTATTCTCCTTGTGCAGAAATTTATTATTTTTCAAGTGTTTGTGATAAAGTCTTTTTTTAATTTGTTGTGATAAATTTAGATATAATTGATTAGACCATCTTTTTAAATTTCATTTTGTATTTTGCTTTTGTGTTATTTCCATTTAACAAATAAAATCTTTTGTGCTTGATTTTTCATTTATGTGTATATTTCTGTTGTTTTCAATGTTGTTTTTTAAAGCTTTGTTTATGAAATTTGCTTATGAAGTCATGATGTTTAAACACATAGACTTTGAGAAATTAGTTCACTAAAAGTTAAAACAATGTTCTAAAGAGCACAAGAGAAATAAAGAAGTAACTGTTAACAGTATTTACCAGGAAGAAAAACATGATATACTTCTCATTTCAGTACTTTCAATTGACAAATATTGAACACTGGACAAGCCCATGCATGTTCTTTTCTCAATAGAGCAGCTACTTTAGTGTTTCATGCATATAGTGCCTACAAGGTTTTAGTTAGCACATCTTCTTTCTCTAACTCACAGACAACACTTATATGCTTGTCTATGTTGCATCTCCATTTCAATCTGGGACGTTAGTATCTAGCATTCTACTACTTTACCACATTTTTTACATTTATGCTGTCTGTCCTCCATGTTTCATACCTTCAATGGATGATTTGCCTGCACGATTGTCCACCCTTTCTTATTTTTTTATGTCTCCTAACTGCATGCTTGTAGAGCTAGGACAGTTTCTTGTGATAGGACTGCTAAATACTGTCTGCTTATTCAGCTTGTGAAGTTTGTCTGCATTGATCCTCTTAACCATGCTCATTGGATCTGCTACTATCACTGCATGTTATACACTTTATTTAGCCATTCCTATCAGTGCTCCAGAGATGTCAGCAATCTGCATTGTCATGTTTTGTTGAATTTCATACACAAAGTTTGTGTTCTGTCTTTCCGCTCACATGCACTGTATGGGTACATCCAAATCATTCCTCTGATCTATAGCAAAGTCAAAGAGTCAGATGTATCAGTGAATTAGGGACGTTATTCCTGCTGTTATTGACAGTTCTCCTGCCCAAATGTGACTATCACTTCCATATGTTCATGCATGATTGAAGGTAGACATAGATTGGTCACGTGTGTTGTATGCCAGTAGAAGAATTTGCTTGGACAGCAATGACAATGTCTAATGGACATTGAGTGGACAGAGAAGACCTGGGGTAAACAGTTTGTGTTAGGAATATGCATAGGGTTAGGTGGTAGACGAGACCGAATGTAGACACGAGTTTTAGAATGGCTGTGTTGCTAGTTTTTTATTTCCTAATCTGTTTGTTTGATTATTGTTTTATTGGTTGGTCGATTGTCTTTTAAAAAACAAAACTATCTAGAATTAGTGTTACGGTTAATGGTAGTCTGAATGTTACGGTAGTAGCGTGCATTTTGAGAAGCGACTTATCTTCAACATCTGGTTACATACGTGATAGATTGACGGCTTGGCATCCTCACAATATCACGATCACAATGTGCGTGGCTGGAACGTGATCAGGAACAAAAAGCATGCTTAGCATGCACATTCCAAAATATATTTACGGATTACTGGGGATCAGCGTTACAATAATACTAATGATACTAAGGGCAGGAGAATAAGGCGTGACATGTCGTGGATATCCCAAGCTGAAAGATCATTTGACCATGTGGCCACAGTTGCGACCTTACCGAAAGGGGAAGAGTGGGTTCCCCACAGATATGAGCATAATCAACTTCCACAATGTCATAATTACTATTGGAAGAGAATATAGAGATTGGGGCAATATGAGAACTGAATTCGCAGAAGATAATGCAAATGATGATGATGTTGTGTATACACCCATGGATTGTGGTGAGACATCAAGGTATGGTTTCCTTGCTAGCAATCACGGTAGGGTTGCTGCAGAGCGGAATGGAGCATACAAGACAACTACTTTCAGTATGAGGATGGACGTTGAGGCTGTACTGTTGCAGTCTAACGGCTCTCTGGGTCTTTTTTATTAATGTCGTTATTGTGTCCGACTCTCAATTGATGCTTCGGAATATCCAAAACGGTAGTTTGTGAGCTGGTGCCTTTTACAAGGTTTCTAACTTCCAGAGGTTTACTTGGATATACTGTTCTGTACATACGAGTGTTCCCGACAATGAGAGAGTGGGCAGTCATGCATCAATAGTATCGATCGTTGGGGAGTTGAAGATGCACAGGGAAGACATCCGTCGGTTTCTCGTTGACAGCCTGTTGGATGAAGGCACTAAAATTGATATTGAATATCTTCAACAATGAAACAAGTTTTGAATTATACGTTGTACAAGCAGATTTGGAGGGTTGATGGGAAGAAAGTGGAGTGGGTTTAACTAGCGAGCCACATGAACCATCTGTGTGTATACTCTATAGCATCTACTGGTCAGGACCTGGCACCTACTGATCTGCCCGTAGTGCTATGACGTCAGTTCAGTAACCAATAACCAATCATCATTCTTCTAATGAGACTCTTCATAATCGTGTTACATGTCTTAAAATATTTCAGCAGCATCAGCTTTCTCATTCAGCTGTTACAAGTGCCATTATTAAATAGGCTGCCGTTTTAAAAGGATAGATCAAAGAAAATATTTATATTCGTGTTTCATAGACCGCAAGAAGATATATTAGCATGATAGGTTAACTGATTTGGTCAAAGAAAACGTTTATTGTTGACATGCGGGCGATCAATCAATAATCGATATTGTAGATATGTTGCAAAATTCGAGATTTAAAAAATGTTCTCGATTTATTTGAAACGAAATAAAACAAATGAAATAATTACGGAGTACCAAGGCGTTTATGAACTATTACTGTTGGCCGTACGGGATCTAGATTAAGCGGAACAAGTAAAGAGCAGAAGTATGGTATAAGTTAATTGCATATCCTGCACAGGACTTTGCGAATCAACCACAGCTTTGTAACGCTGTTTGTGATTTTTCTAGGCATTATTACGTTCAGTGGTTTGCCATTGCTTTCTGAACGAACATCCAAATTGTCCGCAGCGTGATTCGAACTCAGAAAGTCGAGGTTAATAGACCGAGTCACTAACCCCTAGACGCCACTAAAGTATGGTATACGAGCATTAATTAAACATTATTAATGAGAAAACAACTGTGCTAATTAGCGAAATACGTCAGAACTCTAAGATGAATAGTATATTGAAATATGCTCTAACTGAATAAATGAACATTATTTTGTCTTTGACAAGTGATACAGATGACGGTTGGTGTGAAATAGGGATTAATCAGAGAGAATAATTGACTACAAATACTATTTTCGCAAGAAAGACTAACAAAAACATATAAATAATCAAATGAGAAATTATGAAATGCTCATTGTTTTACTTTTAAATTCGAATAGTTGTGTGAATCAGCAAATGTGTTGTGAAACCGTAAGTTCATTCTATCAGAAACGACATATCAGTGAACCACAGCCAATTCTAATATGAGTTTATAGCTGCAGTGAACAGACAGTGTGTGTTTCTTAGGAAGTCTTTCAACCTGGTGCTGTCCTATACAAATCCCAGACTAAAAGTCGAAATAAAGAACAAGCACTAACCGAGATTATTACAGCCAATATCGATGTAAAAACCGACACTTGAAATGATCCGAACCGTGGCCAAAGCAAAATAAAATCAACTCAGTTGGGAAATCGTAAATTCCTGTTTCATGAATGCTGAATTTTATATGTTAGATAGAACATTGTACGCTTTATTACAAGTTTATTCAAGTCTATGAGCCCAAGATTATTTACTTATAAAAAGTGTAAATAATATTGATATTCCTTAGCATTAAATTTAATTTGGGACATAATATACCATGGTTCTCGCATGTTTGTTTTAATGAACTCATCGCCCGCGTTCCCAGCGTGTTCGTAGCGCGTTGGACTACAGGTGACAAGTTCTCTGTAAGTGCGGGTTCAACTCCGAGGACTGGCAGAAAAGCTACAGGTTTATCAGATTTACGGTGTTCGTGGCACCGAACCGAAGGGTTACGATGTCCTTGACACCGAGCCGAAGAGCTTTCAGCTCAAGTGCTTCTGGATTTTAAAAAAAAAAAAAAATGAACTCATCTATAACAAGATTGAAAAGCGGAGGTCACGAGACAGCGTCATTTCTTGTGTTAAAGGTGGTCACATTCAAACCTAGACCCTTTAGCTTGGTAATCCCCTATGTACGTCTACTAGAATTAATACGTTCTCTTGTATTCATTCTATATTTACTTCATATGTACGGGTATATCAATATGTGTCGTGTGCAAATATTGCCTTGTAACTTTGCCCCCAGAGGTGAACCTCAGAGATAACAGAGGTGACGAAAGACATTGTTTATGAAGCGCACACACAAGTCAGTTGTAGACATATGTTATTATTCTGACGCTGTACGGCAATACAAGATTGGAGACCAAAAAATTCTTTACCCTGTCTGATTATAAAAGAATGTCACGTTGACACAAGACCTGGTTGTAATCCAGGTCACGCTCTCAGTACGTGTTGTATTTTTTATAATTTTTTTCTCATCCAGAAGCACTTGAGCTTTCAGCTCTTCGGCTCGATGCCATGGACATCGTAACCCTTCGGGTAGGTGCCACGAACACCGTGTATCTGGGGAACCTGTGGCTTTTCTGTCAGCCCGCGGAATTGAACCCACACTCACAGACGGCTAGTCACCCGCAGTCCAGCGCGCTACGAACACGCTGGGCAGGCGGGCAAGTCAAATCATCCAATGTCAAGTAATTTCGTCACATAAACCAAAGTCAGGTAAAGGTAAAAAAAAAGTTAAATAAGACTAAATCAAGTAAACTAAAGTCAATAAAAATTAAATTCAGTAAATTAAAATAATTTTTTTTAAATTAGACAAACGAAACTAGAGTAAGATATAAGTCAAGAAAACCAATGTCGAAACAACTAAGTCAAGTACAGTACAACTAAGACAAATAAACCAAAGTCAAGTAAAATAAATTCAAGAAAGCTGAAGTCAAATAACACTAACTCAAGTAAAGTTAACCAATGTCAAGTAAACACATTCAAGAAAGCTGAAGTCAAATAACACTAACTCAAGTAAAGTTAACCAACGTCAAGTAAACAAAGTCAAGAAAACTAATGTCAAATAACACAAAGTCAAGTCAACCTATATAAGCAAACTTAAATCAAGTAAACCTGTATTAAGTGTACAACTAATTTAAATTCTGAAATGATTGTGTTTCACGATTCAAGAATAAATTCAGGTAAGGTTAGGTACAAAAATACTAGAATAAGAAATAGAAGGAAAAACACGCATACATTTATGTGGACAGTTATCTCAGACTGCAGAACAGACGATCTCGAGAGAGAGACTGCAGAACAGACGATCTCGAGAGAGAGAGACTGCAGAACAGACGATCTCGAGAGAGAGAGAGAGACTGCAGAACACATACTTCAAGGAATTCAAGAATATGATTCACTCAGAAGCTCATAGTTCGAAAGTTAAAGACACTGGAATGTATACCATGGGGGTGTAACGGGCGTAAAAAGTATTCACGTTCTCGGTGCAAACCACACAGACAACAAATAATGGTTAACTTGATTGATAAGAACGAACGTGAACAAACAACATCAAACTCACAGACTAATTGATAACAAACTTAGAAAGAGAAATCTGGAAAAACCTGTGACACATAGATGATGGAGAGCAAAACAAAGAAAAGAAAATAGTATGCTTTGGAAAGTAAGTCATTTTTTGTTTTCTCTGGCGACTTTCACCGGAAATACTCTTGAGGGTTCATGCTTTCTTTGTTGGATCAGACGAATTGCTGCTTCTTCTTCTTCTTCTTGTGATCGATATTTGGATGATTATACCATCAGATGTGTTCTTATGATGACGTCATATGTTGTCTGTAGCTCATTTCTGATTCAGTGTTGTTTTGAATGTAGTGACTTAACTACGCAAGGTGTGCTAGGTCGATCAACAGCAACAAGTATTTAGAGAACAGTATGATAATCATATATAAACATTAGATACGTGATAATATGGTTGCTAATACGCCTTTTTGTGCATAGTATCGCCGACTTCAGCACTGGTGTTGTATTTTTTATAATTTTTTCTCATCCAGAAGCACTTGAGCTTTCAGCTCTTCGGCTCGATGCCATGGACATCGTAACCCTTCGGTTCGGTGCCACGAACACCGTAAATCTGGGGAATCTGTGGCTTTTTCTGCCATCCCGCGGAATTGAACCTATCACACACAGAGGGATAGTCACCCGTAGTCCAACGCACTACGAACACGCTGGGCAGACCGTAGTCCAACGCGCTACGAACACGCTGGGCAGACCGTAGTCCAACGCGCTACCAACACGCTGGGCAGACCGTAGTCCAACGCGCTACGAACACGCTGGGCAGACCGTAGTCCAACGCGCTACGAACACGCTGGGCAGACCGTAGTCCAACGCGCTACGAACACGCTGGGCAGACCGTAGTCCAACGCGCTACCAACACGCTGGGCAGACGGGCAAGGCTAAGTGGTTAAGAACTTGTCTTGCGTTCCTAAAGTAGTGGGCTTGAATCCGTATCGCGGCACGCCGTTCTCTTCCTGAGTGCATTTTTTTTAGAGATTCTTAGGATTGTTGCCGGAACTTTGGAGTTGGTGCTTTGTGCAATACTCTTGGCAGGTTGTGCGGAGAGGGACTGAGCTATGTTGGGTAAAACCAGTAGACACTTTATACTGTTTCTTAGATTGCAATAACATTGTTAGTTTGCTGTTAAAGAACAAGTGTGTCTGTGTGTGTGACCAACTTATTGAAATACCGACTCTGTACCTTTTCTTTCAATGACGCACATAAATAATGAAACAGGTGATACGTGCCAACTCTTGCGTCAGAGAGCGTCAAAAGTATATCTACACCATGTGTTAAATAGTTTTGCAAGACTCGCATGAAACAGGTGCCAAGGATAGGTTGTCCGCTGTTACATTTTCCAAGCAAAGCTTGACCTACATATCTCTTTTCCCAGAACGTGAAACCCTACGGCTGCAGGCTCTCACGTGAAGAGATATTCTTAGCTCTAAATCTGATAATCATGAGAGTGTAAGGTTTAGTTGAGTCACAGCCAACTCTAACTCTAATAAGTTTATAGTTGGCTCTTGTTGAGTTCAACTTTCTTTACTCGACGTTACTAATCCAATGTAAGTACATGTGACGGCTATTGTAGAGAGACAAAGATAAGAAATCAATAAACAAGATCCCTTGAAGTTCAGAGATATATTTTAGAGAAGAATTATATAATTTTTGTATACAGGTACAGTGGCGGCTCGTCATTAAGGACCATTGGGGCCGGGCCCCACCAAATATAGCGTGTAACGTGTACTTATTACTTTAGAAATTAAAATATAACCTAACCCAAAAACCATGATTTTTTCTAAAATTGTTTGTCTGGCCCCACCAACAAAAGTGAGCACACGCCGCCACTGTACAGGTAACTACCATAAATACACTACTATGAGATAGGTCAAAGTGCACACAGTATGTATAATTTCTACACTGTACAGTTAACTACCATAAATACACTACTATGAGATAGGTCAAAGTGCACACAGTATGTATAATTTCTACACTGTACAGGTAACTACCATAAATACACTACTATGAGATAGGTCAAAGTGCACACAGTATGTATAATTTCTACACTGTACAGGTAACTACCATAAATACACTACTATGAGATAGGTCAAAGTGCACACAGTATGTATAATTTCTACACTGTACAGTTAACTACCATAAATACACTACTATGAGATAGGTCAAAGTGCACACAGTATGTATAATTTCTACACTGTACAGGTAACTACCATAAATACACTACTATGAGATAGGTCAAAGTGCACACAGTATGTATAATTTCTACACTGTACAGGTAACTACCATAAATACACTACTATGAGATAGGTCAAAGTGCACACAGTATGTATAATTTCTACACTGTACAGTTAACTACCATAAATACACTACTATGAGATAGGTCAAAGTGCACACAGTATGTATAATTTCTACACTGTACAGTTAACTACCATAAATACACTACTATGAGATAGGTCAAAGTGCACACAGTATGTATAATTTCTACACTGTACAGGTAACTACCATAAATACACTACTATGAGATAGGTCAAAGTGCACACAGTATGTATAATTTCTACACTGTACAGGTAACTACCATAAATACACTACTATGAGATAGGTCAAAGTGCACACAGTATGTATAATTTCTACACTGTACAGTTAACTACCATAAATACACTACTATGAGATAGGTCAAAGTGCACACAGTATGTATAATTTCTACACTGTACAGTTAACTACCATAAATACACTACTATGAGATAGGTCAAAGTGCACACAGTATGTATAATTTCTACACTGTACAGGTAACTACCATAAATACACTACTATGAGATAGGTCAAAGTGCACACAGTATGTATAATTTCTACACTGTACAGGTAACTACCATAAATACACTACTATGAGATAGGTCAAAGTGCACACAGTATGTATAATTTCTACACTGTACAGGTAACTACCATAAATACACTACTATGAGATAGGTCAAAGTGCACACAGTATGTATAATTTCTACACTGTACAGGTAACTACCATAAATACACTACTATGAGATAGGTCAAATGCACACAGTATGTATAATTTCTACACTGTACAGGTAACTACCATAAATACACTACTATGAGATAGGTCAAAGTGCACACAGTATGTATAATTTCTACACTGTACAGGTAACTACCATAAATACACTACTATGAGATAGGTCAAAGTGCACACAGTATGTATAATTTCTACACTGTACAGGTAACTACCATAAATACACTACTATGAGATAGGTCAAAGTGCACACAGTATGTATAATTTCTACACTGTACAGGTAACTACCATAAATACACTACTATGAGATAGGTCAAAGTGCACACAGTATGTATAATTTCTACACTGTACAGGTAACTACCATAAATACACTACTATGAGATAGGTCAAAGTGCACACAGTATGTATAATTTCTACACTGTACAGGTAACTACCATAAATACACTACTATGAGATAGGTCAAAGTGCACACAGTATGTATAATTTCTACACAGTACAGACAGACCACATATTTATTGACATTTTGTGAGTTAGAGGGACACACTGTGGTAAAACGAAACGATCAGGAGAAACATCTGTAAGAAATAAATAAGCTATTGCTTGCCTGTGATACACTATACAGTTATTGTCAATGTTAGAACGTTCGTTTATCAAGCTACAGAACTCATACAACGTTGTAGTGGAAATAGGAGGTGGGATGGGGAGGTGATGTGAATGAACGTTCACATCATTTTTTCCAGGAACAAAATACATTTTTACGATTGTAATTGGTAGTGGTTCTGAGTTCGAATCACGCTGCGGACAGTTTGGTTGCAAATTGTTTCGCGTTGATTTTTACAAAGGACGATGACACCACCCGTTCAGAAAGCAATGGCAAACTACTGAACGTAATAATGCCTAGAAAAACAACAAACAGCGTTAAAAAGCTGGGGTTGATTCGCAAAGTCCTTAAATGATATGCAATTAACTTTAATTGGTTGTTCGCTACACTAAATGAAGAAGACTAGATTCAGATCACACAGAGCAGCTGAACTTGACCAAATCAGACAGGAGATACCCAGCATAGATCGAATCTTAGAGAAGACGAAAGACAGACTAGTTGGGTAAAATAGAGTAGGACTAGAAGATAAATTCTAGATAAAATACACATTTTTTTTCCATCCAGAAACACGTGAGCTTTCAGCTCTTCGGCTCGGTGCCATGGACATCGCAACCGTTCGGTTCGGTGCCACGAACACCGTCAATCTGGAGAACCTGTGGCTTTTCTGCCAGCCGGCGGAATTGAACCGTACTTACATGGGGCTTGTCACCCGTCGTCCAACGCGCTACGAACACGCTGACCAAATAGATAAAAACTAGGAGATCAACTCTAGATCAAATAGATTAAGGCTAGGAGATCAACTCTAGATCAAATAGATTAAGACTAGGAGATCAACTCTAGATCAAATAGATTAAGACTAGGAGATCAACTCTAGATCAAATAGATTAAGAGTAGGAGATCAACCCTAGATCAAATAGATTAAGAGTAGGAGATCAATTCTAGATCAAATAGATTAAGAGTAGGAGATCAACTCTAGATCAAATAGATGAAGAGTAGGAGATCAACTCTAGATCAAATAGATTAAGGCTAGGAGATCAACTCTAGATCAAATAGATTAAGAGTAGGAGATCAACCCTAGATCAAATAGATTAAGACTAGGAGATCAACTCTAGATCAAATAGATTAAGAGTAGGAGATCAACCCTAGATCAAATAGATTAAGAGTTGGAGATCAACCCTAGATCAAATAGATTAAGACTAGGAGATCAACTCTAGATCAAATAGATTAAGAGTAGGAGATCAACCCTAGATCAAATAGATTAAGGCTAGGAGATCAACTCTAGATCAAATAGATTAAGAGTAGGAGATCAACCCTAGATCAAATAGATTAAGGCTAGGAGATCAACTCTAGATCAAATAGATTAAGAGTAGGAGATCAACCCTAGATCAAATAGATTAAGAGTAGGAGATCAACTCTAGATCAAATAGACCAGAAGGAGGGACTTCTTGACAAGAGAAGATAGAAAAATATATATAGCAAGATTATGAAGAACGAACCTTATTAGGAAACACCCCCTCTCCTCTGTGTGTTGCCGGCGCTCTCAAGGGGCCAGCGAATAGTACCACTGCGTCCTACAAGACATGTCATAAGAGACGATTGATGTAGGGGCCTAAGGAATCTGCCTCAGTAAATAAAAAAATGGATGTGCTGGCCTACTTGTAGGCGCATAACTAGTACAGCATATAATCGTTCTTAAGCTCAGATCACATACAGATCACAACTAGTGGTTTAAAAGTGATCGATATGGAGCCTTTCAAGAAGAAGAAGAATAAGGGAGATCGAACTTAGACACAGTAATATTACAGAACCAACCTTACAAGAAAGACATAAATATCTTCTAAGCAGAACAAATAATAGGGATTACCGAATTTAATGAAACTGAAAGAGAGAAATTGATATTGGAATAGAATGAAACGAACTTAGATTTCAACAAGATGATTTGTATGAACTATTGAAAGTTACATGTACTGTAATCTGAAAAATAAAAGAAAGAAATGTTAGTGTACCAAAGTAAAGTTGTCTAAGAAAAATAATGAACACAAAATGGAACGAATTCAGAAGTGAGGATATCAGAGAAATCTCCTCTTGCCTTCTGTATTCTTATTTTGACATCTCTATCTGTTCCACCCTCTTTGTCTACATTGATGCCCAAATATAAATATTTACAGATATCCCTGCACTAGATAGAAAACAAAAAGCATTAAGACTACTATCATGAGTCTGATCTATGTATACTAAGATCACTATCAAGAAGTTAAACACAATGAAGAACATGTGACAAAGCACCAGCAAAATACTAAAATTAAAAATATTGAGAGCATGCATTTTCCCAGTGGCTACTTATGGTTGTGAATCATGGACTATTGCACAAAAATTAAGAACGAAAATCCAGTCCTTCGAAACTAAATGCTACAGAAAGATCATACGAATACCATGGACATAAAAAAAGAAAGAAAACTGATGTCCTGAAAGAACTAAATGTTAAAGAGAATTGGCTAATAAACAACATACTATACAGACACATTACATACTTTGGTCACATCAAACGTCACGATGGCCTGGAAAGAACAATACTAGAGGGCAGGGTCCCAGGACGCAGAGGCAGACCAAGAAGAAGATGGCTACAAGATATTAAAGAAACCATGAACACTTGGCGAAGTGGGTGAACACTTAGCCATTCACCCACTTCGTCACCATTGACGAAGTGGGTGAACTGACAAGAGACAGGGTGAATTTCAGATGTGCTGCAAAGAGAGCAACGTCCTATAAAGGATACGCACCTTGATAATGATGACGATCACTATCACGAGTCTGATATATGTATACTAAGATCCCTATAACGAGTCTGATATATGAATACTAAGATCACTATCACGAGTCTGATATATGAATACTAAGATCACTATCACGAGTATGATATATGTATACTAAGATCACTATCACGAGCCTGATATATATTTGCTGTTTAAGCCACTATCACAAGTCTACTATGCAGTGTGTCACGGCTAAGATACTGTTACTTTTACTACCATGGGATATGACCTGCTGCAACTAGGTGAAGATGACCCTGTTTCATTTAAGTGATTTGGTGCATCGTGACCAGCATCCACTTCACATCTCTACAATAAGCTACTGCGTGTTTATGACAAACTTGTAATTACAACGTAATATAGCAAGTGAGATTGGAAAAAAATAATTTTTGAAATGAATCCATTCTGTTATCTTTATAACAGTTGGCATTAGTGGTAATCACTATTTGCTTCTTTTGTGGGTTTACAGGACTTTGCGAATCAAGCCCAGCTTATTAACGCTGTTTGTGATTTTTCTAGGTATTATTACGTTCAGTAGTTTGCCATTGCTTTCTGAACGGGTGGTGCCATCGTCCCTTTGTAAAAATCCACGCGAAACACTTTGCAGCCAAACTGTTCTCAGCGTGATTCGAACTCAGAACGTCGAGGTTAATAGACCGAGTCCCTAACCCCTATGCCACAGACGCCACCTTTGTGGGTTACCCACTTCAATTTTATAACGAGTCTTTAGTTTCTCTGGGTTTTTTTCTTACTCTTTTCGGTCAATTCTTGTTTCCTATTCTTTGTTTTCTCTGTGGGTTCTCTTGAATTGGGTGTCATATTATGTCGCTATGCTAGAAGTCTCAATAGCGTTGAGGTATCACTCTTCCCTCACTATTTAAAGTACTAGGCTAGCGTTCAATTTTGAAGCGAAAGAGTTATTCTACAGTGTTGTTTGATCTCTGGGTGGAAGAACTCGAGTACATACAGGAGGATAAAACATACGTCAGATGTTCAGTCTTGCACATGAATATATCATCAAAATCTAGTAACATGCTACAATGTCAACTATTAATTAGAAGGCACACGTTTAATAGTTGTAGCAACATTTTACTCTCTCGGTCATGCTATTCATCTTCTCCCGTCAGCTCTAGTTCTTAACCTTTATATCAACACACATTCGTCTAAATTACAGAATTACATTTGATTTCTCTCAGTGTTCAGGTTAAAAATGTAAACTTAAACTATAGATTTAGCACATAATTTACTACTGTTAATTAACAATCTTACTTCCTCAAACAGTAAAATCTCCAATACTGATAGAATGCATAATCATATTATCCAGATTGTAACATATTCTCTCAAGACCATTTCCAGATTCACATGTACTTTACCCCGATCTTAATTAAAAAGGTTCGTTAATCGTTTTTGCTTCAAACGATTTTGTTAATTATTCTAGAACTTGCCTGCTTTATCTATCTTCTTCTTCTTCTTCTTCCAACGTTTTCAGACATCGATTTGTATACTTTTAAAGTAGTTAGTGGTCAACCGGAGTCCATGTACATCTCCGTATAGCTTGTCTTGGACTGATATGGGGATTGACCATGTGTTTTCTCTCTGTTCCATGTACGTTGGACATTCTTGCAGTATGTGTGTCTCTGTCATCTTGCTGGTGCCACATGTACATATGTCAGATGGGCCTATTTTATACGCTTTATCTATCAACCAAGTCGGTATCATATTTCCAAATTTTTTATCACAAATTTCCACTTAACCACTCATTTTCTAAAGCTAATGAATGTGTTAATGAGCTTGAACTCAACATTGCAAAAGCTAAAATCAAACAAACTCGCCTTAGTTTTTGTTTGCCCGGGATTTCTCCCTCTAACTATCTAATGTGTTCCGTGTTACACGTTACGCAGGTAAGGATTCAGTAACAATTATGCTGTGTTCCCAGTTACACGTTATGCAGGTGAGGATCACGAAACAATTTTACTTTTTTGATGTTTTAAAATTCTTAATTTATCTTTATATATTGATTATTTTTTACTCTGATAAGACTTTTTATAATACTTATATCGATTTTTGATTTGCAGTTGATTATTTTTACAAGCGCAGCTGAAACATGGAACCTTCGAAGTAATCTGAAGTAAACTTATAGAACTACGCACTTAACCGTCCCAGTTGATATCAGTAATTGTCTTTTCTTCTGTATCGCTACAAGATGAAATGAATCATGACTTCCGCCTTCTTCTTTGAACGTTCCATATCGACGAGTTGTTAACCACTCTTTGGGATTTGTATGTGATCAGAGCATCTTCTTCTTCTTCTTCTTTGCGTTCGTTCTTTACGATCAATTTTAATCACTCTTTGTGATATGTTTTTTTATCTTTACCAAGAAATTGTATACGTTGCACATTGGTTTGGTAGGCCGCTAAACGCATAGACGTCTACACGTTTAGGATATGTGCATCCGATTTCAGCCAAACCTCCTTAATCACCTCTTACGACATGAGGCAGGTAACAGTGGTTCTATTCTTTACACCCTAAATTTGGGCCCCGGTAACCCCCTCGGGTGTTCAAAGCATAAGACCGATTGTACGTTGTGCCAGTTATGCGCCTACAAGTAGGCCAGCACATTCAATTTATGCGATGCTTTTTATTTACTAGGGTGACTTTCCTATGCCCCTACCTCAGTCGCTTTACGACATGCCTTGTAGGTCGCAGTGTTACTATTCTTTGCTTCCCTTGGGACCCCCAGCAATACACGGGTGACTTCCGAAGTGAAAGTCAATTTCAAATCTCAACGATTTGTCTACTTCTTAATATTTCACAGATAAAGATATATGTGCTATAACGGTTCAAATATCTATTACATACACGTTGATAGTTTACAAATTTCTTATACGTTGTTCATAAGTCTCTCCATTGTACCATGTTCCTTTCTGATAAGCATATGCCTCAAATATGACCTGCATGCATGGATGCGCATATTAAGGTTGCCCTTTTTAAACAAAAATATTAGCCTAGATTTTAGCATAAAACATTTTCTTATCTATCTCATATTTATATATTCTTCTCGTACCGTCTTACGTTTAATATGGCCTGCTCTTAGGAAAGCTATCATAGTAAATAAAAAGCATCACAGAAATCGGATGTGCTGTTCTACTTGTAGGCGCACAACTGGCAAAATGTACAATCGCTCTTAGGCTCAGATCACACACAAATCACAAAGACTGGTTAACAAGTAGTCGATATGGAACGTTCGAAAAAGAAGAAGAAGAGTGGGGCCTATAAGCAATATCTTCACACCGCTTTGTCCTGGTCAACCTGCTCAATCTCTTCCATGGAATTGAGTCCAATATTTTTTGCCTATCTCATATTGTGACCAATATTCATTCATTATATTATTTCCTAATAACCAAAAGGAAACATTTCCAGCCCTACCACTGCTCAATTGTAATCACAACCATTGCTATAATTAATTATATATAGCTAGATAAGAATAATGAGAACAGTTTGTAGCAGTAGAGAAATCAAGACACACGATTTAGTGAATGGTTACATGACGTGGTTTGGTTCTTATCCAGGTAGGAGCATTGCGTCCTGGAGCATTGGAAGAGATATCGGTCGTCAGACGTCATATGGAATGAAAGCAAAGGTGACTTGAAGGTTAATGTGAACAACCTTTCCGTGACACATTTATCTTGTACGTTTACCAGGTCACATTCCGTGTTTCTTGTCCGCTGCTTGTGAGATACATCTATTAAGTGATCTTGGTAAATATTTCATACAAATCGTATCTCTGACAAATAAATGATATGCGATAACTGAAGTTATGACACGTGATTTATGTAATAGCATACATTTGTCAATATATTATTACAGTTGTTGATTTTATCAGTCACTTAGTTTATTCTTGTGTCGAATTTAATATGATGTAACTAGTCCAGGATTATGTCAGATAAATGTTAGTCATCCGTGGCTAATTATAAGCGTAACCACAAAGCTGAAAGTTTACCAGGCCATAGTGCTAACCACGCTGTTGTACGCAAGCGAGACATGGGCAGTGTATAGCAGACACGCAAGAAAACTAAACCACGTCCACACAAGCTGTCTACGCAGAATACCAAAAATAAACTGGCAGGACAAATTTACAGATAACGAAATCCTTTCAAGAGCAAAGATCCAAAGCGTCAACACCCTGTTGCAGAAGGCCCAAGTGAGATGGGCCGGTCACGTTGCTCGAATGCCTGATAAATGCATCCCAAAACAGTTGATGTATGGCGAACTTGAAGGGGCGGACGTTTTGCCGGCGGACAGAAAAGCGCTTTAAAGACACTCGTAAAGTGTCTCTGAAATGATTCGATATAGACACCACGTGCTGGGAATTCCTTGCGCAAGATCGTCAAATGTGGCGCTGTAACAACACAAGAGGAACCCGCATAGCTTCTTCTTCTTCTGCATTCCTTTACGACTAATTTTAATCTCTTGGTAATATGTTTGATCTTGCCAAGAACGTATATACGTTGCACATTGGTTTGGTAGGCCCCTAAACTCATAGACTTGTACATGTTTAGGACACGTGCATCCGATTTCACCCAAACCTTCTTAGTCGCCTCTTACGACATGCAAGGCAGGTAACAGTGGTTCTATTCTTTACATCCCAAATTTAGGCCCCGGTAACCACTCCGGCGGTCCGCATAGCTAAGAATCATCGTGCCTTTGTGGCATAGAGAAAACGATCTGTGCGAAAAAACAGAACACACAACACTCACATGTCTAACCTTGATCATGTATGCCCCACCTGTGGTAAGGGATTGTGTTCTAGGATTTGACTCTACAGTCACCTCCGCACACACGAGAGAGGTGTAGCAGCACACGTCTGAGACTGTTATCATCATCGCTTGCGATGGACCGCTATTATTTTAATAGCAGTTCTATTTCAACATGTTAATGTGAATCATGCAAGCAATGAAGTAGATAATCTAATCATTTGAATTGAAGTTTTACAGAAAAAATATAAAAACACTCTGGACAAAGAAGAAACAAAATGTAAACATCCTACAATACTTAAACATCGAGAAAAGTTTCCCATTTTATTAAGGATCACCAAAGCCTCTTCTCTGTTTTCTCCAGATCTGATCTAATCCGGTCTGGTCACCTTAGATTTGTAGGTTTTCCTATATTGCCCTCATAAACAATGTCGTCTTTTTTTCTTTACTTATCCTGAGTTGCATGAAAATGAAAACGTGGCATATCCTAAAGGATGTAGCCATCAACCACAGTAAACGAGGCGTTGATTTTCTAGGCACCACTTATACGTTCAGTAGTTTGCCATTGCTTTCTGAATGGTGAGGTCTATTTTTACCTTTGTAAAAATCCCACGGAAACAATTTTGTTTCCAAACTTGCTCACCGTGGGGTTTGAACCAGGTACGCTTTGGTTCGTGATCGAGCTCACTACCGCTTGAACTACAGACGCTCACTGTGTTGCATACTGGTGTCATGAAAAAAATAGAGATTAATAGAAAGGGCTCCTGTGTGCACATTGCGCATGGTGTCTTTCACTACCTCTGTTATTTCTGGGGTCTACCTTTCGCATAGACGATCCTTTTTCTTGTATCCACTCTATCTAAGTAGCATTGCCTTTTGAGTACTGTCCATTATTAATCTGGTTATGTGGCCGAACCATTTGATGTGTTGTTTCTTGATGAAGTTTAGTAATGATCTTGTATTCACTTTTTTCCTTGATATTTTCTTTCTTAAACCAGTCTTTTCTTGATACTCATTCTTTGTATCGATGTCGTAATTAGTTTTCTTCTGTCGTTTGATGCCAACGTTTGGCACTGATAGAATAAATGATTAGTGATGATCATCCTCACATTACTACGGACAGGTCCATAGGTATTACAATCTCCTCCCTAATACCTTTTAGTTTTAGTTTTAGTCGTCGGATCACCATCACTGCACGTCGAACAAATTAGTCCATAAGTGCTCCGATCTCTCCCTCAGTATGTCCATCAGCGTGTGGCGACTAACGACACCGGTTCTTTGTTGGTTTACAATTCTTCTTTGTCTGCCAGCATAGCGTTCTTGTCGAGCTACACCACACTTAACTTTGAGTTCTTGCAGTCTGGTTAGTGTTGTGGATGCACCCTATTACGTGAATCATGTACACGCCCTCTCTCCCTTAAGGAATTTATAATATCAGCCTGGTCCATTGCTCGTCCGCTTTGGACAGCAGCCATACCTGCAAAGCCTATCCGCACGTTCATTCCCCTTACACCTGCATGCCCTGGTACAAAAATAAAACTGATCTTTGTCAGCTTAGACCTCCCCAGCGATTCTATCCAATGTCTCCTAGCCCATCCTGTTTCAATCTTCCTGAGCATACTCATTGAGTCACTGAGAAAACATGCATGGATAAAAGTCTGTGATTCTAGCCAAATCATCGCTTTGGTAACCGCCATGATTTCCATAGTGAGACTGCTTGTAGTCACGGCAAAACCACCACTGTCTTCCTTCACAACATCACCTCCGACCTGAGCAGTGAAAGCCCACGAGCTCCGCACATGTCGAATCACCGAACCATCCGTATAAATGATTACATCATGCTCAGATGCGTTCTCAGAAATTAATGCCTGAACCTCTGCCTCCACAACAAGTGGGTTGTGTTGCCTGCATTCTTTATCAAGTTCGATGCATACAGAAAAGGATGTAGCGATTGCTCTTTGCACTGGTATCCATTCTTCACCGGGATCAATGTCTTCAAGTGTACACACCTGTTCAATACAGTCCTCGGCCTGACCCATCCAAGATTTTCCTCTTTTAACCTATTTCCTTTTGTCTCTTTATTTCCAAGTGCAGAGGATGTTGTGTGTCAGCATTGACTCGAAGGTATGCTCGTGCACGGCTCATCAGTATTCTATACTCCATAGTAGGATAGTCAAGGAGATAGCGCATCGCCCTGCACGACGTGTCTTTAGTGCAACCAAGTATAATGCGCATCGCCTCGTTCTGTATTCTTTCCAGTCGTTCTATCTGACTATGACTGAAGTCAGGATCGCCAGCGCATACTCAAGCACAGAAAGGACCAGACCCTGGTATAAAATACAAAGATGGCGCTGTCCACAATCCGCCGCAGCCTTTACTGCGTATAACGACTAATCACACCTGTTCGGTTTTGATTAATCAAATGTCTCGTGAATATAAGAAGTCGTGTTTGGCAGTTCCAATTTTCACTCCCACCTCCTTCACTCTGGATAGAGCTATACATTTATAAATGCTTTCAAAGTCATCTAAACGTTTGATAATATAATGTCGGTAAAAAGATTGTGATTTTCAATGCTCTTCATGCACATTTTAGAAATGTTTAAACTTAATTTTAAAATGTTAATAAACATTTTTATTTTCTGAATCTGAATTATTGTTGTCATGGTATAAAAATGAGCATAACAAAGGAAGAACTTTCAAACGAACAAACTGTGCATCAGTGGAGACCAACATTAAAAGACGAAGATGGAAGTAGATGGGTTATGAATGTTGTATGCCAGTAGAGACATTGGCAGGACAGCTCTCCGATAGACATTGGATGGGATCATCCAACAGAAACATGGAAAAGAACTGTGGAAAGATATCTAAAAGATTGCGGACTCAGATGGGAGACAATTGGTAGAAAGGCAGCAGAACGACAACAATGGACATCGTTTGTGGAAGCCTAATGTGTCAACCAAGGCACGAAGAGAATATAGATAGATAATGATACGCATGGTTACTGAAAGACGAGACAGGGAACGATCAAGAAGACGATCAATAACAGTGATTATATGGGTTACGTACTGTTGGACAAGCGATTAAATTGAGATGTGATATACATCCTATAAGGGATGATAAAACAAAATTCACACGCATCTTTTAATAAAGTGGATATTGCAAATTTTGGTACATATACAAATCTTCAAATACAGGAACATTGTTTTTCTACATAAACAGAGTTTCTTACGGTCATTGTATATACAGCGATGACGAAAAGGGGCATATGACAATAGTTAATTATATCTTTTCAACACTACCTGACAACCAGTTCAATAAATAATAAGGTACCAGCCAATCAACATAACTTAGGTGTTTCATTAGGCCAATACCAGTGATTCTCCTTACTAGCAGTAACTTCTAAACATCTACTGCTTTCTCATTATTGATTTTAAACGACTGATGTTTAAGTTTAAAGTCAACTATTAAAAACAAATTTTAGCTGATAAGTTACATTAAGTCGGTTTGATATTGAAATTTTCAACACTTTCACTCAGTAATTTTTTAGCTTATGGTTGCATTTATATTGCAAAGTATACTCAATTCACAAATAAGTTGGCTTTTCGTCAATTTACAAAAATACTGCTAGCCGATATTCTGGATCGGAAGGAGGACAGGGTTAATTCATTTTGATTAAAATACACGTCCATAAGTCAGAAAAATGTAATTATTTGGTGACACCTTAAACCATGTGTTGTTATTATAATACAACCACAATCCAAGTGTTACTGTGTTTAAGAAACGATACATTCTACTTGTGACTGACTATGCGCACATGATTACATTCTTATCTCTGAGATTAGTTCTGTTTAGCTGACGTGTTGACCGACTGTCCAATAATTGACACCTTCAAATCAGGTACGGACCAGAAGATAACAGGACTGCTTCTCATTACCAAGAATTTAATCTCATGGAAACGTGGTATACAAGTGCACGAATGCTATCTAGAATCACACATAGACTAGTAGTGGCGTAATCTACCTTGACAGGTATTAGACCTTCCAAGCATCTTGCGTCAGTAACCGATTTATTACTTACAGTTGTGCTTGTGATATACATATAATTCTACCGGTGATATATCTCATAATATAACATAAGAAAACGTCTCAAGGGCATAGAAGCTATTCAATCAAACTTGCTTTCAGTTGCTAGTTTGCAGCTTATATTTGGTAGTTATCAGTGTAAAGACTTGAAGCGATTATTGACACTACGTTCTTCAACTTACATCACACTTTTGTTTGTTTTTGGGTAAGTACTAAACAATACTAAATTAAGTATGTTATAGAAAATAAATATAATATTCTTTGACATATTGTTAAACTTTGACCTTGTAGTATTAATAATAAAATTGAACATAATTACATCAAATGTTTTCGCAATTTAAATTTTGGTTTGAAGTTTTTATCGTGACCGCTTTTACGACTTTCATTCAAAGAAAAATAAAACAACAAATAAAAAAAACACGTTATCCAAAAAGAAATAAATATGTACTAGTTTTGCCACGATCATAACAATAGATAATTACAACACTAACAAAGATATCTTTAGCAAGAACTTAGGACAGTTTTGTTAAAAAATTAATTACTATATTGCAAGAAAAATAATCTTATGTTTCGTGACTAGGGTTTACGGTATCTTGAGTGTAAATTTAGCATTTGTTGTTATATCAGACTCTGTTAGTGTTGGCTTCAATAATTTTCTTATTATTTAAACAAATGTAATACACAGTGGCGGCTCGTGATCAATTTTGTTTATGGGGCCAGACACAAATTTTTGCAAAATCATGGTCTAAATATACCACATTTCTACTGGCCCTAAAAATAGTGCGCTGGAAATGCATGAATTATACTAATTATGGATAAAAGACGGTAAATTGCAGAATGTATATCATATTTTAGCGCTATATGTTCAACTTTCAAAGCTGATCAGTATCACGTTAAAAGTAATTATAAACAAATAATTTATAAAATAATAAATACACTATATGTTATTTTTGGTGCTACCCGGCCCCACTGGCCCTTAATGACGAGCCGCCACTGGTAATACATCTACTCTATGTACGTCTCTTGTATATATATATATATATATATATATATATATATAATATATATATATATATATATATATATATATATACATATACAAGAACACACTTGTGTGGATGCAATCGTATTGTGCAATATACTTGTGCCTATAAACTAAGAATTGCATTATATTGTATCATTATTATTTTTAAAGCAATGATCTACCTGATATGAAACCCACAGACTCTTCTACGTTTTGTCAAAGTTGTTGTTAGTTTGATTGGCAGACTTAGTTTTTTTTTTATCTTTTCAATCAAGGTCTACTACAAATATATATTGGTTCCGACAGGTATCTCACATTCTTGTCGCTATTGGGGTTACACCAGGTAGAGCGAATATAAAAAACAAAACTACACACCGACGCACACAGGGCTTGTGCACGCAGAGCGTATATCCAAAGTTCTGCACACATAACGTGAAAAAATGAACTCTCTGTGTTTTAGTGCAGAAATAAAGTAGATCACTGAAGAGATGGACATAGATGCTAGACGTTTCTATAGCACGTAATAGTGATAGCTAAATGGGATGTATATATAAGTGAATATAGTCTATCGTCTCGTCAGGTAAGTGTTTTATTTCGTTATATAATCTCTGATCATTGAAATATATCATTGGGGTGTGTACTTATCTAATTCATATGTTAAAGATTAAATAATGTGTACCTATATAATTAATATGTCAAATTCTGAATATTGTGTATTTATCTATTTCGTTAGTTAAACACTGAGTACTGTGTAATTACCTGATTCATATGTCATCTTTGTTTTTTTTTTTCCGATCCAGAAGCACTTGAGCTTTTCAGCTCTTCGGCTCGGTGCCATGGACATCGTAACCCTTCGGTTCGGTGATACGAACACCGTAAATCTGGGGAATCTGTGGCTTTTTTGCCATCCCGCGGAATTGAACCCGCACACACAGAGGGATAGTCACCCGTAGTCCAACGCGCTACGAACACGCTGGGCAGACGGGCATTCATATGTTAAACACTAAGTACTGTGTGTATCTCATTCTTGAGAGCCGCTGCTGTAGCATAGTGGTTAGTGCACTTGCTTTGTAGACCAGGTTCAATTCCACAGTAAAATTTTTTTTCTGCCATAATGGCTGTCAGGTCGACTTAGTATCAATTTAGTACCAGAGAAACAATGTGAGCAAAGGGCGACCGGCGTGGTGCTGACCACATCGTGTGCCAATGAACAAAGAAAAATACGAGCCTAACACGGTATCCTCCAAATATACCCCCATGGTATGAGAACGGTGTTCTTTCCTATTCCATTCTTATGTTAAACATAGAACACTTGTTCTATAGTCTGTCCATTAATTCGTGAGCACGTTTGAAATTGATTTTCTCGAAAACTACCTGTTGGATCTCAGTGATTTTTTGCAAGCAGCCTTAGAATATCCATGACGCTAGAGAAATATTTTTTTCCAAGAAAATTTGATGTAGTTTGAAATATTTCTTCTTCAGGTTATATTAAAATCAACCTCACCGGATTGTACACAATAGTAACAGATCTACGGTACACAGACGCGTTGTTCTAAAAATACATTATGGTAACATAGAAATATCGTGAGTATACAACAATTTCACGAAATCCCGTGCACCTAACCCAGTCGACTTTGAAAGCGGAAAGCATATGACGTTATAATTGGGATACCGTTGTATAGTTATAGGTGTATCTAGCTATTTGTATGAAGCTATTGTATCATATTTGTTGGCTTATCAAAACTGACATTGATATCACATTCATAATGAGTCTGAAGTGCACATTTATAACAATGCAGAAGGTTACAGTTTTACTATACCAACACTTCCGTAGGGAATCTAAGAGAGGTCATCTATATTGCGATATTCATAACCCTGAGAAACGAGCGCAACTGGCGCTTGGTCTGAATAGAGAATCCTTTTCCCGATGGATTAAACAGGACACAAAGTGCACTAATGTCAAGCAAGGACAGAAAAGAACAATTGACGACTTTGACATAGATGTCATAAGACGGCAGCTCTTGAAAATGTTTGCGACAAATCAACTTGTTACTCTCAGGAAACTGAAATTAAGATTGCAGATTGCAGCATAGACATTTCTAAAAGTACTCTATGAAAAATTGTAAGAGCCGCCGGCTTCACCTTCAGAAAACTATAGGCGGCAGGAATATTATTTGTGAAAAGCCACATTTAATTGCTGTCCGAAGTAAATACCTGAGGCAGATCCGTGAGCGGCGGAGGCAAGGCTATGATATTGTATATTTGGACGAATCCTGGGTCAATGCTCACCACACCAATGCTAAAGAATGGCAATCAGTAGACGGTGAACAGAAAAGAAAAATACCAAGCAGCAAAGGCCAGCGTATTATACTAACACATGCAGGAAGCAGTGAAGAAGGTCTTGTCCATGACGCTGGACTTATTTTCCAATCAAAAGTACCGACGGTAGGGACTACCACACAGAAATGAATGGACATATTTTCAGGCACTGGATGGAGAAAGATCTACTTCCAATTCTAAACAGACCATCATGCTTGGTAATGGATAATGCATCCTACCACAACGCAGTATCAGCGGAAGACAAAGTACCAACTGCATCAAATACAAAAGATCAAATTAGGACTTGGCTTGCTAAGGAAAATGTCAGCTTCGATGATACATATTTGAAACCCGAGTTGTTGCACCTGGTGAGGATGACAAATAAGACAAAGGTGTTTCATATTGACAAAATCATTGCGGAATACGGCCACACGTCTTTGCGACTACCTCCATATCATGCTCAATCCGATAGAGCTTGTCTGGGCTAAAGTAAAGGGCAAGTTGCCGAACAGAACAGGACGTTTAAAATGTGTGATGTTGAAGTTCTGACACGTGAGTCCTTCTCAATGATAGACATGCAGTTCTGGAAGAAGTGTGTTGAACATGTGCTCCGAGAGGAAGACGAGTACTGGCACCGAGATGGATTACAATTTGTCAGCCAGTAACAATTATCAACCTCATGGAATCGTGAGATTCGGATGATACAAATCATATTTTGATTACAGACTGAGAAATAGCAACGTATACATTTCCATATCCAAATGCGTCTACCATCATACAATTTGTGGTGAAGTTAAGACACCCTGGGGTCTAATGGTGACCGAAGGGAGGACTAACTGTTGCATATTGTATCCAAGTTCACGATTGCACATAAAGGGCAAAACACTTAATTACTTGACCTATCAAGTTAATATGGAGATACACCTATGAATAGAATTGACATGGACAAATTCTAAGGATTACTGTAAAATCTAAAATTTGAGCCCCGTATTTGCAATTGTCATAAAAGATCAAAGGAATTCGCCGATGTGCAAAATCCGTAGCATCTATGGACTACTGGTTAGCTTTATTTTAGCGTCATGGATATTCTAAGGCTGCATGCAAAAATCACTGAGATCCAACAGGTAGTTTTCGAGAAAATCAATTTCAAACGTGCTCACGAATTAATGGACAGACTATACTATCAGTCTACTATACTAAGATATCTAAACAACGTGATATATTGCTTCCGCACATCAGATGGTTTACATGAGGTCCTCGAGGTTGTCCCATAATTTATTTGTCGAGTTAATATCATGGGACCACGTTTGAGCGTACAAAATGTTGAAGAGGGAACATGTTTGTAAAATATGTTCAAGAGTCTGGATATTATTTTGTTATGTCATTATGTACATTTTTCATTTTAGGAAGATCGACTTGTAGTCTTCAGTGCCTTGTGTGGATCTCCTCCTCCCCCTCTCTCTCTCTCTCTTTGTCCCGTTTGACCCCATTTTGGGACAGGCCTAACTAACTCATGAAGGTTCATGGTTATTTCGATTTTGTAGCTAAAGTTTGTTACCGGATGGGGCAGTCAGCCCATGAAGAACCTGACAACAGTCGGGTGAATACTAATTATATCAACTAGTATAGGGGGTCTCTGTTGCTGAGTGGTTAAGCCCTTTGCCTTGTGAGTGGGTTCGAATCTGGACCGTGCCGCTCTGTTCACGAGTGCAGTTTTGTTTCCAGAGACCCTAGGATTGTTGTTGAAGCTACAGAGTTCGTTCTTTGTGCAATACTCTCGGTAGGTGCCGTGCCATTTCTTCAGAGAGGACCAAGCCATATGGGGTAAAACCCGGTGCAATGAAGTCAATCAATTCGCTTTAAAACATTTTATCACCCAGTAAATCTCCAGTGGCGACCTACAATTTCTACAAGATTTCGGATTAGGATGTATACCAAATGATTCGTGTAGACGTTACCATTCAGAGAGATAGAGAGATAGAATACCACCACATTGTGTTAGTTTCTCATCCATCTCAATCACTATCCGCATTGCCAGACTCAGTTTGTTTCCATGGCAACGACCATGAGGTTGATAGTGTTTTGGCCAGTGTCAGGTAGCTGACCATGGTGTCCTTTTAATTTCATGCGTGTCCCCCATCCCAACCACCGTAGGAAGTTTAAAGAAAGTATTTAGCTGGTTTCGTTAGGATGAGGTGGTGTCTGCAATTGCTGCCTGTCATAAGGATTCATGCATGTTTGTATTTCCCTTCCATAAACCTTTTTTCTTCCTTTAGTAAAATTATTGGGTTAAATTATTTCTTCCTGTTGTCAGTTTTCGCCACTCTATCAGGTGTCTCCTTTCCTGCATTACAACAGTGTGCTAAAATATATTGTAGTGATACGTTGTTGTTGGCTAAGAGATGATTTATATGTTCTGTAATCAGTTATCGTCGCGCCCAAAAGTCACATAAGGCAGAGACAAAATAGTATCACTCAATTCAATTTTTGTTCCAATCTTTCTTCCTCAAACCTAGTTCTATGCATGACTTTTTTTTCTCTGCTTAAAAAGTACTCTACCAGGTGACCGAAAAGCTCCCTTTTTCTCTCTATTCTCGTGCTGTCCACTGCATTGCATGACTTGGCCACCTTTCTTTTTTCATCCTGAGGGCATGTCCAATCCATCGCAATCGTCTTTTTTATATCATTTTATTTATACCTTCCAGACCTTTTTCTCTTAATTCCCATTGAAGCATAAGGCATCAACACATTTATCCAACCAGATCTGTCTTGAGCAAGCCAGTTTAGTTTATTCCAGGTCTTTCCCGCCTCTTCTCTGTCACTGACCCCAGCCTTTCAGAGACTGCGCTTCCTTGCCGGTCTGACCCGTGCTCGTCATACACGGTGTTTCCACCTCAATGCTCGACTGCTCTCCCAGTATCTGATTGAAACAAATTGTTGACGTTTCAGTATCTAGCTTTTTTTCGATTGTGGGCCGCCAACCCAACGCAAAACCTTTCAGCCTGAAGGGTAGGCGTGTCCCTCCTAGCCGTTTCTTTAACCTTTTATAGGTGAGATAGGGTTAAACCTACCGGCAGCAATGCTACCTTTGACATAGCTCTCTGGGTCACTGGGATACTCGATTCCTCCTACCAACTACGCATTAGGCAGTGGCGGCTCGTCATTAAGGGCTAGTGGGGCTGGGCTCTACCAGAAATAATGTGTAACGTGTGTTTGTTATTTTATAAATTATTTGTTCGTAATTATTACTTGGTGGCGTCTGTAGTCTAAGGGATAGTGACTCGGTCTATTAACCCCAACGTTCTGAGTTCGAATCACGCTGCCGACAGTTTTGTTGCAAATTGTTTTGCTTGAATTTTTACAAAAGGACGATGGCACCATCGGTTCAGAAAGCAATGGCAAACTACTGAACGTAATAATGTCTAGAAAAATCACAAACAGCGTTAAAAAGCTGGGGTTGATTCGCAAAGTCCTGTAAAAGATATGCAATTAACTTTTTAATTATTACTTTAAACGTGATAGTGATTAACTTTGAAAGCTGAATATCTTTCCGGAATAGACAAATAATAGTAAATACTAAAACATAATGTAACCCAAAACCATAATTTTTTCGAAAACTGTGTCTGGCCCCACCAACAAAAATTATCCCGCGCCACTGACAGTAGGGACACCGTTGTTCCAGACCAGTCAGTTCTTAAAGTTTGCTATTGGTAACCTTATCTCCCCAGGTATATCTTCCCAGGTATATACAAGTATTTAGATGTTCTCAGCAGTTCTTAAAAACTGAATCGAATAGTAGCTAATACGCTACATGTGTTGTCGATTATAATAATGATTTCTGTAGCAATTAGCTTCAATATTAAGCTTTGTTTTTCTCTGCTACGTTGTTGATGTAGCCAAGTTGTTGAAGCCGTGGCTTAGCAATCAAAAGAAACCAAGAATTCTCTGTACACTGTATTCTACCCAACTGTAAAGGGTATATGATTCACTGAAATAAGGAAGGAAGTAAGAGAAAAGTAACTAATTACATCTTTGTATTCTAATATCATCGATATAAGGGAATACTGCAGTAAAACTATGTAGTAATGGTGAAACACGTAATAACAAAGTACTGTAGTTTTACAAACCAAAAAACAATATACAACGACGTTTCGACCAAACAGCCTTTATCACGCGACGGATACAATATAAGCGAAGAAATTCCTATACGGCAGACATAACATACACAGTCAGAGAATAAATAAATAACGGCCCTAAAAGAAAATATATAACAAAAACAAATTAAATGTGAAACTGCTAATTCTAAACTAAATGACAAAACTACAGTACTTTGTTTTTTAAGTGGTTCGCCTAATCTAATATCAAGTTTTGTTTAATCTCCAACACTTTATAAAACTTCGTTGTTATTTCTTACTCAAATGCAATCAAGTATATAATAATAATTAAATAATAATTCCTCTCGTACCGTTACACGTTACATAGGACCTGCAAACAATTTCTCCATACCGGTCTATCCTGGGCAACTCGCTCAATCTTCTCCATGGAACTGAGGCCGATATTTCTTGCCTCTCACAGCAAAGTTCGTTTCAGGGTCTCCTTAGGTCGTCCTCTCTTCTTGAACCCTTTGCATCCCATTTCAATGCCTGCTTTGATATTCTTCGATAATTTCTTCACAAGGTGTGTCCAACAAATCTCGATCTTCTCCTTCTTATAACAGTTGTTAACTAGTGGTTGACCAGACATTTCTCTGATTTCATCACGCTCATGAATCGTTCCATTTTAAGGGAACTCTGGTCTTGAAACTTTTTCGTTGCTTTGTATTAATGTAGAATTTGTATAACAATCTTTGAAAGATTATGACTTAGAATAGTGAAAAATTAGTAAAAAAAGTCAACGGTTCCATGGAAACAATCAAAATGCCTTCAAGTCACAAATTTCAAATCTTAAGGCTCTGAAGTTAATGAATATAATGAATTCTGTTTTCACTCTAAGTGAGCAATTGTAATATCTAAATTACATCTTTTTAGGATATATTAAATATTATATTTTTATGAATTTTTGTGTAAACACACCTCCAAAAACAGCTTTTGACCAAATTTTGAGAATTTTTACCAGAAATTTATAAAATTAAATATTTAATATATCCTAAAAATCATGTGTAATTTTTAGATATTACAATTGCTGCAACCTTAAGTGAAAACAGAATTCATTTATATTCATTAACTTCAGAGCCTTAGGATTTGAAATTTTGTGCTAGCGCATTTTTGTATTGTTTCCATGGCAATACGTTGACTTTTTTTTTTTACTAATTTTTTTCTACTATTCTAAGTCATAATCTTTCAAAATGCTTATACAAATTTTATATTAATATGAAAACAACTAAAATAGATTCTTGATTTTCAAGACCCGAATCCCCCCTTAATCAAAAAACATGGTTTCTGCATATTCGTCCTTAGTAACTTTTTTACTGCTTTGATATAGGATTCTTCTTCTTTCTTTTTTGTCCTTCTCTGCTTTTTTGCCGCTAGGCGTAGCAGGTTTAACTGATGATCGGTTTCCGAGATAATGCACGCTCGGTCGCTTGATATGATGTGGTATTGTGGAGTTTTAAGATGTCTGTAACTCCATCAACCCATCTTTTCTTGGTCTGCCCTTTCCTCTTGATGATTCTATTTTCAGGTTGTACGCTCTTGCAACTGGTGTATTTGGGTTCATTCTTACCAAGTGGCCAAACCATTTGAGTCTCTGTTTTTCAATAAATCTAATAGCAGGTGTTGTTCCGACTATTCTTCTAATTTCCTCATTTCTTATATGGTCTCTTCTTGTTTTATTTACTACTTTCCTCAAGCATCTCATTTAGGATTCAGTGTTCATAAATATATTCTGTTAAAAAATTGAGGTTCCATAAATTAACAAGCAAAACGTATGCTTGTAGACCTGGCATAAAATAGATAGATCAGGGGTCAACTCTGTTTATTGACTAATGTTAACATATTAACGCTGAAGTGGCGCCGATTTATAGCCATATTAATTTACTGTCATGAAGTCGCGTTTCGGCTCTTCTATTATTGTAAAATCGATTTTCAGTTACACTGCATTCTCACGTTAGCTTCTGAATATTCACTTCCTAGACACTGCACTTCCTAGCCTCTGTATTAATAATGCACAGCTACTGTATGCTTCTTTTTTTTCGAGATTGCTAATGTACCGTATTTGGGTAATCTTATTATATCTATCTGGCCAGTTTCCCAATTTCTGTTGAATATTATACAATTTATTTTTGATTTGTTACTTGAGATTCATATATGTATTTTCTTCTATAGATCTGTCGTTTACTTGTATCTAGTGTATTAGTGGATACCAGTCCATTGTGGCGTATCAGGAAATCAGAGCTGGCTAAGGAGGATACAAAACTGATACAACACAAACACAGAGTGTTACTACCAGAAATCAAGACACATATTAAACGAAAATACAAAGAGTTGTGGAGGCAACAAATCCACAGCAAATACCCACAAGACTAAATAGAAAACAGCACACAACACTCTGTCGCATAAGAACAGGTCACTTCAGGTTCAACTATCACATGCCAGCACAGTGTGCACTCCAGACAGAAACACAGACTCCAGATCACATCCTGCAGTCATGCCCATCAAACATACACAAACGAAACGAAACATGGGCTCATGAACTATGTTTACAGAGCAAGTTATGGGGAACTCTCGAGGAACTCCAACTGACTTCAGCTTCATAGAAGCAACACATATCATGACGAGCATAAGAAACCGAAAGCAAAGAAGAAGAACAAGAGGAAGATTAAGTTTATTATTTTACTTTAGGTCTGTTCTTTCATTATATTCTAGTTTGTTCATTTTTTTACGTTTCTCTGATGGTTCCAGTTACTCATTCTGCGTGTGCAAATACTGTTGATCGAAGTTAACGTTGTTATTTATATCATCATCATCAGGTGCCGTGCCGGCTGGGGTAGGCGATCATATTTATATATTGTAGGCATTTTGTTACTCTATTTTGTAATCTGTAGTTAAGTTAAGACCACGGAAAAGATGGCTAGATGGTGTAGCAGAATCCTGTGAAAGAGCAAAGATAACAATCACACAAGCCACCAGAACAGCGCAAGACAAAAACAGAAAACCACGACACTGGGCAACAACCCGGTAGCAGTGTGACGACAAAAGAAGAAGAAGAAGAAGTTAAGTTATGGGTTCGATAGCACACTCGATGTTCCACACGTGAGGAAAAGAATTAGCTCTCATACCTACTGCACACTATAGCCTAGAAATTTGAAGGGAAATGACTTCATACCCTAAGATCGGAAAAGACTCCAGGAAATTTAATTGATAGTGAAGTTGTAGGCTGTTATTGATTTAAACCTTTACCTCGTCATTATTTTTAAAGCTCCGAACTCAATTATATTACAATGTATACTTTATTAGCCAGTATATTGGCTTTGTGTCCTCTTAAAATTTTCGGCGAGCCAGTGTATTGTCTCAGAAGAGCGAAAGGGTTAAGGCTCTATACAAAATATAAATTGTTGTAGCACAGGTGTTCGCACTGGATCAGTCAGAAAAAATAAAGTGTTACTCTATGTATTTACTTCTGTAGTGATCCAGTAACGAATAAGCTCTTGTCTCTTGGGCCAGAGCCATGTAGTATATATGTTTTACATAGCATTGAAGAACTGGGGGTGTCTGGGTTTTCTATTCATCTTGGACTGGGGCCAGATTTGGATAGCTCTAGCACTAGGGGGGTAGCGGTGTTCTAATGTTGCTCAATGATGATGCAGCAAAAGTAACTTTCACTATGCTTATTCTAAAGCTCTAGTCAGTTTCATTATGGTTTCTTATTAGTGGCAGATTGTGGATGCTGTATTGTCAGTTAGTGCACACATTGTACGACAAGGTTACTGGTAATATGTTGCGGACAGAAAATTCTACATTACGGTATCACATCTAATGTGTTATATTGTAACATGGTATCAGATTTGATTGGTAATAGTGGAAGACATCAGAGCTGGTTGGTAATAGGAAAGACACCAGAGCTGATTGGTAATGAATGAAGCCATCAGAGCTTATTGGTAATAGGGGAAGCCATCAGAGCTGGTTGGTAATAGATGAAGCCTTCAGAGCTGATTGGTAATAGATGAAGCCATCAGAGCTTATTGTGTAATAGGAAGCCATCAGAGCTGGTTGGTAATAGATGAAGCCATCAGAGCTGATTGGAATAGGAAGCCATCAAGCTGATTGGTAATAGAGGAAGCCATCAGAGCTGATTGGTAATAGAGGAAGCCATCAGAGCTGATTGGTAATGAGGAAGCCATCAGAGCTGATTAGAATGAGTGAAGCCACTAGAGCGGATTGGAAATAGGAGAAGCCATCAGAGCTGATTGGTAATAGTGGAAGCCAACAGAGCGGATTGGTAATAAGGGAAGCCATCAGATATGATTAGTAATAGTGGAAGCCAACAGAGCGGATTGGAAATAGGGGAAGCCATCAGAGCGGTTTGGTAATAGTGGAAGCCATCAGAGCTGATTGGTATTAGGAAGGGTAGAGTGGCATCAGAGTTCATTCATGCTCAAATGTATTGACTATAGGTCACATACATTCGCTTGTCCTGTCTCGTTAGTGAAATGTTGTGTAAGTGCTATACGCTTGTTCCTGTTTCCAAGTTAGTGGAAATGTTGTGTAAGTGCTATACGCTTGTTCCTGTTTCCAAGTTAGTGAAATGTTATTAAGTGCTATACGCTTGTTCCTGTTTCCAAGTTAGTGGAAATGTTGTGTAAGTGCTATACGCTTGTTCCTGTTTCCAAGTTAGTGGAAATGTTGTGTAAGTGCTATATTCTAACACTTTCAGAGACTGAAAGCAAAATACATCTGCATGGAAATATTAGGCTTACTGGCTTTGATTCTAGGCAATTTTATTCGTTGATATTCTGTAACTGTTGGTTTATTCGTTGATATTCTGTAACTGTTGGTTTATTCGTTGATATTCTGTAACTGTTGGTTTATTCGTTGATATTCTGTAACTGTTGGTTTATTCGTTGATATTCTGTAACTGTTGGTTTATTCGTTGATATTCTGTAACTGTTGGTTTATTCGTTGATATTCTGTAACTGTTGGTTTATTCTTTGATATTCTGTAACTGTTGGTTTATTCGTTGATATTCTGTAACTGTTGGTTTATTCGTTGATATTCTGTAACTGTTGGTTTATTCGTTGATATTCTGTCAACTGTTGGCTTTATTCGTTGATATTCTGTAACTGTTGGTTTATTCGTTGATATTCTGTAACTGTTGGTTAATTCGTTGATATTCTGTAACTGTTGGTTTATTCGTTGATATTCTGTAACTGTTGGTTTATTCGTTGATATTCTGTAACTGTTGGTTTATTTTGAAGTTTAAACGGGTTCGAAACAATAGTTACAAAAGCATTTTTGCTGTCCTTTTTAGTTTAAAAAATATTTCATAAATTGTTTCAGTTCAATAATTTACTATTTCTTTTCAAACATTTACTACTTTGTTGCCTGTTTTGTTTACCCTAATTTCTATGTCCTGTTTTATTTATTTATTCTTCTCTTAACTTCCCATGAATCATAAGACATCGACAAATTTCCACCAGCCAGATCTGTCTCCAGCAAACCAACTTAGTTTATTTCAGATCTTTCCCTCTCTTCTCTTTCCTCGTCGATAGTTCGTCTTCATGTCTCTCTAGGTCGTCCACTACCTCTCATGTTTCCATGATTTAATTACAGTGCCACATATGGGTGTCTCAATCACTTCCAACTCATTCTTTTTTTTAATTATTTTCTTGTTGATGTTGTTGATGCATGTTCGTCGAGTGACCTCACTCTCAGGTATTTTGTTATCCCAACGAATTCGGACAATTCTTCTAAGACATCTTTCCCTCAAAGCCTCTTCATGTACTGTCTGTCTTGTCACTTGTTTTCCATGTCTCTGATAACAAAAGATATGTCTATTATAACATAATTGTATAATAGGACTAAATGTTAACCATGTTTATAGAACGGACGCAACAAAGATATGATGTAAGAGCCCAGCAAAATAGGGAAAACTGTAGTGGTGGCTACATGCATCTATAAGGTTAAAAAGAAAGACATTCAGAGGTTGGGAAATTTGTTAGCACCGTCAGACATTTGATAAAGCTGTTTGATATATTTCTTGTGTGCTCATATCATGTGTAATGTGTTATGACTTTGATATTTTAACTTTTTGTTGAGGTAAAATAAATATGTATTTCTTGTTTATGCTTGCAGAGCACCATCGTGGCAGGGTGGCGTGAATTTCGAGATCATTCCTTGCCTTGTGTTAACCTTGTAGAAACTATCAATGGGTTTGTTCCCTTTACTGGAAGACGACATCAACATCCTTTGACATCACCTACCGAATCTGTTAATGTACGCAGTGATACTATAGCTGAAGCCCTAGGCAATAACAGTCCTCAACAGTTATCTGGCTTTGAACGCAGGCAAAGAGATCGCCAGCAGAGGCTCCAGGAAGATCAGCAGCGTAATCATCTCAGCCAGTCCGAAGAGAATTTTAGGACTACAGATCAAGAACGTTTGAGAAGTGGTTTTTCTGCAAGAGGCAACTCTTATGCTAGTCCCAACATTAGTCACGAACAGCAGACTGAAAATGTTTTTGCAGTAAGACATAACAGCCTATATACAGAACGTCATCTCAGACCACAGAGAAGCAATAATTATTTCATGAGTGAAAACATACAGATTGCTTCTTTAGAAAATCAAATTGAGTCTCCAGCTCTTGCTGGAAGGTCACTGTCAGCTCCTTTAGACTTACAAATGCAGGATCCAGACATGTCTCATCGATCTCATAACTCGTCGCCTCACTTTCCATTCGCATTATCATCCAATTCTTCTCACTTTACTATAAGTCCCAAGGATGCTGTTGATTTAGTTCGCTCTGTAGAGAAAAATGGAAACTCAAGACATTGTTACCTCATCTATCTGACACTCCGTCCACTTTTTGGAAATGATGTCATCGCTGGAACCTCTCTTCGGAAACTGCCAAGATTAATTAATGGAATTCCTCTTGGTCCTGGTTTTCTTTCCCGGGACCAGATTGGTGAGATAAAATGGCGACTAGTAGAAGGAGGACATACTATTCTAACGTTTATTTCCAGTCCGTTGTTGAGACAAGAGGCAGAGGAGTGTAAAAACAGCATGAAGGACAGACTTTTAAAGAATGGTCAAGCAGTATTTGGGGATGTAACTGTAAAAGTTGGAGTGGTCTTATCAAAGTGTTTAGAGTTTGATGATGATTTCACTCTTAATGATGTTGCTGTCGAGTTTGGTGAAGGTCTGCACTTTCGAGACTGATATAGAACCCAGTGTTATTTTAGTAAATATTCTAACAAAGACATTGTGTTTTTTAATTGTTACATATCTTCTTTTTTCTTCTTTCTCTAGTTCTGTTTTGTCTTACATAGTCAGAATAAAAAGAGATTTTAGAATGGGCTCTTATATGCCTAAGACAAATGCAACTTGTAGGTATTTATCAAATTCGAAAGTCCTTTGCACTAACTGCATGAAGGCACATATTGCATGGGCACAGTTTCTGTTTTTCTGAAATCTAATTTGTGATTCGTTAAGCTGTGGCTCGGTCTGTTACAGTGTGCAGGTGGATTTTTTTTTCTTTCGAGTATTTTACAGAACGTTTTATCAGTAGCGATAATTCCTCTATATTTCATATACTTTCTTTGCTACTTTCCATCTCCCAGATCGGAGCTATCAATGTTTGCTCCAATTTTCTTGTGTTTTTGCTCGACGATTCGGACACGGTTAAATAGTTTGTGAAGTCAGTTTATTCTGACCTCATCAGTTGCTTTCAGTTCGGCAGTTATATAGTCTGGTCTTTATGCTTTGTTGAATGGCTCCGTTTTTATCGCATTTCTTATCTCTGAGAGTGTTATACTTGGATCTAGTTCTTTATTTCTGATTACGGTGTTTTCTTGTGTGTTAATTTATTACCTCTGCCGTAGATTAAAGCTCATTCAAGTATTGCCGCCATCTGTTCATGACCATTTCTGGTTCCATTTTCATCGCCAATAATTTTTGTGAGATCGTATTGTTAGTTTTCATCTCTCGTGACTCTAATTTTCTTAAAGAACTTCCTCGTTGCAATTTTATAGTCTGAATTCAGCATTTCTCCATTCTCTTACCGTTATTATATGTTAAACATCTCGCTAACCTATTTGATTTATTTCTTCACCTTCTCTATTCAATAAGATCCTTCTGCTGTTTAAAAATATAGTCGAGGATTATTAATAACTATTGCAATTATATAGAAGTGTTGTGCTATAAACTGTAATGTCAATGTCTGTATTAGTTTTTATATAATGAAGAAACACTCCCATAACGAGAATTATTGAAATTATATATGTACATATCACTCATATAGCCTGACAAGAATGCCCTGGTATCGCCTACCACAGAGAGCCACACAGAAAAAGTATAATGAGTACAAAGCAAGAGGAAGACCACGCAAAAGATGGATCAACGGCATCAAGAACAGACTTACGAAAATGAATATCAGCTTACAAAGTGCCTTATAACAAGCACACACAAGATCACTACTCCCTTCCCCCTCCCCAGCACTTCTATAGAGAAGTAAATAGTGGAAGGGAAGAAGAAGAAGGAGGAAGAGATATCACTGTTGAAGTGTAATATATTTATATATGCATAATGTATCTAGCATATTATGCCCTGGGCACTTAGGGTTAGGGCAGCATAAAATGTTCGTAATTCTTTAATGTATTTGACCGTCCACTGTATTGTGTTTCATCTGGGATTAATTTATTTCAGTTCTTTTTCTACAGGTTGCTTTTGGTCTTCCACATTTTCTTTTATTTTCTGGTGTCCATCTCAGTACACTTTTCGTGACAGAGTTAGCCTCCATGCGTATCACAATTACAGCTTCTCTTTTTAATAATGCTACTCATATATATATAACGAGAGCCGCTGTAGCGTAGTTGTTAGTGAACTCGCTTCTCAAGGCTGGTGGTCTGGGTTCAGCTCCCGCAATGCACGTGGAATTTTTCCCGCGACGGCTCTCAGGTCGACCCAGTCTCAGGGTACCAGACATGCTCTGGGAAAGTAAAGGCGGCCGGCGTGATGCTTACCACATCACCCATCGTGTGCCGACGGTCAATGAAAATACAGGCCTAACACTGTATTGACCTATATACCACGAGATATGAAAGGGTTCCTTTACTTTTTTTTACTCATATATATATATATATATATATATATATATATATATATATATATATACAGTGACGGCTCGTCATTAAGGGCCAGTGGGGCCGTGCACAACAAAAAAATAATGTGTAACGTGTATAAATTAAATTGTAACGAACCCAATACCATGATTTTTCACACAAAAATATGTCTGGCCCCACCAACAAAACTTAGCACGAGCCGCCCTGTATATATATATATATATATATATATATATATATATATATATATATATATATATATATATATATATATATATATATATATATATATACACTAGGTAATTGCAAAAAAATGTTATTTTCTAGCTCTTCTTCCACAGTTCAGTAAATTAGACTCGGAACTCTTTGACCACCTCCGTCATTATTTTTCACCAGATATTTTCTTACCTCTGCTCTCTTGCCATGCGTACTTCAGTCAAAGATCTATCTGGTTGTGTTGTTTTGTTGTTTCGGAACGGTGGATCCAGTCCATTGACACTATCTATTTAACTTCAAGTTGTTAGCTTATGTCCTGTTCGTTTTCACAGCTCTGTATATGTTATCCCTTCTAGAAATGTGATAATATACAGTAAGTAAAGATATCTATTGATGTACGACAGCAGTTTGGATGTGATTAGTTATGTGTTGATGAAAATTATCATTATAGCACTCCAGACATGTCCATAGGTTCTCCTATCCCCCCTCAACAAATAAAGCAGAGTCCAGCGGCAAAGCACGCCATTTCGATATTTCGATGTTGAGTAATTAACCTTTTCAAAAATTTGATATGTCGTTCTTTTCGGGATGTACCAATATCGACAATTATCTCTCTCAATCTGCACACAGGCACTCAAAAACTCCTCTATTCGGAAAGACTCTCAATGCGTTAAGAATGTCATTTCGGTCCATTGCAGTTCGTTCTGATATCATAGACGTGCCAGCCAATCTATCAGATCGCTCCTTACCCCTTGACTCCTGCTTGCACAGGGACAAAAATGAAGACAATTTATCTAATCCATGTCTACACCAGTGTACATCCAACCCATTTTCGTATCACCATTCTTGTTTCGACTTTACAAATCATACTCATGGAGTCACTTCGCATGAAAAGACGAGAGTAGTTATGAGATACCAACCTTGGATGTGATATTTTTGACAAGATGCCATGTTTCAGAACCATAGAGAAAAGTATTAGAAAACTACACGTGAAAGAATGGAAACACACTTTATAAAGTTTGTTAGTGTGGGAGAAGTGTTGGAAGGGGTTAATTGGGGGTGTAAAGTTACTTAACTGCTAGTATATAATAAAGAGCATTTGCAGCACAAGAACAGAATTCAAGTGCTAAAACAAAGTGACAATCCAGAAACAGAGTGGCAGTCTAGAATAATATTCATCATCAAGGTGCGTATCCTTTTGTAGGACGTTGCTCTCTTTGCAGCACATCTGAAATTCACTCTGTCTCTAGTCAGTTCACCCACTTTATTCATGGTTTCTTTAATATCTTGTAGCCATCTTCTTCTTGGTCTGCCTCTGCGTCCTGGGACCCTGCCCTCTAATATTGTTCTTTCCAGTCCATCGTGACGCTTAATGTGACCAAAGTATGTAATTTTTCTGTATAGTATGTTGTTTATCAGCCAATTCTCTTTAACATTTAGTTCTTTCAGGACATCAGTGTTCTTTCTTTTTCTGCCCATGGTATTCGTAGGATCTTTCTGTAGCATTTAGTTACGGACTGAATTTTCGTTAGAATAATATTACGATTTAAAAAAAACAGAGTAGAAGTCTAGAAAAATATTGTGTACAGAAACAGAGTGGAAGTCTAGAATAATATTGCTTACAGAAACAGAGTGAAAGTCTAGAATAATATTGCGTACAGAAACAGAGTGAAAGTCTAGAATAATATTACTTACAGAAACAGAGTGGAAGTCTAGAATAATATTGCTTACAGAAACAGAGTGGAAGTCTATAGAATAATATTGCTTACAGAAACAGAGTGGAAGTCTATAGAATAATATTGCTTACAGAAACAGAGTGGAAGTCTATAGAATAATATTGCTTACAGAAACAGAGTGGAAGTCTATAGAATAATATTGCTTACAGAAACAGAGTGGAAGTCTATAGAATAATATTGCTTCAGAAACAGAGTGAAGTCTATAGAATAATATTGTACAGAAACAGAGTGGAAGTCTATAGAATAATGCTGAACAAGTAGTCAGAAGACAAGCAGTGTTATGTTCAAGATCATAATGCAAGTCCACAAACAAAAAGCATAGAAACAAAGGTCATGTCAGAAAAGACAAAAGTCCAAAGTAATGTCTATGTTCACAGACAGAGAGAAGGTCAACAAGTAAAGTGCATGCCCAGAAACAGTGCAAGACTAGGAACTATACACGCTGTAGAATACTACATGCTTTGTCTTTTGTATATATATATATATATATATATACACACAGTGGCGGCTCGTACTTATTTTAGTTGGTGGGGCCAGACACAAATTTACGGAAAAATCATGGTTTTGGGTTAGGTTATATTTTAATTTATAAAATAAAAAATACACTTTACACATTATATTTCGTGGGGTCCGGCCCCACTGGCCCTTAATGACGAGCCGCCACTGTACATGTATAACAAATTATGTGTCCCATTTTAAATTTAATATTTATTTTTTGTCATTGTCCTTGAAATAATCAGTCGCTGTAGAGGCATTTTTCTCCAATCCAGAAGCACTTAAGCTTTCAGCTCTTCGGCTCGGTGCCATGGACATAGTAACCTTTCGGTTCGGTGCCACGAACACCGTAAATCTGGAGAACCTGTAGCTTTTTCTGCCAGCCAGCAGAATTGAACTCGCACTCACAGAGGGCTTGTCACCCGTCGTCCAACGCGCTACGAACAAGCTGGGCAGGCGGGCAGCCATAAGCATTTTCTCTAAAGAACTGGCTTCTAAAAAAGTATTGTGACTACCTTAAATGTTATTTCGTGAAGGTGTAGGAAATACTATTTATTTGAAATTGTTCACTTTACTGATCGTAATATATTCCTAAATGTTGTATCATACATTTATCATTTAAATATATGATGATTTTTATATATTTCTTTGAATTTGTGACCTCGATAAAGAAATGTTTAGAACCTTTTTACTTTGTTTACATATGTTTGCTGTGAAGTGTTTAGTTTGATTCCAAGTTATTACTACTCGTTTTGGTGTGATTTTAAAAAAAAAATCAGGTATTTACAGTTTATGTTTAATTGTTGTATCTTGAAATGAGAAATCTCACAGCTTCCGTTACCTTCTTTACAGCAAGGTCCACTATAATGATATTCCATCAATGGTTTTTGTGGTATGTTTGCTACTAACTTTCCGTCTTTGAAGACGCTCTTGTGTATGTTTTACTCTAAAGAAAAACAAACTACAATTTATGACAATAATACGTGTAACTATCAAGACCAATTTGTGCCAGGAAAAGTCTTTTACAAGTTCTCTGTAGAATTTCAAGTCAGTGGAGTCATCTGGTGCTCTGATACTTGCTTTCCGTTGTTCAACTCATCGTTCAGCTCATTATCTTTCAGCTCTCAATCTCTCTACAATGAGATTCTTTCAGCTCTCAATGTCTTTACAATGAGATTCTTTCTGCTCTCAATCTCTTTACAATGAGATTCTTTCAGCTCTCAATCTCTTTACAATGAGATTCTTTCAGCTCTCAATCTCTTTACAATGAGATTCTTTCAGCTCTCAATCTCTTTACAATGAGATTCTTTTTTTCCCCTAATTTTACTCTGGATCCACCCCATCCTCCTCTTTACCCTAATCGAAGAGTAGCGATCCATATCTTATTATTTTTACCAATGAATCTACTTTAACAATTACATTACGCACACATTTGCTTAGTTCCGGAGCAGAAAGTGTCCCAGAAATCTCTTCACCGTCTGCAATTCCACACAGAGGAGGATATTTGACATTCTACCATCTTTAATAGACGTGAAGGGCTGGAGAAGACCATCATGGAAGGAGGCATACCGGCAAAGAGAAGAAGAGGAAGACCACGGAGAAGATGGATTCAGGATATAACTGATGGTTTGAACATGACAGCTGCAGAGGCAGACATTGGCATATGAGGGAGAGAGAGAGAAATTTCGGATGACTGTTGGGGTGCCAAAGTTCTGTTCAGGACAAGCTATTTGATGATGACCATCTTTAATCCTCTGATTGTACCTCAGTCATTTCAGTCTATAAACACTGAGCATCAAATATATTGTTGCATTATTTAATCTTACCAAAACATTTTCACCTAATGGTAATATATTGTTATTTCTTTCCTTCTTTTGTCGTCACACTACTACAGAGTTGTAGGCCCAGTTTTTGTTGGTCTTTGTCGTCACACTGCTACAGAGTTGTTGCCCAGTTTTTTGTTGGTCTTTGTCGTCACACTGCTACAGAGTTGTTGCCCAGTTTTTGTTGGTCTTCTGTGTTTGTCTGTCATTTTTGAATGGCTTGTGATAGATTTTCTTATTTGTGCAGTAGCAGCTACTTTCGCCATTTGCCGGCTTGTTAGGTTCGTCGCAGGCTGGGGTTGATAAAAATACGACCTGGAAGATGCCCATCTCCTCCCAGAGGAGTCAGACCCCCGTTAGCCTGAGATTGCAGCCTCAGTTACTAGAATGCATCTCGTGGAAGTGGGGATGACTTGGATTCCTACTGGTCATTGGCAGGCTACTTCTTTTCCTCCCACCAATGAGGAGCTAAACATCGCTAACATTGCTGGCTGCAGTGTTAGACGCCTGGGAACCACATACTCCCCGCTACAGTACTGTCAAGATATGCTACATATGAACATACACTTAGTTTAATAGTATCTCACGAGATTGTTCTGTCTTTGGTTGCCCTTTGATGAAAACAAAAAAGCTCAACATACACAATAAAACAGCAGAGACAAACATTAATATTATTCAGACTAGAAAATGTCCTATACCAAAATAGACTGTACTTATTTATTGTCGTTGCTGTGTGACTACTATTTATATTTGTATGACTAATTTCATGGTTACCATTAACACACAATATGATTGACCTTCATTCCCTATTAAGAATATGATGTTATTGTATACATTTCCTTCACTGCACGATCGTCCTCCACCACAATGTGATATGTATGTTGTTGTGCATCTTATTCATTGATTGATGTGCGTTCATTGTGTTTTGATTTAATTATATATATATAAGATTTGGAGAATAAAATTTAATTTATATTCATCTTTGTTTTATTCATTATGACTTTCTGGGCCCATGAATTTGAGATCGGTTATCTTTCAAATTCACTTTATTTATGTAATTTCTATTTTTTCCGATCCAGAAGCACTTGAGCTTTCAGCTCTTCGGCTCGGTGCCATGGACATCGTAACCCTTCGGTTCGGTGCCACGAACATCGTAAATCTGGAAAATCTGTGGGTTTTTTCTGCCAGCCCGCGTAATTGAACTCGCACTCACAGAGGGCTTGTCACGCACAGTCCAACGCGCTACGAACACGCTGGGCACGCGGGCGTGTAATTTATTTTAAAAAGTACTGTTGTTGTTTGTTATTATTAGAACCCGAAGGACTTATATGAATTTCCTGCCCGTCTGCCCAGCGTGTTCGTAGCACGTTGGACTACGGGTGACTATACCTCTGTGTGTGCGGGTTCAATTCCGCGGATGGCAGAAAAAGCCACAGATTTCCCAGATTTACGGTGTTCGTGACACCGAACCGAAAGGTTACGATGTCCATGGCACAGAGCCGAAGAGCTGAAAAGCTCAAGTGCTTCTGGATCGAAAAAAAAAAAATATGAATTTCCACTACTTTAGTTTTTTTTTAGCAAGGGAGGCTACCTAGCTTTTGTACAGACCTCGAAGAATCCAACAGCTCTTACCCTCAGTGCTATGTCCTTAGTTGCGGAGACCTACTCAGGTAGGAACTATTGGTAGTCACTGTAGTACTACATTGGTTCTAGCGTAGTAGTCGCTGCTATAGAAACACCATTTGTTGACCAAACTTAGCAACCTGTATGTGATTTTAGTCAAAAAATCTCCAGTGTGTTGTCGGAGCTCTCAAGGGGAGCAAAGAATTGTAACACTGATACCTACAAGGCATATCGTAAGAGGTGATTGTGGTAGTGGCCTAAGGCAGCTACCCTAGTAATAAAAGGCGTCGCAGAAATCGATTGTGCTGGCCTACTTGTAGGCGCATAACTGGCACAACGTATAATAGCTCTTAGGCTCAGATAACATACAAATCACAAAGAGTGGTTAATAAATGGTCAAAATAGAGCGTTCAAATAAGTCAAAAAATGATCTTCGTCGATGGCTCTAAAACATTCCCTTGTTGACCATTCACTTTGTTGATCTCTCACTTTGTTGACCTTTGAGTGATTTACGACAGAGGGTATACTGAACAACCACCTGTTTGGGCAGACGAAGAATTTATGTTCACTCTAGAGCTATCAATTATTGATCTTTAATATGTCTTCTCTTGATAGGAAAAAGAGAAATATTAAACATCGATAGTTCATGGACATTTCGGACATGCTCGATGTTGGACCTTTCTCATTTCCGTCTCTAGGAGTGCGGAGATTTTATTCGTTCTTTCATACGAGATGTGTGGAAACATTGACCACCAGCAGACGTTTTAAGGGGGATTCGGTGGTATGGGGATCATGAAGCTATTTTCGTTGTTTTCACATTAATGTAAAATTTGTATAACCATTTTGAAAGATTATGACTTAGAATAGTAGATAATAATATTTAATTTTTTATAAATTTTGGATAAAAATTCCTCAAAATGCGGTCAAAAAAGCTGTTGGGGTATTTACTAAAAATTCATAAAAATGTAATATTTAATATATCCTAAAAATCATGTGTAAACTTTTAGATATTACAATTGCTCACCTTAGAGGAAAACATAATTCATTTATATTCATTACCTTCAGAGCCTTAGGGATTTGAAATTTTGTGTTTGGCGGCCATTTTGTATTGTTTCCATGTCATCACGTTGACGTTTTTTTTTACTAATTTTTGTCAACTATTCTAAGTCCATAATCTTTCAAAATTGTTATACAAATTCTACATTAATACCAAAGCAACGAAAAAAGTTTCAAGACCAGAATCCTCCCTTAAAAAACTGACAGGACCAGTCAGTCAGCTATATAACATATCTCAGCCTGTTAGTAGCGTTCATTTCAGAACGACCACCTTTCAGTTACTTCTTTGGGTTTGTAAATGCCTGGGCTAAAGAGCGCACTTACGAATGCGAAACCATTCTAGACATGCAGCATATTTATTAGTTTCACAATTCGTTTCGTTGGCGTCTAAAGAAATATTAAGTTTTCACTGGTTTTATTTTCCCGTGAGACACCAGAGAGACCAAAGAACTTACCCGCCCACAACTTCCCGACAACCAATGCAGTTGATGTAAGCATGTCCTCTCTCTTATAACCACTAACACCCAGATGCATGGAGGCCCATACGTTAAGGCAAGATGTGGTGGGGAGGGGGTTTAAGTGCCATCTCCTGGAAAATAGATTTTGGATAACATAGTTTTATGCGAATCTGACCTTCTTAACTTCCGTGCAGTAAACTACCAACACAATTTTTAAAATTTATTTTGTCCCCTCCTGGAAAAATGTATGTGGACGCCCATGCCCACATGCCAAGGATAGTAGATCTACGTGAGTCTCTGGGAGTTTCTTAGCCTCAACAAACGACATCCACTAATATAGCAACCTGCTATTTTGGCTCTATCGAAGCATTGACTGAGAACAATGAATGGTATAAATGATGATACACACATATATATATATATATGCGGTTATATTTGAACGTGACGGCTGCAAAAGGTGTTAAATATAACCTACAAGAAAGAGATAAATTCCGACTGTTAGGGTTGTAAAGTTCTGCTCAGGACAAGCTGGTAAGAAAACCGAAAAAGGAGAAATGTAGAAAAGTACACTGAAAGAAACCACGTACCTTGATTACAAGAGAAAGTCCAAGAGAAAGAGCCACTGTTTCAGCGTTTTGTAGCTAACAGCAAGACTGCACTTTGATGTTTCGACTTGTTTCGAGCCGCTGTTTCAGCGTTTTGTAGCTAACAGCAAGACTGCACTTTGATGTTTCGACTTGTTTCAAGCCACTGTTTCAGCGTTTTGTAGCTAACAGCAAAATTGTCGAATTTGATCGCATACTTCATTTCCAGTATTCTGTTTCTGGAATTCTATCTGCATTTTGTTTCGATCACCACTAGTATAGTCATACAGTAGTGATACAAACTGTTACCATGACTACTGTTTGTAGATATAGTAATATCTTTATGAGCTTTGCACTGGCGTAGCTAGAGTAAACGTCACCCGGGGCGGTCCGTTCAAATGTCACCCCAGTGACCCCACACGACCCTATGCTGAATGGTTAGGTGTAGCTAAATTTTCATACATACTCTACCTCTAGGCTCTACTTTACTCTACTGACCGGTACGTTACTGCTTACATGTATGATCCAAGACAAAATCCGAATCCAATACCACAAAACAAATAGTTCAAATCCAAAGATTTTTAAAATGCAACTGTTCACTTTCAGAACATCTAAATGCAAAACACGGCAATGCACAGACCAAAAGAATGTCCTTCGACACTATAGTCCTAAAAGGAATGTCTTCTTGTTTTCATTGTGGCAAACAGGTTAATGACATCGTCAAAATCTATTTGTCTTGTAAGCTCGTGTTCAATGGACAGAACAGCCAGATCCGACAATCTGTCTGTTCTTTCCTGGAGTCTGACAAGATGTTCTCTTAACGCTACATCGTAGTGAGATAACAATTCAACAAGCTCCAAGAAGTTACCTGCTTTTTAGTCCATTAGCAAAAGGAGATTTTTAAAAAGTTCTTTTATTTATATTTTACTTTCTGTTTTTTAGTTCTATAAATTTGACGAAAATTTCATAAATGTCCATTGTAGTTTGTAAATGGTAAACAACTGCTTTGTCAAATGTACATCCTTGCATCTTGCGGACTGTACATGCCCAGCATAATATCAATGGAAGCTGTCGTCTTTCGACAGCTTCCATTGATATTATGCTGTTGTCGACGTTCTTTCATATAATTCGACAAAGCCATGGTCGTCATTTATTTCGAACATTGTTCGAAATAAATTATAATAAAAATATAAGAAAAATGACTAACCAAAAGAGCTGTACTCGCTCAGACAATATTTTCGACGGTTTATAGATTCACATTCGAAATATGTGACGTCATAACGGTCACATTTCCTGTGTTGGTTGGGTTTTATCACAATTCTATTTTCAGACTATTTTCGCACCTTAGCCTGGCTGAAAAATTTTGTTGGAGGTGACATAGTGTCACCCTCCATATGCTGTCACCGGCGGTCCCCCCTTAGCTACGCCACTGGAGCTTTGACTCGTTGATTCCATCGTTGACTTCATCTCATTCGATGAACCTTGGATAGAGTATTAGCCGAACTGTCATATCCGCTTACGAAAGACACGACGCACCTCTTCACCTACGCAACCATGACAATCCATGATATACCTGTGCATTTCCTACATGCTATGCTTGGGGCATAACGGGAGCACAACGTACACGCGTTCTCATGGTAGCAAACCACACAGATCACAAAGTGTGGTTATCTTGATTGACAAAAATGAACACAGACACTCAAACATCGAGCATATTATAATAAACGAGATTTTTGGAAAAATGTGAAGTAAACGAGGAGCATAGATAAATGAAACGCGATAGTGTCGAAAAAAACAACAAAAAGGTCAAGTACATTCATGTAAATATATTTTGTTCATAATTCTGAGTGATTTCCAAACTGAACATCGACATTAGCACATCATAAGCTCACCTAACAAACTCCACATGAGATCTACTTCAATGTGATACTGATACACGACTCGTTCTTTACACACTCCTTTGATAAATGACGATGAATGATCAAACCATTGAGATATTTTGTATTGAATACAGTTTGTAGGTTATTCAACGTTAAGCCTTGTAAAGAATACATGTTTTAAAATGGCACATATATTTGTGCAGCGTCAAATAAAAAGCATTTTCCCAGTGGTTATATAACATGGAAAACATTTCTTCATTTCTTATGCTGTTACAAGGACATAGTATTTAAATGTGCACAATTGGACAACCGTTCTCGGTAGATAGAAAATGCTTATTTCGCAAGAGTTGTAAGTTGTGAATTCTCAAACACTTTTCGAGTTGTAGTTGGACTGAAATAAACGCTGAATGACGTCCGAATGATATTTTCAGGCGATGGACGTTGAAAAACACAAATAACATGATGAAAGAACGCAGGTTTGTGTTTAATAATTCTGCGTACATTTTTGTTACTAACGATAGGCTTTGTATATATATATATATCTTAACATATACAAAATGTTGTCTTTGTTTATGTCTGTGTAAAGCAAGAAACTAATGATGTTAAGGGCACGAGAATCAAGCGTGGCATGTCGTGGATGGCCCAGGCTGAGAGAACAATTGGCCAGGTGACTACGGTTGCGACCCTACCAAAAGGAGAAGAATGGATCCCAACAGATGGTAGCATGATGAACTATCTCAACGTTATCATTACTCTTGGAAGAGAATGTAGAGATTGTGGCAACATGAAGGCTGATCTCGCAGTTAAGCAGCTGATAGAAGATAATGCAAGGGATGATGATGTTGTTGTATATACCGATGGGTCGGTTCAACGTGGTGAGAAATCCGGCTCGGGTTTCTTGGCTAATGCGCATGGTAGGGTTGTTGCAGAGCGAAGTGGGGCATACAGGACAACTACTTCTAGTATGAGGATGGAGATTGAGGCCGTTACTGCTGCCCTCCATTGGATTTCTGGGACTTAATTTACTGGGGCAGTTGTTGTATCTGACTCTCAGTCGATGCTTCACGAGATCCAGAAGGGCAGGTTTCGGTATGAGTGGATGTCGTCTATAGAAGTTTCTAACCTCCAGCGGCTTACGTGATTATACTGTCCTGGGCATGCGGGTGTTTACGGTAATGAGAGAGCGGGCAGGCTTGCATCAACAACATCGATTGTTGGGGAGTTGAAGATGGATAAGGGGATATTCTTCGGTCTCTTCGCGACTGTCTGTTGGATGAGGACACTAAAATCGATGTTGAATCGATCAAGCGATTTAAGCAGTTTGGAGTTACCCGTTGTTCAAGTCGAACTGGATGCCTGAGAGGCAGAGTGAGGTGTGTTTAATCAGCGAGCCACAGGAACCATCAGTATGCATACTCTTCGATATCTGTTGGGGGAGACTGAGCACCTATGGGTCTGCCCGGAGTGCAATGACGTCAGTTTAGTAACCAATAACCAATAACCAAAGCAAGAAAAACTGTCGAACGGTAAATACTGAAATCATGAAATAACGACAACTTATTTATGCTGGAATTTGTAGTAACAAATTCATGAAACATGACTGTTTTCAACTCTATGGGTGGTTTCTTTACCTAGCGAGCTTGATTTCATTAAGTTGATAAAAATATATATAGATTTTGTTGCTTGCTTAATCAACCATTAAACTAATCAGTGATCAAGCACAGCAGTTACGTGGCAACTTAGTAGCACAATTTGAGAACGTAAATTAGAATCAAAATTTGTTTGTCAATCAAAACATACAATATAAATTAGTTTGTCAATCAAAACATACAATATAAATTAGTTTGTCAATCAAAACATACAATATAAATTAGTTTATACATATAATTAAATAAATCCAACTAAGAGAATCTAATATAAATAGTTGTCTAACATACAAAGTTACTAAATAAAATGAAGATATGAATTTGTAAACAGATGTGTAAACAAACAAACTAGAGAATCTGCTATCAATAAATCTATAAGTAATTTATGATTATGAACTTTGTTTCCACTTTTGTCTAACATGCATACATCAATTTTATTTACATATTTTTGGTAAAATATAATGGTATATACAATTTATTTATCCAAGAAGATAATCCCAGGAGAAGCTGGGTAGAATATGTATTAAGTAATGGGGTCAAAGGCATATGGGACAACGCCGCACCAGGATTAGTGAACTGGCACTAATCAAGATTCTACCCCACCTCCTCGTGGTGACCCCGGTAACAGACATTGGTTCCGGTCTGGCTAAGCGGTAGGGATCGAGGGAGAGCTACAGGTAGTGGTAGTAGTGCAAGCACGGAAAAGTAAAGCAGGTCCAAAATTTACGAACAAAATGCACGCATCTCCTGGCTGATGTTCGATACAAAATTGCCCAAATAGTTGCTCAGAACGTAAGAAAACAGCAGTGTACGAGTCGTCTGAGAACGAATGCTAACTCCCCCGGAGTAAAGAAAACAGCAGTGTACGAGTCGTCTGAGAATGAATGCTAACTCCCGGGGTAAAGAAAACAGCAGTGTACGAGTCGTCTGAGAACGAATGCTAACTCCCCGGAGTAAAGAAAACAGAAGTGTACGAGTCGTCTGAGAACGAATGCTAACTCCTGAAAACAGCAAAGTTACGAAAAGCTTCTGCTGAGTTCGATGCAATGCCCAAGGTAGAATGAAAACAGCAGTGTACGAGTCGTCTGAGAACGAATGCTAACTCCCCGGAGTAAAGAAAACAGAAGTGTACGAGTCGTCTGAGAATGAATGCTAACTCCCCGGAGTAAAGAAAACAGAAGTGTACGAGTCGTCTGAGAACGAATGCTAACTCCCCCGGAGTAAAGAAAACAGCAGTGTACGAGTCGTCTGAGAACGAATGCTAACTCCCCCGGAGTAAAGAAAACAGCAGTGTACGAGTCGTCTGAGAACGAATGCTAACTCCCCTGGAGTAAAGAAAACAGAAGTGTACGAGTCGTCTGAGAACGAATGCTAACTCCCCCGGAGTAAAGAAAACAGAAGTGTACGAGTCGTCTGAGAACGAATGCTAACTCCCGGAGTAAGAAAACAGAAGTGTACGAGTCGTCTGAGAACGAATGCTAACTCCCCGGAGTAAAGAAAACAGAAGTGTACGAGTCGTCTGAGAACGAATGCTAACTCCCCGGAGTAAAGAAAACAGAAGTGTACTAGTCGTCTGAGAACGAATGCTAACTCCCCCGGAGTAAAGAAAACAGCAGTGTACGAGTCGTCTGTGAACGAATGCTAACTCCCCCGGAGTAAAGAAAACAGAAGTGTACGAGTCGTCTGAGAACGAATGCTAACTCCCCGGAGTAAAGAAAACAGAAGTGTACGAGTCGTCTGAGAACGAATGCTAACTCCCCTGGAGTAAAGAAAACAGCAGTGTACGAGTCGTCTGAGAACGAATGCTAACTCCCCGGAGTAAAGAAAACAGAAGTGTACGAGTCGTCTGAGAACGAATGCTAACTCCCCTGGAGTAAAGAAAACAGAAGTGTACGAATCGTCTGAGAACGAATGCTAACTCCCCCGGAGTAAAGAAAACAGCAGTGTACGAGTCGTCTGAGAACGAATGCAACTCCCCGGAGTAAAGAAAACAGAAGTGTACGAGTCGTCTGAGAACGAATGCTAACTCCCCCGGAGTAAAGAAAACAGAAGTGTACGAGTCGTCTGAGAACGAATGCTAACTCCCCGGAGTAAAGAAAACAGAAGTGTACTAGTCGTCTGAGAACGAATGCTAACTCCCCCGGAGTAAAGAAAACAGAAGTGTACGAGTCGTCTGTGAACGAATGCTAACTCCCCCGGAGTAAAGAAAACAGAAGTGTACGAGTCGTCTGAGAATGAATGCTAACTCCCCGGAGTAAAGAAAACAGAAGTGTACGAGTCGTCTGAGAACGAATGCTAACTCCCCCGGAGTAAAGAAAACAGCAGTGTACGAGTCGTCTGAGAACGAATGCAACTCCCCGGAGTAAAGAAAACAGAAGTGTACGAGTCGTCTGAGAATGAATGCTAACTCCCCGGAGTAAAGAAAACAGCAGTGTACGAGTCGTCTGAGAACGAATGCTAACTCCCCCGGAGTAAAGAAAACAGCAGTGTACGAGTCGTCTGAGAACGAATGCTAACTCCCCGGAGTAAAGAAAACAGAAGTGTACGAGTCGTCTGAGAACGAATGCTAACTCCCCGGAGTAAAGAAAACAGCAGTGTACGAGTCGTCTGAGAACGAATGCTAACTCCCCGGAGTAAAGAAAACAGAAGTGTACGAGTCGTCTGAGAACGAATGCTAACTCCCCGGAGTAAAGGCCCGCAAACAAATTGCCAACTGTGGGACAAAAATAAATAAGGACGATGCGTAACGAATCAACAGTCTCAGCAAGTGTCTCTGAAAACGCTGTAACGTATCGTGTCAACACACCGGAAGATTGCGGCAAACTCCGTATCAAAGGCTTAGCGCAGACACATTTACTGGGTAAGGTTCATCATTAATCCTCTCCGCTCCTCGTGGAGCATAGGGCCTCAACAGTTGTTCGCCACTCTACTCGGTCTCTGGCTGTTCTTTTTATGGTCTCCCAGGTCAATTGAGCACTCTCAGCTCCTCAATAAGACCTCGTCTCCAAGTCTGCTTAGGGCGTCCTCTTTTTCCCTGCGGGTTCCACTCGAGCACCTGTCTAGTGACACTCGACTGTGTCTTCCGCAAGGTATGGCCTATCCATCGCCATCTTCTCCTCTTGACCTGTGTCATCATAGGTTCCTGCCCTGTTCTTATCCACAGATCCGTGTTTGTAACTCTATCATACCATCTCAATCTGAGAATCCGGCGCAAACATCCGTTGACAAAGGTCTGGATCTTATTTGTATTTGCCTAGTGACTCGCCAAGTTTCCGAGCCATACAGCAACACCGACTTCACATTTGAGCTGAAAATCCTGAGCTTTGTTTTCGTGGAGATGGCAGGACTTCACACCATGTGCAGGATCGCAAGGCCTGTCGGGCCTTCCTAATCCTAGCATTAATGTCCTCGTCTGTACCTCCTGGTCTGCTAATCTTACTTCAAGGTAGACACATTCATTCACATCTTCTATGTCCCTTTCCTCAATCCGTATTGGATCTTGCTGTATGTTGTTGCTACGCATTACTTTAGTCTCTTCTTGACTGATTTTAAGACCGACTCGTTGTGCCGTTTGTGTCAGAGCATCCACTTTTTCCTGCATGTCTTGTAGTCTATGCGAGAGCAAGGCGAGATCGTCCGCAAAGTCCAGGTCTTCTAGCTTTGACATAAGTGTCCACTGCATGCCTTTTCCAGACCTGGCGTAGGCTGTGCTGTGACCCAATCAAGTAGTACCAAGAAGGAGGGGGGACAGCAGGCATCCCTGTCTAACACCAGTAGTGACCTGGAACTCCTCTGACAGTCTTCCATCATGAATAACCTGGCAGGCAAACACCTCATACAGCTGCCTGATGATGTCGACAGTCTTCTCCGGCACCCATAGTTTCTAGGATCCCCACATTGATTTCCTATCTATGCTATGCCTTCTCAAAATCAACAAAGCACACGTAGAGCGGGGCCTGCCACTCCATTGTTTGTTCCACTATGATTCTTAAGGTGGCTATCTGGTCATTGCAAGATCTATCCTTCCGGAATCCAGCCTGTTCGTCCTAAGCCTCTGGTCTATAGCGTCTTTCATCCTGTCCAGAATAACCTAGTGAGGACTTCGCTGGGAATGGAGAGAGCATGATCCTCTCCACTTGTCACAATTTGACAAATTGCCATTCTTTGCAGTTTCACGAGAGGCCTATCTTCCAATCTGCTGGTACCTCTCCTGCCCACACCAAGTTGAACAATATGTGGAGTTGGTTTACCATCTCTTCTCCTCCCTCCCTCAGAGCTTCCGCTGGGATATTATCAACTCCTGCCGCCTTGCCCTTTTCAAGTTTTCAAGGCATTGCAGATTTCTGTTTGTGATCTCCCCCACGTTTATGTCCGATGGTCTGGCGAGATTCATGTTGCCTTATGGCATCTTCGTTGCGGAAAGAGTGTACCCCCAATGACGAGCTCATTGGAGGCAAAGAAGTCTGCAAATATCTCACCCTTTTCGTTCATGCTTACAAGACCATTTACTCCCATCTCTTTTTCCCTACCAGTGTTTTCGTTGCCCACCTTGGCATTCAAATTCCCCATAAGAATCAGCATGTCGTGCTTTGGTACTTTGTCCACAGTTGCCTGTAGTTGTGCATAGAAATGGTCTTTTCCACCTCCTCTGCATCGTTCGTCGGTGCATAACACATAATTATGTAGGTCTTCTGGAACCTAGATACGAACCTTGCACTAATAATGCGGTCCGACACTGGTTCCCATTCCATCAGACTTTTGCTTGCTTCCTTGGTCAGCATCAAGGCCACCCGCTTCCTAGGATCATCTTCATTTTCTTTGCCCGAATGGAGCAGCGTTTCTCCCGTCTGGAGTCTTGTTTTCCCAAAGGCATTCCACCTTGTTTCACACATTCCCAGCAACGTACGCTTGTACCGATGCATCTCCTTCACCACTTGTGCACATCTGCCTGTCTCTAGCAGTGTCCTTACATTCCACATCCCTACAAGGGTGGACTTCTTCTGTGTAATCAACTTGGGTGCTTCTATCTTTGTTTTCTGCGGCCGAAAAAGAGTCGTCAGCACGTCAGCTTCCTTGCGGGTTTCGCTGCTGCGCGTCATCTGTCTCCACTGGGTAAGGTTGGCCAAGCGCAAATCCTAAAGTTGCGTTTTAGCACCTAACGAAACTGCCCTACCTGGGACAACCGGGCAAGGTACTGTTGCATTTATAACTAACATCCTGAAAGAACTGCGGTGGGTGATGTTGGCGAGCGCAAAATTTCAATTGCGTTGCTAGCGCCTAATGAAACATTATCTGTGCGTAGCCTCAGTCCAGTGTTTCCTGGGCCAGGAAAAAACAGAGTAGTAACTGCAAATTGCCAAGTGCCTACACGCGACTCGAAAAGGCTGAGAATGTTCCTACTCCGGAATAAACTCTAAGTGGTCAGAAAAATGAGGCCGAAAATGTATTGATTTGACAGGCTGTCCAAATCCAAACATTGGCGAAGGCCGACACTTTACACTGTGTGTTATACGAGTAAGACGCCGTCCCAGGACAAACGTATGTACTCCAAAAGACTGAGAACTGTTCCTAATCCAGAACGACCTCCCAGTCAGAAAGGGCGCCCAGTGTAGATTCACTGTTTGGCGTAGATCACAAAGCCAAAATACACGGCAAAAAGATGATAATAAAGGCGTAGATCCAAGCCAAAATATACGGCACAACGGATCATTCTAGGGCAAGTTACCCTAGTAAATAAACAGCTGGCTGAAATCGGGTAGTCACCATGGGCGCATAATCGGACAAAGTAAAAAGCCGTTCTTGTCAAAGATCAATTATATATCACCCAAAAAATGATAAAATTGGCCGTGAAGATCGAACAAGAGAAGAAGAAGAAGAATTAAGTAACGAATATAAATTAGACGCGATAATTGATTTCTTGTTAAAAGTCTGAAAGTAATACGTTTCAATGTTATTATAATTCAAATATTATTAAATGTACTTTTGGTTACATTTGCTCTATTTATATTCCTGTTGCACATCATTCATGATCTTATCCAGTGCTGTCTAGGTTTTTTATAATATATATTGGGACGCATATGACTAATGATTATTGAGGCGTGGAAGCCGTGTGGCGATTACAATAATAATAATAATAATAATAATAAAGTAATACTAGTAACAATAAAGTAATATTACTAGTAACAATATGAAAATACGAACAGATGAAACTTAAATCTTAAAAAAAAAAGTTTAATTTAAACATATTATTGCTTACGAAAAAAGCTGAGACATACTGTCATTAAGAAATACTTTTTTCTTGAAATTTTGATTAGCGAAAAACCGGCGTAGTGAAATTGGACACCGGGGTATGTATCCATTACATTATTTGTTCCATTAATTTACTTTTTTTTAAAAAAAGAACAATACACTGTTTTATTTTGTTTTATTTACACTTGTTAACCAGATATAGTTTTGAACTCTCTTTGTTTTCAGGTTTATATTTTTGTAAGTTGTAATATTTTCAATGAGCTCTAGCGGCTGCTACGGAGTTCGTGTACTGTTCGTGTGGTCCTCCAGCAGTAGAGGAGAGAAGAGAAGTGGACGTAAGAAGCCCAGAAGGAGACGGTTTAGATAGAAGACAGGTCGACTTGTCCTCAAGCATCTACGAATCGGTTATTCGAATTGCCGATGTGCAAAATAACGAGCACTAATTCTACAGAAACTGGTTTATGACTTTGACATCTTCATGATTCAGGAAAAATATTTTCAGCAGAATATAGTCATCCAGTGTCCATGCTTCAAATGCTACTCCACTCCCAGAAAACCTGGTGGAGGACGAGGACACACTATGTGAAACAATGTCTTCACTACAACTGTCTTGAAACATATGATTTGTTGCTAGAGAGTATGGATGGAATTACAGGGTATTCAAATAACAATTCCTGATCAGGGATGGCGAGTCTATAATTTGTACGTCCATGTTGCAGAACACATGGACCTACATAATTGCAGAACACAGGGATTTTCTTGAGGAACTCTCAAATGCTCCGGGCACAGTGTTTCCCATAGCACATGATTTCAACTTTCAATTGAAAGTGTGGGGTAGCGGTTTTAGTTGGAAATTATGCCATGAGGCATGCAAATGGAATAGAATATTTGTTACAGATACGTATAAATACGCATCAATATCCACAGTAAAGGAAATTAGTGTGAAACTAGGAACTGCTAGACATGAACACTATGCTAAGAGTATGAGAAGTTTGATTACTATTCCTCTACACCATGGGTTCCCAAAGTGGGTGGTATCGCCCCTGTGGGCGCTGAAGCTTACCTGGGGGGCGATAGTGGATTCAGAAGCATTAGGGGCGGAGTTTTTTTGTGTGATTTTGTGATTGAAAAATCATTAAAAATTTGAATTCTGCATTTCAATTGATCTTATGCCCATCTTACACGATCCATTTTTTCCTCAATTTTCTATTTCATGTATATATTACATTTGAAAATTAACTATGCGTGACATAAATATATATCAATTTTCTATGCCAAAGTGAAAACAGAGCATGTATATATATATATGTTTATTAAGAGCCTCTATGATGGTTCACAGTGTGCAGTTCGCACTGATGGTGGACACAGCGACTGGTTTATGGTTGAAACCGGAGTAAAGCAAAGGCTGTATTCTATCTCCCTATTGTTTGGAGTGGCCATTGACTGGGTGATGCGAAAATGTTGCAAAGGGCGAAACTGGCATCGATTGGGTAGAAAATAGTCAACTAGAAGATTTGGATTTTGCAGATGATATTACCTTGTTAAGTAGAAACAACCAAGATATGCAAAGAAAAACAGCCACCTTGTCATCTAAAGCATCAAAAGTTGGACTGCAGATAAGCTATGAAAAACAAATATAATGAAGACACCTATGGCAAGTAATGCAGATATCACACTGGAATCTAATATGATAAAAAATAACAGAGCAGTTCACCTATTTAGTTAGCAATTTTGATTGCACAGGAAATGTTAAAAGAAATTATGATACGAATTGGCAAAGCAACATCAGCTTTTAAAAGTCTAAATAAAATATGGAACTGCAAGTTATATAGTCTTAAAACTAAATTACGAATTTTCAATTCAAATGTTGTATCAATCCTAACATATGCTAGCGAGAGTTGGAAAATAACTAAAGATATAGAAAGCAAGTTGAATGCATTTGAAAATAGATGTCTGCGAAAAATAATGAATATAAAATGGAACGAATTCAGGAGAAGTGATGAAATCAGAGACATGTCTGGTCAACCACTAGTGACAACTGTTATAAGAAAGAGAAGATGGAGATATGTTGGGCAAACCTTGAGGAGAAATGATCAACGAATATCAAAGCAGGCATTGAGGTGGGATGCAAAGGGTTCAAGAAAGAGTCGACCTAAAGAGACCCTGAAACGAACTTTGCTGAGAGAGGCAGGAAATATCGTCTCAGTTCCATGGAGGAGATTGAGCGAGTTGCCCAGGATAGAGCGGTTTGGAGAAATTACTTGCAGGCCCTATGTAACGTATAACGGTACGAGAGGAATTATTATTATTATTATTATTATTATAATATATATATATATATATATATATATATATATATATATATATATGTGGGAAGGGTGGTGTTGGCAAACTGTTATAATTTAGAGGGGGCGTTACAAAGTTTATGTCATGCAAAGTGGGCGGTGGGCCGTAAAAGATTGGGAATCTATGCTCTACACAAAACAGAAGTTATTAGTCATTTAATGCTTATGGAAATGTTGAGGAGAAGATCAGAGCGCATATGATCCTGTTTGGCGTGAATTATGATCATCTCACTAGTCACTAATATTTGTGTTGCTTTTTTTCTGTTTATGTTGTTCTAATGAAAACTTTGCTGTCCAAATAGTTATATATTTTTATTTATGTTTATTCAGTTCAAATCGTTCTATCTATCTCGTGTATACACATTTTAGCTTCAATTATGTTGTTATAATAATAATAATTTTTATCGTACTGTTATATGTTACATAGGGCCTGCAAGCAATCTCACCATACCGCTCTATCTTGACCAACTTGCTCAATATCCTCCATGGAACTGAGACCGATATTTCCTGCCTCTCTCAGCAAAGTTCGTTTCAGGGTTTCCTTAGGTCGTCCTCTCTTTCTTGAACCCTTTGCATCCCCCTTCAATGCCTGCTTTGATATTATTTGATCATTTCTTCTCAAGGTGTGTCCATCTCCATCTTCTCCTTCTTATAACATTTGTTACTTCGTTGTTACTAGGTTGTTGTAGATGTGTCTTATTTATTAACCTGCAAACTCATAGAAGACATCAACACAAGAGTAAAATATCAGAATCATTTTCCAAGTCTACAGGTGTGTAACCGGCACTGCAGATGCTTGTTCTTGATAGTACTTACCATTTTCACGGCCACGATTTTTGTATCCCAGTATGTGATTTCAGACTCAAACTCAGATGTGATGCTTAGAGCTGCCAGCGATACAAGACACTCAAGGCATGTTGGATTTGATAGTTGAGTGAAAGTAGTTAAAGTATGTAGTGCAGCAGTAAAAGTAGCAAAAGTATATTGCTGTGCAAAAATAGTTATAGTTCATGGTTGTCTGAAAGTAGGTAAGTTTTATGGTTGGGTGCATGTAGTTTAAGTTTGGGATTGAGTGAAAGTAGTTACATTGTATTATTCAGTGAAAGTAGTTTACATTTATGACCGAGTGAAAGTAGTTACATTGTATTATTCAGTGAAAGTAGTTTACATTTATGACCGAGTGAAAGTAGTTACATTGTATTATTCAGTGAAAGTGATTGAGTGAAAGTAGTTTAAGTTTATGATTGAGTGAAAGTAGTTTATGATTATGATTGAGTGAAAGTAGTTTAAGTTTATGATTGAGTGAAAGTAGTTAAGGTTTATGATTGAGTGAAAGTAATTTAAATTTATGATTGAGTGAAAGTAGTTAATGTATAAGTCTAAGAGAAAATAGATACATTTTATGGCCGACTGAAACTAAAAATGCATGGTTGAGTAAAAGTTGTACAAATCTGGGATTGGGTGAAAGTAGTTGATGTATGTGGATATGGAAAAGTAGTTGATGTATGTGGATGTGGGAAAGTAATTAATGTATGTGGATATGGAAAAGTAGTTAATGTATGTGGATATGGAAAGTAGTTAATGTATGTGGATATGGGAAAGTAGTTGATGTATGTGGATGTGGGAAAGTAATTAATGTATGTGGATGTGAGAAAGTAGTTAATGTATGTGGATATGGAAAAGTAGTTAATGTATGTGGATATGGAAAGTAGTTAATGTATGTGGATATGGAAAAGTAGTTAATGTATGTGGATATGGGAAAGTAGTTAATGTATGTGGATATGGGAAAGTAGTTAATGTATGTGGATATGAAAAGTAGTTAATGTATGTGGATATGGAAAGTAGTTAATGTATGTGGATATGGAAAGTAGTTAATGTATGTGGATATGGGAAAGTAGTTAATGTATGTGGATATGAGAAAGTAATTAATGTATGTGGATGTGAGAAAGTAATTAATGTATGTGGATGTGAGAAAGTAATTAATGTATGTGGATGTGGGAAAGTAATTAATGTATGTGGATATGGGAAAGTAGTTAATGTATGTGGATATGGGAAAGTAGTTAATGTATGTGGATATGGAAAAGTAGTTAATGTATGTGGATATGGGAAAGTAGTTAATGTATGTGGATATGGGAAAGTAGTTAATGTATGTGGATATGAAAAGTAGTTAATGTATGTGGATATGGAAAGTAGTTAATGTATGTGGATATGGAAAGTAGTTAACATATGTGGATATGAGAAAGTAATTAATGTATGTGGATATGAGAAAGTAATTAATGTATGTGGATGTGTGAAAGTAATTAATGTATGTGGATGTGAGAAAGTAATTAATGTATGTGGATGTGGGAAAGTAGTTAATGTATGTGGATGTGGGAAAGTAATTAATGTATGTGGATGTGAGAAAGTAATTAATGTATGTGGATATGGAAAAGTAGTTAATGTATGTGGATATGGAAAGTAGTTAATGTATGTGGATATGGGAAAGTAGTTAATGTATGTGGATGTGGAAAGTAATTAATGTATGTGGATGTGAGAAAGTAATTAATGTATGTGGATGTGGGAAAGTAATTAATGTATGTGGATGTGAGAAAGTAATTAATGTATGTGGATATGGAAAAGTAGTTAATGTATGTGGATATGGAAAGTAGTTAATGTATGTGGATATGGGAAAGTAATTAATGTATGTGGATGTGGAAAAGTAGTTAATGTATGTGGATATGGGAAAGTAGTTAATGTATGTGGATATGAGAAAGTAATTAATGTATGTGGATATGGAAAAGTAGTTAATGTATGTGGATATGGAAAAGTAGTTAATGTATGTGGATATGGAAAGTAGTTAATGTATGTGGATATGGAAAGTAGTTAATGTATGTGGATATGGAAAGTAGTTAATGTATGTGGATATGGAAAAGTAGTTAATGTATGTGGATATGAGAAAGTAATTAATGTATGTGGATATGGAAAAGTAGTTAATGTATGTGGATATGGAAAAGTAGTTAATGTATGTGGATATGGAAAGTAGTTAATGTATGTGGATATGGGAAAGTAGTTAATGTATGTGGATATGGGAAAGTAGTTAATGTATGTGGATATGGAAAAGTAGTTAATGTATGTGGATATGGAAAAGTAGTTAATGTATGTGGATGTGGGAAAGTAGTTAATGTATGTGGATATGGGAAAGTAGTTAATGTATGTGGATATGAGAAAGTAATTAATGTATGTGGATATGGAAAAGTAGTTAATGTATGTGGATATGGAAAAGTAGTTAATGTATGTGGATATGGAAAGTAGTTAATGTATGTGGATATGGAAAGTAGTTAATGTATGTGGATATGGAAAGTAGTTAATGTATGTGGATATGGAAAAGTAGTTAATGTATGTGGATATGAGAAAGTAATTAATGTATGTGGATATGGAAAAGTAGTTAATGTATGTGGATATGGAAAAGTAGTTAATGTATGTGGATATGGAAAGTAGTTAATGTATGTGGATATGGAAAGTAGTTAATGTATGTGGATATGGGAAAGTAGTTAATGTATGTGGATATGGAAAAGTAGTTAATGTATGTGGATATGGAAAAGTAGTTAATGTATGTGGATATGGAAAGTAGTTAATGTATGTGGATATGGGAAAGTAGTTAATGTATGTGGATATGGGAAAGTAGTTAATGTATGTGGATGGAAAAGTAGTTAATGTATGTGGATATGGAAAAGTAGTTAATGTATGTGGATATGGAAAAGTAGTTAATGTATGTGGATGTGAGAAAGTAGTTAATGTATGGATATGGAAAAGTAGTTAATGTATGTGGATATGGAAAAGTAGTTAATGTATGTGGATATGGAAAAGTAGTTAATGTATGTGGATATGGAAAAGTAGTTAATGTATGTGGATATGGAAAAGTAGTTAATGTATGTGGATATGGAAAAGTAGTTAATGTATGTGGATATGGAAAAGTAGTTAATGTATGTGGATATGGGAAAGTAGTTAATGTATGTGGATATGGGAAAGTAGTTAATGTATGTGGATATGGAAAAGTAGTTAATGTATGTGGATGTGAGAAAGTAGTTAATGTATGTGGATATGGAAAAGTAGTTAATGTATGTGGATATGGGAAAGTAGTTAATGTATGTGGATATGAGAAAGTAGTTAATGTATGTGGATATGGGAAAGTAGTTAATGTATGTGGATATGGAAAGTAGTTAATGTATGTGGATATGGAAAAGTAGTTAATGTATGTGGATATGGAAAAGTAGTTAATGTATGTGGATATGGAAAAGTAGTTAATGTATGTGGATGTGAGAAAGTAGTTAATGTATGTGGATATGGAAAAGTAGTTAATGTATGTGGATATGGGAAAGTAGTTAATGTATGTGGATATGGGAAAGTAGTTAATGTATGTGGATATGGAAAAGTAGTTAATGTATGTGGATATGGAAAAGTAGTTAATGTATGTGGATGTGAGAAAGTAGTTAATGTATGTGGATATGGAAAAGTAGTTAATGTATGTGGATATGGGAAAGTAGCAAATATTTATAGATGAACAAAAGTAATTAAAGTTTGTGTTTGAATTAATGTACATCTGAATGAAAATAGTTAAAGTCTTTGGTTGAAAGAAAAGTAATTATATTTGGTACTCTGTTATCTATTATTTGGTTATATATAGATTACATGCACTAGCAATCAAGTTAACATGTCCTCATCAAATTTTGTTATACTGAGTAGAACTTTGCCACACTACGTCTTTCGAATTTCTCTCTATCATAGGTTATGCGGCCATCATGCTTAAATCATTAGTTACTTCCTATATCCACTTTCTCTTTCAACTTCCTCTTATATTTGTCTAGATGCTGTCTTCCATAATGGTCTTCTTTAACTCTTTGTGTCGTTTCATATGTTGTCGAAAATATTTCAGTTTTGTCATTCTTATTTGTAGCATCAATTATTTTCTTTGATTGTGATTCTGTCTGGATAGATCTATTTGTTTTCTTCTCTGTCCATGATATACAGAGCGCCCTTGTGTTGCCGGGGCCTACAAGGGAGGTAAGGAATACTAACACTGCGACCTACAAGACATTTCGTAAGAGGCAACTAAGGTAGTAGCCTAGGGAAGCTACAGTAGTAAATAACAAGCGTCACAAAAATCGTGTATGCTGGCCTACTTGTAGGTGCATAGCTGGCACAACGTACAATCGCTCTTCGGTTCAGATCACATACAAATTCACAAAGAGTGGTTAACAAGTGGTCGATATAGAGTGATTGAAGAAGTAGAAAAAGATATACCAAGGATTCTTCTGTAACATTTATATTCAAAATCAAGGTATATGCATTTCCATCATCATCATTGGCCTCTTTGTCTCAGGAGACAATAGGTGTTGCGTCACGTAGTATGTTATGTGCTGAATCACAATCATGTGGCTGTAATGGCCTATTCTGGAGTGGCAATCCTTGCCACAGTTGCTGCAGGTAAAACTGGAGACTAGAGCCGATGCATGGGATGTTCTCTCTGCTCTCTGTGCTCTCTTTGCCTCCACATGTGATGTTGTTTTCTTCTTTTCTTTTTGAGCCGCCCCTCACTGCCGCTCGCCATGTTTGCCTGTCTTTGACCAGCCGCTCCCAATGTATTTTGTCTATGCCGCATGAAGTTAGATCACGCTTGCAGGTGTCAATGAAGCGTAATAATGGGTACCCATGCTGTCTAGCACCAGATGCGAGTTGACCATATAGAATGTTCTTTGGGATTCTATCATCGCTCATACGGCACACGTGTCCCAGCCATCTGAGACGTCGCTGACTCAGTAAAGTGTGCATGCTTGGAATGCCAGCACTGTTCAGGACTTCTATATTGGAGATGTGATCTTGCCATCGGATGTTGTATATTCGCCTGAGACAGCGCATGTGGAAGGTGTTGAGGCGATATTCTTGTCTAGCATATGTGGTCCATGTCTCACTACCATACAGTAGAGTGCTGAGAACACAAGCTTTATATACTTGTGTCTTGGTGTTTCTTGTGAGTGCCCTGTTTTCCCATACACGCTTTGCTAATTTAAACATAGCAGTGGAGGCCTTCCCAATGCGACTACTAATTTCATCATCGAGGGAAAGGTTGCTGCTGATGACAGAGCCAAGGTATTTATTTCCACTGCCTTGTTAAATGTACATGTTTCACATCCATACGTTGCCACTGAGAATATTCATGTTCTTAGTATTCTAATCTTAATAAACTATACTGCGTAAAGCATACTAACTAAATCAAATTGAAGTGTAAATTTTCGTGTCCTCGAAAAAGACACTGGTGGAGACGTAGAAATGCCACAGAATAATCATCAGAGGAAAATTAAAATAATTGTCGATCAAAGACCATTTGGATAGTTTAGTTTAGTTTAGTAGTCGGATCATAATCATTGCACGTCGAACAAATTAGTCCATAAGTGCTCCGATCTCTCCCTCAGTATGTCCCTCAGCGTGTGGCGACTAACGACACCGGTTCTTTGTTGGTTTACAATTCTTCTTTGTCTGCCAGCATAGCGTTCTTGTCGAGCTACACCACACTTAACTTTGAGTTCTTGCAGTCTGGTTAGAGTTGTAGATTCACCGCTATTACGTGAATCATGTACACGTCCTTTCTCCCTTAAGGAATTTATAATATCAGCCTGGTCCATTGCTTGCCCGCTTTGTACAGCAGCCATACCTACAAGCCTATTCGCACTTTCATTCCCCTTACACCTGCATGCCCTGGCACAAAAATAAAAGTGATCTTTGTCAGCTTAGACCTCCCCAGCGCCATCCAATGTTTCATAGTCCATCCTGTTTCAATCTTCCTGAGCATACTCATTGAGTCACTGAGAACACATGCATGGATAACAGTCTGTGATTCCAGCCAAACCATCGCTTTTAGTAGACCATTTGGATGAGATCAGCAACTAGAAACGTTGTGTTTCTATGGCCAATTTGACGTTGCTTCATTCTAATTTTTCTTCTCTGTTGTTGCTTGCAGTTTATGTTTCTCGAGAGCTTTTCATGCATGTCTAGCATTCGTTTCACAATTTATAACTAATTTCAATAGAATTGAAAATCTTGCAGTGAATAATAGCATGATTCGTTTGGTTTGACTCGCTTTTTCTTGCCCAGCTGGTTTGAAGTACTGCACTGTGCTAAATGTTAGTTTGAAGTACCGCACTGTGATAAATGTTAGTTTGAAGTACCGCACTGTTATAAATGTTAGTTTGATGTACTGTACCGCACTGCTATAAATGTTGATTTGAAGTATTACACTGTACTGTGATAAATGTTGGCTTAAGTACTACATTGTACTGTGCTAGATGTTGGTCTGAAGTACTGTACCTACTACATTGTACTGTGCTAATTGTTTGTCTGAAGTAATGTACCTACTACACTTTACTGTGCTAGATGTTGGTTTCTTGAATACATTCTTAGCTTGTACCAAATTATTTATATTTTACATTACCTTGCAGTGATTATTACACATTAATTGATACATCTTGTCAATACTATCAGGATATCAGAGCTTGTGCAACAAGATGTAGATATTGCACATCAAGAGGTCGACCTGGCGGGAATAAATCATGCAAATGACAATACTGACTCCCCAATATTTAGCCCCTTTACAACTCTACATATTGACAGTCAGATCCAGTCGCCACAACAGCTCCACAACAATCGCATAGCATTATCAAACACAAATCGTTCATACTCAATTGTACAGGAATACAAGCTTTGGAAGGAAAATAAAGAGGGTTTACATTTAGCAGAAACAGTATCTCCTACATTTGGCAACACAGACGTCAAGGAAATATCAGATATTACCCTTCACATTGCTTCCACATTGACTAGTATTTCATTACAAAAGAACAACAATTTAGGGAAGAATGCATTTGAGCAACAATCTAAGACTGTATTAAAGAAAAACAATGCAGAAATATCAACCTTCTTTAATTTAACATCAAGATCCCAATCAGATAAAAGTCAAGAAACACCGCAAGAAAAAGTTGCTAATCTGAAAGACATGAAATTAATTCAGGCAAATATTTCACAAAAGTATTTAATCTATTTATGCGATCACACAGTCTATTGTTACGGACTGGGAGATAGACAAAGAGGAATAGTTGGAGTTTATATGCTAGCTGTAGTAACTGGTCGAAAGTTTGGTGTTATCATGACATCACCGTCAAACCTGACAGAGTTCTATAAGCCAAATATGGTTAACTGGAAGATCGAGGCATCAGAGCTCAAGGGAAGATCTTTCATTGAAATAGATGTGAGTATAGTCTTAGTTATATAGATAAACACAAACGCAAACAGATGCGCACATACATACGCAAGCACACACACACACGCGTACATATATATTAATGAATGTCTGTTTATAAGAATGTGTGTTGTTTACCTGCAGCGTGGCTCCCAGCAACATAAGGCCGACTAGCTCAGAGTGAAAATCTAAAATTACTGTTAAATGGGAGACTGGTTTATGTATATGTTTGATAGAACACTGTGAGGTTTTTTGTATTGATATTCTTCAACTTTTAATCTAACTTGTAACATAATATAACCTTGATTTAGCATGTTGCGTTATTTTTAAAATCAATTAGTCTTTATACAAGAATACTGAAATACGAGGATCATGCAACGGTTGTGGTCTTATTTTCTATAATTTGTACCTGATCCCGCCGGCCTTATGTTTTCGGAGGTGCCAACCTGCAGATACAAGCATGTCCTTTTTGTGTAGCAGGGAATATGATACCAGATTTTCCATTGCTTTATTCTTAGTCCCAAGCTTCAACTAAGCACGTATTTACAATAAAGCAAAGGGGTAACAATATACCAGGTCTGTGGGCGTATAATAACAGACCAGATATATTAGCAAGGAGACTTTTCCTTAACTAGAAGTAAATTTATGCCCTGTTTTCTTTCTCCTGCAGTCAACTTGAGGTTAATTGTATTCTTGTTTTCTAGAAATTCCATAGGTCACAAATATCAATTAGGGGGTTTCCTAAGCAACAACCAGATTTGACCGTGAGAATGGACTAACAGGACAATGACTGATTTGGAAACAAAGAAAATTGCCAGTGGTTAAATAGAATGCTTTTTGTAGATTAGACACACTTCACAGAGACAGAGGGACAGAGAGGTACCCATGGACAGGCAGTGAGGGTAGTCGATTTCTCGTTTCAGACAGAGGAACAGAGAGTAGGTAGTCTGAAATAAGCAATAACAACAGTCAGAAAGAGTGAAGATACACTTCATAGACACAACTTCACACGCACTTGAGAGACGCATTCGGACAGAGACAGAGGGACAGAGAGGTACCCAGGGACAGGCAGTGAGGGTAGTCGATTTCTCATTCAGACCCAGGGACAGAGAGCAGGTAGTCTGAGTCACAGAGACAGTTACAGACAGAAAGAATCAACAAGTCAAGGAGTGTAGTCTAGCATAAGCGACTCACAGAGTTATCGACAAGAACTTAGTAGATAGTAACAAGAATTATAGAGCAGAACAACTCTGCTGCGAGTTATAAGCGGAATAGAGAACGAGGCAGTAGAATTGAACTGAGTTGCAGACAGAGAGAGCCTAAGAGTGTGAAATCAGATAGATAACAAAAAAAATCAATACGCATATCCCAACAGAACTGCCGACATAGAGTGTTGTCTAACTAAGACGTAGATGTAGAACTCCACGGAGATTTTTGACCAAATCAGAGAGAGTTACTGTTCAGAATTGGTGAACCGGTTACATTAGAACCGGAGGACTAGTTTTCAGAGTTAGAAAACTAGGCGGCAGAGCTAAACTAAAGGGTAGGGCCAGACCCGACGGAGAGGCTATAACAGTATATGAGAGAGAGATGTCAGCCATTTTTCAGAATACATTATTTTAACCAGTTAGCAGAGACATTTCGTGTATACTATTAGGACAGCAACCCTAGCTAGAAAGCGGTATAACGTATTGTGACTGAACAAGTATTTATTCTAAGGACATCGCAAGCAAGGTAGAGTTGAACTGTGAACATTTTTAGAGATAGAATGTCAGGGTATTAGATATCACTTAGGGAAGATTGACAATATTAGTTAGTAGGTATATTTTTTCAGCTATGTGCATTGTTATGCGTTTTGAATTGTTGATTTTCTTTTCAGGATTTTCTTTTTTTTGGGGATAATTTGATGTGTGTGCTATTATTTTGAACATAGATGAGATATTTAAGTAAGTAAATATAAAGAAATAAAAGTTGAGAATCAGGTTTGATTCTCACATAGATGTACGACGTACTTGACGGCCATTTCATTTATTTGTAGTCTATGTACGTAGTTGTGGATGGTGTTGATAGTAGTTGTAATGAGAGACTGAACAATATTGTAGCGCATACACGCACTATTACATTTGTTGCCGTTGACCCAGGAAAGATCACTATTACATATTGGTGCCGTGACCGAGGATAAAAGAATAACAGAATACAGAAGAAGAATATATAGTGTAGGAACCCTCACTATTACATAGCTGGTTTCCGTGACACAGGATTCAGTAGCGAGGCCCCCACTATTACATAGATTGGAGCCGTGTCCAAGAATATTAGTAGAGATCACAAGCCTTACACTATTACATTTGTACGTTCATTGATTTCCAGTCATGTACGTCTATATTCATATGTAAATATATATACGTATAGTAGTCCAACTTTTAGCCTCTCACAATGCAACCATGTTTATTTAGCCTAATATATTTATATAGGTATGGATTGATTGATTGATTGATAGATTGATTGATATATTGATTGATATGACCAATAGATCATCAATAGATCACCAAATAGATTATCACTGCACTTCGGTGAGTAACCATGCGTGCTCCGATTTCTGACTTACACAGGAAGATCTCAAGCTGCAATGCGCGAACTCCTTAAAACCGGCCAGTGTCTTCGATACAATTTTGAAGATGGTAAAGATACTTTTGAAGGAATTTTATTTTTATCTTTTCCAATGAATTTTGCACGGACAGCAGCTCTTCTCGATTTTGAACTGTCACGGGTTCTGTTACGTGCTCAAATTGAATACGGGACATATTTGTATCGTCCGTCTCCGATATTATTAAAAACTCGATCTCACCTACACTGAGATTATGAGGGATCTTTAAAAAATATCTAGATGGTTCCACGATGGAGCGAGCCTGGTATCTTTGGCACTAGAGACGAGCATAGAACGTTTACGCCGCAGAGATCACTGAAAGGATCAAAGAATCTCAAAGAATGAATGAAGTGAAAGGCAAAGGGACTAAGCAAGAACGAATTCCCTCGGGAAATCCTGAAGCGGACTTTACTAAGACGAGAAAAATCAGATTCAATTTCATGGACTGTACGAAATTCCCAGGATAGAGTGGTATGAAGAGATTGCTTGCAAGCAGACCCTATGTAAATTATCATCATCATTGGCCTCTTTGTCTCAGGAAACAATAGGTTTTGCGTCAGGTAGATTGTTCTGCCCTGAATCACAACATCTCTTGTGGCTGTAATGGCCTAATATGGAGTGGCAATCCTTATCTCAGTTGGTGTAGGTAAAACCGTAGACTGGAGCTGATACATATGATGTTCTCTCTGCTCTGATATATATATACGAGGCATGTTCAAATGAAAACGGGACTTGTGGATTTATTTAAAAAGTATCATACGCAAATTAACAGTTTCAACGGAATTAAACAAAGCATCCACTTGTGAATAAGAATGCACATGGGTTCATCAGAAAAAATCTCCGTATGCATTTAGGCAAGCATCCCACTGTTTAGGTAGACGTCGAATGCCGTCCGAGAAAAAGGTGCGTGGCTGCTCACTGAACCATGTGGTCACCGCTGTCTTCACGTCTGCGTCGCTGTTGAATCGCTGTCCCTTTAGTGCTTTCTTCAACGGTCCGAACAAATGGAAATCACACGGGGACAAATCAGGACTATAGGCTGGATGATGAAGAATTTCCCAATTCTTCTTTGCCAATGTTTCCTGCACAATTTTTGCGAGGTGCGGACGAGCGTTGTCGTGGAGAAGAATCACACCTTGAGAAAGCTTGCCTGGTCGCTTAGCCTTTGATGGCCTTATGCAGCTTGTCTAAAGTGTCTTTATAATGGGCGGCATTGATGTTGACACTAGGTTCCTTAAAATCGTCAACAAAAGCCCTTCATGGTCAAAAAATCCGGTCACCATAACCTTCCCAGCAGAAACCTGTGTCTTGAATTTTTTGGGTTGTGGTGAACCTGGATGTTTCCATTGCATGCTGTCAATTTTGCTGCTCGGTTCATAGTGGTGGCACCACGATTCATCACCTGCCACAATGCTCAACAGAAATGCATCACCCTCTGTCCTGTAACGCATCAAGTGGTTCAAACTCCACCCCATCCGTTCTTCCTTATGGTGGTCAGTCAACATCCGTGGGACCCACTGTGAACACACCTTCCGATAGTTCAAATTTCTTCCGAACAACCATGTGGGCTGTCCCAATTGACATATGGAATTCTTCTGCAAGCGAACGAATGCTCGGACGACGGTCAGTCAGTACTGCTTTATCAAGCAAGGCTATGGCTTCTTCTGTTGCAACAATATGCGCCTGACCTGGCCGTGCAAGATCTGCTGACAACGCTCGTCCGCACGTCGCAAAAATTGTGCAGGAAACATTGGCAAAGAAGAATTGGGAAGTTCTTCATCATCCAGCCTATAGTCCTGATTTGTCCCCGTGTGATTTCCATTTGTTCGGACCGTTGAAGAAAGCACTAAAGGGACAGCGATTCAACAGCGACGCAGACGTGAAGACAGCGGTGACCACATGGTTCAGTGAGCAGCCACGCACCTTTTTCTCGGACGGCATTCGACGTCTACCTAAACAGTGGGATGCTTGCCTAAATGCATACGGAGATTTTTCTGATGAACCCAGGTGCATTCTTATTCACAAGTGGTTGCTTTGTTTAATTCTGTTGAAACTGTTAATTTGCGTATGATACTTTTTAAATAAATCCACAAGTCCGTTTTCATTTGAACACGCCTCGTATATGTGTAACTTTTAACGGTACGAAAGGAGTGTAAGAATAATAATGTAATATATAGGGGCGAGATATATTACTCTCTCTGCGCGCGAGCGCGATCACGCCAAACCGATGTACCAGATCTCCACATAAATTCTATTGATGTGGAAATCTGATTCATGCAGTCTTATCATTGGTGTGTTTTACGTCACATCTTCAGCACCATTTGGAGATTTTGTGCTTATCCTTCGGCGATGTGTCCGGTTTCAGCCAGCGTTTACTCGGTTATCTCTCCGTTCTGTAGCCATCTAGTGTTTTTTTACGGTGTGGGGTAGCTAGCCCTCTTCTAACCTCCTTAGTCACCTCTTACGACATGCGTGGCAGGTAACAGTGATTCTATTCTTTACACCTCAATTTGGGCCCCGGTAACCACTCGAGCGAGATATATATTACATAACCTTAGTACATGTATATTTCTTTTAAAATAAATATATTTGTGTTTGTTTATGCATGTTCAATTATGTATATATAAGTTTATTCTATTCGTATTCCTGATGTTACTATCCCCGAAACTAGCTACAGTAGACCTACAGTGAGCTCGGTAATGTTGCAAGATTTTAAAATATGTCAAAGTCTCACTATAGAAAAACTGTAATACGTGCATCACTTCTTTTGAAACAGTTTCTAAGACCTAAATGTACGGCGCAGTCGTTCAAGCGTTCAAGAATTGCTGGTGCGAATAAAAAGCTTGCTGTTTAAAAGAATATAAATATCAACAACTAATTGTGTGTCCGACATAGTGTGTTCAGCAGAGAAGCGTATGTGTTAGAATTAGACTGGTTAATCTCACACGGCGGTAGTATCGAGTTGTTGTAACTATATTCTTCCTGTAGCTAAGCCCGTGCTTTACCTTCCGATGCTCGTAGGTTCGAATCCGAACACGCCTTTCTGTTCACGAGTGAATTATTGTTACCAGGGACTCCTAAGATTGTTGACAGAGCTACGGAGTTTTGTTTTGTGTAATATTCATCGTCAGGTGGCCCTGGCCATTTCTGCGGAGAGGGACCGAGCCATTTGGGATAAATCCCGGCGCAATGAAACCAATCATTACACCTTTCTTTCTTTTCTTCCAGCGCTTTCAGACATCAATGGGTGTACTTCTAAAGTAGTTAGTGGTCAACTGGAGTCTGTGTACATCTTCATACAGTTTGTATTGGACGGGCATCAATGGGTATACTTCTAAAGTAGTTAGTGATCAACTGGAGTCTGTGTATCTTCAAATAGCTTGTCTTGGACTGACATGGAGGTTGGCCCGCGTGTTGACATTGGTGTTTCTTCTCCTCATTGTATGTTGGACACTCTTGCAGGTTGTGTGTTCTGTCATCTTGATGGTTCCAAATATGTATATGTCAGTAGGATCTATCGTGTACTTGTTAAATAGATGGTACCTCAGTCTATTGTTCCCAGTTCATAGCCGGAAGATGACAACCTGTTCTTCTCTATTGAGTTAGTAGTAGACATCATATTTGTGTTGACCTACGGAATATATCCCCCCATTTGTTCTTGTAAGCCATTTTTATCAGTGCTTTCACTTCCTCATATGTCATACTTGTATCTGTCCGTGGTAGTCTGCTGCCTGCCTGTGACATTATGTCCGATGTCTTGTTAACAGGTATACCGCAGTGTGATGGTATCCACTGTATCACTTCTCTTTGTTAAATAAAATATATTAAACTAAACTAAGATAAAGAAGAATGTCAAACAATAGCAGAGTTCAACATGTGAACTTATCTGAATAATAGCAGAGTTCATCGCGTGAACTTATCTGAATAATAGCAGAGTTCAACACGTGAACTTATCTGAATAAATGAATACTTTAAGTGATCACAGAAGAAGTATAAGATATTCTTCTTCTTCTTTGCGTTCGTTCTTTACGACCAATATTAATCACTCTTTGTGATATGTTTGACCTTTGCCAAGAACGTGTTTACGTTGCACATTGGTTTGGTAGACCCCTAAATGCATAGCCTTCTACAAGTTTAGGACACATGTATCCGATTTCGGCCAAATCTCCATAGTTGCCTCTTACGACATGCGTGGCAGTTAACAGTGGTTCTATTCTTTACACCCCAAATTTGGGCTCGGTAACCACTCGGGCGGAAGAAGTATAAGATGTTTTTGAATTTGATTGATATGACCATCATCATTGCACTTTGGTGGGAAACCAATCATGTGTGCTCCGATCTCTTTCTTACACATGAAGATCTCAGCGGCAGTGCACAAACTCCTCAGCACCGGCGAGGGTCATCGATGTAATTTAGAGAAGATGGTGCAAATATTTTGTAGGAATTTTATTAATTAATATTTTTAATGAATTTTGCCCATGCAACGGCTTTACAGCCTGCTCTTCTTGATTTTGAACTGCAAATATAAGATGAGTTTCTACAAAACATAAGTAAAGTTTATGTTATAGTTTGAGATGTTATAGCTTGCTAGCGAGAGTTGGAAAATGATTAAAGATATAGAAAGCAAGTTGAATGCATTTGAAAATAGATGTCTGCGAAAAATAATGAATATAAAATGGAATGAATTCAGGAGAAGTGATGAAATCAGAGATATGTCTGGTCAACCACTAGTGACAACTGTTATAAGAAAGAGAAGATGGAGATATGTTGGGCACACCTTGATGAGAAATGATCAACGAATATCAAAGCAGGCATTGAAGTGGATGCAAAGGGTTCAAGAAAGAGAGGTCGACCTAAGGAGACTCTGAAACGAACTTTGCTGAGAGAGGCAGGAAATATCGGTCAGTTCCATGGATGAGATTGAGCGAGTTGCCCGGGATAGAGCGGTATGGAGAAATTACTTGCAGGCCCTATGTAACGTATAACGGTACGAGAGGAATTATTATAGCTTGCGATGTTTGATCCACATGTGAATATTTGTGTAGTACTAGCAGTATGGTTTCGGTGTTGTGTGAAATGTAACAGAGCAGAACGATATTCATTCCTTCATTACATTTACTTGAATAAAATCCTCTTCTATTCACGAATACAGGTTTTAGGACCAAAAGTAGATCTACACCTCGACAAAATAGACTTCAACGCTGAATATCCACAAGATGTGGTCTACATTAGAACCAATCAAAAACTGTACTACGAAACATTAAGAAATCCACTTTACATTAGTAAATTTCCAAAATGGGCACACGTTCATCAGTGGCGTTTATTCCAAGTGGCATGGTTGCGGCTGATGACTCCAACACAATCACTTCGTCAGGAACTAAACACTGTTCTTCTGCACATCGTCAAGGATATGAAATCTGAGTTCAATGCATGGAAACAGCTCAGCAACACAGGATGCTGTACAAGAAAGACATTATGTAATGGTATTCAATGTCCGAATAGTTTCTCATTAGATATTTCAGAAACTAATGATCAGATTTTTAGTCAAAACAGATGTGTTAATATTCTGAAGCTGAAATTTGCTGGTAGGTTTGAATCTACACAATTCGAGAACTACGCTAACAATTTTTGTAAAGATACATTATCTGTGATTGAACCTAGAATAAGTGAAGATACTATTAACAGGTTGCAAGGTTATGATGTGGTTGATATGAACATGGTCTGTGCTCACATACGGTTAGGAAGAAGTAAAACATTTCCGTTTGAGACAGTAACACGAAACAAAGAAGGAGCAGAGACAGCTGTGTGGAGGTTCTTACAACCGTTCTTAAATAGAGGACATCATGTTTACCTAGCTACAGATTCAGATGAGGTAAGTGTAACATATATATATATATATATATATATATATATATATTTATATATATATATATATATATATATATATATATATAAAGTTAGTTAGTTTGTTCCTTTCGTGTCAAAGGCAGAGGTTTTAGATCTCCATGTGATACGGTTCTTTGCTAGCAGTTGGAGATCTTGTATGGTTTTGTATCCCAATAGTTTACTTTCTTGTTGGATTGTTCTTCGGAGAGTGGTCTTTGGTCTTCCACGTTTTCTTTTCCCAACTAGTGACCACATAAGGACTTGTCGATTTAGTCTCTTTTCGTCTGATCAAAGAACATGACCTAAATATTTCCACCTTCGTTTCCTTACAATATTTGATATGGGTTGTTGGTGTGTTCTATCTCTCACTATGTTGTTTGAAACGAAATCACTCCATTTTACTTTTAATAATTTTCGGAGACATTTATTCTCAAAGCTGTCCAGTTTCTTATCAATTTTCTTTGTTGATTTTCAACTTTCACAACCGTAGGTCAGTACAGGAATCACACATGACCTAAACAATTTAACTTTTGTGCATATTCTTGAGATTTTGAGATTGCCAGATATATATATATATATATATATATATATATATATATATATATATATAAACGACTTGACTTATTTCTCTCCGCTTCCCGTGGAGCATAGGGTCTCAACACTTGTTCGCCACTCTTCTCGGTCTCTGTTTGTTCTCTGTATTGTCTCCCAGGATAGTAGAGCACTTTTCCGTTCCTAAACAGACTTCGTCTTCAGGTCAGTTTAGTGCGTCCTCTTTTTCGTTTTTCTTGCGGGTTCCACTCAAGTGCTTGGGTTTGAACAAAATGTTTTTAGTTTCTGTAACTACGTTCTTTTTAAATGGATGGATAGTTAGCCCATCGCACATCCCCCAATCTGGAGGACCAAGAGGCCACATTTAGTTTATAATATATTTAATATATTATATATAAAATAATAATAATTCGTCTCCTACCGATATACGTTACATGGGGCCTGCAAGCAATTTTTCCATATCGATCTATCCTGGGCAACTCGTTCAATCTCCATCATGGAACTGAGACCGATATTTCTTGTCTCTCTCAGCAAAGTTCGTTTCATGGTCTCCCTAGGTTGTCCTCTCTTTCTTGAACCCTTTGCATCCCACTTCAATGCCTGCTTTGATTTTATTTGATCATTTCTTCTCAAGGTATGTCCAACATATCTCCATCTTCTCCTTCTTATAACAGTTGTTACTAGCTGTTGACGACATTTCTCTGATTTCATAACGTCTTCTGATTTCATTCAATTTTATATTCATTATATTTCGCAGACATCTATTTTCAAACGTATTCTACTTGCTTTCTATATCTTTAGTCATTTTCCAACTCTCGCTGTCATATGTTAAGATTGATACAACATTTGAATTGAAAATTCGTAATTTAGTTTTATATATATGTTGGTTTTTTTCATTCGCTATCTATGATTTCAGGCGTAGTCATGGCGTCTTATATCGAGCCTCTGACTGAATTTTGCGTGAAGGTTTGCTTTTTTTATCACTAATGTCCCTCGACATTCAGACGAGCCTTACTCCGACTTCATATGTACTTGTAATTTAGATCTACAAGAAAAGGATCAGTCTCCTGTAATTCAACAGCGCATGCTTCAATGTATTCACAGTTGTCGACTCCTTCTTTTGTATGGTCGTTGACACATACAATAGACCTCAATTCTGTTTTATTAGTTGTAAAGCTCTTCGTTTTCATTGTATTGAGATACAGGTTGTGATCTTCGCTGTTTTAATAAAAAGGGACCTTATCAAATTCTCTATACCATTGTGTGATGTAGATAATAGCACTGTATCGTCAGTATATCTTAAGTCTGGTAACTCGTGACCTCCGATCACCAGAGCGTTATATTTTTTCCATCTCTGTAAGTTGTAAATTTATTTCCTAAGAATTATTTACCTATTTGAGATTTTCTTTGTTCCTAAATTATTCTAGAACCTTCATCTGATTCTTTTCTTTAATTATTAGAAGTTAAAAATAATTGTAGGAAAAATATTGCAAAGGTACGTAATCTTGAGTAGCGTCATGTCACAATTAACTTTCTTTGTATTGTTTCCCTTAACGCGAAATTTGAAGTCGCGTACTATTTTAATAAAATGAAATTTTTATTTTTTTAAAATATGATGTTTGTGACAAAGTGAGTCGCAGTAGCGTAGTTGTTAACTCACTACTTAGGATAGTGGTTCGGGTTCAACTCCACAGTGGGCGTGGAATATTTGTAATGTGTGTATAGTTAACCATAGTTCTTCTTATCTTCCACCATTTACTTCTTAATAGATGTGTTGGAGAGGAAATGTAATGATCTTGTGTGTGCTTGCTCTAAGGAACTTTGTAAGATTGTATTATTAAGGCTGTACTTGATGCCGTCGCTTCATCTTTTGCGTGGTCTTTCTCTTGCTCTGTACTCGTTATACTTTTTCAGTGTGACTCTCCGTTGTAGACGATACCAGGGCATTCTTGACAGGTGTCCAAACCATTTAATCTGTTGTTCTTTTACGAATTGAATTAATAATAATAATAATAATAAATTCCTCTCGTACCGTTATACGTTACATAGGGCCTGCAAGTAATTTCTCCATACCACTCTATCCTGGGCAACTCGCTCAATCTCCTCCATGGAACTGAGACCGATATTTCCTGCCTCTCTCAGCAAAGTTCGTTTCAGGGTCTCTTTAGGTCGACCTCTCTTTCTTGAACCCTTTGCATCCCACTTCAATGCCTGCTTTGATATTCGTTGATCATTTCTCCTCAAGGTGTGCCCAACATATCTCCATCTTCTCTTTCTTATAATAGTTGTCACTAGAGTTGCCCAGATATGTCTCTGATTTCATCACTTCTTCTGAATTCATTCCATTTTATATTCATTATTTTTCGCAGACATCTATTTTCAAATGCATTTAACTTGCTTTCTATATCTTTAGTCATTTTCCAACTCTCGCTGGCATATGTTAGGATTGATACAACATTTGAATTGAAAATTCGTAATTTAGTTTTAAGACTATATAACTTGCAGTTCCATATTTTATTTAGACTTTTAAAAGCTGATGTTTCTTTGCCAATTCGTATCATAATTTCTTTTTAACATTTCCTGTGCAATCAAAATTGCTACTTAAATAGGTGAACTGCTCTGTTATTTTTATCATTTTAGATTCCAGTGTGATATCTGCATTACTTGCCATAGGTGTCTTCATTATATTTGTTTTTGCATAGCTTATCTGCAGTCCAACTTGTGATGCTATAGATGACAAGTTGTCTGTTTTTCTTTACATATCTTGGTTGTTTCTACTAAACAAGGCAATATCATCTGCAAAATCCAAATCTTCTAGTTGACTATTTTCTACCCAATCGATGCCAGTTTCGCCCCTTTAACATTTTCGCATCACCCGGTCAATGGCCACTCCAAACAATAGCGGAGATAGAATACAGCCTTGCTTTACTCCGGTTTCAACCATAAACCAGTCGCTGTGTCCACCATCAGTGCGAACTGCATACTGTGAACCATCATAGAGACTCTTAATAATGTTTATTATTTTGTCTGGTATTCCATAGCATCTCAGAATATTCCACATAGAGATTCTGTGTAGACTATCAAAGACTTTTTTAAAATCGATGAAATTTAGTATGAGTGGTTGTTGCTTCTCAATATGTTCCTCCAAAATTAGTCGTAGGGTAATTATTTGGCAGAAAGGGAAAAAATGAATTAAATTACTGGTTTTATAATCAGTCTTCTTCTGATTTCTTCATTTTTAATGTTGTCTCTTATTGTCACACCTGCAGCTCTTCTAAGACACCTCATTTCCGTCGTTATGATTTTCTGCTCATTAGCTGCTTTTATTGGCCATGTTTGACACTGGTAACATAGTGTTGGCCAGAAAATCATTCTTATCAGATTTGCTTTTGTTTTTATCAGTATCTCTTTATGTGACAATAGTGGTGTTTACTGTCCCAGTGCCTGGTTAGTTTGTGTGCATCGATTGCTGATTTCTTTATCAATACTTTCGTCTGCAGTGAGCATTGCAAGTGAATGTGTATGGAGTCATTGGTTTGTTTAATGTCTATGTTCTAGAGTTTTACTGTAAGGTTTTCTGGTTATCTGCTTATTGTCATTGCCTCTGTCTTTATTATATTTATTCTTATGTTGTACTCCTCCCCCTAAGCTCAAATGGTTCTAGAGAGATTCTTCATTCCCTGTAATTAGTACTTGGTCGTCTGCGAATAACAGTTCTGAAATATTGTTTCTTTCCTCTTTTTCTGCTTCTCTACTTGTGTTGTCCATGTATATTATAAACTTCAATGGGGGAGAGTACACATCCTTGTAACCATAGTAGCTGAAGTATAATATGTACAGTTCACTACATCACTACATCTGCAAAAATTAATATGTGAATGGTTAACCACGACTACTGCAGATACTACGTATATAATTAATGACAGTTCTTGCAAATGTTATATGTACAGTTCCCACAGTTGCAACACACGTTGTCTGTATAAGTTATCCATAGTTGCTAGACACATCAGAGCACCACATATTTTTTAAAGCATATTTAGATATATTAATTCATTAAAACTAATATATTTTCTAAGTTCATCACCATCGCAACTACATTGTATGTTTTAAACGTGATCCATTGTAACGGGAAATTTCTGTTCATGTGAGCTGGATTTTTATCAATGTTTGATAGAACACTGTAAGCTTTATTGCAATTTTACATCATGCTATAATTCCATAGTGATTGATTGATGTAAAGTGTTAATAATACTGATATTCCTAAGTGTTAACTTTAATATATGACATAATATAACCTTGTTTTCGCATGTTATGTTGTTTTTAAAATAAATTTATCTTATCTAACATTACTGTAATGAAAGGCTCACTTGGCGTGAGAGGTCTGTTTTCCAAAAGTTTCCACTTAAGCTGAACGGTCTTGTGACAACAGTGGGCTGTAGTTTTAACTACAAACACATACTGTCTCTTGTTTATTCCCAGATGGAAGATGTAGTTGGCTGTTCACTCTTGCCGTTAAGCGTAGGGATGGGAACAGTAATTTGCGTTCTAGGGCCAGATGAGTCGCCCTTGTTGTGTTATATCAGTGTTTATGTAGTGTGGTCTTGATATTGTCTATTCATCTTTTTCGTGGTCTTCCCTTAGCTCTAGTATCCGATCTCTTTTTATTGTATGCTGCTATTGGTGGTTGGTTGTATTTCATTCTCATTAAATGTCCAAACCACTGCATTTGTTGTCTTTCGATGTATTCGGTGCATGAAGTTATGCCTACTCTGCTTCTGATGTCCTCATTTCGTAGTCTGTCTTTCCTGGTGACTCCCACTGCTTTCCTCAAGCATTTCTTTTCACACGTGGTGAGCTTTCTGTGATGTGTTGATGTAAGAGTAAAGAATTAATTTAGCAATATTACGCACTGCCGGCTTGCCAGGCTCGCCACAGTGATGTGTTAGTCACTGAATTGATGACGTTTTCCATAAAACCATATTTACTAACCTATACAATTCTGAATATTACACATTCTACTGTATGTTTCACAATAATCCTTTATAATAAAACGTATGCAAATGTATACAAAATATATATAAAAATATATATGTTTCTTTTAAGGTAGGTCAAGCTAAAGCCCTATTTGGAAATAGAATTCATGTTAGCACTCAGCCAATAGTTCACATTGCTTTGGTACAAGATGGACAGAATAAACGTCAGGGTTTCAGGTACTCAGCCAATAGTTCACATTGCTTTGGTACAAGATGGACAGAATAAACGTCAGGGTTTCAGGTACTCAGCCAATAGTTCACATTGCTTTGGTACAAGATGGACAGAATAAACGTCAGGGTTTCAGGTACTCAGCCAATAGTTCACATTGCTTTGGTACAAGATGGACAGAATAAACGTCAGGGTTTCAGGTACTCAGCCAATAGTTCACATTGCTTTGGTACAAGATGGACAGAATAAACGTCAGGGTTTCAGGTACTCAGCCAATAGTTCACATTGCTTTGGTACAAGATGGACAGAATAAACGTCAGGGTTTCAGGTACTCAGCCAATAGTTCACATTGCTTTGGTACAAGATGGACAGAATAAACGTCAGGGTTTCAGGTACTCAGCCAATAGTTCACATTGCTTTGGTACAAGATGGACAGAATAAACGTCAGGGTTTCAGGTACTCAGCCAATAGTTCACATTGCTTTGGTACAAGATGGACAGAATAAACGTCAGGGTTTCAGGTACTCAGCCAATAGTTCACATTGCTTTGGTACAAGATGGACAGAATAAACGTCAGGGTTTCAGGTACTCAGCCAATAGTTCACATTGCTTTGGTACAAGATGGACAGAATAAACGTCAGGGTTTCAGGTACTCAGCCAATAGTTCACATTGCTTTGGTACAAGATGGACAGAATAAACGTCAGGGTTTCAGGTACTCAGCCAATAGTTCACATTGCTTTGGTACAAGATGGACAGAATAAACGTCAGGGTTTCAGGTACTCAGCCAATAGTTCACATTGCTTTGGTACAAGATGGACAGAATAAACGTCAGGGTTTCAGGTACTCAGCCAATAGTTCACATTGCTTTGGTACAAGATGGACAGAATAAACGTCAGGGTTTCAGGTAAAGTAAATATCGGACATATACTACAAAACTACCTAATATTTATCCAACTGTGAAATGAACACTGACCGTAAGAGACCTACGTACACATAAAGGTGTTTGGGAATTTCGATATACTATCAGCCATCATCATTCAATAGCTTGTCCTGAGTAGAACTTTGCCACCCTAACAGTCCATTGGAACTTTTCTCTCTCTCTCTCTCTCTCTCTCTTTATCTCTCTAATGGGTCTATGATGCCGTCATTCTCAAACCATCATCCACGTCTTGGATTCGTCTTTTTTGTGGTCTTTCCGTTCTCCCTTTGTCGGGATGCCTACTTCCATAGTGGTCTTTCCCAGCGCATCATGTTTTCTTTATCTATTTATCGTCAACAACAAATGTTCAGAAAACAGAACTTGTTCTGTTTACATTACTAAACAGCAGCTAATGAATACACTTTTAAAGTGTCTCTAAAATACTTCAATATAGACACTTCGTGCTGGAAATCCATTATACAAGAAAGATAGATAGATATAGCGCTGCAATAACGCAAGAGGACATCGTTTAACTGAGAATAATCGTACTGCTGAGGCGTAGAGAAACCGAACTCTGCTAAAAGACAGAACATACAACACCCACATGTCAAACCCTTATCATGTATGCCCCCTTCTGGTAATGGATTGTGTTCTGATTGGACCAAGTCCTCCGTACACCAGGAGTGCAAACACGTCTAAAGTTGCCGTCATCATCTATCGCAAGCTATGATGACATCTATTACTAAACAGCAGAGAGGTGCAACAACGCACGTCTAAAGTTGACGTCATCATCTATCGCAAGCTATGATGACAGCTATTACTAAACAGCAAAGTGCAAAACGTACCTAAGTTGCGTCATCATCTATCGCAAGCTATGATGAAGCTATTACTAAACACAGAGAGGTGCAAAACGCCGTCAGTTGCCGTCATCATCTATCGCAAGCTATGATGACATCTATTATAAACACAGTAAATAATAATAATAATAATAATAATAAATAATAATGGTAAAGAAGAATACGAAAAAAGGTAAAGTAAATGAATCGACAGGTTTCAAACATCGTTAATTTATTCCGAGTTCACAAAACTAACGGAATAGTTTTTTTTTCCAAAAACGACTAAACGTCTTATGTGGTATTAGCTCGTCATATATAATTCTTCATATAATCGATATACATCTCTTCTGACATAATTTAATCAAGATAATGAAACCAAATATCTTCACTTTCTCATTGACAAGAGTTTTATTTGTTCCTTGAAGTTGGTTATTTAATATATTTAGTTTCTCAAAGATATCGGCTAAATAACTCATCAATGTTTTACCATCGACTGTTAGCGGATACTTCATTTCAGGTTTGACCTTATAAAATCACTAAGAGTATCAAATAGTTCCTTAATTCTTTTCAAGCAGTTCCCTTTCGAGAGCAATCTTATTTCAGTGTGAAGTAAAAGTCTCACAGTGTCTGCATAACAATTCAATTGCTCCCCTTAACAAGCAACTTGCCCCCCTGTGGGGTTTGGGCATCACGTTGGGAAACACTGATTTAAAATATTTAGATTGTTATCACAGTGCCATACTCCATCACAAAGTTACAAGTTTAAAACAATGGTTTTTTCCCTCTGGTCTTTTCAGGTTGACACTCATGGAGCAGCTGTTACTAACCACATCCTGCAAAGTTCTAATGGTCAGCTACAGTGGGTTCAGCATGAAAGCGGCACAACTCAGACAAGAAATACAACGCTACGACCACAGTTTATTCATGTACCAAAATGGATCTGTTTTTGGCAAATCTGTCCACTGGTTGCCTTGACAAACAAGCCCTTATTATCTCAAGAATTGTTGCGTAAATCACCCGTGTACTGTTGGGGACCACAAGGGAGGCAAAGAATAGTAACACTGTGACAAACAATGCGACGTAAGAGGCGCCTACGGTAGGAGCCTAGGGAAGCTGCGCTACTAAATAAAAATGTCCCTGAAATCGGATGTGCTGGCTTACTAGTAAGTGCATAACTGGCACAACGTACAAACGCTCTTGTGCTCAGCTCACATACAAATTACAAAGAGTGGTTTAACAAGTACTCGATATGGAGCGTTCAAAGAAGAAGAAGAAGCTACGTAAATAAGACTTGTCGTAGCAAAACAAATTTCTAAAAATGTTATGGGAACATTTTCGTTTGTTATCTTCACAGAAATACATTCCCACTAAAAAGATTTGTTACGCAAATATGTTTGATGAAGTTAAATAATATTTACCAAAAAAGTTTTGTGAATTTGTTCTTTTTTATTTTGTCCTCACACTACTACTGGAAGGTTGCCCGAAGTTGTTGTTAACTGTTAGATTCTCGGGAGAATTCTTAACTAAACATGATTTTTTTTTTAGGCAAAATTGTTGTACAATGGATTTATGTTAAATTATAATTTAAAGAATTTTGTTTTGAACATATAATTTAAAAGAGTCTTGTTACATCCCATGACATCAAAATAACTATACAGTGGATCCCTGGACATTCAAATACACTCGTAAATTATACAGTAGATAGGATAGCCAGAAAGGATCAACACAAGAACAACTAATCACGGCCAGCAACTCTCCACACAGCAAAGCAAATCATAAAGACAACAAATAAAGAAATTTTGCTGAACAGATGGGCCATGGGAGACACGGATATAGAGGTTTACAGACATATGGCCAGCCCTAACCTTAATGACAACATCAACCACCTTACAAGAAGAGATCAGAGCACCATTTTTAGACTCAGAACCCAACACATAACACTTAATCACTTGAACATAATTCAACCACAACACACTCCAGAGTGCCAGCTGTGTGCACATCATCATGAAACCATTCACCACCACTTCTTCAGGTATCAAGTACAAGATGACGTCAGGAAGATCCTCCTTTTTCCAAGGCCAGGCAAATAGAAGACACTATACGAAACAAAAGAACAACTTTAAAACACTACATAGCATTGAGCGAAGTGCAGCTCAAACGCTGCTGGATCATTGAAGAAGAGGAAGAAGAAGAAAGGATATAAGTAAAAATATAATTTAAAGAATTTTTGTGAACATATAATTTAAAAGATGTATGTGAACATATAATTTAAAGACTATGTGAACATATAATTTAAAGACTATGTGAACATATAATTTAAAGACTATGTGAACATATAATTTAAAGACTATGTGAACATATAATCTAAAGACTATGTGAACATATAATCTAAAGACTATGTGAACATATAATTTAAAGACTATGTGAACATATAATTTAAAGACTATGTGAACATATAATTTAAAGACTATGTGAACATATAATTTAAAGACTATGTGAACATATAATTTAAAGACTATGTGAACATATAATTTAAAGACTATGTGAACATATAATTTAAAGACTATGTGAACATATAATTTAAAGACTATGTGAACATATAATTTAAAGACTATGTGAACATATAATCTAAAGACTATGTGAACATATAATTTAAAGACTATGTGAACATATAATTTAAAGACTATGTGAACATATAATTTAAAGAATTTATGGGAACGTATGACTTACTTAACTTATTCCTCTCTGCTCCTAAGGGGGCATAGTGCCTCAACAGGTGTTCGCCACATTTCCCGGTCTCTGATTGTTTTCTTTATGCCCCCGGATAGTGGAACACCCTTTAGTTCATCAGAAGACTTCGTCTTCAGGTCTATATAGAACGTCCTCCGTTTTCCTTGCTGGTTCCACTCACCGTCTTGTCTAGTGACACTCGACTGTGTCTTCCGTAGGGTATGCCCAACTTATCGCTATTTACTCCTCTTAAACTTTATCATCATGGGCTCCTATCCTGTTCTTATCCACAGGTCTGTATTTGTAACTCTATTATACCATCTCACTCTGAGAATCCGTCCAAGTCGTCCGTTGACAAAGGTCTGAATCTTTTTTGTATTTAACTTGGTGACTCGCCACGTTTCCGAGCCATACATCATTACAGATTTCAGGAGAACATATAATCTAATTTATTTATGGGAACCTAAAATCTAACGTCTTTATGTAGCCATATTCGTCCGCCTGCCTAGCGTGTTCGTAGCGCGTTGGACGCGGGTGACAAGCTACCTGTGAGTGCGGGTTCAATTCCGTGGGCTGGCAGAAAAGCCCCAGGTTCTCCAGATTTACGATGTTCGTGGCACCGAACCGAAGGTTTACGATGTCCATAGCAACGAGCCAAAGAGCTGAAAACTCAAGTGCTTCTGGATCGGACAAAAAAACAAGAATACAAGTCAACCTTAGTACACAAACAAAGTGTCTGGGTCGCTTCCCTTGACTATGAATCTTCTTGAACTGGGAGTACTTTTAGCCAACATTGAAGAAAGAGTTGGTTTTTTTAAAACACAAAACAGCTTTAAAGATATGGTTATTCATTAATCATTTTCACTAATTTGCTACCCAAATAAGAGAACTGCTCTGTTATTTTTATCATTTTAGATTCCAGGGTAATATTTGCATTAGTTGTCTTCAATTTATTTGTCTTTTTATCGCTTATCTGCGTTCCAGCTTTGGATGCTATATATGACAAATTGTTTGTTTTTATTTGCAAATCTTGCTTGTTTTTACACCACAAATTAAACCAAACCATTCTCAAGAGAATGAATAAAGCAACAGACAGTACATTCAGACAAGAACAAACAAGTTTAAAGTTTGCATCAAATACTTGAACAGAGCAATGAATAAAAGGATATCGTTTATGTAGTCTTTGTTATAAACATAAATTTGAATATAAGTGTTACAGAAGAGTCCTTCGTATATCTTGGACAGAGAAGAGAACAAATAGATCTATCCAGAAAGAACTCAAAATCAAAGAAAACTGTCTGATGCTACAAATAAGAAAGAGAAAATTGAGATATTTTGGACACATAAAAAGACATGAAGGGCTGGAGAAGAATATCATGGAAGGAAGCATACCTTTCAAAGAGAAGAAGAGGAATACCACGGAAAAGATGGATTCAGGATGTAACTGATGGTTTAAACATGACGCTGCAGAGGCAGAACATCTGTCATATGAGAGAAAAATTCCGGAGGACTATTGGGGTGGCAAAGTTCTGCTCAGGACAAGCTACTTAATGATGATGATGAGTCTTTGTTAACGATTTTGACAGCCTGCAAGAAAGATCTGCGTTATTCATCTTAAGTCAATATGATATTCCACAGAAAATGTGAATGTGATCAAAGCATTATACATATCATTTTGATGCATGATAATTTGTGGCAATCACAAAACGCAAGTCAGACAATGATGTCTATTATGAGCTGCTCCATTCAATCTGGCCATTAACTGTCTGATGAGTTAAGTTAGAAAAGAAGACGTACATGAATTAGATGTACATTTACCTCTGTCCTGGAAGACCTGGACTATGTAGAAGGCATCACTTTTATATTAAATTGGTATGCTGATGCGCAGGTAAAGATAGATAGACTATCAGGAACAATTCAAAAGATGCCACTAAAGATTAATACCGGTTTATTTTAACTAATAAGAAAGAACTAGATATCATAAACCCAATGGAAAAATATGAAGAATAGAAGAAGCTAATGAATTTATTTAATTTGAAATTAAAGTTTCAGCAGAAGTTCTTTAAAAAAAAGAATCTGCTGGCAAAAGGATCCAAAAAAGTAGGTTCCAAGTTGAAACGCATTTGTAGACCAAAAAGACTTTTAAAACAAAACTAAACCCGGAATATATCGAAATAACACTTTCTAAATATTGCTATACAATAAGTAGTGCTGGAACATGAACGCAGATATTATACATACATTAGAGCCATTTTTAAAATAAATGTCTTAGGAGAATCTTGAAATATTGTGGTCTGAAAAGTTCCCAAATGAGGAGATGCAGTAGAATATTAAATGTACATACATTACTGGCAATAAAGATAGGAAGAAAAAAGATGTAGATGTCGTGGTGTGTGGAATACTGCAGGAAACTTTGGCAAGGACATCACTTTGATGTACAGCGGATGGAAGAAGGAGACGCTGTGATTAATGGAAACATGAAAAAAGAACGGCGAAAATGGAAATGAAAAAATGTGGACTGATATGGTTATCCCTAGACAGAAAGTCAACAGACTGGCAGCAACGAGAATTATTTAACAATGCGTTATTTACTATGCCATGTAAAGGATATATATATATATAGAAGTACTACTTGGTTTACTTATCAAATTCTCCACAACATTGACTTCATCATCATCATCATCAGGTGCCGTGACGGCTGGAGTAGGTGATCATGGATCTCCACAAATCTATGTCTTTCGTATTTGCTATAATCTCAGATGTTGAGCTCTTCCGTGTATTTAAGCCAGGCTGTCTAAAATTTTCTCTCTCTCTGTCTTCCTCTGTTTCGTCTCCCTTCGATTTTACCTGTTGTCACAATGTGTTCTAAACCTCCCCTTCTCATCAAATGTCCGAAAAACTGATGGCTTCCTCTTTCTTATATTGACAATACGTTTTCTCTTTACCTTGGCATCATTCAACACGTCCAGATTGTAGCCTTAGCAGTCCATGGGATTCTCATCATTCTTCTGTAAAACCACGTCTCTGTGAACTCCAGAGATGTTTTTATCTGTTTGTTCACCGTTCATATAACAGTGACTTAAACATGATTAATATGTTTTATTGTTATTAAATTACTAATATTTTATTACTTATTAACAATGCATACTGTAAGTAGTAGGAATATATCAAACAAACTGTACTTTTCAAATGTATATGTTAAGTCTTGCAACCCAATATCATAAACATATAAATAAATAACAACAAAAGTTGGCTCGCAATTTGGCAGACAAGACAAATCAAATCTGTGGAATACTTTTCTGAGTGTACACGGAAGATTAAGCCAATGTCTGATGCTTAATTTATATTAAAAATTTGCAGTAGACTGTAAGACAAACACTGGATAATATTATGGAAAAGACTCCCTCAAAGACCTAAGCAGAACAGACCAGGTCATTATATTTCGAATACGCACCGGACACTGCAGACTCAACAAACACTTATTTAGACTAGGAATAAGTCAAACAGCCGCCCGAGTGGTTACCGAGGCCCAAATTCGGGGTGTAAAGAATTGAACCACTGTTGCCTGCCATGCATGTCGTAAGAGGCGACTAAGGAGGTTAGGCTGAAATCGGATGCACGTGTCCTAAACATGTACAAGTCTGTGCGTTTAGGGGGCTACCAAACAAATGTGTAACGTGTACACGTTCTTGCAAAATCAAACATATCACAAAGAGTGATTAAAATTAGTCGTAAAGAACGAACGCAAAGAAGAGGAGAAGAAGTCAAACAGCTCTCTTCCAGTGTCAGCAGGCGGAACAGACACCAGAGCATGTCCTGCAACACTGTCCTCTCTTGGGGTAGTTGAGAAGCAACAAGTGGCCACACTCATCGACTCGAAAACTAAGCTTTGGAGAAACCTGACAGACCTGCTGACTGCCCAGTTTTTGGTCCACGGTAAATTACGCGCATGACTAGAGATCGCTGAAGAAAAAGATATCAAAAATAATTACAGATGAAGAGATATGACATTCTGTTGAAGACCAAAATAATAATAATACTAATAATAATAATGCTTACATCTGCCTCCGCTGGAGCACATGTCGTCAACAAACATATCCCAGTAATTTATGTCTTGCGCTATTCGTTGTAGGCGGTGGCGGCTCGTGATCATTTTTGTTGGTGGGGCCAGACAGAAATTTTCGGAAAAATCATGGTTTCGGTTAGGTTATACTTTAATGTATGAAATAATAAATACACTTTACATCTTATTTTTTTGGGGGCACTGCCCCACTGGCACTTAATGACGTGCCGCCACTGGTTGTAGGCTATTCCGTGCTTTTTTAGATTCATGTAATATCCGTTTCTAGTTTTTTTTTTCCGTAAGTTTTTCTTCTTACTCTGTTTCTCTTTACCTGTTGAATAATACCCCGGATCACGTGATGTTTACTACACAATACATTTCCAAATTGTGTCCAATTTTCTTAGATACATTTTTTTTTCTCCTAGACTTACTAAGATTTTATTATATGGTCTGGTCATTCCTTTCTTGCTTGCATTTTACTAGAAATATATCTTTACTTATTATCTCCTGGTATAAATAACCTCACTGTTACAAAATGTTTATGGCCAATGATGTGGTTACACTACGTAAATTGAAATCACGTCTGTGAATTCAATGTGATATTGATATATCTAAAGCCGCCTTATGGAGAGTTGTTAGGTGCAGCGGTTTCACTTTTTGGAAATCTAGTACAGGTCGGAATATAGTTTGTGAGAAAACGCATCTGATAGCTGCACGATGGAAATATCTGCGGGAGATACGGAAGCGTAGGACGGAAGGCTACGATATTGTATATCTGGACGAATCGTGGGTAAATGCTCACCATACGTTTGATAAAGAATGGCAATCACTAGACGGAACTAAGAAAAGGAAATTCCAAGCAGCAAGGGGAAACGCATTGTGATAGGTCATGCAGGCAGCAAAGCAAATGGTCTTGTCAGTGACGCAGAACTTCTTTTTCAAGCATGTCTACAGATGGTAGGGACTACCACACCGAAATGAACGGATTTATTTTCAGGGATTGGTTAGCGAACACACTTCTGCCTGCTCTGGATAGGCCGTCGTGTATTATAATGGATAATGCCTCCTATCATAATGTAGTGGCGCATGCAGATAAAATTCCCACCTCATCAAGCACAAAACAAGACATCATGGCGTGGCTTGCAAAAGAAAATATATCGTTTTGTTGCAACAACTTCAAAACTGAGTTGTTGCAACTGGTGAGACAGACTAAGAAGTCACAGATTTTTATAATCGATAAAGTCATTGCTGATCACGGCCACACTTCTCTTCGATTACCACCTTATCATGCACATCTCAATCCCGTTGAACTTGTGTGAGCTGCAATCAAAGGTCAAGTTGCAGCAGTAAATAAGACTTTCAAACTTCGTAATGTAAAAGTCCTAACACGTGATGCCCTCGCAAAAATAGATATAGAATACTGGAACAAATGTGAAGAGCATGTGCTCCGAGAAGAAGAGACATATTGGCAACAAGATGGTTTGTATTTTCTCCAGCCCGCAGCAGTAGTTAATCTCTTCGACTCTTCAGACTCCGAATCTAATAGCTAACATCCCATTTGCTTTCACCTTCACCAATTGCCTCACAATACCAGGGACTGACAACAACTACTAAAGGTACGTCAATTTGATCGCCAAAGATAATATCAACATAAAAACACTCATGAAGAAAAAGCTAACCATGTCACATTGCTTTTATAATATGTAATAGGGTTACGCCTTTGCAATCATTCGCCACCATTTTGTGTATTACTGTAAATTCTAAATTTTGATTATCATTTTGTTGTGCTTATGCAAAATTATATAACAAATAACGTTTTTTTGCATCAACTAGCTACCTACCAATTAGTTAAACATGTATTCGTAACGTCGTGAGGTATATAAGACTGCATGCACAAAATTACTTGTATCCATCAGATAGATTTCGTACAAATTAAACCTTAGTGTGATCACGAATTTTGGAACGAACTATAGTTTTCGCAATGTCATTGGTAGTGAGTTCACGCATAGTGTGTTCTTCATTTTCATAAAAGCTGCTTTCGTTTGAGCTATTCTACTCCTAATCTCTGTTGTACATCTTCCATCTGATGTTAGGAATGTTCCAAGATACTTGAATCGATGGACTTGTTTCAGTGTTGTGTTATTTATTTTGATATTACAATCTGGTGTTTCCTGTTTCTTGGAGACAACCACGAATTTAAGATAAGGTCTAATATAAGGTCTAATATAAGGTCTAAGATAAGGTCTAATATAAGGTCTAATATAAGGTCTAAGATAAGGTCTAATATAAGGTCTAATATAAGGTCTAAGATAAGGTCTAAGATAAGGTCTAATATAAGGTCTAATATAAGGTCTAAGATAAGGTCTAATATAAGGTCTAATATAAGGTCTAAGATAAGGTCTAATATAAGGTCTAAGATAAGGTCTAATATAAGGTCTAAGATAAGGTCTAATATAAGGTCTAATATAAGGTCTAAGATAAGGTCTAATATAAGGTCTAATATAAGGTCTAAGATAAGGTCTAAGATAAGGTCTAATATAAGGTCTAATATAAGGTCTAAGATAAGGTCTAATATAAGGTCTAAGATAAGGTCTAAGATAAGGTCTAAGATAAGGTCTAATATAAGGTCTAATATAAGGTCTAAGATAAGGTCTAATATAAGGTCTAATATAAGGTCTAAGATAAGGTCTAAGATAAGGTCTAATATAAGGTCTAATATAAGGTCTAAGATAAGGTCTAATATAAGGTCTAAGATAAGGTCTAAGATAAGGTCTAAGATAAGGTCTAATATAAGGTCTAAGATAAGGTCTAATATAAGGTCTAAGATAAGGTCTAATATAAGGTCTAATATAAGGTCTAATATAAGGTCTAAGATAAGGTCTAATATAAGGTCTAAGATAAGGTCTAAGATAAGGTCTAAGATAAGGTCTAAGATAAGGTCTAAGATAAGGTCTAAGATAAGGTCTAAGATAAGGTCTAATATAAGGTCTAATATAAGGTCTAAGATAAGGTCTAAGATAAGGTCTAATATAAGGTCTAATATAAGGTCTAAGATAAGGTCTAATATAAGGTCTAATATAAGGTCTAAGATAAGGTCTAATATAAGGTCTAATATAAGGTCTAAGATAAGGTCTAAGATAAGGTCTAAGATAAGGTCTAAGATAAGGTCTAAGATAAGGTCTAATATAAGGTCTAAGATAAGGTCTAAGATAAGGTCTAAGATAAGGTCTAAGATAAGGTCTAAGATAAGGTCTAAGATAAGGTCTAAGATAAGGTCTAATATAAGGTCTAATATAAGGTCTAAGATAATGTCTAATATAAGGTCTAATATAAGGTCTAAGATAAGGTCTAATATAAGGTCTAATATAAGGTCTAAGATAAGGTATAATATAAGGTCTAAGATAAGGTCTAATATAAGGTCTAATATAAGGTCTAAGATAAGGTCTAAGATAAGGTCTAATATAAGGTCTAAGATAAGGTCTAAGATAAGGTCTAAGATAAGGTCTAATATAAGGTCTAATATAAGGTCTAAGATAAGGTCTAAGATAAGGTCTAATATAACGTCTAATATAAGGTCTAAGATAAGGTCTAATATAAGGTCTAATATAAGGTCTAATATAAGGTCTAAGATAAGGTCTAAGATAAGGTCTAAGATAAGGTCTAATATAAGGTCTAAGATAAGGTCTAATATAAGGTCTAATATAAGGTCTAAGATAAGGTCTAAGATAAGGTCTAATATAAGGTCTAATATAAGGTCTAATATAAGGTCTAAGATAAGGTCTAAGATAAGGTCTAATATAAGGTCTAATATAAGGTCTAATATAAGGTCTAATATAAGGTCTAAGATAAGGTCTAAGATAAGGTCTAAGATAAGGTCTAATATAAGGTCTAAGATAAGGTCTAAGATAAGGTCTAAGATAAGGTCTAATATAAGGTCTAAGATAAGGTCTAAGATAAGGTCTAATATAAGGTCTAATATAAGGTCTAAGATAAGGTCTAAGATAAGGTCTAAGATAAGGTCTAATATAAGGTCTAATATAAGGTCTAATATAAGGTCTAAGATAAGGTCTAAGATAAGGTCTAATATAAGGTCTAATATAAGGTCTAATATAAGGTCTAATATAAGGTCTAAGATAAGGTCTAAGATAAGGTCTAAGATAAGGTCTAATATAAGGTCTAAGATAAGGTCTAAGATAAGGTCTAAGATAAGGTCTAATATAAGGTCTAAGATAAGGTCTAAGATAAGGTCTAATATAAGGTCTAATATAAGGTCTAAGATAAGGTCTAAGATAAGGTCTAATATAAGGTCTAATATAAGGTCTAATATAAGGTCTAATATAAGGTCTAAGATAAGGTCTAATATAAGGTCTAAGATAAGGTCTAATATAACGTCTAATATAAGGTCTAATATAAGGTCTAAGATAAGGTCTAATATAAGGTCTAAGATAAGGTCTAATATAAGGTCTAAGATAAGGTCTAATATAAGGTCTAAGATAAGGTCTAAGATAAGGTCTAATATAAGGTCTAATATAAGGTCTAAGATAAGGTCTAAGATAAGGTCTAAGATAAGGTCTAAGATAAGGTCTAATATAAGGTCTAAGATAAGGTCTAAGATAAGGTCTAATATAAGGTCTAATATAAGGTCTAAGATAAGGTCTAATATAAGGTCTAAGATAAGGTCTAAGATAAGGTCTAATATAAGGTCTAATATAAGGTCTAAGATAAGGTCTAATATAAGGTCTAAGATAAGGTCTAAGATAAGGTCTAATATAAGGTCTAATATAAGGTCTAAGATAAGGGCTAAGATAAGGTCTAAGATAAGGTCTAAGATAAGGTCTAAGATAAGGTCTAAGATAAGGTCTAATATAAGGTCTAATATAAGGTCTAAGATAACGTCTAATATAAGGTCTAAGATAAGGTCTAATATAAGGTCTAAGATAAGGTCTAATATAAGGTCTAAGATAAGGTCTAATATAAGGTCTAAGATAAGGTCTAAGATAAGGTCTAAGATAAGGTTCTTATTAAACGTCTTGCTGTTTGTGAGATTTAATTTGAACAAAATATCACATCCACTACTTCATGAACATAATCAAAATAAATACAGTAGTTGGATATTTATGTATGAACTATCTGAGAATGAATATGAATAGTTACTACCCCACCCAACATTCAGCTTTAGGCTTCATATTTGAAAGCAATACAATTTTGGAGCTTTTCAACTGTAGGAACTTCAGCATTATTGAAAACGTTACTCGATTGAATCTACGATGGACAGGAAAAGACTATTATATTATACCTGAAGAATATATATTAAAAATAAATGTTAACCTGGCTTGTAGTGGTTAGATTTGAAAGCCATCATTTATGTCTTAGATATTAATGTAATTTCTTATATATTGGTTATTGGTTACTAAACTGACATCTTTGCGCTCCAGGCAGACCCATAGGTGCTCAGTCTCCCCACCAGATATCGAAGAGTATGCATACTGATGGTTCCCGTGACTCGCTGATTAAACACACCTCTCACTCCGCCCTCAGGCATCCAGTTTGACTTGTACAACGGGTAACTCTAAACTGCTTAAATCGCGTTATCGATTCAACATCTATTTAGTGTCCTCATCCAATAGACACTCACGATGAGACCGAAGAATATCCCCCTTATCCATCTTCAACTCCCTAGTAATCGATGCTGTTGATGCAAGCCTGTCCGCTCTCTCATTACCGTAAACACCCGCATGACCAGGACAGTATATCCACGTAAGCCGCTGGAGGTTAGACACTTCTATAGACGACATCCACTCATATCGAAACCTGCCCTTCCGGATCTTGTGAAGCATCGACTGAGAGTCATATACAACAACGGCCCCAGTAAATGAAGTCCCAGAGAGCCAACGGAGGGCAGCAGTAACTTCTTATAGAGAAATGGATTCACTAGGTTGCAGTTCAATAACAATTTTTTTTACTGCGGAACTTGAAGGATCTTCATTGTTTGATTTAGATTTTGTTGTTGACTTCTTCTCTTTCTTTTCTCGAATCTTGTTTAGCATGATCGCCTACGCTAGCCGGCACTGCACCTTATGATGATGATACCAAGAAACTTGATCTCAGTATATTCTATTCTTCCAATATACACTCCTTCTTAAGAAGCACACCAACACTATGAACTCCCACAAAGTCTAAACCATAGATTCCCAAACTTTTTTGGCCCACCGCCAACTTTGCACAACATAAACTTTGTAACGCCTCCTCCACATTATAACAGTTTGCCAACGCCCTCCCACATATATACATGCCTTATTTTCTTTAACATAGAGCATTTATATATATTTCTGTAATACATGGTCAATTTTCAAATGATTAATTAAATAGAAAATTGATGAAAACATGGATCGTGCAAGACCATGATGAATTAAAATGCAGAATTCAAATTTTAAATGATTATTCAATCGCAGAATCACAAAATAATTTATTTTACAAATTTATTATTAATTTCTTCTTAATGAGCTACGCCTAATCGCCAGATTACACAGATTACCAAACACAGGATTCGAACCACTTACTCTTATTTATTACAGCATCCATTGCCTAGCCTAGCCTAGCAATACGAGCGTTCTTACGAACACAACCAGCGTGCCATTCAAAAAAGGGCTTTACTGAGGGGTGTTTTTCACAAACGTTGTGTTTAGCTAGACACATAATAATCAGGTACGGCTCGATCGAACAGTGTTTGCACAGACACATGCTATATAAGTGTATTGTGCTTGTATATATTTGAGATGAGATAATATCATACATACACACGTGTATACACATATAACAAACATGCATACATCATTCAAAGTAGCTTCAAGTTTATTGTAAGATGAGAACAATAAGGTTTTTGTAAGAATCCCATGGGAACAGTTCAAGTAAACCCTTTCATGCGTAACCTAACCCAAACCGACAAAGCAGTGTAGCGTGAAAAACATGAATATCGCCAAGAACATCTCATAAGGGACACAATCCCAGTGGCGGCTCGTGATCATTTCATTTTTGTTGGTGGGGGCCAGACATGACCTACTTAAACTGACAGGCCAATTTACTGACCTTAATATTGCCTCATGACGTCACAACTACCGGCCGACTATCGCGATTATGAATATTGAGCTAAATTAAAATAGGAGGCTAAAAATGAGCGTATTTTACATTGTTTATATTTTACTTCTTGTACATACAATCGATAAATTGCAGGCCCTATGTAACGTATAACGGTACGAGAGGAATTATTATTATTATTATTACTACATACAATCGATAAATTGCAGGCCTAGTAACGTATAACGGTACAGAGATTATTATTATTATTTATTACCATACAATCGTATGTTATAGAAAGTATATAAAAAGATTGCAACTTATTAATGAAATGTTTAAAACTAAGGCATTTGAAACAAAAATTAAAACACACCTACCTTTGTAAACGAATGAACCCTCAACACATTTCTCCAGAAGAATCTTAATTTATATGATTTGAGTGTAGTTCTCTGTCTGTGGTAAATGAACCAAACACTTGTCTATTTCTTTATATACAGAACTGTTTACACACTAACTCAGTGTACACTCTCAAAAGGCATAATATAGATGTCTAAGTTGTTACATCACAAATAATTGTTATGCACACATTAGGTATTATTATATACACTGTAAACCATTTTAGTCTTCCGGATTAATTTTTAGCTATTTAAATTTTCCAAGCTTTCTTTTATTTGATGTGCTAGCTTGTTCGGATTTCTCTATGTCATTTTTTGTTTTCCTGTAGTTGTTTAAGAAAATATTTGCCAGTGTTGGAATGTCCCTCACCAAAACATCTGTTATTGAACAACCACAAGCTACACAAACAGTTTTGTCTTCCTTGAAGTAAGGAATAAAATTAGCTGTCACAGTGTCCATCACAATTTCCTTGTGGTTGGGGGAATTTAAAAACTGTTGTTCATAAACTGAAGAGATTAGTGACTGAACAACAAGGTAAGCCATACGACTTAAAACTGTTAAAGAATGTGTTGGGTATTTTAAGCCACCTCGGTCGAGTAGCCGAGTGTACTTTATCCATGAAACAATGGAGAGTTCTGGCTCAATGTCTACAGTTAAATACTTGTCCTGCTGCAGAAACTTACAGCAGGTAGAGCACTTTAGTTTTTTGATACACTGAAGGTAATAAATCCGCTTATGTACACCAGCACATTCATAGTTCCATCTGGAACAAGAATTTCACTTGTTTCCACATTAATCAGGAACCATGAATGGCTGAACACATTTGGTGTACTTGAGGATGTTTCCTCCGTGTCAATATCAGCCATGTTGAATACTGTTGACAGGTCAGAAATAGCAACATCGCTACTGCTTGATGAACACAAGCTTAGTATATAATAAAGTTTCAACTTCTCTGATTCCAGTATCTGTTGTACTGAAACAAGATAGTTCGCTCCTGACAGTTGCCTGTATTCACCAAATCTTGCTTCAATGTTATCTGTCTGCAATTTTCCCAGTAGAATATATTCAATGCCTATAGTGCTGAGGGCATACTCAGACAACTGGATCACTGCATTCATGGTACGAGTCAGTGCATTGAAGGTCTCAGTAGTAAGTTTACCGCTCTGGCCATCAAGATGTTGCCATGCCTCCAGCCACTTAGAAAACTGCATTAGGTGCATCAAATTAGCCTGATCTTCATTAGTGACAGGCTGTGAGAAAGGATTGCGTGTTCTTACGCCGCCAAACTTACTCTTCACATTGACAATGTTCCACCTCTGAAGAATTATACTGATGAAACTGGCATTGTCATTCTCACAGGCTAGCCTCAGCGCTGCTACATTATGATCATTAAACACACCTAAGGCCACTGGTACCTTCTGCCTATCAAGATTGGATGGGAAGAGTGCTTTGTACGTTAGACTTGGTGCTAGTTTAACAATTTTGTGTATACCCTGAAAATACAGTTTTCAGACTAGACAGTGTAGCTTTCAAAACTGGATTATCAGATTTTACAGGGTATGAAGGGCAGGCAAATGTCTGATCTGCATCCTTTAAATTTAGCCAGTTGTGCCAGATACATTTCAACAAATGAACAGAGTCATGAATTAGGAATATGGGTTTTCCATCTTGCTGAGGATTGTCAAAGCTGTATTTGTTAGGTGCACACAGTTCCTTGCAAACCCTACTGTTAACTGCACTATTATCTGCAATGACAGCTAGTACAGTGAATCCAGATAACTGCACACACTGTATAGTCTGAAGCAAATTGGTCCGCAGATCACCTGCTGTCATCTTTTTCATGGGGATTAGTCCTACTACCTCAGTAATATACCAAATATAGATGATATTATGAATGTTTGTACAGTTGTAGCACTTTCTTTTGCATTAGAGGCCGTCGCTATTAATTGTCCTCCTGTGTAGTTCAGGGCAAATTTAACACATATCTCATCCATTTGAACAGCAACTATTCCTTCTCTTGTAGATAAAATGTTACTTTTTACCTGTAAGTATTTGCTCATATCAAAGCCAGATGATCTTGACATGGATGGAATCAAGTTTTTAAGTGTAGATGGATGCGGAAGGCATAATAATTTTGATTTTCGCAAAAACCGATAGCAGGCAGGAGACTTGATGTAAGCCATAAATGCCAAACATTGAGTTCTGCTACTATAACGCTTCCTTCTGTCAATAGTTCTCATCAACAACAGCTGTTCATCCAGAAACTGCAGATTTTCTTCTTTAACAATACTCTGAGTTTAAATTAGACAGTAAATTCATCGCCTTTAGCAAATTCTCATGAGCTTTTGTGAGGTAGTCATCAACAGTTACATTTTTTCTATATCTGTGCCTAAACAATGACTAAGCAAATTTCCTAATTGGGACCATCTCTCTATTTTTCCATTATTGAAAAGCCAATTGAATGATTTTGTATCAACTGAATCCTCCTTAATATAAACAATGAAAGACATGTCTTGAGCAATTTTGATACTGAGTTCTATGGCAGGTGATCTATAGGGCTTTACATTTAATGTGTAGAACAGAACATATTCATTGTTCAAGCATGTGTGATGCCACGGTCCTTTAAGCAGTTGCTGTAATTTATTTTCGTAGCTGTTCTGTAAGGCATTAAAATCGTTTACAAAATCTGTCTCCAGCCATTCTAAAACAGTTATCATGTCTTTTTTTAACTTCAACAGCTCGTTGATTTGGGTTCTTTCGTTTCATTAGAGACTGGGATTATGTTGACAAATATGAAGGCAAGCCTGGAAAAATAGTAGGATATGCTACCTGTTTTAAAACTGGGAGACGTTGAACAATGTGCTCTGTGCCAGCAGAATCTCTAAATGTCTCGACAGTAATTACTTCCTCATCCTGAAAATGTTTTATACAAACAACACTGGGCTTGGTTGGAACTCAGTCATTACGTGGAATACATCGAATCCATTTTTCTCGAAGCACAATGTTGCGTGTTTGCGAGGGAAATTGAAACACTGTCGTATAAATTTCAACCTTGTAGTTGGACCTACATTCAGGCACACAACACTTCTCAGGCATAATTAATAATCCTTGTAGTTGGACCTACATTCAGGCACACAACACTTCTCAGGCATAATTAATAATCCTTGTAGTTGGACCTACATTCAGGCACACAACACTTCTCAGGCATAATTAATAATCCTTGTAGTTGGACCTACATTCAGGCACACAACACTTCTCAGGCATAATTAATAATCCTTCACATAAGAATAAGAATACACATAAATCAACAAGAATAGCCAAATTTGGGCAGAATTACAAGTCCTTTCTAACCTGGTGTTTAAACTGACTTCAGTTGTAGATTCATGGGCCTTGAATTGTCACGTGACTTATATGAGTCATTTGGCCTTAAATTGAGAAAGCCTTGGGCCAGACATTTTTTCCGGATAAATCATGGTTTTTTATTGCTATATTTTAATTTATATAATAATAAATACACGTTATACATTATTTTTTGTGGGGCCCGGCTCCACTGGCCCTTAATGACGAGCCGCCACTGCACAATCCAATATACACACGACAAACACACACAATCAGCTGTACTGTTCCGACCAGAAAAAGTCTTCAATCTGGCACACAGTGAATAAAGTGTCTAACGACTTCTGCCACCTAGAAATTAAGAAATGTGATATCAGTTACAAACCCTACTACATAGACGCTGTCACTTACAAACCCTACTACATAGACGCTGTCACTTACAAACCCTACTACATAGACGCTGTCACTTACAAACCCTACTACATAGACGCTGTCACTTACAAACCCTACTACATAGACGCTGTCACTTACAAACCCTACTAACATAGACGCTGCACTTACAACCCTACTACATAGACGCTGTCACTTACAAACCCTACTACATAGACGCTGTCACTTACAAACCCTACTACATAGACGCTGTCAATTACAAACCCTACTACATAGACGCTGTCACTTACAAACCCTACTACATAGACGCTGTCACTTACAAACCCTACTACATAGACGCTGTCACTTACAAACCCTACTACATAGACGCTTAGTTACAAACTCTACTACATGCACCCTCAGTTACAAACCATACAACACACATGTTCAGTTACAAACCATACAACACACATGTTCAGTTACAAACCATACAACATACACACTCAGTTACAAACCATACAACATACACACTCAGTTACAAACCATACAACATACACACTCAGTTACAAACTCTACAACACACATGTTCAGTTACAAACCATACAACATACACGCTCAGTTACAAACTCTACAACATACACACTCAGTTACAAACCATACAACACACATGTTCAGTTACAAAACCTACAACATTAACACTCAGTTACAAACCATACAACATACACACTCAGTTACAAACCATACAATATACACACTCAGTTACAAACCATACAACATACACACTCAGTTACAAACCATACAACACACATGTTCAGGTTACAAACCATACAAATACACACTGAGTTACAAACCATACAACATACACACTCAGTTACAAACCATACAACATACACACTCAGTTACAAACCATACAACATACCATCAGTTACAAACTCTACAACACACATGTTCAGTTACAAACCATACAACATACACGCTAGTTACAAACTCTACAACATACACTCAGTTACAAACCATACAACACACATGTTCAGTTACAAAACCTACAACATTAACACTCAGTTACAAACCATACAACATCACACTCAGTTACAAACCATACAATATACACACTCAGTTACAAACCATACAACATACACACTCAGTTACAAACCATACAACACACATGTTCAGTTACAAACCATACAACATACACACTCAGTTACAAACTCTACAACATACACACTCAGTTACAAACCATACAACTATACAACAGTTACAAACCATACAACATACACACTCAGTTACAAACCATACAACATACATGTTCAGTTACAAACCATACAACATACACACTCAGTTACAAACCATACAACACACATGTTCAGTTACAAACCATACAACATACACACTCAATTACAAACCATACAACATACACACTCAGTTACAAACCATACAACATACACACTCAGTTACAAACCTACAACATACACACTCAGTTACAAACCATACAACATACACACTCAGTTACAAACCATACAACATACACACTCAGTTACAAACCATACAACATACACTCTCAGTTACAAACCATACAACATACATGTTCAGTTACAAAACCTACAACATTAACACTCAGTTACAAACCATACAACATACACACTCAGTTACAAACCATACAATATACACACTCAGTTACAAACCATACAACACACATGTTCAGTTACAAACCATACAACATACACACTCAGTTACAAACCATACAGCATACACACTCAGTTACAAACCATACAACATACAACCTCAGTTACAAACCATACAACATACACACTCAGTTACAAACCATACAACACACATGTTCAGTTACAAACCATACAACATACACTCAGTTACAAACCATACAACATACACACTCAGTTACAAACCAAACAACATACACGCTCAGTTACAAACTCTACAACATACACACTCAGTTACAAACCATACAACATACACACTCAGTTACAAACCATACAACATACATGTTCAGTTACAAAACCTACAACATTAACACTCAGTTACAAACCATACAACATACACACTCAGTTACAAACCATACAATATACACACTCAGTTACACACCATACAACATACATGTTCAGTTACAAACCATACAACATACACACTCACTTACAAACCATACAACATACACACTCAGTTACAAACCATACAACATACACACTCAGTTACAAACCATACAACATACACGCTCAGTTACAAACCATACAACATACATGTTCAGTTACAAACCATACAACATATACACTCAGTTACAAACCATACAACACACATGCTCAGTTACAAACCATACAACACACATGTTCAGTTACAAACCATACAACATACACACTCAGTTACAAACCATACAACATACACACTCAGTTACAAACCATACAACACACATGTTCAGTTACAAACCATACAACATACACACTCAGTTACAAACCATACAACATACACACTCAGTTACAAACCATACAACATACACACTCAGTTACAAACCATACAACATACACACTCAGTTACAAACCATACAACACACATGTTCAGTTACAAACCATACAACATACACACTCAGTTACAAACCATACAACATACACACTCAGTTACAAACCATACAACATACACGCTCAGTTACAAACTCTACAACATACACACTCAGTTACAAACCATACAACATACACACAGTTACAAACCATACAACATACACACTCAGTTACAAACCATACAACATACACACTCAGTTACAAACCATACAACATACACACTCAGTTACAAACCATACAACATACACACTCAGTTACAAACCTACAACATTAACACTCAGTTACAAACCATACAACATACACACTCAGTTACAAACCATACAATATACACACTCAGTTACAAACCATACAACATACACACTCAGTTAAAAACCATACAACACACATGTTCAGTTACAAACCATACAACATACACACTCAGTTACAAACCATACAACATACACACTCAGTTACAAACCATACAACATACACACTCAGTTACAAACCATACAACATACACACTCAGTTACAAACCATACAACATTCACACTCAGTTACAAACCATACAACATACATGTTCAGTTACAAACCATACAACACACATGTTCAGTTACAAACCTCACAACATACACACTCAGTTACAAACCATACAACATACACTCAGTTACAAACCATACAACATACACACTCAGTTACAAACCATACAACACACATGTTCAGTTACAAACCATACAACATACACACTCAGTTACAAACCATACAACATACACACTCAGTTACAAACCATACAACATACACGCTCAGTTACAAACTCTACAACATACACACTCAGTTACAAACCATCACAACATACACACTCAGTTACAAACCATACAACATACACACTCAGTTACAAACCATACAACATACATACTCAGTTACAAACCATACAACATACATGTTCAGTTACAAACCTACAACATTAACACTCAGTTACAAACCATACAACATACACACTCAGTTACAAACCATACAATATACACACTCAGTTACAAACCATACAACATACAAACTCAGTTACAAACCATACAACACACATGTTCAGTTACAAACCATACAACATACACACTCAGTTACAAACCATACAGCATACACACTCAGTTACAAACCATACAACATACACACTCAGTTACAAACCATACAACATACACACTCAGTTACAAACCATACAACACACATGTTCAGTTACAAACCATAAAACATACACACTCAGTTACAAACCATACAACATACACACTCAGTTACAAACCATACAAAATACACACTCAGTTACAAACCATACAACATACACACTCAGTTACAAACCATACAACATACACACTCAGTTACAAACCATACAACATACATGTTCAGTTACAAAACCTACAACATTAACACTCAGTTACAAACCATACAACATACACACTCAGTTACAAACCATACAATATACACACTCAGTTACACACCATACAACATACATGTTCAGTTACAAACCATACAACATACACACTCAGTTACAAACCATACAACATACACACTCAGTTACAAACCATACAACATACACGCTCAGTTACAAACCATACAACATACATGTTCAGTTACAAACCATACAACATATATACTCAGTTACAAACCATACAACACACATGCTCAGTTACAAACCATACAACATACATGTTCAGTTACAAACCATACAACATTAACACTCAGTTACAAACCATACAACATACACACTCAGTTACAAACCATACAAAACACATGTTCAGTTACAAACCATACAACATACACACTCAGTTACAAACCATACAACATACACACTCAGTTACAAACCATACAACATACACACTCAGTTACAAACCATACAACATACACACTCAGTTACAAACCATACAACACACATGTTCAGTTACAAACCATACAACATACACACTCAGTTACAAACCATACAACATACACACTCAGTTACAAACCATACAACATACACGCTCAGTTACAAACTCTACAACATACACACTCAGTTACAAATCATACAACATACACACAGTTACAAACCATACAACATACACACTCAGTTACAAACCATACAACATACACACTCAGTTACAAACCATACAACATACACACTCAGTTACAAACCATACAACATACATGTTCAGTTACAAAACCTACAAAATTAACACTCAGTTACAAACCATACAACATACACACTCAGTTACAAACCATACAATATACACCTCAGTTACAAACCATACAACATACACACTCAGTTACAAACCATACAACACACATGTTCAGTTACAAACCATACAACATACACACTCAGTTACAAACCATACAACATACACACTCAGTTACAAACCATACAACATACACGCTCAGTTACAAACTCTACAACATACACACTCAGTTACAAACCATACACACTCAGTTACAAACCATACAACATACATACTCAGTTACAAACCATACAACATACACACTCAGTTACAAACCATACAACATACATGTTCAGTTACAAAACCATACAACACACATGTTCAGTTACAAAACCTACAACATACACACTCAGTTACAAACCATACAACATACACACTCAGTTACAAACCATACAACATACACACTCAGTTACAAACCATACAACACACATGTTCAGTTACAAACCATACAACATACACACTCAGTTACAAACCATACAGCATACACACTCAGTTACAAACCATACAACATACACACTCAGTTACAAACCATACAACATACACACTCAGTTACAAACCATACAACACACATGTTCAGTTACAAACCATACAACATACACACTCAGTTACAAACCATACAACATACACACTCAGTTACAAACCATACAACATACACGCTCAGTTACAAACTCTACAACATACACACTCAGTTACAAACCATACAACATACACACTCAGTTACAAACCATACAACATACACACTCAGTTACAAACCATACAACATACATGTTCAGTTACAAAACCTACAACATTAACACTCAGTTACAAACCATACAACATACACACTCAGTTACAAACCATACAATATACACACTCAGTTACACACTCATACAACATACATTTCAGTTACAAACCATACAACATACAACACTTCAGTTACAAAACCATACAACATACACACTCAGTTACAAACCATACAACATACACGCTCAGTTACAAACCATACAACATACATGTTCAGTTACAAACCATACAACATATATACTCAGTTACAAACCATACAACACACATGCTCAGTTACAAACCATACAACACACATGTTCAGTTACAAACCATACAACATACACACTCAGTTACAAACCATACAACATACACACTCAGTTACAAACCATACAACATACATGTTCAGTTACAAACCATACAACATATACACTCAGTTACAAACCATACAACACGGATGTTCAGTTACAAACCATACAACATACACACTCAGTTACAAACCATACAACATACACACTCAGTTACAAACCATACAACATACATGTTCAGTTACAAACCATACAACACACATGTTCAGTTACAAACCATACAACATACACACTCAGTTACAAACCATACAACATACACACTCAGTTACAAACCATACAACATACACACTCAGTTACAAACCATACAACATACACACTCAGTTACAAACCATACAACATTCACACTCAGTTACAAACCATACAACATACATGTTCAGTTACAAACCATACAACACACATGTTCAGTTACAAACCTACAACATACACACTCAGTTACAAACCATACAACATACACACTCAGTTACAAACCATACAACATACACACTCAGTTACAAACCATACAACACACATGTTCAGTTACAAACCATACAACATACACACTCAGTTACAAACCATACAACATACACACTCAGTTACAAACCATACAACATACACGCTCAGTTACAAACTCTACAACATACACACTCAGTTACAAACCATACAACATACACACTCAGTTACAAACCATACAACATACACACTCAGTTACAAACCATACAACATACATACTCAGTTACAAACCATACAACATACATGTTCAGTTACAAACCTACAACATTAACACTCAGTTACAAACCATACAACATACACACTCAGTTACAAACCATACAATATACACACTCAGTTACAAACCATACAACATACACACTCAGTTACAAACCATACAACACACATGTTCAGTTACAAACCATACAACATACACACTCAGTTACAAACCATACAGCATACACACTCAGTTACAAACCATACAACATACACACTCAGTTACAAACCATACAACATACACACTCAGTTACAAACCATACAACACACATGTTCAGTTACAAACCATACAACATACACACTCAGTTACAAACCATACAACATACAACCTCAGTTACAAACCATACAACATACACACTCAGTTACAAACCATACAACATACACACTCAGTTACAAACCATACAACATACACACTCAGTTACAAACCATACAACATACATGTTCAGTTACAAAACCTACAACATTAACACTCAGTTACAAACCATACAACATACACACTCAGTTACAAACCATACAATATACACACTCAGTTACACACCATACAACATACATGTTCAGTTACAAACCATACAACATACACACTCAGTTACAAACCATACAACATACACACTCAGTTACAAACCATACAACATACACGCTCAGTTACAAACCATACAACATACATGTTCAGTTACAAACCATACAACATATATAACTAGTTACAAACCATACAACACACATGCTCAGTTACAAACCATACAACACACATGTTCAGTTACAAACCATACAACATACACACTCAGTTACAAACCATACAACATACACACTCAGTTACAAACCATACAACACACATGTTCAGTTACAAACCATACAACATACACACTCAGTTACAAACCATACAACATACACACTCAGTTACAAACCATACAACATACACACTCAGTTACAAACCATACAACATACACACTCAGTTACAAACCATACAACACACATGTTCAGTTACAAACCATACAACATACACACTCAGTTACAAACCATACAACATACACACTCAGTTACAAACCATACAACATACACGCTCAGTTACAAACTCTACAACATACACACTCAGTTACAAATCATACAACATACACACAGTTACAAACCATACAACATACACACTCAGTTACAAACCATACAACATACACACTCAGTTACAAACCATACAACATACACACTCAGTTACAAACCATACAACATACATGTTCAGTTACAAAACCTACAAAATTAACACTCAGTTACAAACCATACAACATACACACTCAGTTACAAACCATACAATATACACACTCAGTTACAAACCATACAACATACACACTCAGTTACAAACCATACAACACACATGTTCAGTTACAAACCATACAACATACACACTCAGTTACAAACCATACAACATACACACTCAGTTACAAACCATACAACATACACGCTCAGTTACAAACTCTACAACATACACACTCAGTTACAAACCATACAACATACACACTCAGTTACAAACCATACAACATTAACACTCAGTTACAAACCATACAACATACACACTCAGTTACAAACCATACAACATACATGTTCAGTTACAAACCATACAACACACATGTTCAGTTACAAAACCTACAACATACACACTCAGTTACAAACCATACAACATACACACTCAGTTACAAACCATACAACATACACACTCAGTTACAAACCATACAACACACATGTTCAGTTACAAACCATACAACATACACACTCAGTTACAAACCATACAGCATACACACTCAGTTACAAACCATACAACATACACACTCAGTTACAAACCATACAACATACACACTCAGTTACAAACCATACAACACACATGTTCAGTTACAAACCATACAACATACACACTCAGTTACAAACCATACAACATACACACTCAGTTACAAACCATACAACATACACGCTCAGTTACAAACTCTACAACATACACACTCAGTTACAAACCATACAACATACACACTCAGTTACAAACCATACAACATACACACTCAGTTACAAACCATACAACATACATGTTCAGTTACAAAACCTACAACATTAACACTCAGTTACAAACCATACAACATACACACTCAGTTACAAACCATACAATATACACACTCAGTTACACACCATACAACATACATGTTCAGTTACAAACCATACAACATACACACTCAGTTACAAACCATACAACATACACACTCAGTTACAAACCATACAACATACACGCTCAGTTACAAACCATACAACATACATGTTCAGTTACAAACCATACAACATATATACTCAGTTACAAACCATACAACACACATGCTCAGTTACAAACCATACAACACACATGTTCAGTTACAAACCATACAACATACACACTCAGTTACAAACCATACAACATACACACTCAGTTACAAACCATACAACATACATGTTCAGTTACAAACCATACAACATATACACTCAGTTACAAACCATACAACACGGATGTTCAGTTACAAACCATACAACATACACACTCAGTTACAAACCATACAACATACACACTCAGTTACAAACCATACAACATACATGTTCAGTTACAAACCATACAACACAAATGTTCAGTTACAAACCATACAACATACACACTCAGTTACAAACCATACAACATACACACTCAGTTACAAACCATACAACATTAACACTCAGTTACAAACCATACAACATACACACTCAGTTACAAACCATACAACATACATGTTCAGTTACAAACCATACAACATTCACACTCAGTTACAAACCATACAACACACATGTTCAGTTACAAACCATACAACATACACACTCAGTTACAAACCATACAACATACATACTCAGTTACAAACCATACAACATACACACTCAGTTACAAACCATACAACATACACACTCAGTTACAAACCATACAACATACATGTTCAGTTACAACCATACAACATACACACTCAGTTACAAACCATACAACACGGATGTTCAGTTACAAACCATACAACATACACACTCAGTTACAAACCATACAACATACACACTCAGTTACAAACCATACAACATACATGTTCAGTTACAAATCATACAACACACATGTTCAGTTACAAACCATACAACATACACACTCAGTTACAAACCATACAACATACACACTCAGTTACAAACCATACAACATATACACTCAGTTACAAACCATACAACATACACACTCAGTTACAAACCATACAACATACATGTTCAGTTACAAACCATACAACATACACACTCAGTTACAAACCATACAACATACACACTCAGTTACAAACCATACAACATACATGTTCAGTTACAAACCATACAACACACATGTTCAGTTACAAACCATACAACATACACACTCAGTTACAAACCATACAACATACACACTCAGTTACAAACCATACAACATTAACACTCAGTTACAAACCATACAACATACACACTCAGTTACAAACCATACAACACACATGCTCATTTACAAACCATACAACAAACAAGCTCGGTTACAAACCCTACAACATACATGCTCAGTTACAAACCATACAACATACACACTCTGTTACAAATCATACAACAAACACTCCCAGTTACAAACCATATAACATACAAGCTCAGTTACAAACCCTATAACATACACGCCCAGTTACAAACCATACTACATACAAGCTCAGTTACAAATCATACAACAAACACTCCCAGTTACAAACCATATAACATACAAGCTCAGTTACAAACCCTGCAACATACACGCCCAATTACAAACCATGTAACATACAAGCTCAGTTACAAACCCTACAACATACACGCTGTTACGTACAAACACTACTATATACACGCTATATTACACACTCTATTATCTACACGCTATATTACAAATCCTACAGCATACACTCTATCAATTGCAACCCTACAGCATGCACGCTACCAGGTACAAACACTACTACATAGACAACATCATATATAAACCCTACAACATAGACAATTTCATATATAAACCCTACAACATAGACAATTTCATATATAAACCCTACAACATAGACAATATATATATAAACCTTACAACATAGACAATATCATATATAAACCCTACAACATAGACAATATCATATATAAACCCTACAACATAGACAATATCATATATAAACCCTACAACATAGACAATATTATGTACAAACCCTACAACATAGACAATATTATGTACAAACCCTACAGCATAGACAATATTATGTACAAACCCTACAACATAGACAATATTATGTACAAACCCTAGTAGGTAGGGTTTGTAGTCTGTAGTATACTACATACACGATCAGTTATAAAACCTGCTACATAAACGCTAATGGGTACAAACCCTACTTCATAGAGGCTATCAGATACACACCCTACAACATACGCTCTCAATAACAATCGTACAGCATGCACGCTATGTCTCAAACCATACAACATACGCGCTTTGTTACAAACCCTTCTTCATAGACGCTATGTTACAAACCCTAATTCATAGACGCTATGTTACAAACCCTAATTCATAGACGCAATGTTACAAACCCTAATTCATAGACGCAATGTTACAAACCCTAATTCATAGACGCAATGTTACAAACCCTAATTCATAGACGCTATGTTACAAACCCTAATTCATAGACGCAATGTTACAAACCCTAATTCATATACGCAATGTTACAAATCCTAATTCATAGACGCTATGTTACAAACCCTACTTCATAGACGCAATGTTACAAACCCTAATTCATAGACGCTATGTTACAAACCCTAATTCATAGACGCTATGTTACAAACCATAATTCATAGACGCTATGTTACAAACCCTAATTCATAGACGCTATGTTACAAACCCTACTTCATAGACGCAATGTTACAAACCCTAATTCATAGACGCTATGTTACAAACCCTAATTCATAGACGCTATGTTACAAACCATAATTCATAGACGCTATGTTACAAACCCTAATTCATAGACGCTATGTTACAAACCCTACTTCATAGACGCAATGTTACAAACCCTAATTCATAGACGCTATGTTACAAACCCTAATTCATAGACGCTATGTTACAAACCATAATTCATAGACGCTATGTTACAAACCCTAATTCATAGACGCTATGTTACAAACCCTACTTCATAGACGCTATGTTACAAACCCTAGTTCATAGACGCTATGTTACAAACCCTAGTTCATAGACGCTATGTTACAAACCATAATTCATAGACACAATGTTACAAACTCTAATTCATAGACACAATGTTACAAACCCTACTTCACAGACGCAATGTTACAAACCCTAATTCATAGACGCTATGTTACAAACCCTACTTCACAGACGCTATGTTACAAACCCTACAACATACGCGCTCAATAACAAACCGTACAACATACACGCTCAGTTAAAGCCCTAATACTTCCGCACTATCAGTTATCCCCAACATTCACACCCATATATCATAGAATACACATACCATTATTTGTCCCACTTTGCGCATGAATGTTTCGTAAAGTGCCCATATTCGGGCCAAGGAATGACACTATTTGATCTGTAGCGACAAGTCCAGACGAAATTACATGTTCAAGTAGTCTGTTCTGAAGATATAACTATGGTTTTTCGAAGGCAAGTAGCTACATCTCACCTATTTTTACTTGATATCTGTATTATACATAAATAACCTTTAATTATAAGATTTTTTTTAAACTTCTCATTTAAATGTAAAATTTAGTCGAAACTATAACCAATCTGTTTACACGAATCTGATCGGTGTTTTAACGCCCAAAAAAGTGTGTGGCGTGAGTTAGAAAGGTAAAATAAAATAAAAACTAAACAACTGTGACTTCTTCAAAGGTTCTGAGTTCAAAATAAGTTGTACATCACCCGTTTCCACAGACTTGTTGGTTGCTTTAAAAATATTAATGACAGCGTATTTTTCAATTGTATTACACTACCCATTTCGTTTGAGTTAGGTTTTGCTTATTTTTCTGTCAATGTTAGTTTTGACTGTGTACATTGACAATTGTGCTCAAATATAATTTAGACCCGGCCATACAATAGACAAACATTTGGATTATTTTTCTCACTGTTTGCATATGTGCAGATGAATACAGATTTAGGCAGAACAGATCCTGCATGGATCAAATATCAACGCTGCGTATCATAGTGGAGCAGAGCATCGAGTGGAACTCATCTCTCTATATCAACTTTGTCGATTATGAAAAGGCATTTGATAGCCTAAACAGGGAAACACTCTGGAAACTGCTACAGCATTATGGCGTTCCCCAGAAGCTAACCATCCTAATAAAGAAAATGTATGAGGAGACAATGGGTAGAGTACTGCATGAAGGAAAACTGACAGATGCCTTTGAAATAAAGACTGGTGTGCGACAGGGCTGCCTTTTATCGCCCTTCCTTTTCCTGCTGGTTATTGACTGGATAATGAGATCAACAACTGCCAGGGGAGAAATGGAATACAATGGACCATGATGAGTCAATTAGAGGATTTAGATTTTGCAGACGATCTAGCACTCTCCCAAGCCATCAACAGATGCAAGAGAAAACAACTAAACTGGAAACAATCTCACAACAACTGGGTCTGACTATTCATGGGGAGAAAATAAAGATCATGAGATTAAATGCTAATTCCAGGGACCATATCCTTCTGAGAGGATCACCAATAAAGAAGGTGGACACGTTTACATATCTGGGAAGTACTATCAACATTCAAGGTGGCTCAGATGAAGATGTTAGTGTTAGAATACAAAAGGCAAGATCAGCCGTTGTCATTCTGAAGAACATATGAAGTTCAAGAATGATCAGGAATAAAACTAAGATAATGATATTTAACTCAAATGTCCAGGCTGTTCTTCTATATGGACCGGAGACATGGAGAATAACTAAAGAGAACACCAAAAGTTGCAGACATTCATCAATAGATGCCTGCGCAGGATACTCCACCTGCGATGGTGTGGCAGGACTACAAAAGGGAACTCTGGGATAGAACAGGACACCGACAGGGGGAACAAGAGATAAGGAGCAGAAGTGGGCGATGGATAGGACGCACATTGAGGAAATCCCTTAGCGTCACAAGACAGGCTCTCCGATGGAACCCCCAGGGCAATAGAGGTAGGGGAAGACCCTGGAACACCTGGAGACGGAAGTTGGAGACAGAATATGGGATGTTGGATGGCCTGACATCATGGTTTGAAAAAAAATCAACATCAGAACTGATTACATTCACCAAGCAGAGAGAGTTGTGTAGAGACATGATCGCCTACGCCAACAGACATGGCACTTGATTGATTGATATCTTGATATGGTCAATTTACAATCATTTGAAGTGCGTTTTTGATACGTTGAATGCACTTGATGCAACGTGTCTGCCATTTCCTGAAGACATGTCTTTTGACATTATCTTCACAATCACTTTCGTCTTCTTCAGAACGCCCGTTGAGGAGTTAAAATGGTATCCCTGCATTTACAATTTAAAACTGAAATGAATGAAAATCGTGGCATATTCTTTACAGGACTTAGCCATCAACAACAGTATACGAGTCGTCGATTTTCTAGTTACCACTACTTATACGTTTGGTAGTTTGCCATTGCTTTCTGAACAGCGAGGTCTATTTTTATCGTTCGTAAAAATCAAAGGGAACTAATTTGCTTCCAAACTAGCCCCCCGCTAAGTTTGAGCCAGGACGGTTGGTTGTGATCGAACTCACGACTGCTTAAGCTACAACGTTCACTGATGTCAGACTAGGAACAGAAAAAGTCGCACTGAGCAATGTCAGAACTGTAAGGAGTATGAGAAATATTATCGATACCTTGTTTGGCCAACTGTTTGGCAACAACATTACGAGCAATCGTTGAGAACAACCAAAGGATGTCTGACGTTTTTATCGGCTTGCTTTAGACATTTTTAGCTTAAACCAAATGGATGATACTGGGGGAACTCGTTATGAGCCGAATGCTTACGGTAAAACTTCTTCAAATCTTTTACGTAACACAACTCAGTAACCATTGTATGCAGGGGCGCATCTCATATTGGTAAACCATTTCTATGTAATCTTCTTCTTTGAACGCTCCATATCACCTGTTAACCACTCTTTGTGATTTGTATTTGATCTAAACCTAAGAGTGATTGTACGTTGGGCCAGTTATATGCCTACAAGTAGGCCAGCACATCCGATTTCTGCGACGCTTATTTTTTTACTAGGTAGCTTCCTACCTCAATCGTCACATACATGACTTGTAGGTGCGCAGTGTTACTATTTTTTGCTTCTCTTGAGGGCACCAGCAACTCTTTGATAATAATATCTCACTGTGTCTGAGCTTTGTGTAGACAGAAAAACACTTTTTCCATTTAATAAATGTTCACTTATTTAGTCACTGTATTATAAAAAAGGGGAATGTTCTAAATATAATCCTGTGAAATAAATGTACAAAAGTTAATTTTTTTTTAAAAAAACTTTAGTTGAACTGCTAAAAACGGTTGTGGGAAATGGCTTTGTAAATGTGTATTGGTTACTGAACGGACGCCATAACAAACCGGGAACATTTGTATGCCCATATGGTGGCTTATGGTATACGTCGAGTTAAATTGGAACATGTTGATAAAAGTCTGAAAAAACAGTCCGTTTTCTGTGTATATACTGCGAAAACAGGAGTTGGAGCACGTTGTGACTATTGCAGTAATTAATGGGAAGATAAATAAGGGCTGAGAGAGAGGGAGAGAAAATAGATTACCAAATATAGCATAGGAAAGCGACAAAAACAGAGTTGAACGCCAGCCGTTGGTGACATAGATTTTTGAAAATGAATGATCGCCAACGCCAGCAGACACATCATTTAATGTGGTAAACGTTAGTTTTGCTGTTCATATGTTTTTGCTTCAGTCAAATGTTTCATTATGTGGCTGTTCATATGTTTTTGCTTCAGTCAAATGTTTCATTATGTCTAACTTTCAAAAAAATGGTTGACAATTCGCAATGTATCAAAATATGTGAGTCTGTTTAATTTTCTTGTTCAGTCAAATGCTTACATTAGTAGTTTGCGAGTTCATATTTTCGTTCAGTCAAATGTTCATTATGTGGCTGTTCATATGTTTTTGCTTCAGTCAAATGTTTCATTATGTGGCTGTTCATATGTTTTTGCTTCAGTCAAATGTTTCATTATGTGGCTGTTCATATGTTTTTGCTTCAGTCAAATGTTTCATTATGTGGCTGTTCATATGTTTTTGCTTCAGTCAAATGTTTCATTATGTCTAACAATTTAAAAAAACTGAGAATAAAAATGAGTTGGACAATTCCCGCATGATGTATAAAGATAGGTGCTGAGTCTCTTTTAATTTTCTAAATGTGTCAGTGACATATCACTTACGTAGTAGTTCGGCGAAGATTCTATAATTTTTAAAACATACGAAAGTCTGATGCCAATATTCATATGAATGGACAAGCGAATCAAACGTTGGTGGAAATCGAAAGTCGTATTCTTGTGACTGAAAAAGTTTAGTACCAATGATAAGGATAGACATAGATGCTATAAATCAGTTATGTCCATTTCCGCATTCATCGCATAGACAGACAGAAAATAGAAACAGACAGGAGGAAGGCAGACAGATCGACATACTAGTCAGATAGGTAGATAAGCAGAAGATGGATAGACAGACAGACAGACAGACAGGCAGCAGGCAGCATGGAGGCAGGTAGGCAGGCAGGCAGGCAGCAGGCAGGGAGTCAGAGCAGCAGACAGACAGACAGACAGACAGGACAGAAGACAGACAGACAGACAGACAGACGAGATAGACAGATAGACAGATAACAGATAGATAATAGGATGGAGTGAATTGATTCTTCAGATAGACACTAGACCAGATAGATCAGATAGAGCAGATAGATCAGATGGAGCAGATAGGGTAGGATGCAGAGCTAGAGAGATAGCGAGGCATGGCAGATAGCAGGACAGTAGAGCAGACTAGATCGATAGTAGATGATAGAGAAGATAGATCAGATGAGCAACTAGAGCAAATAGATCAGATCAGATACATGGCAGATAGATCAGATAGGCAGATAGAGAAGGCAGGGAGTCAGATAGCCAGGCAGGCGGTAGATAGCCAGGCAGGCGAGAGCAAAAGCAGGTAGGTAGACAGACAGACAGGTAGGTAGACAGTACAGACCCAGACCCGATAACCGAAATGACAAGTGACACAAACATATAGACAGATACGTTCTTTCATTCATTAGTCAGCTAGTTTTTTTTTATGTTTATAGCTATCAGGGATACAGAAGAACATTCCCATATTCAATAAAACAATGTTAAAATGAACTGTTTCCAATGTGCAATAATTCCTCAGACTGCGATCATGTTTCAAGCATCCATGTGGATGTGTGGGTATTTCACTATTTTTCTTGTCGGTGATAGCATTGCTCATACTACCACAATATGTCAGAAATGATGCTATTACCAGATTTGTATCCGTCAACCAGGAACGAGACATACAAAGGTGAGTATGTTATCATTAACTTTAAAACTTCTTCTCTTCCATCATTTACTTCTTTATAGAAGTATTGGGGGTGAAACGTGGTGATCTTGTGTGTGCTTAACTTTAAAACTAATCTCTTTAAATGTTCTGTTGATGATTTGTTTTGTCTGGATATTGTCAATTACTGAGAGGTTGCACAGAATACGAAGAATCTTTTTTTTTTTTTTTCGTCCGCTTTCAACTCAGACAAAGTTTCATCTCTGAAACTGATTTTGCGTGAAAATCCGTTTTTCCAATTTCTTACAATGGCAGCAGCGTGCACATTGTAAATTACTTTACACTGGCAGCCGTGTGCTCAATGTACTCGTAATTAGTATTCCTCGCCATACAGGCAGATTTTCTCCGACTCAGAGGTACTCACGTTATCGTCCTGAGTAAGACCAGGGGACTCGAACAAATGCCGGACAATAGGTTCGAACCCGAGCTATGAGGCGTCTCACAGCTAGCAGGCCGAGCTACTATCAACTACTCTAGGCAGTCCCCCCCCCGAAGAATCTTATCTTATCTTATCTTATCTTAACCACATTTGCCTTGAAACGACGTGGGGAGAGTTACGTCTATCCATCATGTTCTTGGCCTGCCTCGTGCTCTGCGCCCTGAGTATCGATTATTGTAGGCACATGATGGTAGTAAATGTGATTTCATTCTCATTAGATGGCTAAACCACTTGATTCTTTGCTTCTCGATGTACTATATGCATGGTATAGTACCAACGATGCTTCTGATATTCTCGTTTCTCACTCTATCTCTCCTTATAACGTTGACAGCTTTTCGTAGACATCTCATTTCACATGTTGTAATCTTTCTTTCTTGTGTCTTAGTCAGGGGCCATGTTTGGCCCTGATAGTAGAGAGATGGAATAAATATGCAGTTTATCAGTTGTCGTTTGACTGCCATGTTAATGCTTGGATGTTTTAATATTGGTGACAGTTGGTATGTCACTGCGTTTGCCTTTTGGCATCTAGTCTCGATTTCTCTATCCATCTTTCCATCTGCTGTGAATATACTCCCGAGATATTTGAATTCTGGAGTCTGTTGTAGTTTTACGTTATTAATTAATATTAGTATTAATTATTATTAATACGAAGAATAATGATATTATATTGTTAGCACAGCATTTCTTACGAATTGGCAACGCAACAGCAGCTTTTAAAAGTCTAAATAAAATATGGAACTGCAAGTTATATAGTATTAAAACTAAATTACGAATTTTCAATTCAAATGTTGTATCAATCCTAACATATGCCAGCAGAGTTGGAAAATGACTAAAGATATAGAAAGCAAGTTGAATGCATTTGAAAATAGATGTCTGCGAAAAATAATGAATATAAAATGGAACGAATTCAGGAGAAGTGATAAATCAGAGACATGTCTGGTCAACCACTAGTGACAACTGTTATAAGAAAGAGAAGATGGAGATATGTTGGGCACACCTTGAGGAGAAATGATCAAAGAATATCAAAGTAGGCATTGAAGTGGGATGCAAAGGGTTCAAGAAAGAGAGGTCGACCTAAGGAGACCCTGAAGCGAACTTTGCTGAGAGAGGCAGGAAATATCGGTCTCAGTTCCATGGAGGAGATTGAGCGAGTTGCCCAGGATAGAGCGGTATGGAGAAATTACTTGCAGGCCCTATTAACGTATAACGGTACGAGAGGAATTATTATTATTATTACAGCATTTCTTAAGTGTTGATCCCTTTCGAGAACTAGATTATAACGAGCACATTTAGAAAAGCAACACAAATGTCCTCTTCTAGCTTGTCAGTTAAGAATGATAATTCATGTTTATGCATAATGTTGGTAAACTGATAACATAAAAGAAATGTATGAAACTTCACTAATGAACACGAAACGCTTCAATGCAGGGGAACAGGACAAGCACAGATAGAAGAACACAGTTCACATAATATTCTCTAGTAAACAAGGCAGAAGCTTGACGTTTATAGTCTTTATACGCATTATTTTCAGTGCGTACAGTACATATGCTGTGCAGGAGATATACACCATGAGAATAATAGCATACACTTGAATTAATTTCTTTAAAAGTATTTTATGTCCTCAACATTATTTAACATTACAATTTTTTCCTCTGTTTTTATTTTAAATTCTTGTTGATGACGTATTGATAAAGTTTAAAGGTATGATTTTGTGTAGTTTTTAGTGAGTGTGTATTTTATGTGGTGTTGTGTGTGTTGTGTGTTATATGTAGTATTTTTATGTCAGTGTGTTTATACCAGTATGTTATTCCCATCAGTGAAATACTTTTACCGTGCATACTTGTTTACTGGAGTGTTGTAACCCGAGTTTATGAAGAGTTTGTGTTTTGTAGTGTTATCACTTGCAAAAAAAACTCTTCGAATCATATATGTAATAACAGAATAAAACTGTGTCACTGAATTTGCAACTCAACTATTTTCATTTCTCCATACAGTAAATATTTCAAAACTTTGCATTAGATCAATTTCATCACACTGAAACTCAGGTTGACCGTCACAAAAAGAGGGGACAAGCAGTTTCCAAGCGATTTCGGATTATTATGACTTGCAACATAAAAATTTCGAATCAAGAACCAAACCTGTTCTAACAACAATCAAAACGGGAGAGTCACATGAATTGTGAAATCTTTCAATAATAAGTGGAATTAATTTTGTTGCCCAAATCGAAACAACTGTTTCTAAACAACTCGATGTCAATTGAAAATTATTGATCTATATTTCAGATGACAGATTGTAATACTAGGACTGATACTCTACAAAAGGGCGATGTAAATTACTGATGATACTATATCTCATACAGAGTACAGATTGGATTCACGGGATTATTACTAACACAAGTCAGTTGGAAATTTAGGACTTGAACTATATACAACATCAAGGACAGTTGGTAAATCTGGACTTATACTAATCAACATGCAGGGACAGTTTGGTAAATTAGTAGGTTTATCTATATACTAACATAAGTGAAGTTGAAATATATCAGCTTGATCTAATACTCATCAAAGTGTCGAAGATTATGAAATCCTACGGACTTGATACTATATACTAACATACAGAGTGGACAGATTGGTAAATACTACGGACTTGATACATATACTAACCACAGAGGACAGATTGGTAAATATATGGCTTGATACTATATACTAACATACAGAGTCGACAGATTGGTAAATATACTACGGACTTGATACTATATACTAACATACAGAGTGGACAGATTGGTAAATATACTACGGACTTGATACTATAAGCCGAAGGTCGAAGGTAAATATACTACGGACTTGATACTATATACTAACATACAGAGTGGACAGATTGGTAAATATACTACGGACTTGATACTATATACTAACATACAGAGTGGACAGATTGGTAAATATACTACGGACTTGATACTATATACTAACATACAGAGTGGACAGATTGGTAAATATACTACGGACTTGATACTATATACTAACATACAGAGTGGACAGATTGGTAAATATACTACGGACTTGATACTATATACTAACATACAGAGTGGACAGATTGGTAAATATACTACGGACTTGATACTATATACTAACATACAGAGTGGACAGATTGGTAAATATACTACGGACTTGATACTATATACTAACATACAGAGTGGACAGATTGGTAAATATACTACGGACTTGATACTATATACTAACATACAGAGTGGACAGATTGGTAAATATACTACGGACTTGATACTATATACTAACATACAGAGTGGACAGATTGGTAAATATACTACGGACTTGATACTATATACTAACATACAGAGTGGACAGATTGGTAAATATACTACGGACTTGATACTATATACTAACATACAGAGTGGACAGATTGGTAAATATACTACGGACTTGATACTATATACTAACATACAGAGTGGACAGATTGGTAAATGGCCTTGAAGAATTAACCACCAACGTATTTCCAAGTGTATGGCAGATTAACCTGATGTTTCAAAAGTGGCTTTGTGAGCGGGCCATCCTGAAACCTAAGCATGACATAACAGCATCCGCAATAAATGATTACCTGCTAGGTACGATTCCAGGAGAGGATAAGATCTAGGAGTAAGTAGACAATGTATTGAAAGTAGACGATGATATTAACTAACCTGAAGAGTTTCTGAACACCTTGAATCCACCTGGCTTGCTCAACCCCCCCATTCCTCCTTCCTCCTCCCACCCGCCCCTCCGACTAAAACTCAAGATCGGGGCTCCAATAATGTTGCTGAGAAATCTGACTGCTCCATCTCTTTGTCATGGATCCAGGTTGCGGGTGTGCAGCTTGAAACCTAATATGGTAGAGGTGCTAATATTAACTGGCTAAGCTCCAGGACACTGTGTATTCATACCTCGCATACCACTAATTACAAGTGACTATCATTTTGAGTTTAAGCGCCTGCAGTTCCCAATTAAACCATGTTTGGCAATGACTTTTAACAAAACTGAAGGACAGTCTTCAACGTAGCTGGAATTTATTTACTGGTTTTGGGCTTTTCTCATGGTCAGTTTTATGTTGCTTGCTTCATAGTTTGCACAAAGACAATTTGCTCATATCATCTCAAATAAGAAAAACTTGTAATATTGTCTACATAGGGGTATTGGTTTAGGGGATCAGCTGATAAGTCAATTTCCTTAGCTTCAACGTTACAATAATATAATTATTCAAGAAGCCTGCAGTAACACATTCCCATAAGAAGCGACTATTCACATCTAAACGTTTTATAATGCAAACGATCATTGAACATTTCGTTATTAAATACACTTACAAAAGAATACAACTATAAATGTATGTGCGATAAGGATCGTCATTTTTTGAATAGTATTTAAATAGAACAAAGTGCCTGTTAGTCGAAATAATATTGACTGCGTTAAAATCCCGACCTTCGTTTGTGAACAATCTTTTGAAATGCTTTGGTGCGTTAAGTATCAGAATGCCTTACAATATTGTTGTAAATTCACTAGAATTATAAGATCATGTTTTGGTGCGTTAAGTGTCAGAATGCCTTAGAATATTGTTGTAAATTCACTAGAATGATAAGATCATGTTTTGGTGCGTTAAGTGTCAGAATGCCTTACAATATTGTTGTAAATTCACTAGAATTATAAGATCATGCTTTGGTGCGTTAAGTGTCAGAATGCCTTAGAATATTGTTGTAAATCACTAGAATATGACATGTTTGGTGCGTTAAGTATCAGAATGCCTTACAATATTGTTGTAAATTCACTAGAATGTTAAGATCATGTATTCTGTTCTGTCGACTTTTTTTTAATTTGTCCTTTCCGCTAGCAGGGGAACATGGGACTGAACGTCTCGGCCTTTTGGCTAAGATCAAAGTGTAGTATCTGTATCGCTTGATATCTGTCACGTGGCTCATTATATGGGTTTACAAAGATATCAGCTTGTGTTATATGCCCATTTGATCGAAGCCGAAGGTCGGAAGCCTTCATTAAAGGTTACATGGCTACCCTTGTACAAAACTAGGAGTGCCATCGATCGAAGGATTGATGGGGCTTGATAGTTTATAAACGTTTTCACGTTCCGTTGTACGGGGACCACCTGGTATGGCACATCTGGGACGGGCCCCATAAAAAAAAAATGAACTTATCATTAACATGTACGTACGTTATTGTTTCGTTTTTCAATACAGCTTTGAAACATAATACTAAAATTGTTCCCAACACTATGTTAGCAATTCATTGTAGGTTTTGTAACAAATCTATTCGTATAGATTAGGTTTCTTAGTCTTACCATGCTGGCTCAATAATATTGACTATGGAGAAGAATGGATACCGATGCCTCCAATATACTGGACCACTTTTTCAACCATCATTAAATTTGACAAAGGTTGCAGAGAGGGAAATCCCGCGTCGTTGAATGCAGACGTCAAAGCCATCATCGATGAAAGTTACAATGCAGACGACGTTGTGATCTACACGGATGGATCGGTAGTTCGTCACGAAAAGTCTGCATGGGCCTTCTCTGCAAGCTCATGTGGCAGAATGGTCAAGGAAGCCAGTGGTGCATTTAGTATGACAACAAGCAGCATGACAATGGAGGTACTGGCGGTGACCAATGCACTACTCTGGCTAGAGTCACAAAACTACACTCATGCGTGCATTTTGAGTGACTCATTGAGTATGATCCGAAAGGTGGAGGCCGGTTCGGTGCGCAGGCAATGGACTGAATCACTGCAGGCGTCAACAATTTGCAGAATTACACTTGTCTTTGTTCCGGGGCACATGGGTGTCGTTGGCAATGAGAGAGCAGACAGGCTGGCTGGCTCTGCCGCTATATCAGACGGCCAGCCAATGGACAGAGCTGACATCGTGAACGCCCTCATAGAGCGTGGCCGCAGAAGACCTTCATCTAAACCAATCCACGTCAACTACTAGATTGCGAGACTGGTTTGAAGATTGGTGTGGCAAGAAAAGAACGGTACAACAGGTATACGAGTCGGCTCATCAATCAAAATAGAACTGGTACAGTCAGTCGCGGGACGCTGATGGAGATATTGCGAAGGAGATCGGAGCACCTATGGACATGTCCGGAGTGCAATGAAGATATTCCAAACTGAAACTGAAACCATGCCTGCCAATGATAAAGTGAGAGAATGATTCCCGAAAGGACACACGTTTGTAAAGATGAGTTACTCATACGTTTTTCAAACATAGATCCCAAAATTATAGTACCACATCTACTGATTTCTATTGTAGCACGATATCAAATATCACTGAAAAGATGGATAGATAACATAGCAGAATCCAGTCAAAAAAGACAAAATAACTATCACTCAAACCACTAGAGCGGCACAAGACGAAAGAGAAAACCACGACACTGGACAACAACCCGGTAACTGTGGCAACAAAAGAAAGAAGAAATAGATTTAGTTTGTCATAGGGAAGATTATAAGAAGTGATTCATGCTTGTGCACAGTTAACTTTTCTACAATCTTGGTCTTCCTACTTCAGTGAACTTTAGTACATATATTAATGGGTCTACTAAAACGTGTCCGTGTCAGGGAGAAATCCCTGTAATTCTCTTTGCCAAACCCAAACCGTATTCATTTTTCCAATACCAACGCCCCATTAAGAAGACACATGCGAAGATTAGCAACACAAATGCTAGTGATTGTGTCAATAAAAATATTTCAATACGTGTGTTATATATATTCTCGTGTCTTACATATTCTCGTTAAAGGATACATATCAGGGGTTACAGAGACTATAATGAACAGTTATCTGGCTTCGGGTTTCTTGTAACAATTGCATTGTTTCTTGTAACTCGCAACCCTGAAACTCTTATGTTCGAAAAGACTCTCTCAGTGCATTAAGAATGTTATTTCGGTCCATTGCAGCACCCTCTGAAACCGTAGCATGCCAGCCAATCTATCAGCTCGTTCATTACCACTGACTCCTGCGTACCCAGGGACAACAATTAAGTTGATTTCTTTGATCCATGTCTGGACCAGTACTTCCACCCAGTTTCGTCTCATCATTCCTGTTTCGACTTTACGAATCATACTCATGGAGTCACTGAGTATAAAAACACGAGAGAAGTTATGAGATGCCAACCACGTCACCGCATCTGTAACCGCCCGTATCTCCATTGTCAAGCTACTTATGTTTTTCGCGTAGACCCCATGCACTAGCTTCTATTATTTTTCCTCCTGAGCGTGCTGAAAAAGCCCACACACAGCGTTGTAGGCGAATGACTGAACCATCGGTGTAAATAATTGCATCTGTTTCATTGACGTTGTCATTCAAGAGAGCCCCAACCTCCGCGTTAATTAGTGATGGATTACTTTGTTCACAGTTTTTCTTAATGGATGCAATAACTGTAAAAGAAGTCTGAAATTGGGGCGGCACAGCAATCCATTCCTATTTTGGTTCAATTCCGGACGGTTCACATATTTTCCCAAGGGTACCTTCCGCCTGCCTCAGCCATGATCTGCCTCTCCTGAGTCTACATCCTTACCGAGTTCTTCATGGAGGAGGCGGTCCTTGTTTGCGTTGATTTTAAGATAAGATCGAACCCTCCAAGTCTCAATTCTTTGAGCAAAAGTGACACTTGCTTATTTGTTTGTTAGGTGAGAAATTAAGCCTCTATTAGGCCGAGGTACCCTCGTTCAACCGTAGGCATGTACGCTTTCTTGGTTATGTCAGGGCGTATTGACCTACTCTCTTTATGTAGCATGGGACTTGTTTTTAAAAAAGGACTGTTTGTTGTGTATCGTGGTTTATTAGTTCTGTTAAGTCATGATAAGGACTTTGTGTTTATCGGCAGTGCGTGCTGTCTTGGAGCAGTTCTAAGAAGAACTTTGTGCTGATCTGGAGTGTGTAAGTTTGGTGTAGTCCTGGAAAGGATTGTGTGCTGATCTGGAGTGTGTGAAGTTTGGTGTAGTCCTAGAAAGGGAATTTGTGCTGATCTGGAGTGTGTGAAGTTTGAGTGTAGTCCTGGAAAGGATTTTGTGCTGATCTGGTGTGTGTGCTTTCTGGGTGAATTCAGGAGAATAAATCTGTGCTGATCTGGTGCGGATCCTTAACCCCCTCCGCCCTGCGGCACTGTGTTGGAAATCGCTGGTGTATACCATCCATTACTTACAGCTCATTCCTTTCTGTTACTTTGTGCTTAAACAAGACATATACCTATGTCGATCCTTCTTATGCTTGTATAAATAATCATGATGATGTTAACAACTAAACTACAGTACAAGGAAAAGTTAAGGGACAGTGGTTAAAAGAGGTCGATCCCAATATGAGTTGGAACAAACTTTGGCAAAAAAACATTAGTTTGAGAGTGTATCACTGTTTCAGAAGAAGAATATTCATTTCTGTTTTATTTTAACTCTTTCAAGCATAGTATCCACTGTAGTGGACAACTACTATTCGTTCTTTTCATAGCTGCACATGCATATTTCCTAACCTCTGCCTGATGCATGCAGTCTACTGCTAAGTACTGACTGTGGACGGTGTGTGCCTATTGCCGAAGCGGTAAATTAACTTGTACTTCTAATGTGTAGTCAGTCAATCAAGGTGGCAGACAAGACGATAGTCATCCCGAAAATTCATGCATGAAAGACATGTGATTGCCCGCCTGCCCAGCGTGTTCGTAGGGCGTTGGACTGCGGGTGACTATCCCTCTGTGTGTGCGGGTTCAATTCCGCGGGCTGGCAGAAAACCACAGGTTCTCCATATTTACGGTGTTCGTGGCACCGAACTGAAGGGTTACGATATCCATGGCACTGAGCAAAAAAGCTGAAAGCTCAGTGCTTCTGGGTCGAAAAAATGACATGTGTATTTCATTCCGGTTTTATGTTCGTTCAATTGGGTGGGGAATATCTTCTCCTTTACGGCTTCGGGCCCGAAGAAGTGAATCTGGCCTAGCAAAAGAGCAAGCAGTCTTCTGGGTCGAAAAAAAAATGACATGTGACATTCAATTTCATCCGGTTTTATGTTTCATTAATTTGTGTAATATCTTGTCCTTGCAGGCTTACGGGCCCAGAGTGAATCTCGGCCTACAGGAAATAGATTTCAATGCAGTCTATCCTCAAGACGTTGTCTACATTAAAACCAATCAAAAATGGCAACTAAATCTGCTGCAAAACCATCATTACAGAAACAAATTTCCACAGTGGACAAAGGTAGCTACTTGGCAGCTGTTTCAGACAGCGTGGTTACGATTAGTAACACCAACAGAAACATTACGTGTTGAACTCAACAATATATTATCACATATTACACAGGAAATGCAAGACGAATACAACATTTGGAAACAACTAAATAATACGAAATGTTGTGACAGAAAACAAGTAAATACATCATTTTGTGCTAATTCTACGTGTGTTGTTGTTGTTGGAGAGAACATCTCCTGCTGTAACGTTAGCAACAGTATAAATCTTACTAATAACTTTAAACAATGCAGCAATGGAGTATGTGAAAAACAAAACAAAAGCATTAATTGTTCAAACACCTTATGCAAAGAAAATAATAAAAATGATTGTAAAAACAACAAATGTTCAGAAAATGTTATGCCAGCAACAATAGAAAATATAACTAATTTCAGCAATGAATGTGTACAGATTGTGAAAAATAGCACACAAAACGTTTCGGAATTTTTTCGAAAGAGAGACATTGCTACGAGGTATTGCAGCGAAACAAGACCCGTCCTAGCCCCATGGACGTCAGTTGAAAACATTCATCAGTCAAAAGGATTTGAAACAGTAAACTTAAACTTAGTATGCGTTCACATAAGAGTAGGACATAGTGCTACATTGCCTTTTGAAAATAATGTCAGGAACAAACCAGAAACGGTAACAGCTGTTTGGGATTTTCTGAAACCACTTGTTCTCAGTGGTCGACATGTCTATTTGGCAACTGATTCTCAGCAGGTAAGAGTTGTTGATTCACCATTACTGTAGTCTTGATAATTCTGTTAATATGAAAATTGTGTGTCAGGTAATAAAATAAAGACCTATTTTGTGTGACAGGTAATTTAAAACAAAGACCGGGGTCCAAGGCGTATGAGGCGGTGTGCCAGGATTAGTGAGCAGGCACTAATCAAGACCCTGTCCCCTACCTCCACTTGATGACCATGGAAACAGACTTTGGTTCCGGTCTGGCTAATGGGAGCAGGGATCGGGAAGTACTACTGGTAGTGGTAGCAGTGCAAGTATGAAAAAAAGAAATGCAGGTCCATACGAACAAACTGCACAAATCTCCTGACCGACATCCAACAAAATATTGCCCAAGTTCCCGAACAAAAGAAACAGCAGCGAAACGTCTCTGATATAATCCCTACTCCCCGGAGTAAGGGCCGAACACAAATCGCCAATTCCGGAGCAGGAGACTCCATACACAGGCTCGACGTGTAAGTCATAGGTCCCGCCACAAATTACCAGATTCTCTGCCGATGGGGAGATTAGTAAACATGAAAGGATGAGAGGTACATCCAGTGACGAAACGTGTGCCCACATAGGGCGAAATTCGAAGCCCTGAGGAGGGGGCAAACATTGCCAGCTGTGGAGCAAGAATAAATAAGTCAGATGCGTAACGAATAAAAGTCTACCCTCGTGTCTGTACGAGGGAAGATTGCAGCTAACTCCGCATCGGTGGCCTGGTGCAGATACATTTACGGGCAAGGTTTGCCGAGCGCAAAACATAAAGTTGCGTTTTAGTGCATAACGAAACTACCCTCCTGGGAAAACCGTGCAAGGTACTGTTGCGATAACAACTAACATCCCCGGAAGAACTGAGGTGGGTGATGCCTAACGGGACTGCCAGCCTTGGTCAACCGAACAAGGTACGGTTGCAGTTACAACTAACATCCCCAGAAGAACTGGGGCGGGTGATGGTGGCGAGCGCAAAATCTCAGTTGCGCTGCTAGCGCCGACTGAAACGACCCGCTACATTATTTGTGCTTGGTCCCAGGCCGGTGTTTTCCGAGGCTAACTGCAAATTGCCACGTACCGACACGCGTCTAGAAAAAGCTGAGAATGTTCCTACTCCGGAACAAACTCAAAAGTGAACGGTAAAGTAAGGTCGACAATGTAAAGATCTGACAGGCTGTCCGGATCCGAGCATTGGCGAAGGTCGATATTTTACACGGTGTTTTATACGAGTAAGACGCCGTCCGAGGACAAGCTTATAAGCCCCGTGAAATGTTCCTAGTCCGGAACGACCTCACAGTCAGAAAGGGCATAACAGCGTAACTCACTGTCTTGATGTAGATCACGAAGCCCAAATATACGGCAAAGCTGATCGAAAAGGCGTAGATCCGGGCCGACATAGTCGGCAGAAAGGATCTTACCCTAGGAAAGCTCACCCTAGTAAATCAAAAGCTGGCTGAAACCGGATGGACGAGCCTAGTCACCATGGGCGCACAATCGACCCGACGTAGATCACTCCGTTCTTGTCAAAGGACCAATTATATATCACAAAAAGAATGATAAAATTGGCCGTGAAGAACGATAGCAAGAAGAAAACAAAGACCTATGATGTGTGACAGGTAATAAATCTAAGACCTATTTTATGTGTCAGACAATTTTAATCAAAGACCTATTTTGTGTGTCACGTCATTAAAAAAGGCTTATATTCGTGCCAGGTAATAAAAACAAGATATATTTTGTGTGTCATGTAACATAAAAGAGACCTATTTTGTGTTCATATAATTTTTAAAAAAGACATAGTATTTCAAATAAAAACCTATTTTGTGTATCAGGTAATAAAAAAAATCTTTTATGTGTCAGAAAAAAGACATATTTTGTGTGTGTCAGGTAATTAACAAAATATATATTTTATGTGTCAAAAAAAAGAATGACCTACTTGGTGTGTCAAGTAATAAGAAAGACTTATTCTATCTCTCATATTTTAAAAGGGTTTTGTAGATTAGGAGGAGAGATGGGGACATGGCCTAAAAAGATGCTCATGAAAAAGGGACAACATAAGTTATTAGCAATATACAGCATGATGAGTAAGAAAAGTACTCACACGTGGAAGTTGTTGCAAAATTACAGGTCCTAATGATGACTGATACAGTTAGTCAGTTTACCTGTTTTTGAGTGTTTCTTCTGTTTACCTTGATTATGTATGTCCTATTGGGAAACGTATTTTAGCTTTTAAAAAAAATCTGTTTATATGATTTTTCTTTTGCATGCGGAAAATTGTAGGTTACCTGTTCATATTTTTGGCGATCTTCGCTTAGTTTTAGTCCAGGTAATTTTGAAATTGATTGCTTCGTGTATTTTCAATCTGGTTGCTCCCTGATTTAAAAGGACAAACATTTAATGAAAAAATAATGTGGATTCTATTGATTAATTTACTTTTGATATTTCGTATATGCCACTGTTTTCCTGTTTTTATTTAGTATTTCGTGATAATTTTGTCTTTGCTAATGTAAAATTGTATTATACCTGTCTTCGTCCATATAAACTGTTTATTCAATTTTACTGCAGTATCACCACGGCTCTCTCCAGATCGGATCCGGTCTGACCACCTCAGATCTGTAGGTTTCCATACAACGCTTGTTTTTATATGATAAAAATATCTTTGTCTACTTTTAAAATTGAAGAGGCGTTTGTCGACTGACTTAACTCTTCCAGGTTTCCCTATATGGTTAGGTCCCTATCCGCAGAAATGGCGCGCTATCTGCAGAGATTATTAGGTTACACAAAACACAAGCGCGTAGTTCCAACAATAATCCTAGATACCTCCAGAAAAAATGCATTCGTGATTGACGACTTGAACCCACGAACTTTGGAACTTAATATAAACGACTTAATTATTTCGAAATAGATACCGTCCCTTAGGGCCGTGAGGTATATTTTCTCAGTATGATGCAAATCTTTAAAATACCGCCCCTTAAATGTTTTTTCCTGAAAATGACCTTCAATTGTAATTTTGATGTTGCTGTTTATGCTCCCCCCTTCCCCTTCCCCCCTACCCTACGGTACCGCCTGATGTGGTCGCCTCTCTCTGTATCATAGCACGGCACGGCCCTGTCGTCCCCTTTCCTTGTCTAGTCTATCACGCACATATCTTCGTTCTACTAGCTTGCCTATACAATTCTGACTATAGTATGCTACAGTGGCGGCTCGTGGTTATTTTCCATGGTGGGGCCAGACACAGATTTTCTGAAAATTTATGGTTTTTGGAGTATGTACTATTATTTTTCTATTCCGGGAAGTTATTCTCCCTTTTGGTTTTTGGTGGGGCCGGTCCCCACTGGCCCTTAATGACGAGCCGCCCCTGGTATGCTTTATTCTCTGTGCAGTGCATAGCACGGTGACATAGTTGAAGTGCAATAATATGACATTCATATTGGCGCTATTCCATGTCGCAAGAATAAGCTATTAAGTATATTTTTATCTGTCGTGACTCTACATCACAGACACCACATAAGGATACATAATACAGAGACAAAAAATTTACACTCAGCTCGAAATATCTAGGTTTATGTTCTAGTGACTTTTTTTTAACGTGTTAGGTTGCTTGACTCACTACTACTACATACAATGATACCGTAGTTCTATTCGTCGCTAGTCCAGAAACCACACCTGCCACTTACCACATGGCGTAGAGGTTAGGTACTCGCCTCTCGCTCCAAAGTGCTCGGTTCGCTCCCTCGTGGAGCCAACGAGATAATACAGGGTGTTCAACTTAAAAGCAGCCTATGAATGGAGCTAATCTGGCATATATGTATGAAATTGAGAAGGTTCAGTTATGACGTAGTATAGGTCAAGGTTGTGTGATGGTGTGTAATTGTAAAACACGTACAAACAAAGTACTATAGTTTTACAAAATACATAAACAGTGACGATAAACAGCAACGTTTCGACCAACAAGGCCTTTATCAAGCAAACGAACAAACAGGAGTGACAAATTAAAATGAAACACAAATGGACGACCAAATACCAACGTATCTAAGGAAAATCTGGAATAAAAACGAATAACGAAATAAATGTAACACAAAAACACACATAAAAACTAGAAATAGAAAAGAAACAATGAAACATCTAGTAAATATATAACTTGAATACATGCAACATATACCCATATAGTGTGTAATTGTAGTGCGGGAAGGGGCGATGAACAAATCTGACGTAGGACGAGCTAGTCAGAACCGGTTTAAATAGTAAATAAGCACATCGCGTTAGGTTATCTGGCAAATTTCGATTTGTCAATGGGGCTGCAATTATCTTGAACACCCTGTATTTCCAGAGATCACTGACCTCAGTGTAGGTGAGATCGAGTTCCTAGTCCTATCGGAGACGGATGATAAAATGTAGGCTCCGAGTTCACGTTGAGCAAGTAAAAGAACCAGAGGCAGTTCATAATTGAGAAGAGCAAACAGGAAAGCCGCTGCCCGGGCAAAATTCATCATAAAACTTTTAAAAAATACAAGAATAAAAATTCCTACAAAATATTTTACCATCTTCTAAATTACATCGATGCTGTGGAGTTCTTGTACTGCCGCTGAGATATTACTGTGTAATAAAGATATCTGAGCACACACAGTTACTCACCAAAGTGCAATGATGATGGCACTACGAATCAGTCAATCGACCAGTGACAGGTTGATACCAGCAAGTGTAAACTGATTAGTGCACTCATTTTATGGACGCATATAATCAGGTTTTCAATATTTAATTATCCTTTATTCCGACGATAACGGTTCTCAGATTGACCAAGCCTCAATTAGGTAACAGAAACATACTGGTAAATTAAGACAGCAGGTGTGATGTTGATCACATATTCATCTATCGTGTCACCCGAGTGGTTACCGGGACCTAAATTTGGGGTGTAAAGAATAGAACCACTGTTACCTGCCACGCATGTCGTAAGAGACGATAGGAGGTTTGGCTGAAATCGGATGCACATGTCCTAAACGTGTAAAGTTTATGCGTTTAGGGCCTACAAACCAATGTGCAACGTATACACGTTCTCGGCACAGATCAAACATATCACAAAGAGTGATTAAAATTGGTCGTAAAGAACGAACGCAAAGACGAAGAAGATATTGTCTGTTTTTAAATAATTCTCCCTTTTAATATCAACAACACTTACGTGATTAAAGGTTCGGGAACAAGCAAAGGCCATATTTGGAAGCAGAGTCCATGTTAGCTCGGTTCCCATCATTCACATTGCTGTTGTCCATAAAGGAGAGGACGAGAGATCCGCATTCAGGTATTATAGCTTTTCTGTCATCCGTATTTCTTGCTATCAATTATTGCTATCTTTACACACTTTGTCATTGTTATATACTGATTGTTTGCTCAATTCCCACTTTCGATCTTTACTTCAGTAGCATGATATGTTGTATAATAATAATAATAATTTCTCTCGTACAGTTATGATGCTCGTCCATCACGGGTGATGATGACCACACAAATTTTCATCCAAGGGAATGTAGTTGCGCTTTGTTTGTCTGTGTGTGCGTAGATGACTAGTGAGCCCGATACGGGCATGAAATGTTCTCGTACAGTGTGGGCAAGGTATACTTACACTTGTAGGAAGTTTTACTTCCTTTCTGTTTTGACGTTTTTGCTCCATCCGTGCTGTTCTACCTGCCTCGCAGGCCGAGGAACCGTGTTGAAGAAGTGTGCGCCAGGCTGATCTGTCTTTAACAGCATTCTCCCAGTTGTTGACCGTTATACGTTACATAGGGCCTGCAAGCAATTTCTCCATACCGTTCTATCCTGGACAACTCGCTCAATCTCATCCATGGAACTGAGACCAATATTTCTTGCCTCTCTCAGCAAAGTTCGTTTCAGGGTCTCCTTATCTCGACCTCTCTTTCTTGAACCCTTTTCATCCCACTTCAATGCCAGCTTTGATATTCGTTGATCATTTCTCCTCAAGGTGTGTCCAACATATCTCCATCTTCTCTTTCTTATAACAGTTGTCACTAGTGGTTGACCAGACATGTCTCTGATTTCATCACTTCTCCTGAATTCGTTCCATTTCAATTCCATATCTGTTGTATAGACGATATTTAAACAAAAACGTAATCAGACGGTCACAAAACAGGTAACTAAGACTGTCACTCTCCCACGTAATTATATTTTTGGATACCATTTTTGGCAGTGAGCAACGACGTAAGCTTGCCTGGTTCTGGCGTTTTTACGAGGACACGTAAATTACAGTATTTTACAGTAATACATGAGAAATGAAATATTAAATATAAAATAACAGCACTCGACGTTTCGACCATAAGCCTTTGTCAAGAAAACAACTACAAACACGGAATATTAAATAAACTAGAACATGAGTATAACTAAAAGGGATGAAGAGAAATTGATACTACACACGACCTGCTTCCTAGCACGTGAACGAACACCTTGACCTCTGGACATGACTTGTCTGGTTCTGACATACATACCCACTTTCAAAGATTATTCTACAGGTGACAGTTGAAGGTGGAAGGAGAAGAGGAGAACAGAGATAATCCTGGATTAACAACATTAGGAACTGGTCAGGGCAAGACTTGTCCACAAAACTGAAAAAAAATATACAGCATTTTTGCAATGCTAAAATACCAACTTTCAATGACCCCCAATACAACTTACTAGCTGGATCTCTTGCTGGGTACACATTAAAAAAAAGAATGCATGTGCAAATAAATGTATCCATGTAAACAACTAGAAAATACAATGATTTCTCTCGAGGTTCTAACCATTGCTATATAGGTTATAATGTTTATTGTGAGATGTCTACCGTAGTGGCACTCAGTCAATGAGCATTTTAAAAACTCTTAAAGTGTCTCTGAAATGCTTGGATATAGACACCACATGCTTGGAATCCCTGGTGCAAGATCGCCAAATGTGGCGCTGTAACAACACAAAAAGAACTCACAAAGCTGAGAATCGTTGTGCTGTTGAGGAACAGAGAAAACAAGCTGTGCAAAATAGGCAGAACACACAACACTCACATGTCTAACCTTGATCATGTATGCCCCACCAGTGGTAGGGGATTGTGTTCTAGGATTGGACTCTACAGTCACCTCCGCACACACCAAAGAGGTGCAGCAGCACACGTCTGAGGCCGTTGTCATCACTGCTTGCTATGGACGGCTATTACATTACTTCAAAATTCAAACCAGCGAAATGTCAGTATAATTGCAACTGTCTTTAAAGACAACATGTTAAAATTTATTGTCACCACTCATCTCAAGTCTGTTGTAAGTAAAACAGTCTGGTATAAGTCTAAATAAAATGACTTCATTTAACATATAATCAGAGAAATATCTGGTCAGCTACTGGTAACAAATCTTACAAGAAAGGAAGATAGGGATATCTCTCTCTCTCGTGTGATCACGCCCAGACGATGTACCAGATCTCCCCATAAATTCTATTCATGTGGAAATCTGATTCATGCAGTCTTAGCATTGGTGTGTTTTACGTCACATCTTCAGCGTCATTTGAAGCTCTAGTGCTTATCATCCGGCGATGTGTCCGGTTTCAGCCAGTGTTTACTCGGTTCGCTTTCCGTTCTTTAGCCATCTAGTGTTTTTTACGGTGTGGGTAGCTAGCCCCACGGCCAACCTCCTTAGTCACCTCTTACGACATGCATGGCAGGTAACATTGGTTCTATTCTTTACACCCCAATTTGAGCCCCGGTAACCACACGGGCGATAGGGATATGTTGGGCAGACCCTGAGAAGAAATTATCAAAGAATCACAAAGCAGGCACTACAGTGGGAGGCAAATCGTTGAAGAAGTAAGGAAACCTTGAAACAAACTTTACTGAGATAGTCAGAAAATGTCTGAATTAATTCCAAAGAAGAAATTAAATTAGTTGACCAGAATAGAACTGTTTGGATACATTTCTTGCAGGCTCTATGTAATATATAACAGTAGGATGAAAATATAATAACCAAAATTATGCGGTTTTGTTTTTTCCAGACTAACTCTTGTGGAGCAACTTCTATTAGCGACTTCGTGTAAAACACTTGTCATCAGTTACAGTGGATTCAGTATGAAAGCAGCACAGATTAGAGATCAACTACAGGGAGGAGCATGGGAGCTTTACATGTTTAAATCTGGAAGTGTTGGGGGCAAGGGAGTCAAGTGGTTGCAGAGATAAATTTCTGATAAGAATAAATGTATGGCACATGATTTTCCAATGACAGGGTTTATTAACTGTAAATTACTAGGGAGATGTAACAGTATTTATTTTGTTTATCTTTAGTTACAAATGTTGTTCCCACTGTAATAAGTTGTTTCAAATGTTGCTCCCAGGGTCGCCCATGCAGTGTCGAGGCCTGCAAGGGAAGCAAAGAATAGTACCACTGTGACCTACAATGCGTGTCATAAGAGGTAATTGATGTAGGACCTAGGGAAGCTACCTAGTAAATAAAAAGCAGCACAGAAATCGGATGTGCTGGCCTACTTTAGGCGCATAACTGGCACAACGTACAATCGCTCTTTATTCTCAGATCACATACAAATCACACAGAGTGGTTGACAAGTAGTCGATACGGAGCGTTCGAAGAAGAAGTTCCTAGGGTAACATTGTTTCAAATGTTGTTCTCACATTTTTTTTTTAATGTTTGTATCATAGTAATATAATGCTATTCCATTTTTTTCTCACAGTAATATATGTTGTTTCCTCTGTTGTTCTCACAGTAATATATGTTGTTTCCTCTGTTGTTCTCACAGTAATAAACATTGTTTCATCTGTTGTTCTCACAGTAATAAACATTTCATGTGTTGTTCTCACAGTAATATATGTTGTTTCCTCTGTTGTTCTCACAGTAATAAACATTGTTTCATCTGTTGTTCTCACAGTAATAAACATTTCATGTGTTGTTCTCACAGTAATATATGTTGTTTCCTCTGTTGTTCTCACAGTAATAAACATTGTTTCATCTGTTGTTCTCACAGTAATAAACATTTCATGTGTTGTTCTCACAGTAATATATGTTGTTTCCTCTGTTGTTCTCACAGTAATAAACATTGTTTCATCTGTTGTTCTCACAGTAATAAACATTTCATGTGTTGTTCTCACAGTAATATATGTTGTTTCCTCTGTTGTTCTCACAGTAATAAACATTGTTTCATCTGTTGTTCTCACAGTAATAAACATTTCATGTGTTGTTCTCACAGTAATATATGTTGTTTCATCTGTTGTTCTCACAGTAATAAACATTTCATGTGTTGTTCTCACAGTAATATATGTTGTTTCATCTGTTGTTCTCACAGTAATAAACATTTCATGTGTTGTTCTCACAGTAATATATGTTGTTTCCTCTGTTGTTCTCACAGTAATATATGTTGTTTCATCTGTTGTTCTCACAGTAATAAACATTTCATGTGTTGTTCTCACAGTAATATATGTTGTTTCCTCTGTTGTTCTCACAGTAATAAACATTGTTTTATCTGTTGTTCTCACAGTAATAAACATTTCGTGTATTGTTCTCACAGTAATATACATTGTTTCATCTGTTGTTCTCACAGTAATATATGTTGTTTCATGTGTTGTTCTCACAGTAATAAACATTTCATGTGTTGTTTTCACAGTAATATATGTTGTTTCATCTGTTGTTTTCACAGTAATAAACGTTGTTTCATCTGTTGTTCTCACAGTAATATACAACATTTCATCTGTTGTTTTCACAGTAATAAACGTGGTTTCATCTGTTGTTCTCACAGTAATATACAACATTTCATCTGTTGTTCTCACAGTAATATATGTTGTTTCATCTGTTGTTCTCAAGTAATAAACGTTTCATGTGTTGTTCTCACAGTAATATATGTTGTTTCATTTGTTGTTCTCACAGTAATATACAATGTTTCATCTGTTGTTCTCACAGTAATATACAACATTTCATCTGTTGTTCTCACAGTAATATACAACATTTCATCTGTTGTTCTCACAGTAATATATGTTGTTTCATCTGTTGTTCTCACAGTAATATATGTTGTTTCATCTGTCGTTCTAACAGTAATAAACATTGTTTCATGTGTTGTTCTCACATTGATATTATCTCGTTATATATTGTTTTATAATTAGTAAATGCTTACCAATGTTGTTTTTCTCAATGCAACATAATTTAATTTATATTGTTTTATAACTAACAAATGCTTATGAATATTGATCTCACAGTAAAATATTTTGTTTCCAATGTTGATATTATACTAATATATTTGATTTCTTATCAGTTTGTACTTAACTCTTTCCACGCTTTAAGCCGCACACTGCGCCATGGTGGAATTCCGTTGCACGCCATAAGCCGCACACTGCGCCATAGAGTTGCTTCCCTTATAAGAAGTATTTCTTGTATTACTTCTACTGTTTTACTTATACTACTTTTCAACCTTGTTATTCTATTGGGTTGTCCAGTTTTCTTCAATTTAGTATATAATAATATATATATGTTTATTTATTGACAAGTAGTTGGGATCGTTTTATTTTTTAAAAATCTTTTTTTTACTTCCCCTTTAATTAACTGCTTAAAAATTGAGGAAATAACTGTGCGTGGAAAGAGTTAATAGATACGTTTTAAAAAAATGAATGTCATATGCCAAGTAGCAGAGTTCCCAATTTTCAACTGCATTTTTAGAAGAAAAATCAGTATGTTTAAAGCTTTGCTGGAATTTGTGGCAGATTTACTTCGGAACAATTTGCTTTTCTTGCTGATCTTATGATTATTTTCTTATTAATATAAAACTAAAGTACTTTGTTCTTACATGTTTCGCTACTTTACTAAGTTTTACTGCAGTCTCCCCTTTTTCTATTATTTTCTTCTAATTTTGTGAGATTGTGTATAAATATTTATTCCTGTATATTTTATACATTAAAAATGCAACAATAAAATGATCTAGTATTACAAAAACTTTATATTCAAATTCTAAGGCATATTTTTAAACAATAAAACAATGACTTCATCACAAGAGTAGTACTGAGATGTGGCACACACATGATGTAAAACTAAAACAGAAAAATTCATAAGCAGATTAGAGGTATCTTTCTTCTTTTTCTTGAATAGTGCCATATCTCTATATGTTCACAATATTTTATTTGTGTTTTGATTTATCTCATTCAATAGTTCCTATATTCATTTCTACTTTTCCACATTAGTAACCATGCCAATAGACAGATTAAACAAATAAAATTCCTACCAAATATTTTTACAATCTTCTAAATTACATCAGGGATCCTCGCTGGTGCCACGGAATTTGTGCACTGCCGCTGAGATCATCTGGTGTAAGAAAGATCGGAGCAAACATGGTTACTCACCAAAGTACAATGATGATGGTCCTATCAATCAATCAATCAAATTATGCCATCCATTCTGTTCTGTGCAAGTATCCACTTATAAAAGTATGTAAATTTTTCGAAGTTGTTTTTCTTGTTTCTGAGTTGTACATAGGGACTGACTTAAATAGAAGATCTCTGTGGAATTGACCTATAGTACTTGCCTTAAGTAAATAATGACATGGATATTTTCCAGTGATCTCTGATCTTAGTGTAGGTAAGATTGAGTGTCTAGTTCTTTCAGAAATTGGATATTAATTGATTGGCTTCTATTTTTTTTAAAACCAATCCAGAAGCACTTGAGCTTTCAGCTCTTCGGCTCAGTGCCATGGACATCGTAACACTTCGGTTCGTCCGGGAATCTGGTGAACCTGTGGCTTTCCTGCCAGCCCGCGGAATTGAACCCGCACTCACAGGGAGCTTGTCACCTGCAGTCCAACGTGCTACGAACACACTGGGCAGACAGGTGATTGGCTTCTATAAGCTGCTGGGTGCGCCGCTATTTATTTGTTTTAGTTCTATCATAAAAAAATTCATTTACCTATAAAATGGTATATTACTCATAAAAAACTTAATAATTAAGAAAACTGCAGCTGAATTTGTACATACACCTTCAATGGGAAAATAGGATCTAAATTTAATTCAGCCACAACCCGTTATTTAATTCAGTGGCGAATCAGTTAAACCGTAAATCTCTTGTTCAACATGAAGACACAAAAGAAACCATGACAGTTTAAAATCAAAAGGAGTAGACTGGAAAGTCACTACCCGGACAAAAATCATAAATACAAATGTTTAAACAAAATTTCTAAACATTTAACCATCTTTATAATTGCAGTGGAGAACCTCACTGGTGCTACTGATGTTCATGCATGACCGCTTTGAACTTTTATTAATACAGAATCTCACATCTGTGCCAGTAAATCAGGTTCAGTTTGGAATATCTTCATCGCTCTCCAGATATGTCCATAGGTGTTCGGATCTCCTTTGCAATATCTCCAACAGCGATTAACCATACCATTTCAATGCTGATTGATGTACCTACTCTTATGCCCGCTGTGCTGCTTTTTTTAGCCACTCCAATCTTTAATCCAAGCTCTTGCAATCTAGCTGTTGACATTGATAGGTTTAGATGAAAATCCTCTCTATGTCCACATTCTATGAGAGTGTTCAGAATGCCAGCTATATCCATTGGCTAGATTTACACTGCCAGTAAATCAACTTTTGAAAATGCATATTCTCACATTTGTGGTACCAAACAAACATTTGTTAATAGTCTCCCACATCTGTGTCCCCACATCAAACTTTTGTTAACAAAGTCTCTCATATTTGTGGTACCAAACAAACTTTTGTTAATAGTCTCTCACATTTGTGTCCCCACATCAAACTTTTGTTAAAAGTCTTTCATATTTGTGGTACCAAACAAACATTTGTTAATAGTCTCTCACATATGTGTCCCCACATCAAACTTTTGTTAATAGTCTCCACATCTGTATCCCCACATCAAACTTTTGTTAAGTCTCCCACATCTGTATCCCCACATCAAACTTTTGTTAATAGTCTCCCACATCTGTGTCCCCACATCAAACTTTTGTTAATAGTCTCCCACATCTGTGTCCCCACATCAAACTTTTGTTAACAAAGTCTCTCATATTTGTGGTACCAAACAAACTTTTGTTAATAGTCTCTCACATTTGTGTCCCCACATCAAACTTTTGTTAAAAGTCTTTCATATTTGTGGTACCAAACAAACATTTGTTAATAGTCTCTCACATATGTGTCCCCACATCAAACTTTTGTTAATAGTCTCCCACATCTGTATCCCCACATCAAACTTTTGTTAAGTCTCCCACATCTGTATCCCCACATCAAACTTTTGTTAATAGTCTCCCACATCTGTGTCCCCACATCAAACTTTTGTTAATAGTCTCCCACATCTGTGTCCCCACATCAAACTTTTGTTAATAGTCTCCCACATCTGTGTCCCCACATCAAACTTTTGTTAATAGTCTCCCACATCTGTATCCCCACATCAAACTTTTGTTAATAGTCTCCCACATCAAACTTTTGTTAAAAATCTCTCACATCTGTAGTACTATACAGACTTGTCAATACAGACTCCCAGATCTGTGGTACCAAATAACTTGTGTTAACAAAGTCTCCCACATTTGTGCAATGATATCAACTAATTTTTGCTCTAGGCTATTTCTGTGTTCACCAGTTCCTAAATATTGCTTTCTGGAATGGTTTGCATAAAGTCTGGATGTTCAAGTTGTTGCAACAAGTCCTCTGCCCTGGGGTCTAGCAAGGCATTGATTCTTAGTTCTTCACAAACCTGAAACAAAGCATTACATGATTATTTATAAACAGATGTATTCACTTAAAGGTAGTAATACTAGTCACAATAGATGTATTGTCATAGTAGCCACAATAACTATATTTTATTACTAGCCACAATAGCTGTATTATAATACTAGTCAGAGTAGCTTTATTTTAATACTAGCCACAATAGCTTTATTTTAATACTAGCCACAATAGCTATATTTTAATACTAGCCACAGTAGCTATATTTTAATACTAGCCACAATAGCTATATTTTAATACTAGCCATAGCTTGATTTTAACAATAGCCAGGGTAGCTTTATTTTATTACTAACTAGAGTAGCTTCATTTTAATAGCCACAATAGCTGTATTGTAATACTAGCCACAGTAACTGTATTGTAATACTAGCCACAGTAGCTGTAACACTAGCCCCAATAGCTGTACTGTAACACCAGCCCCAATAGCTGTACTGTAACACCAGCCCCAATAGCTGTACTGTAACACTAGCCCCAATAGCTGTAACACTAGCCCCAATAGCTGTAACATTAGCCACAGTGGCTATAAAGTAAAGTTATTATTTTCATACCATGTGGCATATTGGTGAATAGTTGTTAGACCTGTATTTATCTTTGAATCACAATAACTATATTGTAATGAAAACACTAAAAGTTGAGCAGCACAAAAGCACTGAACTTAAATTGTGCACCAAACTACATTGTAGTGAAAACAATAAGAATATGGTGCAGCAAAATGCCCATGAACTTAAACTATGCACCAACAGACAGTGTAAAATTTCAGCATCTAGTCATATTTTTTTGGGTATTCCCTCTTGCTTTTCGCCCCTATATTCTGCTGTAGTGGGCTTTATACAGTGTGGTCTGTCTTCTGTACTCTTACTAGGTGGGTCATACCATTTCATTAACATTTTTTAATGAAAGAACCCACTTTCATAACATGAGGTATATTGAATACTAAAGTGTTATACCCACAGTTTTCTTTGACAAACTGCATATGATGTAAGATGTTATCCACATCACCGTGGCTGCCTGTATTTTCCCAGTGCTTTTCTGGGACTAAATTGAGGCTGTGGTGATCTGAGAACCATTTTTTTTTCCCGATCCAGAAGCACTTGAGCTTTTCAGCTGTTCGGCTCAGTGCCCTGGACATCGTAACCCTTCGGTTCGGTGCCACGAACACTGTAATCTGGGGAATCTGTGGCTTTTTCTGCCATCCCACGGAATTGAACCCGTACATACAGAGGGATAGTCACCCGTAGTCCAACGCGCTACTAACACGCTGGGTAGACGGGCATCTGAGAACCATAGGGTTTAATAAAATCTCACTCCCACTCTGGAATTTGATCCTATGTTCAAGTACCTACGAAGCAAATGCACCAACTATTAATGCTATCTTGGATCTCATAGTAAGATAGTACATAGTAAATAATGTGAAACTGACCGTTACATTTTGAGAAATTATTCACTACCTGTATTTTATATCAGTTTGAAATCCTGAAGATAAAACTACTTGTCCTCTCTAGTCACTTCTGTTGGGAAGTGTTGTTTAACTCTTTCCATGCCCATTTATTTCCTCAATTTTTAAGCAGTTAATTCAAGGGAAGTAAAAAAAAAAATTTTTTTAATTACGATCCCAACTACTTATCAATAAATAAACATATATATATTATTATATACTAAATTGAAGTAAACTGGACAACCTAACAGAATAACAAGGTTAAAAGTACTATAAGTAAAACAGAAGAAGTAAAACTAGAAAGACTTCTTATAAGGAAGCAACTCTATGGCGCAGTGTGCGGCTTAAAGCGTGCAACGGACTTCCGCCATGGCGCAGTGTGCGGCTTAAAGCGTGGAAAGAGTTAAAGCTTAATTTCCAGTGGTCAGGTCAGGTGTACTGCAGTGAGCCCATGTTGTTGAAGTATGTCATTGTTGTTATCTAATCATCTACCTTTTGGTCTTCCTGCACTCTCAGAGCAGATCTTCTACTGTTGTATGTGCACAGTAGATGTGCCTAGGTTTCATTTTGATAAGATGGCAAAACTACTTTGTTTGTAATCTCTCTCTCTCTCTCTTGCACCTCCGACAAAGTTTATGTTTGACATTGGTAGCAAAGTGTTGGTGTGAATATGCAATTTATCACTTGTAAGTTAAACTTATAAGCAAATGTTCAGATGCTTTATTAACCCTTTGAACCATGGCCATCTATACCTTAAAAACCCAATCATTTCCAATATTCTTGCTTGTTGTATATTTGCAAGAGACCAAACTGTATTAAATTTACTTAACATTATTACTTGGGTCATGCTACTGTACACTCCTATATACTGTATTCTGATCTTCAGATTGAACAAACTTAGCTTGAATGTCCATCGATTCAAACAATTCACTGTCGTATCTTCTTCTTCTCTTTCACCATTTACTTCTTTATAGAAGTGTTGGGGGGAAAAATAGTGATCTTGTGAGTGCTTGTTTTAAGGCACTTTGAAAGCTGACATTCATTATTGTAAGGCTGTTCTTGATGCCGTCACTGCATCTTTTGTGTGGTCTTCCTCTTGTACTCATTATACTTTTTCTGTGTGGCTCTCTGTAGTAGGCACTGTCATATAAATTATGATCATCTGATTAACTTTCCCTATCCTTATCAGAAAAATGTCATTCTAAGACTGATTCATTTTTAGAATAATTCAGCACAAGTTCAACAGCTTGATTTCTCTATCAAGTAGGCGTCTTTCGCTTAAGCGGTAGTGAGCTCAATCACAACCCAAGAGTACCTGGTTCAAACTCCACGGTGGAAAGTTTGGAAGCAAATTTGTTCCCACAAATTTTTACGAATGATACGAATGGTAAACTACTGACAAACTACTGAAAATATAAATGGTGCCTAGAATATCAACAACTCGTTTACTGTGGTTGATGGGGAGTCCTGTAAAGGATATGCCATGATTTTCTTTCATCCAATCATCAAATGAAAAGTATACCCATAACTTGAAATAATCATAGCAAATTGATATGATATCTTCTAAGAACAAAATACAAATGTGCAGTCCTAAAACATGAATACTCATAACATCAATGAGCTTTGCAAATATGGGACACTAACAGACAACCACATACTTTTGTATATTAATAAAATATTGTATGACATATGTTCTATTTGACATACATGCTTATAGTTGGATCTGTCAACATGATTGGAGGAAATGGCCAGGGAGTTTGAGAGGTTCTCAACATAATGTGGAGTTCCTGCTGGAACAAATAGAAGCTCACCTGAAAAATAATTAATATGAGATTCACGTAAATGAAGATACTTATTCGGTACTTGTCTACAATTTCACCGCAGGAAAAGGGAAACCTCACTGACCTAAGTTAAGTGACGTCACTCCGCCTTCTGTGTTTGCGGACATGGAGGAGAACCGGGTTCAAAGGTCATGGATGTGGTGTTTATTGTGTATTTTGTATGTAAATAAGCAGTGTTTTAATTGAATTGGGAGCCCTGAAAAGGACTGTATGTGGGAATGTGAGGTGGAAGGAGGCAGGATGGGACTAGGAGTGTTACTGTGGGGGCCAGAAACTTATGGTATCAGCAATAATAGCTACGAAGGGGTCTATATTTCTTGATTTAGTCCGGCGACGCCACATAAACTCACTCACTCAGGGAATGACGGGATTTTACGTCAATAACATAAATAATGGGGAACATCTGCGCTATATTTAGAACAATGCTCACAAATATTCTATATTTAGAATGACCCAGTTTTTGCGGTGAAATTGTAGACAAGTACCACTTATTCAACTGAAGAGAAGGTATAGGTGGTCTCTGTGGCGTAGAGGTTAGATCATTGCCTCTCATTCCAAAGGTACTCAGTTTGCTCCCTTGTGGAGCCATCAGGATATTTTTCTAGAGATCCTTGATCTTAGTGTAGGTGAGATCGAGTTCCCAGTCCTATCGGAGACAGACAGTAAAAAGTGAGTCCAGTGTTCAAGTTGCGCATGTAAAAGAACCCCATGGCAGTTCATAATCGAGAAAAGCAGGCTGGAAAACCGCTGCCTGGGCCAAAATAAAATAAAAATATTTAAAAAATATAATTCTTATAAAATATATTCACCATCTTCTAAATTACATTGGGTACCTTCGCTGGAGCTACGGATCTCGTGCACTGCCGCTGAGATCTTCCTGTGTAAGAAAGGGATCAGAGCACACATGGTTACTCACCGAAGTGGAATAATGGTGGTCCTATCTATCAATAAATCATATTTGTTTTTAATCCTAACTTAGTGCACTTCTATTTGTAATTTAACCAACTTAAGCGCTTTCTTATCTTCGTATCTGTGATCCTTTTAGCTAGTACTATAAAAATGGAATGAATTCAGGAGTCAACTACTAGTAACAACTGTTATAAGAAAGAGAAGATGGAGATATATTGGGTATACACTGAGAAGAGACGATTAAAGAATCACGAAACAGGCTTTGAAGTGAGAGGCAAATGGATCAAGAAAAACGACGCCAAAGGAAAATCTGAAACAAATTTTACTAAGAGATGCAAGAAATGGCAGATTAAATTCCACAGAGGAGGTTGAACAAGTTGCCCAGGATGGAGGGGTACGGAAAAATTGCTTGCAGGCTCTATGTAAATCATAATGGTACAAGAGGAATAGAAACAATAGCTAATACTACAGATAAATTACATGCATGTTTTAAAAAATATTTCTTTGCGCCTGTCTTTATTTAAAAAGACATTTTTGTAGAAATTTTGAATGTACATTCAGTTTCATTTGTAAAACTTTATTTGGGGTTCGCAATAGCATTGAAATTAGGTACTAGTCTCTAACTGTTAGTGTCCTTTGTTCATTTCATTGTTGGAACACCATTCAGGGAAAACCATTCACAGTGACTCCTTACAGTAGACAGGAGTGGTTAAAGTGCCTAGTGATATCAGAGAACAACAATAAACTCAGAAGTTGCATGAGCAAATTGTGAACGTGTAAAGAACACTTGATCATTTGAAAATCTATACAAGCAGCCTGAAAAGCAGTAACCAGAGTAAAAATAAATATCATCAGGTGTCGTGCCGGCTGGCGTAGGCGATCTTAGATCTCCACAAATCTCTGTCGTTGGTGTTTGCTATCAACTCAGATGTTGACGCTCTACTGTGCCATGAAGTCAGGCTATCCAAAATTTTCTCTCTGTTTTCCTCTGTCTCGTCTACCCTCGATTTTACCGGTTGTCACAATGTTGTCACATAAATAAATATATCATTTTAACATTCCTACCAAAATTCATTATCATACAAAATTACTTCAAGGACTCCTACTGGTGGTATGGAATTCATGCACTGCCATTAAGATCTTCCTGTATTAGTAAGAGATCAGGCCCCATATGACTACTCCCCAAAGTGCGATGACTATGGTCCTTTTTCTTCTTCTTCATATCAACCACTTGTTAACCAATCTGTGTGATCTGTATGTGATTTGAGTTTAAGAGCGATTGTACATCGTGCCAGTTATGCACCTACATGTAGACCAGCACGTACGATTTCTAGAATGCTTTTTATTTACTAGGGTAACATCCATTGGTCCCTATCTCAGTCACTTCTTACATGTCTTGTAGGTCGCAGTGGTACTATTCTTTGCTTCCCTTGCAGGCCTCGGCACAACACTGGCAAAACTATGGTCCTTTAATTTAATCAATTAAACTTCTTTGCAACCACCATTTTTATATATATATATACATATATGTTTTTACTTCTTGTAGATTGAAAGGAGTGTTAGAAGTTCTTTAAACCTAAAAGGGTCTAAAGGCAAATGATTGACTTCAACGAACGGGTTTCCCATATTGCTTCATCCCTATCTGGTAAGGATACCTCTAGAAATCCCTATAGAAATGGTAAGCCACTTGTCGAGAGTTTTGCACAAAGCACAGGCTCTGTATTTCCAGCCATAATCCTAGGGATCCCGGAAAATGCCCATGTAAACTGAATGATGCGATCCAGATTCAAACCCAAAACCTTCATAACACAAGGCAAACCTCTTAACCACTTTGCCACAGAGACCCCTGACCTTTAAATCTGTGACCTGTACAAACTAAAGAACCGTACCTGGTTGCAGCACACATTGTCTTGGTTTTGTCAGTGTCAGCAGAGGCCAAAGTTCAATATCAGGATTGGACAGATCTACATTGAATACTGGGTCAGTGGAGTGGACATATTGTGGGTAGAGTAAGGGTGTATCATCAGCATCAAAAAATACCCATCTAGAGGAAATGATAATTAGATCATGCTCTAAAGAAATTCATTGAAACATAAATATGTGTAACTACAATAACAGAGAAGGTTTATCTATATCAAAACATTAAGCAAATTCAAGGAAGTATTTTTCTAAGACTGCAGTGAAATAAATTACTCCAAACAACTTCATTCTTTGTTTCTCTATGTAATTCAAGCATGGTTTTGTGCCAACTTTCTTTCTTATGCTGATGTTGGTGATTCTGTCTTTCTTGTGTTGTTGGTAACTTTTCGCAGGCAACGCATTTCACATGTAGTTATTTTTGTGACTGCGCTTTGCTCAATGTCCATGTTTGGCTCTGGTAACACAAAGTAGGTATAAAAAGGTTAATGAAACTTTAATGTAGGAAAGTTGAAGAAAAAGAAGAAGCAATAGGAAAGACTACATAAACAAGAATTACAAGAAAAAGATGAATTAATAACATTTTCTATATAATATGCAATGTTTTGCTAACTTCTAAAACTTTGAAATACCAGTTCTTCTGACCTTTTAGTTTATCTAACTATTTTAACCTTTTCTCTCCTTGAAACAGAGCCATCCAGAAGTTTGAAGCAAATGCATCAATGTGAAGACTGCTGACTGCCCCCTTTGGAGCAATAAACAAGCTAGGCCAACTGTCATGATACAACGAGCCAGGAGAGGTTTTCTGTAAGAAGTTACCTGGAATTAAAATATATTTTATGTACTCTATTTAGCAACTTTGTTAACATTATACTAAAACATTCATCATTTCGCTTTGCAGTCTCATTTAAATCTCAGATTTGCATTTTCTTAATGTGATACAGAGTAACTTGTGAGAGTATCAAGAAGAGACCGGTTTAGAAATGAAGACATCAGGAAAAATGTGGGTACAACATTAGTACTGCATTTCATCAAGAAACAACAAATTAAATGGTTCGGGCACATAAGCTGATTACCAACATACAGTGCGTCTCAAGGATAAATGTTACTCTGATACAGTGAATATAAAGCAAAAGGTGAAAAACAAAATTACAGAGGCAGTGAAAAACAGTATTTATGAATTCCACAGAAAAGCCCATACTAAAAATCTCTTCTTATCCTGTTGCTGTGAGGCAAAACTTCAATAATACAGTAATATAAGCAAGTAGAAATTAATACTTGACACTGGCATAAAAAATATGATGGTCTTTAACTCTTTCCACGCCCATTTATTTCCTCAATTTTTAAGCGATTAATTCAAGGAAAGTAAAAAAAAAAAAAAATTTTTCCTTACGATCCCAACAAATCGTCAATAAATAAACATATATATATATTATTATATACTAAATTGAAGAAAACTGGACAACCCAATAGAATAACAAGGTTAAAAAGTAGTAGAAGTAAAATAGTAGAAGTAAAACTAGAAAGACTTCTACTCTATGGCGCAGAGTTGCGCTTAAAGCGCAACGGACTTCCGCCGTGGCTCAGTGTGCGGCTTAAAGCGTGGAAAGAGTTAAGATGCAATTAGTAAATCTATTTTGAAGATTTGGTTCAAAAAAATAACTTTAAACTGTCAGTATTGCCTAACAATTGAAGAAAAAAATTAATTAATTAATCTGTGTTAACCAGTGAGCCACAGGAACCATCAGTATTCATACTCTTGACATCTGTTGGGGAGACTGAGCACCTATGGTTCTGCCCAGAGTACTATGACTTCAGTTCAGTAACCAACAACCGAGACCAATTCTGCAACCATACAAGTCTATATTGGTTTGAAGCATATATAAATAGATATATAGATATACTCATGCTGTAATGATCTGTTTCACAATGAGTGACTTGAATAATTAGAATGAAAATGCAGGAAAGGATGACATTTATTTCATGCTATATGTCCACAAGTATTTCATTTAAAAAAAGGTTTCACCAGCTATGAATTTAGGCAATGTCATGCAACACGTAATGTGACATCTCTTGACTGATTTTACTTTAGGGCTTGGTTTTCTTATCACAAGCATCTCTCACCATTCAAATGAGCCTCACTTAAACTTCAGATGTACTTGTAATTTAGATCTTAACGTAAAGTATCAGGGGCTCATAGTCCAATCTCATATAATGTGCACATCAAGAATATTTTTGGGACCAAGCTTGCCTCGACCCCAGAATTTCCATGGTGTGTGATCACTAATGCAGAGAGTTACCAACTTCCCTATCAGCGACCCCATATATCATTTCAACACTATAAGTCAACTTACCTACGAAATATTTGGGTATTGTTAAATCACTTGCAAGTTTCGGGCAATGTATAGGCAAACTCCAATCAAACAGATAATCACTTGTCTGACCCTCCTTTATTTGATCAATAAACTCCCCCACTGTAATTTCTTGGCTCTGCTCAAGTTTTGCCCATTCCACAGAAGAGGGTACAGTTCTTTTCACTGTAACTTTTATAGAACCTAGTAAATTGTAATGGTGATAAAAATTAGCACAAGAATGTGAGAAACAGTTTATAAACAGGAAATTAGTAACAAAGTCAGTAAGTTGTACAACTTACAAAAGCAAGGTGTGAACAAGATATACACTTGTGCAAAGTAAATAACACAAATAAATAACAAACGGTAAAGTTAAGTTTGATATTGCGTTTTCCTTTACCACTCCAAAGAAAATACTACTATGTGCAGCGATCCAATTTTGAAAAAGAAAATATCTTTCCTGGCTACAGTATCACATTCCAAAAAATTAAAAACAGAAGGATATAATCAAAGGTACACAAAATGTTATGCCAACCATGTACCATGAAATCATTGAGCATTTTCAGGATTTTGTATGCATGGGAAGTAAGTATCACAGGACAAATCAAGAAAGCAAGTCAAATTTTCACCATGCTCAAAAAAATCTGGAAAGCCAAATGATTGAATTTCAAAACAAAACTTAAAATATATAGAAGCAGTGTCCTGGGTGTGCTATTATACAGTGTGAGTGTTGGAAAATGACCCACAACATCATACACAATCTGTAGACATTTCATAATAAATGTTTAAGAAGTATCCTGCAAATATTCTGGCCAAATACAATAGCAAATGAAGAGCTTTTAAAACAAACTGTGCATCATTGGAGACCATCATTAAAAGATGAAGATGGAGGTGGATTGGTCATGTATGTCGTAGGTCATTAGGGACATTGATTAGAACAGCTCTCTGATCGACAGTGGGTAGGAAAAGAAAGCCTGGAATTTCAAAAGAAACATGGAGAAGAGCTGTGGAAAGAGAGTTGGTAGATTGTAACCTGATGTGGGAAACAATTGGTAGTAAGGCAGCAGAAAGGCAGCAATAGAAAACTTGTGGAAGCTTTATATAACAAACGGGTATATAGATAGATAGATGTACCCTGAATTAGAATCTCTTTACTAAAGACAAACTGTTTTTACAAGCATCATCATATGAAATATTATTTATTAATCTGATCACATTAAGCATCAAAGGACCAAGGTAATGTAAAACAAAATGTTGCCAAAGTCCCCTCATCAAGATAGCATAATTAACATACCTTGCTCAGAATACCCACTGGTCCAAATCTGCACTTTACGATTGCAAAACTCAACTATTTCATGAGGAGGTATTAATTATTACACACTTTCTATTTTCTCATACACTATGACACTACTTTTAAGTTTATGATGACGGGAGACCCGCATCATTTTCATGAACTATTCAATTGGAGATTTTGTCATGTTTACTCGCTAAATATACTTTGTGCATGAATCCTAAGGAATTTAAGATTTACTACTATAGTCTGTCCATTAATTCGTGAGCACGTTTGAAATTGATTTTCTGAAAACTACCTGTTGGATCTCAGTGATTTTTTGCAAGCAGCCTTAGAATATCCATGACGCTAGAGAAATATTTTTTTCCAAGAAAATTTGATGTAGTTTGAAATATTTCTTCTTCAGGTTATATTAAAATCAACCTCACCGGATTGTACACAATAGTAACAGATCTACGGTACACAGACGCGTTGTTCTAAAAATACATTATGGTAACATAGAAATATCGTGAGTATACAACAATTTCACGAAATCCCGTGCACCGAACCCAGTCGACTTTGAACGCGGAAAGCATATGACGTTATAATTGGGATACCATTGTATAGTTATAGGCGTATCTCGCTATTTGTATGAAGCTATTGTATCATATTTGTTGGCTTATCAAAACTGACATTGATATCACATTCATAATGAGTCTGAAGTGCACATTTATAACAATGCAGAAGGTTACAGTTTTACTATACCAACACTTCCGTAGGGAATCTAAGAGAGGTCATCTATATATTGCGATATTCATAACCCTGAGAAACGAGCGCAACTGGCGCTTGGTCTGAATAGAGAATCCTTTTCCGATGGATTAAACAGGACACAAAGTGCACTAATGTCAAGCAAGGACGGAAAAGAACAATTGACGACTTTGACATAGATGTCATAAGACGGGAGCTCTTGAAAATGTTTGCCACAAATCAACTTGTTACTCTCAGGAAACTGAAATTAAAACTGCAATCAGATTGCAGCATAGACATTTCTAAAAGTACTCTATGAAAATTGTAAGAGCCGCCGGCTTCACCTTCAGAAAACTATAGGCGGCAGGAATATTATTTGTGAAAAGCCACATTTAATTGCTGCCCGAAGTAAATACCTGAGGCAGATCCGTGAGCGGCGGAGGCAAGGCTATGATATTGTATATTTGGACGAATCCTGGGTCAATGCTCACCACACCAATGCTAAAGAATGGCAATCAGTAGACGGTGAACAGAAAAGAAAAATACCAAGCAGCAAAGGCCAGCGTATTATACTAACACATGCAGGAAGCAGTGAAGAAGGTCTTGTCCATGACGCTGGACTTATTTTCCAATCAAAAGTACCGACGGTAGGGACTACCACACAGAAATGAATGGACATATTTTCAGGCACTGGATGGAGAAAGATCTACTTCCAATTCTAAACAGACCATCATGCTTGGTAATGGATAATGCATCCTATCACAACGCAGTATCAGCGAAGACAAAGTACCAACTGCATCAAATACAAAAGATCAAATTAGAACTTGGCTTGCTAAGGAAAATGTCAGCTTCGATGATACATATTTGAAACCCGAGTTGTTGCACCTGGTGAGGATGACAAATAAGACAAAGGTGTTTCATATTGACAAAATCATTGCGGAATACGGCCACACGCCTTTGCGACTACCTCCATATCATGCTCAATCCGATAGAGCTTGTCTGGGCTAAAGTAAAAGGGCAAGTTGCCGAACAGAACAGGACGTTTAAAATGTGTGATGTTGAAGTTCTGACACGTGAGTCCTTCTCAATGATAGACATGCAGTTCTGGAAGAAGTTGTTGAACATGTGCTCCGAGAGGAAGACGAGTACTGGCACCGAGATGGATTACAATTTGTCCAGCCAGTAACAATTATCAACCTCATGGAATCGCAGATTCGGATGATACAAATCATATTTTGATTACAGACTGAGAAATAGCAACGTATACATTTCATATCCAAATGCGTCTACCATCATACAATTTGTGGTGAAGTTAAGACACCCTGGGGTCTAATGGTGACCGAAGGGAGGACTAACTGTTGCATATTGTATCCAAGTTCACGATTGCACATAAAGGGCAACACACTTAATTACTTTACCTATCAAGTTAATATGGAGATACACCTATGAATAGAATTGACATGGACAAATTCTGGGATACTGTAAAATCTAAAATTTGAGCCCCGTATTTGCAATTGTCATAAAAGATCAAAGGAATTTGCCGATGTGCAAAATCCGTAGCATCTATGGACTACTGGTTAGCTTTATTTTAGGCATTGATATTCTAAGGCTGCATGCAAAAATCACTGAGATCCAACAGGTAGTTTTCGAGAAAATCAATTTCAAACGTGCTCACGAATTAATGGACAGACTATAAGTTTCATTTGTGTGGTACTACATAAATCTGACACACAGAAACTAATTCCAAACCAGTTCAGCAAACATATGTGACATAAGATTTGTTTTGAATATACTGATCTATTGACTACAATACCTTAACTAGGGCATGACAACAACATAGGGAAGGATATTTATAACTAATAAGTTTGCAAGACTTGAGGCTCAAAAGCTTGTTAATTACGATATTATGAATGTATTACTAGCAGGGGCGGCTGGTCATTAAGGGCCAGTGGGGCCCCACCAAAAATAATGAGTAACGTGTATTTATTATTTTCTAAATTATATAATATAAAATATAACCTAATCCAAAACCATGATTTTTCCGAAAATGTTTGTCTGGCCCCTCCAAGAAAAATGATAACAAGCTGCCACTGATTACTAGCTTATATTATTAGAATGTATGGTTAGCTTATTATCTTAGGTTCATTTAGCAGAGAATATAGACTTAGGAGGATTTAGACTTACAAGCTGTTGCTTAATACCCTGTTCTTCTGTTTAGTTTTGTTGTCAGATCATCATCACTGCACGTCGAACCAATTACTCCATAAGTACTTCGATCTCCTCCTCAGTATGTTTCTCAGTGTGTAGCGACTAATGACACCGGTTCTGTATTGCTTTACTATTCTTCTTTGGCTATCAGCATAGTGTTCTTGTCTAGCTACAACACATTTGTTTTGGAATTCTTGCAGTCTGGTTAGTGTTGTAGATTCAACACTATTACTTGAGTCATGTACACATCCTCTCTTCCTCGAGAATGGCCTCTTCCATCTATTCTTCTATACATCAACCAAACAATTTCCAGTAAAGATAAGTATATATCAATGTCTCAGATGAAACACTATTCAGCCAGCACTTGTACTTGTTGCAGATCTACCAAATATATGATAGTGAATGAGGTGTTGTCTGTGGCTAAGTGGTTAAACCTTTTGCCTTGTGCTCCAAAGGTTGTGAGTTTGAATTTGGACCATGCCGTTCAGTCTAGGCTGCATTCAGAGATTCCTTGGATTGTTGCAGGAGCTATGGAGTTAGTGCTTTGTGCAATACTTTTGGCAGGTGACATGCTAGTTCTGCAGAGGGGGACCAAGCATTATAGGGAAATTTGGTGCAATAATGTCAATCCTTCTTTTTTACACCCTTTATATGATAGTGAGCAGTGAAGCTGATGGTCCTAACATTGTTTCCTTTCATGAAAAACTGACAATAGTGGAGTTTGTTGCACTATTTGTTAGTGTCATTAAAATGGAAGTTTGAAAGAAAACATAGTAGATAAAAAAAAAACAGTTTTTAAAAACAATGTAAATAACAAATTTGGTACTAATTTATCATGAATCATCAGGGGCAATATCAACACAATAAATTATCATAAAATACAAACCAATGAAAACAAAAAAATTAAAAGTACCAGCTACTGATCTGACAAAGTCTAAGTCCCAGGCTGACATTGTCATATCTTTCACAACATCCAAGAGAATCACTGGTTGCCTCCTAAAAACAAAACGTTCCATAAATTCATTTGTGTCCAGGTCCTTGGCAGATAATTTTTCTAGCTGCAATATAATATTTATGTCTATGAGCATACTTTACAAATATGTGTTAATATAGAGAAAACAAAGATAATATAATGATCATACAGAATAGGTATATGTCTAACACTTGTATATATTATGTACTTATTGGTTACTGAACCAACACCACAAAACTCAAAGCAGACCTATAGGTCTGCCCCAAAAGATGTCAAAGAGTATTCCTACTGATGGTTCCTGCAGCTTGCTGGTTAAACACACTCCTCACTCTGCCCCACAGGCATCCAGTTCTACAAACTCCTTAAAACGCTGGATAGATTCAGTTTTAGTGTCCTCATCCAACAGATGGCTGCCAAGAGACCAAAGAACTTCCCTTTTTCATCCTCAACTCCTCCACAATCCGTGCTGTTGATGCAAGCGTGTCCGTTCTCTCCTTGTCAAGAACATTCACTTGCCCAGGACAGTATATCCATGTTAGAATCTGGAGGTTCTACCTGGAGGAGACTAATACCACAACTTGTCATTTTGTACCTTCCATACATCAACTGAGAGTCCGAAACAACAATGTGTCCAGTAAATGGAGTCCCAGTGAACCACTGGATTGCAGCGATAATGGTCTCAATCCTCATAATGAAAGTGGTTGTCCTGTATGCTCCACAACAACTTGACTTTGCGCATTAGCTAAGAAACACAAGCCTGGCATTACACCACGATGCACAGACCAATCAGCATGAACAACAACATCATAACACTTATGCTATCAGCTGCGTAATTGCAGCTTTAGTCTTCTTGCTGTCCCAATCTTTACATTTCCTTCCAAAATTAATGATAATATTGCGAAAGTGGGCTATGCTACTATCTATCTGAATCCATTCCTCCCCTTTCGGTAGAGGCATAACTGTAGTCATCTGGTCAATTGTTCTCTCAACTTTGGTCATCCATGACATGCCACGTTTGATCCCATGCCCTTAACATCATTAGTATTCTTAAGCAGTGGATATCCCTGATCCACAGTAGCCTCCATATATGCTTGGTTTGGGCAATAACATGACGAGAACATAGTGACAGAATAGTTAGTTAGTTTGTTCCTTTCATGACAAAGGCGGCACATAGGGCAGAGGTTTTAGATCTCCATGTGATGCGGTTCTTTGCTAGCAGTTGGAGATCTTGTATGGTTTTACATCCCAATAGTTTACTTTCTTGTTGGATGGTTCTTTGAAGAGTGGTCTTTGGTCTTCCATGTCTAAGTGACAGAATGCAAAGCATATATTTCATCTTCACAATGGTAGTATCTCTAGTGCACCCAAGGACGATATGCAATCCTTCATTCTGAATATGTTCAAGTCGCTCACATTGTAATCATGATATCGTAACATACACTTATAATGTGTATGCAACATACAACTCTAATTTAGATCAAATATATTTCTCAAATGTAGATTTAACACATATTTACAAAATAGATGATACACATACATGCTACATGGATTCAAAACAAAACCTCCATGTGCATTTAGTCATAGTCAACTCTAGCATAAATCCAACTAGCTCAAACAGAAAAAATGATAATTCGGTCAGCGTGTGCTGACTTTTACAAATGTTTGATAGGAAATCTGATGATTTTTTGCAATTTTACACAATTCTATGGGCACATTGTTATTTACTGATAAAAACGTTAAATAAACTGATATTTCTTAGTGTCAAATTTAGTTTGTGGCATAATATAACCTTGATTCTGCATGTTATGCTGTTTTTATAATGAATCTGTCTTCTTCTTTTTTTCTTTTCCCTAAACCTGTTTTGACTCACAGCATCAGAATAAGAAAAGATTGCTAGAACAGGCTTTTGTGTGTACTTGATAAATAGTGTTTTTCACTGTTTCTATTATTTCTGTGGTCCATCCTTTGTGTGGATGGCCGTTTGCTTTGTATCCACTGTATTGGAGTGACACTACTCTTTGAGGTGCTGTTAATCTGCCTATATGGCCAAACCATTTAATTTGTTGTTTCTTGATAAAGTTTAGTACTGATGTTGTACCCACTTTTCCTGATGTCCTCATTTCTAATTGGTCTCTTCTTGATACTCTCAGAATTCTCCATAGGAACTTCATCTCTGTCGTGACCAGTTTTCTACTATCGTTTGATGTCAGCGTCCAGGTTTGGCAATGATAGAATCTAACAATATTGTAAAGCAAAGGTTGTTTGATGCAAGAAGGATGGTGTTCAGGAATTTCCATGAGTTAGTGTACCTTGTGCTAAACATTATGTTGACCATGATTCAAGACACACCATAGATATTGATACAATACAACATCAATTCAATGTGGATTCAACACATACCTTAGATGTGAATTGAATGATAGGATCATTATTATTGCACTTTGGTGAGTAACCATGTGTGCTCCGATCTCTTTCTTACACAGGAAGGTCTCAGCTGCAGTGCATGAACTCCATAGCACCGACAAGGGTCCCCGATATCATTTTTTGAAGATGGTGAAGATGTTTTGTTGGAATTTTATTTTTTTATTATTTGTCATGAATTTTACTCGAGCAGTGACTGTCCAGACTGCTCTTCTCAATTTTGAACTACCAAGGGTTTTTTATTTGCTCAAATTGGATATGTGACCTTTGTTTTATCGTCTGTCTATGATAGGACTAGGAACTTGATCTCACCTACACTGAGATCAAGGATCTCTGGAAAAATATCCTGATCGTTTAACATACACCTCAAATATGGATGCAACACACCAATTAAAATGTATTCAACACATACATTTTACATGAATTTAATATATACATCAGATATTGTTGTAATATATACCTCTAAAATGGTAGGAAATGCCCTTGGAACTGTGCTAATCAATTCCATCTTAGCCTTTTGTGTGTCAACCACAATATTCTGTTTCTGCAGCTTTGCCTTCAGCCATCTATATTTGGAGTCTAGATAGCAAACATTTCAAAGTTGAAATACAAATGTGAAATAGTATCTTCAATGATAGGCAAGTAAACACACATTCAATGTCTGCATTGTCTAATAAAATAAAAGCAAGGAATAGATCTGGAAAAATTATATAGCTTTTTATTTTAATTTCGTTATCACACTGCTGCAGTGTTTAAGCTCAGTGTCATTGTTGTCTGTAAATGCACTTCCCGGATGACTTGAGTGATGAATTTCTGCATCTTTAGATATGATTCTAGCAATCCATCTTGCCCTTGGTCATCTGGTCTATCGCATCTTTGTTCTGCTGTAGAAGACTTTATAGGCAGTGTGGTCTGGCTGCATTCTTACTAGCTGGCCAAACCATTTCATTCTGTTTTTCTATGTAATTTAACCAAAGTATTGTTTCAACCTTTTCTCTGATACTGGTATTTCTGATTGTCTTTTCTTGTGTTCTTAATGACTTTTTGGTGACATTACGCTTCTCATGCGATTATTTTTGATGCATGTGCTTTATTCATTGTTCATGTTTGGCACTGGTAGCATAATGTAGGAATGAAGATAATTTTTACAATTTGTTGTTTAACTGGCAGGGAGATATTTGGATGTCTGAGTAGCAGAGTTAGTTGGTAGGTGACAGTATTTGTCTTCTAGACATTTCAGAATAAATGTTTAAGAAGAATCCAGCAAGTTTTTTGGCCAAATACCACAACAAATGAGGAGCTTTTGAAACGAACAGACTGTGCATCTTTAGAGACCATCATTAAGAAACGAAGATGGATTGGACACGTATGCCGTATGCCAGTGGGGTATGGGCTAGGACAGCTCTCAGATGGACAGCGGATGGGAAGAGAAGGCCTGAACATCCAAAGAAAACATGGAGAAGAACGGTGGAGAGAGAGTTGAAGGAGCGTAGCATGATGTGTGAGACGGTTGGTAGAAAGGCAGCAGAATGGCAACAGTGGAAGTATCTTGTGGAAGCCTTACATGTCAATCGGGACACGAAGAGGATATAGGTAGATAGTATTTGTCTTCTAGATTATTTTTATTTCTTTTTTAATCTTTTATCTTTTGTAAATATGCTTCCTAAGAATTTGAATTCTCATACTTGTTTGATTGTAGTATCATTGATATGAACATTTATTTTATTATGTAATCTTGGTGTAACAGGCACATAGATTGGTCTCAATCCACTTTCAAAACATTTAAGACAGGCTGTGTGCCTGTTATACCAAGAACTGAGCACTGTCCATTTGTGCACATATCCATTTCGCTGCTACTGGTGAAATGTTTATTCATTATGTCTTGACTGAATGATTCACTATGTCTAATAAGAGATAGACATACTTAACTTTTTTTTGTAATTTAAAACAAGAATTTCTGACAGGTTATCATCAATATAAATAGGTTTGTCCTGAGCAGAACTTTGCCACCCCAATAGTCCTTCGGAATTTCTCTCTGTCATAGGCCAGATGTCTCGCCTCTGCAGCCGTCATGTCCAAACCATCAGTTACATTCTGAATCCATCTTCTCCATGGTCTTCCTCTTCTCCTCTAAGCAGGTGGTGGATGAGTGCGGAGCAGCCGAAACTCACAATGGTAGGCAGACGATCTCTGTAATAGAGACAATGGCTATGATCAGGAACCAGTATGGTCACTGCCAGGAAGGAAAGCAATGACAAAATACCTTCCAAGAAAACCCTAACAGGAATATGTAATTCTGATGGGTACTAAACTTACATTTTGTAATATTACTACTGACTATAAAAGTGGTCACTTACTAGCTGGCTCCAATTCAACAGCATGTAAGATACTATCCAGAGCTGGTCTATAATTTCCTAACCAATCCTCTATGCTTGCAATAGCTGCATGAATATCTGCTCTCTCTTTGAAGTGAGGCAAACAACATTTCCTTTTCAGTTTCTTTTCTTCCAAAAGATAACTTATACAATCTTTGGTCCTAACAATAAGAAAAAAATGCAATACTTACTGTCAATAAAAATACAAGTGAGTAAAATAAAATAATTAGTAGTAAGTTCACAACAATATTAATATGCTATTTGGTTTTACTATTTTAATTTGTTATCTTTCACATGTTGGAATCTGTAGCTTTGTGGTAGTGAGCTTGATCCCGACCCACGAATACCTGGTTCAAACACAGCACCAGGCAGTTTGAAAGAAAATTAGTTCTCATGGATTTTTAACGAACGGTAAAAATAGACCCCACTGTTCAGAAAGCAGTGACAAGCTACTGAATGTATAAGTGATGCCTAGAAAATCAATGACTCGTTTACTGTGGTTAATTGTGATGTCTTGAATAGGATATGCCACAATTTTCATTCCATCTTTCCCATTAAATGTCATTTTAATTCCTTGGTCTCAACGACTTGCCAAAAGAACACTATTCATTTTCAGATGTTGTTGCATTTTGGCTACTTTATATTTTCTTCCCCATATATTATATTCACTTAAAGCTACTTGAAGTCAAGTATAAACAAAAAGATGTACACACATCATTGTGTATGCTGCTAGAAATCGAAGGAACATTGAATTCAGCATTCATTCCAAGATAAACTATGAGAAAAAATAATGTCGAACAATGAAGATTAGACGTTAGAAATGATTTGCTATTAGCTTGGCCTATATGTCTTACAGCTACGCATATTCAAGATTTTGAAAAATAGTGACAGTGCTTCACAATCAATGATGAGGGTGCATCACCCCAATCAGGTTATAGTAGGATTGCAATAAAAGTAGGATAAAGTCAGAACCACAACAAACTATATGCAGAGAATGAAGTTGCTGTTGTTTCTAATGACTTCAGATTTTTAAATATAGAAAACACCAGGTATCAATGCTGAGCCGAATGACAGATCTACAACACTGGTTTTAAATCTTGATTTCTAACATTTCTCATTATAATTTTGTATCTGACGATTCCTTAGCTAGTTTATGAACAGTTAGAAAACAATACATCCCTTCGCAGCTTTATTAATGTTTATAGATTCATAATTGAATTATCTACATAAAGAGTGCAATTGGATTGATGCATCTAACTTTGTTCATCAAAACCCATGGTAAGATGGATTATTGTTCTCCCATATATATTTTTTTCTAAAGTAACTTATTACTTTATAGTTAACACTGCATTATATTTCCTATTGAAGTGAATATTTTGTAAAAGTAAATTCATTTATCGCTAATTTGACATAAAATACATTATGTTTTAATCATATTTAGATATAATATTTTACTTTAACTAACCTATGCAAGTAGGCCTGCAAAACGGATATTGCGTTAGCAAGTGTCTTGTGTGTCTCTCCATGATTTATCAGCATATTGGCTATCTCCATTATTGCTTTCATTACCGTTTTAAATTTTGTCGACTGTTTGCCTGTTAGTATAACATTCTACATTTAATCTGCAAGTAGATATTTTGGCTGCTTTTAGCATGCTTGGGGCACACAAGGATATACACAAATCAAGCTAGTTCATACATAAGATACAAGCAAAACTAAAATCTAAACTGAAATGTAGTAAAGCAGGACTTAGAATATTTGTTATATAATCACATAGAGGAATAACAGCAAAACATTGAATTGGAATTATATGTTGAATGGACAAGCAAAAAACAGTGTTGCATTTACCTTGAAATGTGATACAACATTGTGTTTGGATTATTGGTCATGGGGAGTGGTGACTGTACATGAAGATGTTGATGTCTTCGCCACCATCGTGCTACTCTTACTTGTGCCAAAGGCTCATAACCTTTGAATACCTGATTGGATTCCTCTGCACTCCTATTGCTACTAAATGTGTCTTTTGTTTTTGAACCCAAACGAATATCTCTGCTTTTGGAGCATGACATAATTGTATGTGGTCCACATTGCGGGTTGTTTTTTAATAAGGAATGTCGCGTGCAATGTTCATCGAGTTTTGATTGTTTACAAAGTGGTGCAGTGAAATCAGATGTTGGTGACTGTATAAAAAATGGCACACGCTTAGAATAAGGTTTAACGGTTTTTGCTGTACTGAATTCTCTTCCTTCACTATCTGTGAAGAGTGTTGTACACATTGCAGATGTTGTAGCAGCGGCGGTTATTGATGTTACTACCGGCCACTCTACTATAGGAATAATTATTTCTTCTGTGTTGTCCATGGCTACAGTACATCAGCCTCAATCAAAATGTATCTTGCTAAATTGGTTGTTTACATACCAAGTACATGTTTTAAGAAATCAAATAATAAAGGACATGTTATGTTTTCAAACATGGGGACGACGGTCCCGGCAAGTACAGCTCTGATAAATCATTTATTAAATGTGATATCAACAGTAAATATCTCGTCTGCTCTTTTAGTTATCATCCGGAAATTGCATTAACTCTTGTTTTACAGAGGTCAATTTATGGGCATTAACTACCTTGAATTTAATAGAAGATAAATCTAAGCAAACAAACAGAAGTAAGACTTCTGATAACATACATATTCCTTGTGGCAACATGGATGTAAATCCTGGACCATAGCACAAAAGTTAAAGAACAAAATAGAAGCTTTCAAAACAAGGTGTTACAGAAAAGTTCTTAGAACATCCTGGACAGTGAAGATAAAAAAACAAAGACATCCTACAAGACCAGAATATCGATAAGCATTGGCTCATAAATAATATCATGTCCCGAAGGATGAAATATTTTAGCCACGTCATAGTGGTTTGGAGAGAACGATAATGGAAGGCATTGTTCCTGGCGTACGAGTCAGGGGACGACCAAGACGAAGGTGGCAGCAGGACATAAATTAAAAGAAACCTTGAACATGACGCTGGAAGAGGTGAGAGAACGTGCTAGATAGAGACCGTTCTTTTCAGGTGGGCTGTGACGAAAGCGACGTTCCGAAAGAGACATGCTACTATTATTGAATATATGAAAATTAATCAATGAGTACGGAGCGAAACGTGATCAAATGATTACACATGTGATTCGTTTGTTGTCATTTGATAAACTGAGAAAGATGTGTTGTCACACATGTGAATTATAGTTTCATGACCCTAACCACAATAATACACTTTATTTTAATATCACAATGATCATGTTCCGGAACGCTTAGTTAAAAAAATTATTACTTTAAAAACAGAATAAATCCTATCTTTTATTTGTTATTGAAAGTTTTCGTATTCCGGGCAGACCCGTTGTGGCTCAGTCTCGAGAGAACAGTTAACGAGGTGTATGCACGGTATTGGTTTACCCGACTCGTTTCTCTAATTAATCAACTACATTCTGCCCACCAGGTGCACAGTTTACGTGCACAACACTTGAATCCAAATTCATTCCAAGTCGTGTATTATACATCCTAGGATGTGTCCCCATCCTATAGAAGGGGTAGATCAGTGATTGAAATAATGTCCCATTTTTTTCCTGTTTTAGCACCCCGACTACCTTTACTTTTCATGCAACCATATCTGCTTTCTCATTCGAACATCATCATATCCTCCTTCTTCTTCTTCGAACGCTCCACATCGACCACTTGTTAACTATTATATGTGATCTGAGCCAAAGTGCTATTATACGTTGTACCAGTTGTGCGCCTACAAATAGATCATTCAATTTCTGCGACGCTTTTATTTGCTAGGTAGCTTCCTAGCCCCCTACCTCAGTCGCCTCTTATGACATGCCTTGTAGGTCGCAGTGATACTATTCTTTGCTTCCCTTGCGTTCCTCGGCACCACATGGACGGTTCTCCTATCCAGCAGAGTAGATCCACGAAAGCTCATAAGCAGTGGAAGACGATAGCGTGTCCCAAGTAAACTGATGGCTCAGAATGCCAGGTTGGTCGATGTCTCGTACACCCTCCGCCCAAAAGTGTAATGCTAACTGCAAATACAGCTCTTGGTAAATAATATTCTAAGAAGCCAGCCAAGGGGAATAACCGATGTCACTAAACATAATAATAAGCAGATGAAATGAAAATTGTGGCAAATTCTTTGCAGTACGTAGCCGTCAACCACAGCAAACGGGTTGTTGATTTTCTAGACACCATTTATATGTTCAGTAGTTTGCCATTGCTTTCTGAACGGTGAGGTCTATTTTTACAATTCATAAAAATCACGGGAACTAATTTCATTTCCAACCTGCCTGCCGCGGTGTTTGAACTAGGTACTCTTTGGTTGTGATCGAACTCACTACCGCTTAAGCTACAGACGCCCACAATAAGTAGATTAAAAAGTAAAGGAACCTTTTCATACCTCGTGGTATATAGGTCAATACAGTGTTAGGTTCGTATTTTTCATTGACCGTCGACACACGATGGGTGATGTGGTCAGCATCACGCAGGCCGCCTTTACTTTCCCAGAGCATGTCTGGTACCCAGTTGAGGCTGGGTCAACCTGAGAGCCGTCGCGGTCGGAAAAATTCCACGCGCATATGTAGATATCAATAAGTAGATAAACAAACGAATTAACACTACAGATGTATTTTGGGCACCCGAATGACACACACGTCCAAATGAATCTGGATCTATACCTTATTCATCTTCTAAATACAGCCCTTACAAGTTTGATTCCCGTCCAGATGTATTAGGCGTGGTCCTCAAACTTCCTTTGTTAAGTTAAAAGACACATATTAACGAACGTCAGCACATCTCTGCTACCACTAGCTGTGTTAGATTGAATAGAGTCATTCTACCGTTTCATGAATGAGGCAGTAAGCCTATGTGTTAAATAAATTCCCTCGTGTTGTGATAGTATTATCTGAAAGTTGTCGAACATATTTATTTATGTGCGTCTACTGGTGTTATAACTGTAACAAGTTAATAACATTACGTGCAACCTGATAACACGGATATACTCAATGTGTAATTCAGGTTCTGTTTATGGTAGTCATACAGAGAGAATATTGCGTTATGTAATTATGGATACATTTATCATGCATCCAGTGTAGATTCTTTTTTAAGAAATACATTTTTATAATCAGTATCCGCCTATGTGTTGCCGGTGCTCTCAATGGGAGCAAAGAATAGAAACACTGCTACCTACAAGACAAGTCGTAAGAGGCGGCTAAGGTAGGGGCCTAGGGAGGCTACCCTAGTAAACAAAAAGTGTCGCAGAAATCGGATGTGCTGGCCTACTTGTATGCGCATAACTGGCACAATGTACAATTGCTCTTAGGCTCAGATCACATACAAATCACAAAGATTGGTTTAACAAGTGGTCGATATGGAGCATATAAAGAAGAAGAAGAAGAAAATCAGTATCCGTTAATATCTTCTGTTTTGATTGACAAGAAGAAAATCAGTATCCGTTAATATCTTCTGTTTTGATTGACAAGAAGAAAATCAGTATCCGTTAATATCTTCTGTTTTGATTGACAAGAAGAAAATCAGTATCCGTTAATATCTTCTGTTTTGATTGACAAGAAGAAAATCAGTATCCGTTAATATCTTCTGTTTTGATTGACAAGAAGAAAATCAGTATCCGTTAATATCTTCTGTTTTGATTGACAAGAAGAAAATCAGTATCCGTTAATATCTTCTGTTTTGATTGACAAGAAGAAAATCAGTATCCGTTAATATCTTCTGTTTTGATTGACAAGAAGAAAATCAGTATCCGTTAATATCTTCTGTTTTGATTGACAAGAAGAAAATCAGTATCCGTTAATATCTTCTGTTTTGATTGACAAGAAGAAAATCAGTATCCGTTAATATCTTCTGTTTTGATTGACAAGAAGAAAATCAGTATCCGTTAATATCTTCTGTTTTGATTGACAAGAAGAAAATCAGTATCCGTTAATATCTTCTGTTTTGATTGACAAGAAGAAAATCAGTATCCGTTAATATCTTCTGTTTTGATTGACAAGAAGAAAATCAGTATCCGTTAATATCTTCTGTTTTGATTGACAAGAAGAAAATCAGTATCCGTTAATATCTTCTGTTTTGATTGACAAGAAGAAAATCAGTATCCGTTAATATCTTCTGTTTTGATTGACAATTATGAATATATACAAAGGTCAACCGTTGGTGTTTAATTGATTGATAAGGCCAGACTGCCCAGCGTGTTAGTAGCGAGTTGGACTACGGGTGACTATCCCTCTGTGTGTGCGTGTTCAATTCCGCGGGATGGCAGAAAAAGCCACAGATTCCCAGATTTACGGTGTTCGTGGCACCGAACCGAAGGGTTACGATGTCCATGGCACCGAGCCGAAGAGCTGAAAAGCTCAAGTGCTTCTGGATCGGAAAAAAAAAATGGATTGATAAGAACATCTCCTTCTTTTATCTAATCCTGTTTTGCCTCACAGCGTCAAGATAAGAAGTAAATTATAGAACGGGCTTTTGTGTGAGCTTTAAAAACAGTGTTTTCCACCGCTTCTGTTTTCTATAAGGTCCACCTTTTGCATGGGCCGCATTTTGCTTTGTATCCACTGTATCTAAGTAACAGTGCTCTTTGAGGCTCACACCTGCTAAACAGGTAATCTGCTTATGTGGCCGAACCATTTAATTTGTCAAAAGACAACCACCATTGCACTTAAATGAATAACAATATGTACTCCGATCTCCTTCTTCTAGCAGTAGTTCACAAACTCTCTAATATCTGTCAGCGTTCCCAATCTAAATTTGAGGACAGTAAAAATTGTGTTTCAACGTCATTATAATTGGTCTTAATGGTGTTAAAACAGGGGATGTGAGGGGGGTGTTAAAGCCAAAGGATTGACTTCATAGCACCGGGTTTTACCCCATACGGCTCGGTCCCTCTCCGTAGAAATGGCACACCACCTTCTGAGAGTATTGCACAAAGCACGAACTCTGTAGTTCCGGCAGTAATCCTAGGGTCTATGGAAAAAGTCACTCGTGAACAGTACTGCGCGGTCTGGCTTCGTACCCACATCCTTCAACTATCAAGGCAAGGGCTTAACCACTTAGCCACAGAGACCTCGTAATCTTAACCACTTAGCCACAGAGACCTCGTAATCTTAACCACTTAGCCACAGAGACCTCGTAATCGTAACCACTTAGCCACAGAGACCTCGTAATCTTAACTACTTAGCCACAGAGACCTCGTAATCTTAACCACTTAGCCACAGAGACCTCGTAATCTTAACCACTTAGCCACAGAGACCTCGTAATCTTAACCACTTAGCCACAGAGACCTCGTAATCTTAACTACTTAGCCACAGAGACCTCGTAATCTTAACCACTTAGCCACAGAGACCTCGTAATCTTAACCACTTAGCCACAGAGACCTCGTAATCTTAACCACTTAGCCACAGAGACCTCGTAATCTTAATGGTTTTTCATTCAATCCTAACGTAGGTTTACTTTGATTTAAAGTAAATGTACAGTAATTTGTAGCATATATAAGATAATTTGTAGTATATAAAAGGTAATTTGTAGTATATATAAGGTCATTTGTAGTATATATAAGGTCCTTTGTAGTATATATAATGTCATTTGTTGTATATATATACATATATATATATATATATATTTTTTTTTTTTGGTCCGATCCAGAAGCACTTGAGCTGAAAGCTCTTCTGCTCGGTGTCATGGACATCGTAACCCTTCGGTTCGGTGCCACGAACACTGTAAATCTGGGAACCTGTAGCTTTTCTGCCAGTCCGTGGAGTTGAACCCGCACATACAGAGGACTTGTCACCCGAAGTCCAACGCGCTACGAACACGCTGGGCACGCGGGCATATATATATATAGAGAGAGAGAGGGTAGTTTGTAGTATTCTCTAAGGTAATTTGTAGTATATATAAGGTAATTTGTAGTAGTTGTAAAGTAGTTTGTAGTGTGTGTACAGAGATGTAATTTAAAGAGATCGCTTTTATGTCTAAAGTACATGTATAGATATTTATAATAGGTATACATCGAATTGTAGTATGTGTACAGATGTGTAAACTACATGTACAGAAGTCCTGCAATACGTGTAACATATGTTTAAAGTACGTATGAAACTAAACATCTAAAGTACATAAACAACGATCTAATATAAATTACGTGTGCAGTTTGAAGTCTAAAGTACGCTTACAGAGGCCAACAGTACGCCTATGAAAGTCCCCAGCATCAATTTACAACGGATATTCCGGAACAGCATCAATTCCTGGAACAATCTCCGCTACACCATAGAATATGCTGGAGGTGGTGTAAGTAATTCTTTCAATCTCATCTGATCTGTGTATGTCAATATATATATATATATATATATATATATGTGTGTGTATATATATGTTAAATGTATAAATGTTATATATATAATATATATATATATATATATATATAATATATATATATATATATTATATTAACTTTTTTGTTTATCTTCTTTTTTCCACTTCTAATTTTTTGCATTTATTTCGTTATTCGTTTTTATTTACAGATTATCATTTTTAGTCCGTTAGGAATTTATTGTCTTTTTCTATATGTGCTGTGCCGTGTAAGAAGTGAAGAAATTCGCTTCTGTTGTATCCTTTGCTTGATAAAGGCTTTTGGTCGAAACGTTGCTGTTATTGTTTTTGTATTTTGTAAAACTACAGTACTTTGTGTTTACGTGTCTCGTCAAATATATAGATATGTATGTTTATAAGTATAGATATATATGTATATAAATATATTATATGACCTTTTCGCCTTTACACACGATCAACTGGCAAGTGTTTACTGTGACAACTTCTGAGTTTGCACGTGTCTCCCTTGTCTTTCAGCTTATCTCTATGCCTCTTTTCTAAAGATTCTGCACCTTTGCGTTATGTTGTTTTTCACATAACTCGGTCATCGGCTAGATTTTCCTATTCGTTGGGACCGATATAAAAGTTCTTCACTGAGGCCTTGCAGACATCCTTATATCTGAGCAGTGGTCTGCCATTCAACCTCTTTCCTTTCGAAAATTCACATCGCAACACCTTTTGGAGAATGCGACTATTGTACATTCTTCTCACGTGTCATTCTTCTTAGTGACAGTAAGAAAATATCGTCGTATGCCCTGACCAAATTATTGATTATGGATTGCATGGTAGCTTCACTGTGTGCGACTAGAGCAGCATCGTCAGTGAAAAGGAGTTCCTTGAGCAGGATCTCTGTCGTTTTTGTCTTGGCTCTTGAGCGGGTCAAGTTGAAAAGTGAACCATCAGATCTTCTGCGATGAAAATATCGCCATCAGCATCTCGGAAGTCATTGTATAAAAGGAATAAAATTCTCATTAGCATGACCGTTATTTAACTTGCTTCGTAGACTCGAGGTGTCAGGTAGGAAATCCACAATTTTAGTTGTAACTTGTGCCTACAGGTAACGGCTTTTAAATCCACCCAGCTTTAATTCGGTACCAGAGAAAGGCTGGGAAGTAAAGGAGGTTGGTGTGATTTTGCTAACAACCTCCATCGTGTGTCTTTATCTACGGGATAAGACGTGTTTCTCAATCTATCACACTATAAATTTACGTTTTTATTTTACTCATATATTCACACATTGCACATCATCCACACCGATCGCATCATCATCAAATAGCTTGTCTTGAGCAGAAATTTGCCACCCTAAACAGTCCTTCTAAATTTCACCTTCTCTCTCTCGTTTTCTCTCATAGGTCAAATGTCCCGCTACTACAGCCGTAATGCTCACATTATTAGTTACATCCTGAATCCGTCTTCTCCAAGCTCTTTCTCTTCTCCTGGGTGCCTGCTTCCATAATGTTCTTTTCTGACCCTTTGTGTCGTTTTATTTGTCCAAAATACTTCAATTTGTTCATACTTATTTGTAACATCAGCCAGTTTTCTTTGATTTTGAGTTCTTTCTGGATAGATATATTTGTTCTCGTCTCTTTTCATGGTATACGGAAGACTCTTCTGTAAAACGTATATTAAAAAGCACAAATAGTCACACCCGCCTACCTCCCACAATACACTCACCCAATCACACAGACATACATATACATATATATATTTATATTAATTCCCCTCGAAGCAAAATGTATCCACAAATTTCCTCCAACAAATCTGTCGTGAGTAAGTCAGCGTAGTTCATTCCATGTCATTCCCGTTTCTTCTCTTTCCCTGTCAAGAGTTCGTCTCCATGTCTTTCCCTCTCCCTCTAGTTCTTCCCGTATCCCTCTTAACTCCCAGTTACATTTCCGAGTCACATGTTCGTGTCTGGTCTGATGCATTCATGATCCTTATCATTAGAAGTGTTTTGGGTGTTGCCAAGGATTTTGTAAGAGACTGGACTTCTTCACAGGTCTGGCCCGGGCTCGTATTAACGGTGTTTCTACCTCAATCCTCGACTGCTGTCCTAGTACCTGGTTGACAAATCTGTCGACGTTTCTGTAGCTAGCTTTTTTTTCTTTCTGGTGGGCGCAAAATGCAAAACCCAACGCAAAATCCTTCAATTTGAAGGGTAGGTTGCGTCTCTTTCATCTGATCCCAATCCTTTGATCTGTTCAGCGTGGTTAAACCTACCGACATCTATGCTACCTCCGACACAGCTCTCGGTATCGTTGGAATACTCACGCTCTCCCACTAACTACACGTTGAATATATATAATAAATTTATACCTTGTTATCTTGTTTGTTGAATAATAATAACTTGAATTCTCCGAATGGAGATATTTCTTATTTTTCATGTTTATTGGCTATACGCTCTAATATAACTTCTTCAGCGATCAGCGATCTTCTAAGGTTCGTCCTTAGGTTGAAACGGACGTGCCTCGGCTTAAAGAGGTTTTAATCCCCTACATAACAAATAACAATTTTTGTTGCAAAGATGTTTATCTAAGCCTGTCGTGTCTCCATGCATAGTCTGAAGATTATGATTTCTTCTCTGTTGAATTGGAAGTATGCCGTCTTTATAAAGTAGCGCGAATGGTGTTTCTCGCTTGAATGTATTTTTTCTTCTGATAAACATCTTCAGAATGTATGCTTATATCAGGTTAAGTTAGCACTCCCATCCAACCCTCTATGTCTTTTTGTCAATCTGTCGACCTAACCATAACCATGTTAGAATTAATAAGGTTGAATTCACCGCATCAAATTGCGAATATAGTTTGTATATAAGATATATTTTCTCTAATGCCTTCCAGTTATATATTTGTATGCCTCCTCAGTGATGATACTGCATCTATGAAAAGAAAACCTACATTCCTCTCTGTGCTTCTCCCTGTTATTCGTGTTTCTGCTTCAGTTTCCCAGGCAATTACTTCTGCTCTAACGTTTCTAAAAGAATGTTTCTGTTGCTACTAACAATTTAAATCTAAAGATGAATGACTGACTTCATTGTACCCAGTTTTACCCCATATGGCTCGGTTCCTCTCCGTAGAATTGTCAAACCCCCTGCCGAGAGTATTGCACACAGCAAGAACTCCGTAGCTCTGGCATGAATCCTAGGCTAGAAATTTCTGGAAAAAATGTACATGTGAACAGAAAGACGCCGTCTGAATTCGAACTCACTACTTTCAGGGATGCAAGGCAATTGCTTAACCACTTAGTCACACTCATTTATGCCTACAATGTGATAGGCACTTCATATCTTCTTCTTTGAACGCTCCATATCAATCACTTGTCAACCACTCTGTGTGATTTTATGTGATCTGAGCCTTAGAGTGATTGTACGTTGTGCCAGTTATGCCTACAAGTCAGGTCACATCCGATTTCTGCGCTGTTTTTTATTTACTAGGATAACATCTCTAGGGCCTACATCAGTCGCCTGTTAGCACATGCATTTTAGGTTGAACTGGTACTATTCTTTGCTTCCTTGCGCTCCCGGTACCACACGGGGGGCTTAATATCTCATAATCTGCAAAGGCTAAGAGATATTTTCATTACTTAAAAAGAATCCTTTTATTTTTATTGAATTAGTGTCTGAACCGTCAGTGTGTATTGCAAGTTCAAATGTTAGTACGCCAGTGTTTTTCTAAATATGTCATGGTTAAAGCTCTTTTCTCTAGTTCGTTCTGCGTGTTCATTCACCCTCAATAAAATAAGTTTTTTCCAAACTCTGTGTCTATTGACCGTATTATTTCTTTAAACTGATTCTACAGAACGTATCCGTATCAAAATCATTTGATATCTTGTATGACGTTGTTCTGCCAGTAATTGGTTGGTTGATTCGTGCACTGCGGCTGAGATATTCCTGTGTAAGAAAGAGACCGGAGCACACATCGTTACTCACTGAAGTGCAATGATGATGGGTCTATCACTCAATCAATCTGTCAGTCTTTTAAACTGTTGTCATTGATCGTGTTTCTCATTCTTCCTGCCACGCCTATGTTTTATTAGCAGATAATATGTGATTTTTTTTCAGTTTTTAATGTGTGTTGTCTTCATACAAACCATTACACTTCTCATTGCTTTGTCTCTAACTATAGTCCTTCTCATTGCTTTGTCTCTAACTATAGTCTTTCTCATTGCTTTGTCTCTAACTATAGTTTCTTCTCATTGCTTTGTCTCTAACTATAGTCTTTCTCATTGCATTGTCTCTAACTATAGTTCTTCTCATTGCTTTGTCTCTAACTATAGTCTTTCTCATTGCTTTGTCTCTAACTATAGTTCTTTCTCATTGCTTTGTCTCTAACTATAGTTCTTCTCATTGCTTTGTCTCTAACTATAGTTCTTCTCATTGCTTTGTATCTAACTATAGTCTTTCTCATTGCTTTGTATCTAACTATAGTTTCTTCTCATTGCTTTGTCTCTAACTATAGTCTTTCTCATTGCTTTGTCTCTGACTATAGTTTCTTTTCATTGCCTTATCTCTAACTATAGTTTCTTCTCATTGCTTTGTCTCTAACTATAGTTTCTTCTCATTGCTTTGTCTCTAACTATAGTTTCTTCTCATTGCTTTGTCTCTAACTATAGTCTTTCTCATTGCTTTGTCTCTAACTATAGTTCTTTCTCATTGCTTTGTCTCTAACTATAGTTCTTCTCATTGCTTTGTCTCTGACTATAGTTTCTTCTCATTGCCTTATCTCTAACTATAGTTTCTTCTCATTGCTTTGTCTCTAACTATAGTTTCTTCTCATTGCTTTGTCTCTAACTATAGTCTTTCTCATTGCTTTGTCTCTAACTATAGTTTCTTCTCATTGCTTTGTCTCTAACTATAGTCCTTCTCATTGCTTTGTCTCTAACTATAGTCTTTCTCATTGCTTTGTCTCTAACTATAGTTTCTTCTCATTGCTTTGTCTCTAACTATAGTCTTTCTCATTGCTTTGTCTCTAACTATAGTTCTTCTCATTGCTTTGTCTCTAACTATAGTCTTTCTCATTGCTTTGTCTCTAACTATAGTTCTTTCTCATTGCTTTGTCTCTAACTATAGTTCTTCTCATTGCTTTGTCTCTAACTATAGTTCTTCTCATTGCTTTGTATCTAACTATAGTCTTTCTCATTGCTTTGTATCTAACTATAGTTTCTTCTCATTGCTTTGTCTCTAACTATAGTCTTTCTCATTGCTTTGTCTCTGACTATAGTTTCTTCTCATTGCCTTATCTCTAACTATAGTCTTTCTCATTGCTTTGTCTCTAACTATAGTTTCTTCTCATTGCTTTGTCTCTAACTATAGTTTCTTCTCATTGCTTTGTCTCTAACTATAGTCTTTCTCATTGCTTTGTCTCTAACTATAGTTCTTTCTCATTGCTTTGTCTCTAACTATAGTTCTTCTCATTGCTTTGTCTCTGACTATAGTTTCTTCTCATTGCCTTATCTCTAACTATAGTTTCTTCTCATTGCTTTGTCTCTAACTATAGTTTCTTCTCATTGCTTTGTCTCTAACTATAGTCTTTCTCATTGCTTTGTCTCTAACTATAGTTTCTTCTCATTGCTTTGTCTCTGACTATAGTTTCTTCTCATTGCCTTATCTCTAACTATAGTCTTTCTCATTGCTTTGTCTCTAACTATAGTTTCTTCTCATTGCTTTGTCTCTAACTATAGTTTCTTCTCATTGCTTTGTCTCTAACTATAGTCTTTCTCATTGCTTTGTCTCTAACTATAGTTCTTTCTCATTGCTTTGTCTCTAACTATAGTTCTTCTCATTGCTTTGTCTCTGACTATAGTTTCTTCTCATTGCCTTATCTCTAACTATAGTTTCTTCTCATTGCTTTGTCTCTAACTATAGTTTCTTCTCATTGCTTTGTCTCTAACTATAGTCTTTCTCATTGCTTTGTCTCTAACTATAGTTCTTCTCATTGCTTTGTCTCTGACTATAGTTCTTCTCATTGCTTTGTCTCTGACTATAGTTTCTTCTCATTGCCTTATCTCTAACTATAGTTTCTTCTCATTGCTTTGTCTCTAACTATAGTTTCTTCTCATTGCTTTGTCTCTAACTATAGTTCTTCTCATTGCTTTGTCTCTAACTATAGTTCTTCTCATTGCTTTGTCTCTGACTATAGTTTCTTCTCATTGCCTTATCTCTAACTATAGTTTCTTCTCATTGCCTTATCTCTAACTATAGTTTCTTCTCATTGCTTTGTCTCTAACTATAGTTCTTCTCATTGCTTTGTCTCTAACTATAGTCTTTCTCATTGCTTTGTCTCTATCTTTAGTCCTTCTCATTGCTTTGTATCTAACTATAGTCCTTCTCATTGCTTTGTATCTAACTATAGTCCTTCTCATTGCTTTGTCTCTAACTATAGTTCTTCTCATTAATTTGACAATTCCGCACAAGACAAGGCACATACTAATTGCACACATATGCAGTTGCATATGATACAATTGCACACATAGAGAATTGAACACATACAAATAGTATGGTGTTTTAATATGAAATGAAATGAAGCAGGGTAACCTTTGCCGTAAACACAAATTACTGCAAATTAGACATTCGCCTCAAAAACTGAAGCTTATCTTGCTCTTCTTGATAGCCATGTATACAGGACCGTGCCGTGCTATGATGCAGAGAGGCGGCCGCATCAGGCGGGACCGTAAGAGGGGCGGCATAAGCAACCAAATCACAATTACAATTAAAGGTATTTTAAGGAAAACCATTTGAGGGGCGGCATTTCGAAGACTTGCACCATACTGAGAAAATATACCGCACGGCTCTGCATGTACAACGTGAGCAACTTGTTTATGTAGAGCTTCATATTTCTTCTTCTTTACCTCTGGGTGTTACTAGATCCTACCCTTTTATTCGTCTCTTACGACATGCCTTGTAGGTCGCAGTGTTACTATTCTTTGCTCTCCTAGCGAGTCCCAGCAACACATGGGCGAATCTTTTAATTTCCTTCATCCCACTCTACTTGTCTCTCTCTCTCTCTTTCTCTCTGCCTTTTAAACCAGGATTGCGGCAGATGTCCTCAACCAGTGGCGGCTCGTCATTTAGGGCCAGTGGGGCCGGGCCCCACCAAAATAATGTGTAACGTGTATTTATTATTTTATAAATTAAAACATAACAATCAAATACCATGATTTTTCCGATAATTTTTGTCTGGTCCCACCAGCAAAAATGATCACAAGCCGCCACTGACTTGAAGTAAATTCACATATATCCTGTTCTACCAGTAACCAATTGTAGCGTTTCAGAGAGTGTTACTACACGTCTACACGGTGTCTTATTTAATATCAAGTCGCATTATTTAATGTCAAGTCGCACATTTGACTTTCTGTACAACACAATACACACACAGTGTTACTGCTTCCGGTTGACACACAACAAATAATTCGTCTGGAAATATTCAGCCAGAAGTTATAATAAAGCTGTTAAATGAGGAATAACAGTAAGTGATTGTTAGATTTAAGAACTTTGTTGCGTAAGATAACACAGATTATACTTACATTATAACCGGGTCACCGGTCACATGTGTAGCAGGGTCATGAACTCTCAGTAGAAGATACAGGTGTGTGTCGGTCTCGACACCCGGTAAACCATGTTAGTGGTAGAGGTCTCAGCAGTGTTCTATGTATATTATATAAACAAGTCGGATCAGTATCTTGATTCACTCTCATGCAGATTTATTACATTTCACTCACAACAGTAGATAATACTGCATTCGTAAACTCGAATCATGGGCGTCCACATACTATTTTCGTGGGGTGGGGGAGGGGAGGTATTTAAAAAACATTTTACTTGGTTGTATCTTCTTTTGTCCTTCTCTGCTTTTTTTGTCGTTAGACGTAGCAGGTTTAACTGATAATTTGTTTCAGAGATAGTGCAGGCTTGATATGCTGAGGTATTGTGGAGTTGTAATATGTCTGTAACTCCATCAATCCATCTTTTTCTTGGTCTGCCCCTTCCTCTTGATGGTTCCATTTTCAGGTTGTACGCTCTTGCAGCTGGTGTATTCGGGTTCATTCTCACCAAGTGGCCAAACCATTTGAGTTTCTTTTTTTAAATGAATCTAATAGCAGGTGTTGTTCCGACTGTTCTTCTAATTGCCTTATTTCTTATATGGTTCTTGTTTTATTTACCACTTGTTCTAGGATCTCATTTCACAGGTGGTAATTTTCCTTTCTTGTTCTTTTGTCAGTGTCATGTTTGGCACTGGTAGCACAGCGTTGGTAGTTTACTAAGCGAAAATGGAGACCAGACTGGCATTAAACTTTTATCAAAAAGTCATTTTCGAGCTAAGGGAACACTTGCCCCCACCCCGATTTAACATGGGGATGCCCATGGTCTCGAATAGACAATATATAGTTGGTATACTCGAATAAACAATGTTATGTTGGTATACTCGAATACACAAGACTAAGTACTCGAGTGATATCCTCCTTTATTATATAAAATATCTTTGGCTTTAAATAGTTACAATGCAGTTCAAACTGTTGAAATGTAAGTACTTTTTTTGTGTGTTATTGTAGTTCAAATGTTCTTCTACACAAGTCTACTATCTGTGAACAGTGGCGGCTCTTGATCATTTTTATTGTTGGGGCCAGGCAAAAAATTAGGGAGGAAAGATGTTGAATTTCAGACTGTATGTGATATTTTAGCGTTGTATATTCAACTTTCAAAGCTAATCAGTATCACGTTAAAAGTAATAACTATGAACAAATAATTTCTTAAATAATTAATACACGTTACTCATTATTCTTTGTGGGGCCTGACCCCACTGGCCCTTAATGACGAGCCGCCACTGTCTGTGAATCTAATAGTGTAAGATTTGTTCTCTTATTTAAGTAAGTCTGAAATAATTCACGAAGATCGTTTCTAGTTACTCCTGGGAGTTCTCATTCTGTTTTTCAGTCTATCTCCTTCTAAAATTTCTTTCTATTCTCGATATTCATAGACTGAATCTTCGTCTGATTTTTCTTGTATATCATGATTCTTCATACTTCTGTCCAAATGGTCTTTTTTCGTCACACCGTTGTATATTTTTGTGTTCTAAATCGTCTATACCTAGGTCAACCTTAGTCGTTGACTTGAATACAATCAAACCCTCACTGCCAAAATTACATGTTCCTATCTTAAACTATTTTATGTCTTTTTCTAAATGTAAAGGGTCCTGGGAAATTAGTTATTGGTTATTGGTTACCAATCTGGCGTCATTGCACTTCGGGCAGGCCCATAGGTGCTCAGTCTCCCCCAACAGATATCGAAGAGTATGCATATACTGATGGTTTCCGTGGCTCGCTGATTAAACACACTCCTCACTCTGCCTTTCAGGCATCCAGTTCTACTTGTACAACAGGTAACTCTAAACTGCTAAATCGCTGGATCGATTCAATATCTATTTTAGTGTCCACATCTATCGCGAAGAGACCAGAGAAATCCCCCTTATCCATCTTCAACTTCCCAAACAATCGATGCTGTTGATGCAAGCCCGTCCACTCTCTCATTACCGTAAACACCCGCATGTCCAGGACAGTATATCCACGTAAGCCTCTGGAGATTAGAAATCTCTATAGATGACATCCACTCACACCGAAACCTGCCCTTCTGGCTCTTGTGAAGCATCGACTGAGAGTCAGATACAACAACGGCCCCAGTAAATGAAGTTCCAGAAAGCCAATGGAGGGCAGCAGTAACGGCCTCAACCTCGATCCTCATACTAGGAGTAGTTGTCCTGTACGCCCCACTCTGCTCTGCAACAACCCTACTATGCGCATTAGCCAAAAAACCCAGCCGGACTTCTCACCACGATGAACCGACCCATTGGTATATATAACACCATCACTATCTTCTATCAGCTGCTAAACTTCGAGATCATCCTTCGTGTTGCTCCAACCTATACATGCTCTTCCAAGAGTAATGATGACGTTGAGATAGTTGGTCATGACGCCATCCGTTGGTTTCCATTCTTCGCCTTTTGGTAGGGTCGCAACCGTGGTCACCTGGCCAATTGTTCTCTCAGTCTGGTCCATCCCCGAAATTCCACGCTTGATTCTCGTGACTAGTAAATTGTAAAACTATAACTTCAGGTTATATACATAGTGAAGACCAACATCTATATTTGAATACACAAAAACAAAAATCATGTCAACTGACAAAGCAAAAGGCTCACCTAACATCCAAATAAACAATGAACAACTCCAATGTGTAGAGAGCTACGAATATCTGGGCTCAATAATTAACAATAACGGTGACTGCTCCAAAGAGATCTCAAGGAGATTGGCAATAACAATCAAGAAGTTAAACACAATGAAGAACATATGGCAAAACACCAGCAAAATATTAAAATTAAAAATATTGAGAGCATGCATTTTCCCAGTGGCTACTTATGGTTGTGAATCATGGACTATTACACAAAAATGAAGAACGAAAATCCAGTCCTTCGAAACTAAATGCTACAGAAAGATCCTACGAATACCATGGACAGAAAAAGAAAGAACACTGATGTCCTGAAAGAACTAAATGTTAAAGAGAATTGGCTGATAAATAACATACTATACAGAAAAATTACATACTTTGGTCACATCATGCGTCACGATGGCTTGGAAAGAACAATACTAGAGGGCAAGGTCCCAGGACGCAGAGGCAGAGGCAGACCAAGAAGAAGATGGCTACAAGATATTAAAGAAACCATGAATATGACCATCGACGAAGTGGGTAAACTGGCAAGAGACAGAGTGAGTTTCAGATGTGTTGCAAAGAGAGCAACGTCCTATAAAGGATACGCACCTTGATGATGATAACCTCAGGTGTTCCTCTATTAGTCGACCATCTTGCATCGATACCTAAAAAACCATTATGTCCATGTCATTTACTAAATTCTTTTCTTTTTCTACAAAGACGATTTCTCTTTTTCACCTCTAATTATCATCTCTTCTAATTGCAAAAGATCTTCAACGGTTTGTTTTTTTCCACGCTAACACTTGTCCGTTGATTTTTCGCTATTTTAATTTTTGCAAATACGAATTATTGGGAGCACACGTGGTTACTCACCGAAGTGCAGTGTTGATGGTAATATCAATCAAGCAATCAAATGAAACTCATTTATAACCATATTCTTTCCAAAGTTCACTACCATTATTTTGTAATCTTACAATTTTTGCCTACATGCAGATCATATATAGAACATTTGTTTGTCCAAAAAAAGACGACATGCCTCGGCCATATAGAGGCTTAATCCCACCAACAACAAAACTATGTTTATAACTTGAGTTAATTTAGTTGTTCTTTGTTGCCTACAGCTCTGAATAACACAAAAGGCCGTCCTTAGCTTGAAAGAAAGTCCCTCAGCTTAAAGAGGCCTTTATCCCCTATATAACAAACAAACTGGACGATAACATACATCTCTAGTCACACATTTGCATTACTATAAAATCGTTCCAAAATTCGTGATCACATTAAGGTTTAACTTGTACGAAATCTACCTGATGCATACCAGTGATTTTTGCAAGCAGTCTTATATATCTCACGACCTTACGAATGCATGTTTAAATAACTGGTAGGTAGATTGTTGATGCAAAAACGTTTTTGTTATATAATTTTGCATAAACACAACAAAATGATCATCAAAGTTTAGAACTTACAGTAATACATAAAATGGTGGCGAATGATTGCAAAGGCGTATTCCTATTACATATTATAAAAAGAAAGGAGACATAGTGAACAAATGATACCTTCCACTTCTATAAATGAAAGTAAATGTTGCGTACATACGCCAATGACAGTCGGTATGAAACATTGTGAATTGATTAATTCCACGGGATTACCGATTTTGGCTTGCACTGAATTGCATGTGGAACACGGAAATGCTTAGTTATAGAAAAACTTGACAATCGTACTGTAAAATTTCGACAAGTATACCATATCAACATCTCGACTTTTAGTAATAACATATAATAAAATCTTACAGAACTAAAGGTTTGGGTGGGAAAAATACTTTTGGAAGGTCGTCACTGTTACCTATATAAAAATGCAAAATCAAGAATTTCTGTCAAGTGGATGATTTTATATCGGTCGGTAACGTGATCACGAATTTTGGAACGGACTATAGAATAGTGATTCAATCCTGTATGTACAATTTGACGCAGCGGAAATGCCTAGAACTAACAACATTTCTTATTTCCCGTTGCTATGGGCCTGGTTTGCTATCGCTGTACTTACTATTTCACGCATTTATGATGTTGTGTTTATCATTTATTTCATTAATCCCGTTTGCTGTAACAATATACTGTAATTATAAACATGATTTGTTATTAAGAATAATATTTTATGTTTGGTGATTGACACTTATATCGAGAGTCAACCGTAGGCTATTATTTCAACCCCGTTGCTAGCTAGATCTAGTCTACAGAACTATCAATCGGCGACAGGAGCCATCATGCTATCAATGACTGGCGATTCATGCATTGGAGATTTCTTTACTATATCGTCATCATCAAATAGCGTGTCCTGAATATTACTTTATCACATTAACAGTCCTTCAGAATCTATATATCTCATAGACCAAATGTCCCGTCTCTGCAGCCGTCATGCTAAAGTTATCAGTTTTCCGTAGTCTTCCTCTTCTAATCTTTATACCTCCTTTCATAATGGTCTTCTCCAAGCTTTCGTATCTTAATTAAAGAGTAGTGTATTTAAAGAGTAGTGTATTTGATTTATTCAAACTACAAGACATGCAAGGGGAAAAATGGATGCCCTGGCAGAAAAGGCGCAACAGGTTGGTCTTAAAATTAGCCAAGAGAAGACAAAAGTACTGCGAAGCAACAACATACAGCAAGGCACGATATTGCTTGAGGGAAGAGACATAGAAGATGTTTGTGAATTTGTCTACCTTGTAAGCAAGGTCAGTCAATCAGGAGGTACAGATGACGACATTAATGCCCGGATTAGGAAAATCCGACAGGCACATTCAGCTCAAATGTGGAATCTGTATACAAATAAGATTCAGGTCTTCGTCGGCGGATATCTTCGTCGTATTCTCAGACTGAGGTGACATGATAGAGTTGCACACAGACCTGTGGATAAGAACAGGACAAGTCCCACGAGGATCCAGGTTCTATTCTATTCTCTAACCATGTTTTGCCTTTCGGCAAAGGGCCTCAACCACAGCCAGGCTCCAGTATAGAGTGCTAGAGCCTGGCTGTGCCTCAACAGTTGTTCTCCATTTTTTCCGGTCTCTATCTGTTTTTTTATAACTGCCCAGGATAGTCCAACATCCTTCAGTTTCTCAAGACTTAGTCTCCAGCTATGTTCAGGACGTCCGCTTATCCGTTTTCCTTGCGAGTTCCACACAAGTGCCTGTCTATTGACACTCGACTGTGTCTTCTGCAGGGTTTGCCTGTTCCATCGCCATTCTTGTCTGTAACTACTCTCTTTTATAATGCATACGTAGTCCATCGCACACTCCCCCGCCCCCACCTGGATCACCATTTGCTTATAATCGCAATAAATTATTACATTGGGAGATGTTTGATTTTGCATATAGTTATTTCCCAATGTGTTCCCATTCCAGTGGGTGGGGATGGTAAAAGCAAGGTCTCCCTCCCTACACACACACACGCACATGCGCACGCACACACGCACACACACACGTACACACGCACACACAGCAATGCGGACGCCTATATTGGCAAATAATTTTTGTTAATGTAATCATCGTAGCTGCTAAAGCAATAACATTTTCAATGAATCTCCTTTATATGGAACGTTGCTATTTTGTCACTCTTATCTTGTCGATCTAAATGTACGTTGTCATCTAACATATCATATATCATCAACATGTATCTATGTCTTCCATCTGAGTCACCTTCACAGTGTACATTGTTATTCAGAAGTTGATGCCATGAGATAACACTACACTATTTCTATTAACTTAACACCTCAACTGTTCTCAACCTGTTTATCCTTGCGGAACACTTGAAATAATATTAATGTCTTATGGAACCTCGGTGGCGTCTGTGGCCTAGGGGTTAGTGACTCGTTCTATTAACCTCGACGTTCTGAGTTCGAATCATATTAATGTCTTATGGAACCTCGGTGGCATCTGTGGCATAGGGGTTAGTGACTCGTTCTATTAACCTTGACGTTCTGAGTTCGAATCACGCTGCGGACAAATTGGTTGCAAATTGTTTCGCGTGGATTTTAACAAAGGACGATGGCACCACCCGTTCAGAAAGCAATGGCAAACTACTGAACGTAATAATGCCTAGAAAATCACAAACAGCGTTACAAAGCTGGGGTTGATTCGCAAAGTCCTGTAAAAGTTATGCAATTAACTTTTTTTATGGAACCTCTGCATTCAAACTGCTATTATTATTATTATTAATATCCAATATAAATATTACGGAACAGCTAGCGATTTCGCGCGGACTTCCAGAAGAAACGCTGCACATACATTTTACTATTTCCAAAGCACATTTCCTCTTTGATGGCAACAATATAACAGCTAATAAAGTTCTATATTTGGTGAAGGTGGAGCTCCTTATATTGTTGCTGCCAGTTTAGTTGCTCATCAAAAAGACATGAACATAATAAACACGTTAAGGTATTAAAATTTACCAAGAATGAAACTGTGAACCAACTCGCAGATAATTAAGTGTAAGAAAAAAATATAAACTAGTCATTTAGAAACGTTCTTAACGTTTCAGCAATTCCAGAAAAATAATATTGGTTTCCAGTCAGTCATGATTTTTTTTAAAAATGTTTTTTTAAAATCAATGTCAGTCTGTCAAGAGAAAGAAAAAAATGTTTTCACATCAATCAGTTACTCCTGGAAAGCAAACTATTTCTTTAGACAAGTCGAAATGTTTTCCATGAAGACATGTTTTTACTACAATCATCACTGAGAAGAAAAAGTTTAACTTCAATCATCACTGAGAAGAAATAGTTTTACTTCAATCACCACTGAGAAGAAATAGTTTTACTTCAATCACCACTGAGAAGAAATAGTTTTACTTTAGTCACCACTGAGAAGAAATAGTTTTACTTCAATCATCACAGAGAAGAAATAGTTTTACTTCAATCACCACTGAGAAGAAATAGTTTTACTTTAGTCACCACTGAGAAGAAATAGTTTTACTTTAGTCACCACTGAGAAGAAATAGTTTTACTTTAGTCACCACTGAGAAGAAATAGTTTTACTTTAGTCACCACTGAGAAGAAATAGTTTTACTTTAGTCCCCACTGAGAAGAAATAGTTTTACTTTAGTCACCACTGAGAAGAAATAGTTTTACTTCAATCACCACAGAGAAGAAATAGTTTTACTTTAGTCACCACTGAGAAGAAATAGTTTTACTTCAATCACCACAGAGAAGAAATAGTTTTACTTTAGTCACCACTGAGAAGAAATAGTTTTACTTTAGTCACCACTGAGAAGAAATAGTTTTACTTTAGTCACCACTGAGAAGAAATAGTTTTACTTTAGTCACCACTGAGAAGAAATAGTTTTACTTTAGTCACCACTGAGAAGAAATAGTTTTACTTTAGTCACCACTGAGAGAAATAGTTTTACTTTAGTCACCACTGAGAAGAAATAGTTTTACTTTAGTCACCACTGAGAAGAAATAGTTTTACTTCAATCACCACTGAGAAGAAATAGTTTTACTTCAATCACCACAGAGAAGAAATATGTTTTACTTTAGTCACCACTGAGAAGAAGTAGTTTTACTTTAGTCACCACTGAGAAGAAATAGTTTTACTTTAGTCACCACTGAGAAGAAATAGTTTTACTTCAATCACCACAGAGAAGAAATAGTTTTACTTTAGTCACCACTGAGAAGAAATAGTTTTACTTTAGTCACCACTGAGAAGAAATAGTTTTACTTTAGTCACCACAGAGAAGAAATAGTTTTACTTTAGTCACCACTGAGAAGAAATAGTTTTACTTTAGTCACCACTGAGAAGAAATAGTTTTACTTAATCACTCACAGAGAAGAAATAGTTTTACTTTAGTCACCTAATTTCCTAGTTAATCACGTAATATAAATATTTTAATCTTTAAAGTTTCTTTGTCACTAGAACAGCATTTTATTTCTCTCAAATAGTTAATCATAAAAAACAGTGACTTTGCTTCATCCTGAAGTGTGGTTTTTATGGTTGAATTAGCAATATAATGACATTTTGAAAGGATTTTAAAAGTTTACAATGGAGAAAACAATTGAATAGGCTACAATGATTTAAGCTTCTGTTTCTCCTATTATAAATACGTCGAACGCGACTTTGGAAAACTAAAAGACAATTGAATTTTGGGACAACTTCGTAGCATACATTTTTCAATAATAAGAACTTCAATCTTTTCAATCTTCTCTGAAATTTGATCAACCTTAACTAGAGTTCCCAGTTTTACATAAAGAGTACATGGAACCTGAGAGCCGCTGTAGAGTAGTTGTTAGTGAACTCGCTTCTCAAAGCTGGTGGTCTGGGTTCAGCTCCCGCAATGCGCGTGGAATTTTTCCTGACCGCGACGGCTTTCAGGTCGACCCAGCCTCAACTGGGTACCAGACATACTCTGGGAAAGTAAAGGCGGCCGGCGTGATGCTGACCACATCACCCATCGTGTGCCGACGGTCAATGAAAAATACAGACCAACACTGTATTGACCTATATACCACGAGGTATGAAAGGGTTCCTTTACCTTTACCTTTACTTACATGGAACCTGGAGCGAAGCACATTCGGGGGACTATGTTGCTACGTGGTTAACCCTTTGCCTGGAACCTGGAGCGAAGCATATTCGGGGGACTATGTTGCTACGTGGTTAACCCTTTGCCTGGAACCTGGAGCGAAGCATATTCGGGGGACTATGTTGCTACGTGGTTAACCCTTTGCCTGGAACCTGGAGCGAAGCACATTCGGGGGATTATGTTGCTACGTTGTTAACCCTTTGCCTGGAACCTGGAGCGAAGCACATTCGGGGGATTATGTTGCTACGTTGTTAACCCTTTGCCTGGAACCTGGAGCGAAGCACATTCGGGGGATTATGTTGCTACGTTGTTAACCCTTTGCCTGGAACCTGGAGCGAAGCACATTCGGGGGACTATGTTGCTACGTGGTTAACCCTTTGCCTTGCGTGTTTGAAGGTCATGGGCTCGAATCCGGACGTGCCGATCTGTTCACCAGTGCATTCTTTACAAGTTCCCTGAGATTGCTGTCGAGCTACGGAGTTCGTTCTTTGTGCAATACTCTCGGTAGGTGGAGTGCCATTTCTGAGGAGAGGGGCCGAACCCTATGGGGAAAACCCGATGCATTGAAGTTAGTCCTTCGTCTTTAGATCCTGTTATTTCTTTTAAAATGATGCAGTATTATCAGTATATTATAAGTAATTACCAGTGGCGGCTCGTGATCATTTTTGTTGGTGGGGCCAGATATTTTTTCCGGATAAATCATGGTTTTTGGTTGCTATATTTTAATTTATAAAATAATAAATACACGTTATACATTATTTTTGATGGGGCCAGGCCCTACTGGCCCTTAATGACGAGCCGCCACTGGTAATTAAACATTTCCATGCGACAATTGGGATACTTTGTCTGCTCTCTCTGGATGGCGTTGGGGTTAGATTTAGAATTATGAGGAAAACAAGAACAATGCAGTGATAAACCGTAATATACTAATATTCATTACCAACATGTTAGAAACTGCGACCCAACATTTTAATCAAAGATTAATAATAATAATAATAATAATAGTTCCTCTCGTACCGTTAAACGTTACATAGGGCCTGCATACAATTTCTCCATACCACTCTATCCTGGGCAACTCGCTCAATCTCCTCCATGAAAGTGAGACCAATAGTTTTTGCCTTTCTCAGCAGTGTTCGTTTCAAAGGTCTCCATAGGTCGTCCTCTCTTTCTTGAATCCTTTGCATCCCACTTCAATGCCTGTTTTGTTATTCTTTGATTATATATTCCCAAGGTATGCGAAACATATCTCCATCTTCTCCTTCTTATAACAGTTGTATCTAGTGGTTGATCATACATTTCTCTGATTTCATCACTTCTTAATTCGTTCCATTTTATGTTCATTATTTTTCTGTGAACATGCTTCCTAAGTATTTGAATTCTTGCATTTGATTGATTGTAGTGCCATTAACATGGATGTTTAGTAATAACTACTTCAAGAGAATATAAAGTTAGTTCTCACAGATGTCCTGTAATGAGATCAGTTCCAGTAAGGAGATCAGTTCTAATACCAACTTCTACAGAAATAACTACTTCAAGAGAATATAAAGTTAGTTCTTACAGATGTCCTGTTAGGAGATCAGTTCCAGTAAGGAGATCAGTTCCAGTAAGGAGATCAGTTCCAGTATCACCTTCTACAGAAATAATTACTTCAAGAGAATATAAACTTAGTTCTTACAGATCAGTTCCAGTAAGGAGATCAGTTCCAGTATCACCTTCTACAGAAATAATTACTTCAAGAGAATATAAACTTAGTTCTTACAGATCAGTTCCAGTAAGGAGATCAGTTCCAGTACCAACTTCTACAGAAATAACTACTTCAAGAGAATATAAACTTAGTTCGTACAGACGTCATGTAAGGAGATCAGTTCCAGTAGAAATCATGTTCCAGAATACACCAAGAAGGAACATGACTTATCAGAAATCTTGCTTGAAACGCAATCAGTCTATTACATATTGGCCACACCCACCTTTCTTTCCGCTATTTAAACACCATACTTTATTGAATATGTGTCTACCTGCTTTCTAAGCGGAGGTAGAATTGTATTTATGCGAGGTACCATTTAAAAGTCAGCACTTGTCAGCAAAAAAAATCAATTTGAAACGTTCTTTAGATTTTCAATATTATATTACTATTTATTTAAGACTTTGCACAAAGAGGCATTAAATATCTGACGTTATTTATATAATATCAAAGTTTTCAAGCATTTGACAGTTTCGATTGGATATCATATTTGGCTATTTAAATTAATTTGTCATCGAAGAGTCTGTTCGGCTTTGGTTCTTGGCTAACATCTTGCCAGCAGGAAATAGAACAACAGTGTATTCGTTGATGTGGATAATTTTTCCGTCTTTGCTGTTTTAAATATATATATAGTAGATCTAACTACTATATGGTGGCGTCTGTGGCTTAGGGTTAGTGACTCGGTCTATTAACCCCGACGTTCTGAGTTCGAATCACGCTGCGGACAGTTTGGTTGCAAATTGTTTGCGTGAATTTTAACACCACTCGTTCAGAAAGCTACAAACTCAGAATGACAAACTACTGAACGTAATAATGCCTAGAAAAATCACAAACAGCGTTAAAGCTGGTTGCTTCGCAAAGCCTCTAGGAAAACTGAAACGAACAGGATTCAAACCCGAAACACAAGTATTGGAATGTTTAGTGCAGGTTATCAGCAAGTTTGTAGAATTTAGTTTACTGTTAAAACTATTTTAACTGTTGACAGCAAATCTATAGATCTACGTTACAAATTGGGTTTGGAATGTGAAAAAATCAGCTCGGGTGTAATTGAGTGCACATAGCGCAACATCGTATTCAACTTTACAAGCATTTAACATTTTATTTACTTTAAATTTGAATTTCTGTTGAAGACAACTTGTATCCCTTAGCAAAATTTCTTAACGTCTGAATATTTACTTGATGCAGATAGTAAAATATTTTTCAAGGATGTTTCAACCCAGTGTTATTTGATACAGATAACCTAATGTTTGTCAACAATATTTCATATTAACTGATGTGTGATAACTGAGTGTTTATTTGACGCAAATGCAGTCATTAATCTACTAGACTTCTATAAGAAAAGTTGGAAACTGTATTAATTGTGTTAAAGCAGTGTTCAAATTTTACATCTAAGGACAACAGAGAGCACAGATGTAGGATAATAGTTGGAAACTGTGTTAAATGTGTTAAAGCAGTGTTAAACTTTTACATCTAAGAACAACAGAGAGCACAGATGTGGGAAAATAGTTGGAAACTGTATTAAATGTGTTAAAGCAGTGTTAAAATTTTACATCTAAGGACAACAGAGAGCACAGATGTGGGAAAATAGTTGGAAACTGTATTAAATGTGTTAAAGCAGTGTTAAAATTTTACATCTAAGGACAACAGATAGCACGAATGTGGGAAAATAGTTGGAAACTGTATTAAATGTGTTAAAGCAATGTTAAAATTTTACCTCTAATGACAACAGATAGCACGAATGTAGGAAAATAGTTGGAAACTGTATTAAATGTGTTAAAGCAATGTTAAAATTTTACATCTAAGGACAACAGAGAGCACAGATGTGGGAAAATAGTTGGAAACTGTATTAAATGTGTTAAAGCAATGTTAAAATTTTACCTCTAATGACAACAGATAGCACGAATGTAGGAAAATAGTTTCGCGATTCTCAAAACGTTCGTAAGTCAGAACAAAATGAATTCGGTGTATATGACACTTCCAAAGTCTGTGATTCTAGAATGATTCAGAGCAAAATAGTTTTTTCATCTCAAGTGCGTACATCTGACAAGATGAAGACGGGACAAAGTAGAGCAATGGTTTCCGGAGATAGTAGGAAACTGTCTTCTGAGAATCTTAAGAAGTCATCTCTGAGAGGGCGTAGACATTCACAGGCACATAATCAAGACTTATATCGCTTATGTATGCAAGTATTTTTTTTCAAATAGTTAAGCTTTGTTGTATTACAGTATTTTAGTCAGTCCACTACCAATGTAGCCAATTTTTTTCTTCAATCATTTTATTACTGCAGTATATTTTAACATTATATTTTGTTCCCCCATTATGAATTCGGGCGTAATTCTGGCACCTAATACGATGCATCTGACAGAATTTTGCGTGAAGTCTTGCTTTCCTCGTCACTGGTGTTCTTCACTATTTATGCGAGCCTTACTTTGACTTAAGAGACACTTTCTCTTTTCTTTCTTTTCTCCAATCCTGTTCTGCCTCACAGCGTCAGGATAAGAAAGAGATTTCTAGAATGAGCTTTTGTGTACGCTTCATAAACAGTGTCTTTGGTTTCCTCTGTTATCTCTGAGGTCCACCTTATGCGTGGACCGCCTTGCGTTTTGTATCCACTGTATGGGAGTAATAATGCTCTTTGAAGCGCACTGTCCGTTGGTAATCTGCTTATGTGGCCGAGCCATTGAATTTGTTGTTTCTTGATGAAGTCTAGTACTGATGTTGTACCCACTTTTTTCCTGGTTTCTTCATTTCTAAACCTGTATCTTCTTGTTACTCCCAGCATTCTGCGTAGACATTTTATTTCTGTTGTGACTAGTTTTCCTCTAGCATTTGATGTCAGCGACCATATTGTTGATCATGTTCTTTGCTTCCGTTGCTTCCTCTGAGGTTCTTACAAAAAAACTCATTGTTCTCATCTTACAATAAATGTGAAGCTACTTTGAATGAGGTATGCATGTTTGTTATACAGGGTGGGCCCAAAAAAATGAGAACATCGCGTAAAAAAAAGCGTTATTTAGAAATGTTATTTAATTTAATTATATTGTTTCATGTAATTTTGTTTGCCAAGTATTTAACTAATCATAAATCATGTTCAATTTTTCTAAGCATCGGCGTCACTCGTTTAATCAGAATACGGTCTTCCGCAGAAATTTTCTCATTCTTGGTAACAAATTTAAACCTGCAGATATAAACAATTGGCATATTAAAAATAAAAGATTTTGCCCGCAAATTGTCGAAATAAAAACATCATATAGCTAAATAGGTAATTAAGTAAATGTAATTATATTACTTTTTTACGCGATGTTCTCCTTTTGTTTGACCCACCCTGTATGTGTACACGTGTCTATGTATGATATTGTCTTGTCTCAAATATATACAAGCACAATAAGCTTATAGCATATGTTTGTGCAAACACTGTTCGATTGAACCTTACCTGAATATTCTGTGTCTAACTATAACGAAGTGTTTGTGAAAGACTCTCCTCAGTGAGCCATTTTTTTTCTGTGGTTCTACCAAAAAACTCCTTGTTTTCATCTTACAATAAATTTGAAGCTACTTTGAATGAGATATGCATGTTTGTTATATGTGTATACACGTGTGTATGTATGATATTGTCCTGTCTCAAATATATACAAGCACAATAAGCTTATAGCATGTGTTTGTGCAAACACTGTCGATCGAACCTACCTGAATATTCTGTGTCTAACTATAACGAAGTGTTTGTGAAAGACTCCTCAGTGAGCCATTTTGTTTAGAATAGTTCGCTGGTTGTGTCCGTGAGGACGCTCGTATTGCTAGGCTAGGCAATGGGTGTCGTAAGAACGCTCGTAGCTAGGCTAGACATGGTGTCGTAAGAACCCTCGTATTGCTAGGCTAGGACAATGGGTGTCGTAAGAACGCTCGTATTGCTAAGCTAGGCAATGGGTGTCGTAAGAACGCTCGTATTGCTAAGCTAGGTAATGGGTGTCGTAAGGACGCTCGTATTGCTAGGCTAGGCAATGGGTGTCGTAAGAACGCTCGTATTGCTAGGCTAGGCAATGGGTGTCGTAAGAACCTCGTATTGCTAAGCTAGGAATGGGTGTCGTAAGACGCTCGTATTGCTAGCTAGACAATGGGTGTCTAGAACTTCGTATTGCTAGCTGGCAATGTGCCTAAGAACGCTCGTGATTGCTGGCTGCAATGGGTGTCGTAAGAAATAGCTCGTACTTGTTAAGCTAGCAATTCGTAGAACTCATATTCAGGTGGCATCGGGCTTACTAAGAACGCCTTATTGCTAGCAATCTCGTCGTTTCGAAATGTGAAAATAACCATGTGAGCTTTAAAGCAATAATAGTAGACATCATCATCAAGTTGCGTATCCATTATAGAACGTTGTCTCTTTGCAGCACATCTGAAATTCACTCTGTCTCTTGCCAGTTCACCCACTTCGTTCATGGTTTCTTTAATATCTTGTAGCCATCTTCTTCTTGGTCTGCCTCTGCGTAAATAACCATTTGTAGCTTTAAAAACAATAATAGTAGACAACAGTTAATACAATTTATACATACAACAAGTTCTAAACTACATCGTGGACCCTCGCTTGAGCTACGGAGAACTTTCTGATTTCTACAGACAACTTACTGCATATAATACCTACTTTTATTTTCTACAATGTTTGTCTTTGTCGTGCCTATTCTACTTTGTCGTGCTTGGTCTTAATTTCTGATCTACACATACACATACACATGACATCATTCGGAGATCACATCTCAAGAAAATGACTTGGCTGTACACGCCTGGACATGCTGGAGTGCGGGGTAACGAGCGTGCTGACTCTCTTGCAAACAGTGCCCCGACTCAAGTGGGAAGAAGCATGGACAGAGCCGATATCATCAATGCGGTACGCTCTCAATTGTGTGACATGGGCGAATATCAAACACTGGAACGAGTTCGAGAATTAGGTGTTAAGTTTGGACATGCCAGACAGTGTCGTCTTCGTGGTAGAGAGAGAAGATATAGTAATCAACTTCTCATGGGTACTGTGAGCAAATGGACTTTGGGATGGCTGCTGCAACGGAGGACAGAGCACGAATGGGAATGCCCAATGTGCCATGACGTCGATCGCATAACATAACATAACATAACGTAAAAGAGGAACTTCATTATATCTCTCTGCTCCTCGTGGAATAAAGGGCCTTAACGGTTGTTCTCCGCTGTTTCCGGTCTGTAATTGATTTATTTATTGCTTCCTGTTATAGTTCAGCATCGTTAAGTTCCTCAAGAAGACTCCGTCTCCAGGTCTATTTGGGAATTTCTTTTTTTTTTGCGGGTTCCACTCAAGTACTTGTATAGTGAGACTCAACTTTGTCTTTAGTAGGGTATACTCCATCCATCGCTATTTTCTTATCTTAACCTGGGTCATCGTGGGGTCTTTTCCTGTTCTTATCCATTGGTCTGTGTTCCTATGCCCCTACCTCAGTCGCCTCTTACGACATGCCTTGTAGGTCGCAATATTACTATTCTTTGCTCCCCTTGAAAGCCTCGGCAAAACACTGGCGCAGATTCTTTTCAGGACAATCTAGTGAATCATTATGTTGCCACCCTTTCAATTACTTTTTTTTGACTTCTTGACTCCCAGGTCGAAAATGAATCTGAAACCAACATACGCGCCCAATGAAATACAAGGCAGTCAAAGCAAGTGATATGAATGCTTAATTGAATTAATTCTCCCAGAGATATAATAGGTGTATAGTGAGGAAAAAATTTGTTTTTGAAAAGTGTATTAGACATCATTGCGAATAAACATGATGTGTTTAACTAGTGTAACGTTTGTGTGATATTTTAAACTTAGCAAGAGAACATTAGGTTGAAATGTGAAATAACAGAGTATGTTGGTTTCATCTCAAGCGTCGTTTTATAAGTAGTTACTTTATAACATGTGTCTTTTTTTTAGTAGAATTGTTACTTGTTTGTGTGTGCGTGTGTGTGTACTACGTTTGTAGCATGTGTCTTCTTTCTTAGCAGAATAGTTACTTGTTGTTTTTTTTGTGTACTACATTTATAATATGTGTCTTCTTAACAGAATAGTTCTTTATTCTTTTTTGTGTACTACATTTGTAACATGTGTATTCTTAACAGAAGTTACTTGTGTTTTGTGTGTACTACATTTGTAACATGTGAATTATAACTTATAATATAGTGCCTCTTATTATCATTATCTAGTAGCTTGTCCTGTGCAGAAAATTGCTACCATAACAGTTCTTCAAATTTTCTTTTTACCATAGATAGATCAGACGTCCTGCCTCTGCTGTTCATGTTCTTGTAATCTTTCTCAGACTGTTTCCATTTTTGTCTTAGTCTTGCTTTTCTCTACTTTCATGGGATGTGTCCCTTCATTATCGTCTTTTCTATGCCTTCATATTTCTTCGTGTACTCAAATTACTTTCCTTGTGTACTAATCTTGGTTTTTCTATGCCTTCATATTTCTTCGTGTACTCAATTATTTCCTTTGTGTACTAATCTTGGTCTTTTCTATGCCTTCATATTTCTTCGTGTACTCAAATTACTTTCCTTTGTGTACTAATCTTGGTTTTTTCTATGCCTTCATATTTCTTCGTGTACTCAAATTACTTTCCTTTGTGTACTAATCTTGGTTTTTTCCCCAATCAATTCTTCTCAATTCTGCGTTCTTGGATAAATATGTTTGCTCTTGAATCTATCCTTGGCATTTTGCGAACTCTTCTATAACATTTATATTCAAAAGTTCTGAGGTCATTTTTAGTTGATTTGTTAAATGTCCAAGTCTCGCGCCAGTATGTTAACACTGAGAATAAGCAGAGTCTTATTAATCTGCTTTCGTGGGCACTATCTGTTCCATTCCATGCAGATTTAAGCTGTTCAAAATATTACAGTTCCTATGTTTGATATTCTTTTTCATTTCTTTCATCCCATCTCCACTGCTTATTATGCATTTCTTTCATCCCATCTCTACTGCTTATTATGCATTTCTTTCATCCCATCTCTACTGCTTATTATGCATTTCTTTCATCCCATCTCTACTGCTTATTATGCATTTCTTTCATCCCATCTCCACTGCTTATTATGCATTTCTTTCATCCCATCTCCACTGCTTATTATGCATTTCTTTCATCCCATCTCCACTGCTTATTATGCATTTCTTTCATCCCATCTCCACTGCTTATTATGCATTTCTTTCATCCCATCTCCACTGCTTATTATGCATTTCTTTCATCCCATCTCCACTGCTTATTATGCATTTCTTTCATCCCATCTCCACTGCTTATTATGCATTTCTTTCATCCCATCTCCACTGCTTATTATGCATTTCTTTCATCCCATCTCCACTGCTTATTATGCATTTCTTTCATCCCATCTCCACTGCTTATTATGCATTTCTTTCATCCCATCTCCACTGCTTATTATCAATGAATCACAATATTCAAAACTGTTCCTCTTCCAACTTAGCTTTTTAATAGTTATTTGGAGGTATCTATGTCGACGTGGTTAAGACGTTTGCCTGGCTTACTGAAGGTTGTAGATTCGAATAGTTATTTGGAGGTATCTATGTCGACGTGGTTAAGACGTTTGCCTGGCTTACTGAAGGTTGTAGATTCGAATAGTTATTTGGAGGTATCTATGTCGACGTGGTTAAGACGTTTGCCTGGCTTACTGAAGGTTGTAGATTCGAATATTTATTTGGAGGTATCTATGTCGACGTGGTTAAGACGTTTGCCTGGCTTACTGAAGGTTGTAGATTCGAATATTTATTTGGAGGTATCTATGTCGACGTGGTTAAGACGTTTGCCTGGCTTACTGAAGGTTGTAGATTCGAATAGTTATTTGGAGGTATCTATGTCGACGTGGTTAAGACGTTTGCCTGGCTTACTGAAGGTTGTAGATTCGAATTCAGACTGAGTAGCATGTGCAATTTGTTAAGGAGATCCCTAGAATTGTTGCTTGCGCTACGGAATTTTTGCTCTGTTCAACACGCTCGGCACGTGGCTTGCCATTTCTGCCGAGAGGAACGGATCCATATGGGGAAACACAGTGTAAGGAAGTCAAACCTTTCGCATTTAGACTGTTTTTATCAAGTAATTTATTGTTCTAGTGTAAGTATGTGTTTGTCTGTGACTTAGCGGTAGGGAGCTCGATCACACCCTAAGATCACATTGTTCAAACACCGCGGTTGTCAGTTCGGAAGCAAATTTGTTCCCGTGGATTTTTAGGAATATAGATCTCACCCTTCAGAAAGAATTGGCAAACTACTTAACGCGTAAATGATGCCTAGAAAATCAACAACTCATTCACTGTGGCTGATGGCAAGGTCCTGTAAAGGATTTGCCATGATTTTAATTTTCATTGTAAGTATGAATCATCGTCATCTAGTTGTCTATGTCAAAACTTGACTCCTATGACAACAGCTCTAAATACCTTCCTGTCATGTCGGAGGTTTCTGGTGTCTGCAGCAGTCCTACCCAAGTCCTCTATGACAAACCCTGCACGCATCTTCTCATTGGTCTTCCTCTACCTCATCTGCCAGGTATCATGATCTCCAGAATGCTCACAGATATCCGTCATACTAGGAAAAAAATGCTCTTAAAACAAAGGCTTTTAAATAAGTTCTCTTCCATAGGTTTTATAGTTCTTTTAATTTATGTAGAATCACAACTTTTTATCTTGTTTATACCTTTATATCACTTGTTAGCAATAAACCTATATATATATATATAATATATATATATATATATATATATATATATATATATATATATATATAATATTTCAAATTTGTAGCAACTAATTCAAGTAAAAATCTGTTATATATCTTTAATAGGTTGTAAAGCTGTTTGATTTTGTTCCATTGAGATGCAACTTTTGCTTTTGCTGTTTCTGTGAAGTGACATTATCAACTATATACGACTGTATACGTCTAATACATTGTATTGGTCATTGCAGTGTCTTGTGTATTTTATATTTCAGGTGTTCGATACACGATTGTCGTCATTGTGTGGGCATCATTGACCACATATATATGGATATCAAGTTGGACATCATGTGATTCCCGATTCCCTGAAAGTAGCCAAGTGTCGAATCAGAATCCTTTCATATCCGAATCGGTTAAAACAAATGAACAGAAAGACATTGAACTTCCCCAGATCCATTTTTTCTTCAATGCTTCAGAAAACCATTTTTACAATCAAGATCTAGTCAACCAGTTTGAACAAAATGCTTTAGGAAATAGCTTGCCCACTGTTTTACAAAAAGTGGGTCGGTTTTCCTGATATAGATGGTGTCGACTGCCAAAAAGCTCTGCGCTCAAAAACTAAAAATGATCAATTTCCACAAAGTGTGAAAAGGATTCGTGCATCCCAGTATATACTGGATAGTCAAAACTGTAACGTATTCCTGAATAAGTATGGTTTTAACAGATATCCCAAGGCTTCTGAAGAGGAAAAGGAATATCCTATTGCATTCATTATCCTATTCTACAAGGACTTGGATCAGGTGAGCTTTTTATACATCATTGTCTCATTAATTCAATCTAGAATGATTGTTACACAAACTGAAAGTTTACTTGTAATAATTATTGATTGATTGATTCTCTCTCACGCGATCACCGCCCAGACCGATGTACCAGATCTCCTCATAAATCCTATTCTTGTGGAAATCTGATTCATGCAGCCTTAGCATTGGTGTGTTTTACGTCACATCTTCAGCACCATTTGGAGCTCTGGTGCATATCCTTCGGCGATGTGTCCGGTTTCAGCCAGCGTTTACTCGGTTCGCTCTTCGTTTTGTAGCCATCTCGTGTTTTTTACGGTGTGGGGTAGCTAGCCCCACGTCCTACCTCCGTAGACGCCTCTTACGACATGCGTTGCAGGTAACAGTGGTTCTATTCTTTACACCCCAATTTGGGCCCCGGTAACCACTCGGGCGGATAGATTGATTGATATGCAGGGTCATCATCATTACACTTCGGTGAGTAGCCACGTGTGTTCCGATATCTTTCTTACACAGGAAGATTTCAACGACAGTGCACGAATTCCGTAGTGCCGATGAGGGTTGCCGTGTAATTTATAAGATGGTAAAATATTTTGTAGAAATGTTTGAAATTTAATCTTTCAAATAAATTTTTCTCGGTCAACGGCATTCCATCCTGATCTTCTCGACTTTGAACTGGCAAGGGTACTTTTACTAACTCACTTGAACACGGGGACCTACGTTTTATCATCCGTCTCCGATAGGACTAAATAATTCGATCTCACCTACACTGAGATCAGGGATCTCTGGAAAAATATCCCGATAACTCCACTTGGACGCGAACCGAGTATCTTTGGAACAAGAGGCGATCACCTAGCCTCTACACTACAGAGACACCCTTGTAATAATTATAAGATAAATAAATTATTGCTATTAATAAGTTCCAACGCAAGATCAGGAGGTCAAATGCTTAAATACAAGGTTAAATTTCTGGAGGTAAGGTCAAACAAAGTTTCTACTGGGAAGAAAATAAAACAGTCGACCTACACATGCGTGACGACAGCCTAGGGCAAGCATCTTAAATTCCTCTGCTATATAGAATGCCCCAGTGTGCTCTCAGAAAAGGGGGAACAAAAAGCTGTAGAAATATTTTTTAAACCACTTTAAACATTTATACTAATCTTATATAACATTTACTTTCTATAATGATGCTCTGTACATGATATATTTGTTACAAATTTGCGAGATCTTTTTTTAGCAGTATTGCTTGCATATTAATTTGTGCATCAATAATATTTGTGTGTGTGCGATGTTTTATCTCATCATCAAATAGCTTGTCCTGAGCAGAACTTTGCCACCCCAACAGTCCTTCGGAATTTCTCTCTCATCGGCCAGATGACCCAAGTCTGCAGCCGTCCTATTCAAACTATCAGTTATATCCTGAATCCATCTTCTCCATGGTCTTCCTCTTCTTCTCTTTGCATGCATTCCTCCTTCCATGATGGTCTTCTCCAGCCCTTCGTCTATATATATATATTTTATGCTTTATCTATATATGTATTATATATATGAGGGTGGTAGTGCTGTTTGATGTGTATCTCTAGTAGATATTTAAATATATGTGTCTTGCATTACCAGGTGCTGTTCTTGCTCCGTGCTCTGTACCACCCGCACAATGTTTACTGTCTGAGCGTAGACACCAAGGCCAGTATCGAATTCTTTGAAGCCGTCAGATCAATCACCAGATGTTTACCCAACGTGTTTGTGGCCAGCAAGTTAGAGAATATAGTATACGCCGGCTTTACTAGACTGATGGCTGACATTGATTGTATGGATGATCTTCTAAGACATCCTGTACAGTGGAAGTATGTCATTAACATGCCTGGACAACAGTTTCCTCTCAGGTTTGTCATAGATTTTTCACTTTTTTGCCCCTTATTTTGATCTACGCACACACAGACAAACATAATGCAACAACATTCTCTTGGATGGAAATTGTGGTCATTATCGCCCGTGAGGGACGAACATCATCATCACTTTGTTTTTCTAAGGGCTGTTGATTTTAAAAGCTGATTAGAAAGACGTGTTAGATATTTTGCTATGTGCTCTCTATATGGCTTTTTGTCCCCCGAATCCTGGACGATTTACTCTGGACAGAAAATAAAGCTCAAACTTTTCATATCTCTCGCGATCGTTAAACTTTTCATATCTCTCGCGATCGTTAAACTTTTCAATTCTCTGCGATCGTTAAACTTTTCATATCTCTCTCGCGATCGTTAAACTTTTCATATCTCTCTCGCGATCGTTAAACTTTTCATATCTCTCTCGCGATCGTTAAACTTTTCATATCTCTCTCGCGATCGTTAAACTTTTCATATCTCTCTCGCGATCGTTAAACTTTTCATATCTCTCGCGATCGTTAAACTTTCATATCTCTCGCGATCGTTAAACTTTTCATATCTCTCTCGCGATCGTTAAACTTTTCATATAAGATGCTTTTGATATATTCTTCGCATTAATGCAAAGAGATTGATTAATCAACATCGAACTGGCGTGTTGGGCCGCTGGACGCTGCTGGATTTGTTGAGGCGGAGATCGGCGCACATATGGACGTGTCAGGAGTGCTATGATGATAGTCCTCATATAACTGCTAACTGATATTCTTCGCATATCTTAGAAAGACCACATAAACAACAAATGAGAGCTTTGTGAGAGCAAAAATTCCCACCATCTACACTCTTCTCAAGCAGAGATGACTTTGGTGGCCGATCACATGTTACACAAGAATATGGCAGGATTTTCAAAGATCTTCTTATGGAGAACTAATCTCTTGGATAAGATTGATTAGATGACCCCCAGATGCCATATAATGATGTATCTAAGCAAGATTTGAAGGCTCTTGGCATAACAAATGTACACGGAAAACAGCTGCCAAAGACAGATGTACCAGGAGAAAGGAGGTGAGTTCTGTACTATTGCATTTTGAGCACAATTTGACAAAACAGGCAGAGAAAGAGACTTTACTCCAGGATACAATCCCATCTAGAAAGACTTGTCTCATTGTTAATGTGAGAGCTGGAACAGAGGTGGTGAAATTTATTTGTTTCAATCATCCTAATAAACTTAGGATTCTACAAACAGAAAAACCCCACTTTAAAGTACCCCATCTATAGTTATACCGTAGCATTGTATGAGATCAGATTGGTCATATGGAGGCTGTCAGAGTTGTCTCATGCCAAAATATAATGTAATAATTACAGTATCTAAATTTAAAATACGTTCTGTAGACTTTATTGTAAACTTTTTTTGCCTAGTAATAAATTGTAACAGCCAGATAGTTTCTCATTTTATCTTCTAAAACACCATGACAATTTCATCATCATCAGGTGCCGTGTCGGCAAGCGTAGGATCTTGGATCTCTACAAATCTCTATCTTCGGTGACAATTTACTTACTTTAAATGTGACCAGTGCCGGATTAGGCTAGCGCGGGCCCGTAGCAAATTTTAGCGCGGGGCCCTAGGTTTTGTATGATAATAAAATAAAACACAACTTTTACAAACAAACTTGTCTCGATTTAATGTGAGCAAATTTAGAGATAGCACTAGACAAATCAATTTCTATAAGTAAATTACATTCAATGTTCATTAAGGTGAGATTGTTTAGACGATCTTGTCCCATCATGTTTCTTAACTCACTTTTATACACTTTAATGTTGAAAAGAACGTTCTCCGCTGCAGTTAGTAATCATTAAAGACAAGTAAATTCTAAGACTATTTCTACATTTGGGAAACACGACTCTAATGAATTTTCCATTATAAGTTTATAAAATTGCAGTTCAAGAGCCTCATGCTTTTCGTTGCTAATAGCAGCAGCTACATTAATTTTAAGAAGTTCAGTGAACTGCATAAGTTCGTCGCCTAGGCTTTCTTCCAAATCCTCTTGTAAGACTTGACAATATTTGGAGTTCTTTTCAAGATCTCTTGCATGTAAGATTTTATACTCCGCGATCTTAAATTTCAATCACTATGGTACAGCTTAAACTTATCAATCTTCTGCACGTAAACAAAAGATGTTGTCCTTAGTTTCTTCGCATTAATCAAACAATTTTATCAACTGACGTTTGCTGTGCTGTGTATGTTGTATGGAGCGAGTGGGGCAAATGGATGTGTCGTCTATCGATGAGTCTTTTGCTATGTTTTTTTCTAAAAGACCATAAATCAACAATGATAGCTTGATCATATTTCCACCATCTAACTCTTTGAGAGTTGTTTGTGCCGATCACATGTTACACAGATTTATGGCAGGATTTTAAAGTCTTCTTATGAGATTTTTGAAGTTGTAGATGACTAGATGCCATAGAATGATGTATCTGCAAGCATTTGGCTCTTTGGTCTTAAGAAACATGGCAGAAGTGTACAGGAGGGGAGTAGTTCTGTACTATTGATTTCAGTTTGTCAACGTAGGAAAAGATTAAGGATAAATCCTATAGAAGATTGTGTCTTATGGTAATTGGGTAACAGATGATTCTTCTCACTATAAACTGGATTCAATCTACAGAAAAACAGTTAAAGACACTCTTCTATTTTACTGCTTGATGATCAGTTTGCATTGGATTCAGTGACCATGCCAAAATGTATCAGACAATTTAAAATACTTCGAGACTTATTGTAAACTTTTTTGATATAACATCGATAGTTTCTCATTTTATCTTCTCACATGGCAACCCATCAGGTGCCGGGGCCGTAGGATTTGCTACAATCTCTACTGGCAATTTACTTACTTTAAATGTGACACAACAATGACCACTCGATTGCATTCTAAAGCTCTTATATGTGTTTACAGTTGAGCTCATTAATATCAAATTACATTAAGCCGACTGCTTAAATCTACCGTTTTATAGTGGACCAGATTGTTTGCTTCTATTGAATATTTCGTGTGAATACTTTTTAATACAGACATATTAGTCTTATTTTGTTATTTTTCGACCACACATTTCAATCTAGACACTTGCAAGTTATGCATCAAGTGACTATGTGATAGAACATAACCTTTAATACATTTGTAAACTTTATCAAAATGTCAACAGCTGTCGCTTCATTGCAGATCTTGCTCAAAGTGCTGGACAATTGCTATATTAATGCTCATAATGTTGACAAAGTCTCAGAAATAAGATAATTGGATTAGCTTGTTTTTAGTTGGCGGTTACCATGCAGGAGACCAGTGTTCAGTTCACGGTAAGGACAAGGATATTTTTCTGTTGTGTGGGCATAAATGAAGAATTCTAACATGAACAGCTTCGTAGCGACTACACTCGCCATGTGGCCATTACATTTCTCCCGGTCTCGTCCCACTTGTCCTACACCGCCCTAAGAAGCGGTACTACGGGCAGTAACGACAGTTTCTGTTTTTGAATGTACAACTAAGGAGGGGAATAAATTCGCATTAATTAAAAATAATTCGTTTAAAAGTTATGCAACATATTTGTACATTGTCATCAGTTATCAATCAATCAGATATTTCTGTTACTCATCATCATCAAGTTGCGTATCCTTTATAGGATGTTGATCTCTTTGCAGCGCATCTGAAATCCACTCTGTCTCTAGACAGTTCACCCACTTCGTCATGGTCATATTCATGGTTTCTTTAATATCTTGTAGCCATCTTCTTCTTGGTCTGCCTCTGTCTCTGCATCCTGGAACCCTACCCTATAATATTGTTCTCTCCAGTCCATCGTGACGCGTGATGTGACCAAAGTATCTAATTTTTCTGTATAGTCTGTTGTTTATGAGCCAATTATCTTTAACATTTAGTTATTTCAGGACATCAGTGTTCTTTCTTTTTCCTGTCCTAGCTTTGTAATTTTCTGTTACTACTAGGAATATTTAATTGCATCTTGATTAAATTATTTTCTTTATTTCAGACATTGATGATATTGAAGATATTGATGATATTGAAGATATTGATGATATTGAAGATATTGAAGATATTGATGATATTGAAGATATTGATGATATTGAAGATATTGATGATATTAAAGATACTGATGATATTGAAGATATTGATGATATTGAAGATATAGATGATATTGAAGATATTGATGATATTGATGATATTGAAGATATTGAAGATACTGAAGATTATATTGAAGATATTGATGATATTGAAGATGATATTGAAGATATTGAAGATACTGAAGATGATATTGAAGATATTGATGATATTGAAGATATTGGTGATATTGAAGACATTGATGATATCGAAGATATTGATAATATTGAAGATATTGATGATATTGAAGACATTGATGATATTGAAGATATTGATGATATTGAAGATATTGATGATATTGAAGATATTGATGATATTGAAGATATTGATGATATTCAAGATAACTGATGATATTGAAGATATTGATGATATTGAAGATATTGATGATATTGAAGATATTGATGATATTGAAGAGATTGATGATATTGAAGATATTGAAGATATTGATGATTGCGTAATATGAGCTGTTGTTCTTGAAAATATACATATTAAATGAATGTGTTCTACCATTTAAATTTTAGATCCAACCTTGAGATGGTGGGGATTCTCAAAATATTTAATGGTGGTAACGACATTGAAGGACTCACTGGGGACATGCTAGTTGCTGATCGATACTTGTACAAACATACTTATGTCACAGATAAAGAGACAGGTGGGAAATAAAAACGGTAGATATATATATATATACTCAGTGGCGGCTTGTCATTAAGGGCCAATGGGGCCCACCAAAAATAAGGTGTAACGTGTATTTATTATTTTATACATTAAAATATATCCTAACCGAAACCATGATTTTTCCGAAAATTTATGTCTGGCCCCACCAACAAAAATGATCACGAGCCGCCACTGTATATACTTATGAACGCGTGAACAGATTACATACAAATCTCTCATTGAATGATTGATTGATTGATTTAAAGGACCATCATCATTGCACTTCGGTGAGTAACCATGTGTGTTCTGATCTCTTTCTTACACATGGATATCTCAGTGACAGTGCATGAACTCCTTAGCACCGGCAAGGTCCCCCGTAATCCTAATCATAAAAATAAATAGTAGTATATGATCAGGACTTTTTACGGTGTATAACTTTAACATGAAATGTCTTCAGTTGTTCCTTGAAACTCATGCTTCTATTGAAGAGCTCTCCCAGGTATTTAGACAATAGCTAATGTCCATAACGATTATCGAAAATATTCCAGATTTGTGCCTATATCACAAAACTTAATTATACTAAAATGTAACTTCGCATTGTTCTACAAATTGACAACTCTGTTTGATTGAGACCCAAAAAAAATCATCTTGGTACAAATGTGGTTTTAATTTGTGTGGCGACTTTCGTCACAAACCAAAGTTTCTTTGTCCTTTCACATTTTGTTTTTCCTTTTCCGATCCAGAAGCACTTGAGCTTTCAGCTCTTCTGCTCGGTGTCATAGACATCGTTACCCTTCTGTTCGATGCCACAAACACCGTAAATCTGGAGAACCTGTAGCTTTTCTGCCAGTCCGCGGAAAGAACCCGCACTCACTTTCACATCAAAGTGGCTTTCAAACTTTCTGGGTTCATGATCTCCGTGGCTAATAAATACATTTTCTCCGCTATCTGTATCAAAAATGAGTTTGACCACCAAAACTAATTTATCACACATTTGTGTGTAATTATTAAGGGATTTTTTTGCGTATGTGTGTGTGTGTGTGTGTGGAGGAGGTGTTTCCTTTATCGCTTAAAATTTGTGCATCAGTTTTGTAATTGTAATTAGCAACTCCTTCTCGACGTTTTAATTAAAAGTAAATTTAGATTGTATTACTAGCTAAGATAATATATGGATATATTTAGTCAAAGTTAAATATTTCTAGCAGTCACAAAAGTTTGGTTCATGGACCACTGTTCACATCTTGCCAACCAGCCGATTCATATTATCGAAACCGGCTCCACCCCTGCACTCGAAGAGGCACATTTTGAACACCACTGGATTACGGGATAATACACTCATGAGGGCATTTATAAACTTTTATAAACATTTATATACTCGTGTGTATTTATAAACTTCGTTTTGTTGTGTGTGCCTTTCGATACATAGACACCTGTTGCCTTGCAGGTCGGCTGGGGACAGCCAAAGGCTGACGGAGAGCGAATCCAGTAAACGCTGGCTAAAACCGGACACATCGCCGAAGGATAAGCACCAGAGCTCCAAATGGCGTTGAAGATGTGACGAAACACACCCATGCTAAGGCTGCATGAATCAGATTTCCACATGAATGAGATTTATGAGGAGATCTGGTACATCGGTCTAAGCGGTCATCGCGAGAGAGAGAGAGAGATACATAGCCCATACTTGAATAGTTTATTCAGAAAATAATATGTAGCTTATTCAACATCTTTCCCGTCCCATCACTTACCACTACCTTCACTTACCACTACCTTCACTTACCACTACCATCACTTAACACTACCTTCACTTACCACTACCATCACTTACCACTACCTTCACTTACCACTACCATCACTTACCACTACCATCACTTACCACTACCATCACTTACCACTACCATCACTTACCACTACCTTCACTTACCACTACCATCACTTACCACTACCATCACTTACCACTACCTTCACTTACCACTACCATCACTTACCACTACCTTCACTTACCACTACCATCACTTACCACTACCATCACTTACCACTACCTTCACTTACCACTACCTTCACTTACCACTACTATCACTTACCACTACCATCACTTACCACTACCATCATTTACCACTACCTTCACTTACCACTACCTTCACTTACCACTACCATCACTTACCACTACCTTCACTTACCACTACCATCACTTACCACTACCTCACTTACCACTCATCACTTACCATACCATCCTTACCACTACCATCACTTACCACTACCTTCACTTACCACTACCATCACTTACCACTACCTTGTCACCGTTTCCATGCTGCTAACACTTCTAATGTACAGGCATTGAACAATACACGTTGATGACATTGAGGCCGCAGAAATAGCTATGATAATGGTGGAAGCAACGCTAAACTTCTTAGCGATTTTCGCTTCTGATTTTGCTCTCAGGTTGTACCCCAACAAATTTTACAATAAATGGCTGTGAGAATCTCTGTGAGGTTGAGGCTCTGTGTTAGCCTTATTTTTAAAACATACACGGTTTGTGTCCCATGTGGTTAAATTTGTCTATTTTCCAGTGCTTTCTTATTCAAAGGTAGGTGAGATCAAGTACATAGTCCTATCAGATGGGGTCACTATAAAAACTCACGTCTTGTGTTCAAGTTAAGCATTAAAAGAGTACTGAAAACTTTGGATCGACAAAAACGGGTTGTAAAGCGGGTTGTAAAGCCGCTGTCTTGTCGACATTTGAGGTGTAAAAACGTGATGTCATTAGAAAGTTTGTTCGTTTTAGAAATTGTATTGTTAGGTCATTAGAAAATGTGTTATTATTAAAGTGTTGTTACATTAAACGCGTGTGGGTACCATGTCTGCAGGAATAATGTCGACAGCCAGAAAGTGTGTTCTCATCAGTGTGTTCTCGTGAGATAGTATTTTCTCATCTGAAAATGTGCTATTATCAAACAGTGGGTTTGGATTATGACAACATGTGTGTTCTCACCAAAAATGTGTGCGTTCATCAGAAACTATGCTGTCATCAGAAATGTATTCTCATCAGAAATGTATTCTCATCAGAAAGTGTGTTCTCATCAGAATGTGTATTCTCATCAGAAGATGTATTCTTATCAGAATGTGTATTCTCATTAGAAAATGTATTCTCAACAGAACATGTATTCTCATCAGAAGTGTATTCTCATCAGAAGATGTTCTGTCATCAGAAGATGTGTTCTCATCAGAAGATGTGTGATAAGAATATGTATTCTCATCAGAATATGCGCCTATGTGGTACCAGGGCCCGCAAGGAAGCAAAGAATAGTACCACTGCAACCTACAAGGCATGTCGTAAGAGGCGACTGATGTAGGACCTAGGAAGCTACCCTAGTAAATAAAAAGCATCGAAGAAATCGGATGTTTGACCTACTTGTAGGCGCATAACTCGCACAACGTACAATCGTTCTTAGGCTCAGATCACATAAAATCACACAGAGTGGTTAACAAGGGGTCGATGTGGAGCGTTCGAAGAAGAAAGATCAGAATATGTATTCTCAGCAGAAGATTAATTCTCATCAGAAGATGAATTCTCATCAGAAGATGTATTCTCAGCAGAAGATGTATTCTCATCAGAAGATGTATTCTCAGCAGAAGATGAATTCTCATCAGAAGATGTATTCTCAGCAGAAGATGTATTCTCAGCAGAAGATGAATTCTCATCAGAAGATGAATTCTCATCAGAAGATGTATTCTCAGCAGAAGATGTATTCTCAGCAGAAGATGAATTCTCATCAGAAGATGAATTCTCATCAGAAGATGTATTCTCATCAGAAGATGTATTCTCAGCAGAAGATGAATTCTCATCAGAAGATGTATTCTCAGCAGAAGATGTATTCTCAAAAGAAGATGAATTCTCAGCAGAAGATGTATTCTCAGCAGAAGATGAATTCTCAGCAGAAGATGAATTCTCATCAGAAGATGTATTCTCATCAGAAGATGTATCTCAGCAGAAGATGAATTCTCATCAGAAGATGTATTCTCAGCAGAAGATGTATTCTCAAAAGAAGATGAATTCTCAGCAGAAGATGTATTCTCAGCAGAAGATGAATTCTCAGCAGAAGATGAATTCTCATCAGAAGATGAATTCTCATCAGAAGATGAATTCTCAGCAGAAGATGAATTCTCAGCAGAAGATGAATTCTCATCAGAAGATGAATTCTCATCAGAAGATGAATTCTCATCAGAAGATGAATTCTCATCAGAAGATGAATTCTCATCAGAAGATGAATTCTCATCAGAAGATGAATTCTCATCAGAAGATGTATTCTCAGCAGAAGATGTATTCTCAAAAGAAGATGAATTCTCATCAGAAGATGAATTCTCATCAGAAGATGTATTCTCAGCAGAAGATGTATTCTCAGCAGAAGATGAATTCTCCTCAGAAGTGAGGACCGCACTGTTCTGTTCACGAGTGCAGTTTTTTTCCAGAATCCCTAGTATTGTTGCTGGAGCTACGAAGTTCGTGCTTTGTGCAATGCTCTCGGCAGGTGGCGTGCAATTTCTGCAGAAAGGGACCCAGCCATATGGGGTAACACCCGGTGCAATGAAGTCAATCCTTCGGCTTTAGAACCCTTTTATTAAAATTCTGTTCTGTTCCAGTTCCATATAATGATCTTCAGCAAACAATCTCCTCTCTTGTTTCATTTTGTAATTAATATTTAATTTGTGCAGGTGAACTGAGAGTAAAGAAAGTGTTTGTAGTTAACGACCCACCTCCACATGGGTTACAAATGGTTAAAGGAAGTACTTATGGAACATTCTCTAGGGCGTTTGTAGAGTATGCCCTTCGGAATCCAATTGCAAAAGATTTCTTAGAGTGGTGCAAAAGTATCAAAAGTCCGGACGAGTACTTCTGGGGTACTTTACATCATAGTAAAACACTGAAAGTACCAGGTGGTTTTACAGGTCAGTTTGTTATTTTCTTCCATATGACTTAAGATATATATGTTCCTTATATTTCCTTATTTCATGCTGAAGGACTATATATGTTCTTCATATTTCTTTATTTCAATCTGAAAGACTATATATGTTCCTCATATTCCCTTATTTCAAGCTGAAAGACTATATATGTTCCTCATATTCCCTTATTTCAAGCTGGAAGTCTATATATGTTCCTTATATTCTATTATTGCAAGCTAGAAGACTGTATATGTTCCTCATATCTCTTCATATATCACTATTTTAAAATGTATTGACGTCATCATGCACTTCAGTGAGCAACCATGTGTGCTTCTACCTCTTTCTTACACAGGAACATCTCAGCGGCAGTACTTTATCATTGAATAATTGTAAAAAAATGTATGGAACCAATTTTATTTTAAACCTTTCGCTCTTCTGAGCAGATATAGAGGCTCGCAGTTATTTTTGAGATGATGCAAGCCCAGTATACTGGCTATTTGAGAGTATACATTGCAATATAAGTGTGTCCAGAAGTAAAACAATTACATAGGGAAAGGGTTGATTTTTTCAGGTGTAGTCGTGGCACCGGGTATGAATGGTGCTTCTAATTTTTGCACGAAGCCATACTTTCCTTTTTTGTCAGTGTCCCCTGCCATACAGGCAACTTCAGAGGTATAATTCTGAGCCAAAGTTCAACCTGCTGCTTTGCAGGTCGGCTGGGGACAGTCAAAGGCTAACGGAGAGCGAACCCAGTAAACGCTGGCTGAAATTGGACACACCGCCGAAGGACAAGCACCAGAACTCCAAATAGTATTGAAGATTGTGACGTAAAAAACGGTCTTGGCAAAGGCCGTTTATATTTCACAATAAGAATTATAAAAACGGCCGAAAAAGAACGATCGAGAGAGAGAGAGAGCCAAAGTTCAAGCCATTTCCTTCTATCTCTGCCGTATAAGACTAGCTTTTATTTTTCGTGATTGTAAATGTCCGCATTTAAAATGAATACTATCTCAAGATAAACATTGTAATCAAAGTTCTAATTATGCGCTGTGATATTTATGCAGTTATCTCCCCTGTTTTATGTTGATGACATGAAAATCGTGACATGTCCTTAACATGACGTCGCCATCAACCACAGTAAACGAGTCGTTGATTTTCTAGGCACCACTTATACGTTCAGTAGTTTGTCATTGCTTTCTGAACGGTGAGGTCTATTTTTACCTTTCGTACAAATCCCACGGAAACGAATTTGCTTCCAAACTGCCTGCGCGGAGTTTGAACCAGGTACGCTTGGGTTGTGATCGAGCAAGACTACCGCTTAAGCTACAGACGCTCACTTTATGTTGACACTGTGCGCTAAGTGACTGACGAACGCTAGTTGCAGATTACAAATTATTTGTGTACAGTGTCCATGAATGGCGTTTGTGCGTGCGAGGATGTTTGCAAAACAGTCTTCTGTGTACGTCTCTGTGGCTAAGTAGTTCGCCATGTGTTCTGAAGATCGTCGGTTTGAATCTGGACAACGTCGTTCTGCTCACGAGTGCAATTTCTCTAGAGATCCCTAGGATTGTTGCCGGAGCTACAATGTTTGTACTAAATAAATAATGACAATGGAGATAGATGCAGTCTCTGTGACGACTCCAGGGTTGGTAGTACTGATAGATGCAGTCTCTGTGACGACTCTAGGGTTGGTAGTACTGATAGATGCAGTCTCTGTGACGACTCCAGGGTTGGTAGTACTGATAGATGCAGTCTCTGTGACGACTCCAGGGTTGATATTACTGATAGATGCAGTCTCTGTGACGACTCCAGGGTTGGTAGTACTGATAGATGCAGTCTCTGTGACGACTCTGGGTTGGTAGTACTGATAGATGCAGTCTCTGTGACGACTCCAGGGTTGGTAGTACTGATAGATGTTGTCTCTGTGACGACTCTAGGGTTGGTAGTACTGATAGATGCAGTCTCTGTGACGACTCCAGGGTTGGTAGTACTGATAGATGCAGTCTCTGTGACGACTCAGGGTTGATAGTACTGATAGATGCAGTCTCTGTGACGACTCCAGGGTTGGTAGTACTGATAGATGCAGTCTCTGTGACGACTCCAGGGTTGATAGTAATGATAGATGTTGTCTCTGTGACGACTCTAGGGTTGGTAGTACTGATAGATGCAGTCTCTGTGACGACTCCAGGGTTGGTAGTACTGATAGATGCAGTCTCTGTAACGACTCCCGGGTTGGTAGTACTGATAGATGCAGTCTCTGTGACGACTCAGGTTGGTGCGGATAGGTTTGTCTCTGTGACGACTCCAGGGTTGGTAGTACTGATGGGATGTTGTCTCTGTGACGACTCCAGGGTTGGTAGTACTGATAGATGCAGTCTCTGTGACGACTCCAGGGTTGGTAGTACTGATAGATGCAGTCTCTGTGACGACTCCAGTGTTGGTAGTATTGATAGATGCAGTCTCTGTGACGACTCTCGGGTTGGTAGTACTGATAGATGCAGTCTCTGTGACGACTCCAGGGTTGGTAGTACTGATAGATGCAGTCTCTGTGACGACTCCAGGGTTGGCAGTACTGATAGATGCAGTCTCTGTGACGACTCCAGTGTTGGTAGTATTGATAGATGCAGTCTCTGTGACGACTCTAGGGTTGGTAGTACTGACAGATGCAGTCTCTGTGACGACTCCCGGGTTGGTAGTACTGATAGATGCAGTCTCTGTGACGACTCCAGGGTTGGTAGTACTGATAGATGCAGTCTCTGTGACGACTCAGGGTTGGTAGTACTGATAGAACAGCTCTGTGACACTCCAGGTTGGTAGTACTGATAGAAGCAGCCTGTGACGATCCAGGGTTGGTAGTACTGATAGATGCAGTCTCTGTGACTCCAGGGTTGGTAGTACTGATATCATGATAGATGCAGTCTCTGTGACTCCAGGGTTGGTAGTACTGATATCATGATAGATGCAGTCTCTGTGACGACTCCAGGGTTGGTAGGACTAAAAGTAACGCATGCATTGATAGTATTAGATACGATGAGTGTGCTTAAAACGACCAATGCAGCAGGCTTCTCACTGAATGAGCAAATAGTATCTAGCCATCTTGCCTCGAGAAAATGTCTTGGTTTTATACGCCAGAAGTTGCAAGAGGGAAGTGAAATGAAAATACAAGTAAACTAGATAGAGCAAGCACAGTTTTAAAAGTAAGGAAAGTGTGATCAGGGTGGGTAACACAAATACCCTCTGCTCCACACATTTGGAAACACAACCAGATATATTGTCACCTGATTAAAATAGGGGTCAAACGCGGACAAGCACATGAACGTTGTCTGCCTAGTAATAAGAAAAATTGTGTCAACCAACACTACTTCGGCACAGTGTGTGTGAGAATATTAAGATGGTTGGTTCATTGGAGGACGAAGCATGCATGTGCCTAGTGTATAGGGATGTCAATAGTAAGAACGTTGGCCTCCGATAACATACTCCAGCGGGCTCATGTTAACAATTCTAGGAAATAAAACCACAACTGTCACGTGATCCTCGCATTCCAGTGTTGTTGTATATAGACAAATTCATTTTTCAAAAACACATTATGTTAAATAAATATTATATTATGTTACAGTTGTTTAAGCTAAGAAAAACAGTATTATGTTAAAATTGTTTAAAGCTAAGGAATAACAGTATTATGTTACAAATTAAGTTTAAAGTTAAGGAATATCAGTATTATTAACATTTTTACAAATTAAGTTTAAAGTTAAGGAATATCAGTATATTAACATTTTTACAAATTAAGTTTAAAGTTAAGGAATATCAGTATATTAATATTTACAAATTAAGTTTAAAGTTAAGAATATTATTTATGTTACAAATTAAGTTTAAAGCTAAGCATATCAATATTATTAATATTTTCATCAATAAATAACCATGAACACATAGAATTGAGTAATATTGCAAAAAAAAGCAAACAGTGTTCCATCAAAGATATACAAAAACCAGTCCCCACTAAACAGGAATTTTCGATTTCCCGTCTGAGTTAGTGGACCTTATGTTGCTGGGAGCCAAGCCTGTGTAGAATCAACAAATACACTGATACCAGATGATGAGAAGACAGCTAGTTATGTGATGTTTTCTCTATCTAACCCATAGATTCCCAAACTTTTCGGCCCACCGCCCACTTTGCACAACATAAACTTTGTAACGCCCCTTCCACATTATAACAGTTTGTCAACGCCCCCACACACATATATATACATGCTCTATTTTCACTTTGGCATAGAAAATTGATATATATTTCTGTTATACATGGTCAATTTTCAAATGATTATGTACATAAAATAGAAAATTGATGAAAAATTGGATCGTGTAAGATGAGCATGAGATGAATTAAAATGCAGAATTCAAATTTTAAATTCAATCGCAAAATCACGGACAAAAATCCCCCAAATGCTTCTGAACCCACTATTCCCCTCCCTGGAAGGCTTCAGCGCCCACAGGGGGCGGTACCGCCCACTTTGGGAAACGCTGATCTAACCTCTATGTTTCACGATAGAGGCGGCTCAACTAGGTAAAAGATCATTTTCTTTGTGTATTCCAGTTTGGCGTATGCGTCTTAAACGGTAGTGAGCTCGATCACAAACCAAGCGTACCTGGTACAAATCTCGTGGCGGGCAGTTTGGAAGCAAGTTCGTGTCCGTGAATTTTTACGAACGGTAAAAATACCCCGCCGTTCAGAAAGCAATGACAAACTACTGAACGTATAAGTGGTGCTTAGAAAAATCGACAACAAGTTTACTATGGTTGATGGCTAAGTCCTGTGAAGGACATGCCACGATTTTCATTCCAGTTTGATAAGTTATGGAATCTAACTGAAATCTTTTTTTTTTCAACAGGTGAGCCTCACAAGAAACCATGGCTAACATCTTTTTCATTATGGGAGACAAACCCTACTGTACGATGTGCAACAATATATGTCCACAAAATCTGCATTTTCTCCCCTGAAGATTTCTCAACTTTCATTCACCGAGGCCAGCTGTTTGCTAACAAATTCTACATTACCCATCATCCAGCAGCACTGCATTGTCTCGATGAGATGCTGGTCAATTTGACATACTCAGGCACTTCTAGAGATTTATCATTTTACAAGAAAGCTCCTTTTGCTATTAAAAATGAACCCTCTGGTACACACTAACATATTTGACAAACTTGAATAAGTTCGTTGCAACAATGGGACCATTTTAATTGTGATAATTTTAACTGTGAAAATCTGACCATTATTATCGTGGTAGTAATGAACGTTTTCATTGGGACTTTTTCTTCTTCTTCTTCGAACGCTCCCTATCGACCACTTGTTAACCACCGTGTGTGATTTGTATGTGATCTGAGCCTAAAAGCGATTGTGCGCTGTGCCAGTTATGCGCATACAAGCACATCCGATTTCTGCGACGCTTTTTTATTTCTAGGTAGCTTCCTAGGCCCTACATCAGTCGCCTCTTACGACATGCATTGTAGGTCGCAGTGGTACTATTCTTTGCTTCCCTTTGCGGGTCCCTGCATCATACGGGCGTTCTTTGGGACAATTTTTATCGTAACAAACGTGACCCTTACCATTGTGACAATTGTGACCACTAGCATTGTGACAAGACCACTACTGTGACAATTGGGCCACTAGCATTGTGACAATTGTGACCACTAGCATTGTGACAATTGTGACCACTAGCATTGTGACAATTGTGACCACTAGCATTGTGACAATTGTTATAGTTTTCATTGTGGAAATCTAACCATTATTTTGTGGTAGTTATTACCATTTTTATTGTGACAATTTTCATTGTGATAAACCTGACCCTTATCGTTGTGACAAGTGTGACCGATATCATTGTGACAATTGTGATCAATATCATTGTGACAATTGTGATCAATATCATTGTGACAATCATTACAGTTTTCATTGTGGAAATCTAACCAATATTGTTGTGGTAGTTATTACCATTTTCATTGTGGCAATTTTCAGTGTGACAATCTAAACCCTTATCATTGTGACAAATATGACCAATATCATTGTGACGATTGTGACTATTTCACTGTGACAGTCATGATTACCTACGAAAATAATGGATTTTTATCAATTTAATTATACGGTGGTATTTATTAAGGGTTCATTTTCAGATCAGACACAACGTTGTCATCAACGATTGACTAACCAATTGCAATGTTAAACTAATTTGTGCTTTAATCATGATTAGTTATTTGTCAATATCATCCCAGTCTCTGACTATTTATCTCAAATAAAAAAAGAAATATTTTAATACAAATCATTTGGAATAATCTTGTAAATTTGTGGACAAAAGTTTAAATATATTGGTTGATATATAGAATCATCATCACTGCACTTCGGTGAATAACCATTTGTGCTCCGATCTCTTTCTTACATATAAAGATTTCAGCAGCAGAGCACGAACTCCATAGCACTAACCTGGACCCTAGATGTAAGTTTTAAAATGAGGAGATTCTGTAACAATGTTATTTAAATTTTATATTAATTTTGTTTGACTGGAATTCCATCCTACTACCAATTTCCAGGAAGGTTCTTTCACGTGCTCAACAGCTCTATAATACGGACATATGTTGTATTGTCCGTCTCTGATAGAACTAGAAACACGATCTTACATACATTGAGAGTCGGAATTACTAGAAAAATAGTCTGATCACTCGCCACGGGATAAGCATTTTTGAAGCGAAAGACGGGAATCGTAAACTCAACGCCACAGTGATTTATAAGAGACAGAATGGTAAGTTTATGGCTTCTCTCCACCGAAAAAGAACATAATGGAGCAGCTCAGTGGTATTAACTTTTTCGCCCGTCTGAACCGATATACAGGCTCACTGTATTTTTTAAGGTTACGCAAAGCCAAGACACTGACTAATTTAGTATACATTGCACAGAAATGCGTTTGAAGATTTTAAAAACATTATGGAGTTAAGGGTTAACTGACTGCATCTTGTCTTTTATCTCTGTATTTACTTGTGTTCCATGATTTATCCAGCTCTCTACTCAGCAACTGACACGATTTGAGCTCTCATAAATCAAGATACAACTGAGAGAAAAATTGTCAATTAGAACGGAGAACGTGGAAATTATGTAAAACGATATGGCAGTAGTGACATAGAACACATCTAATATTAGGAAAGCTAGGGTAGAATGGGTGGGACGCATTAACGTAATGCATAAGTGTTCGCCTATCGACTCAGACATAAGGTTGTTGTGAGCTCAATCCCACACTCGACGTTCCACACGTGAGGAAAGGAATTGGCCCTCCTACATTTTGCACACTATGTCCTAGAAATTTGAAGTGACAGGCACTTCATTCGCTAATATCTGAAAAGGTTTAAAGACATTTTATTTATTTCTAATATAATGTTGCATAAAGATTAAGTAAAGAAATGACTAATTTAGACAGCGTAAGGTACAGCTTTTAGTTTCAAAAGTATACCAAGCAAAAGACGAGGAAAACGTTACCACAATAGAGTTGCAAAGATCAAAGAAGGAAAATTAACTCTATCCAATTGATTAGTAAACCAACTGAAAACACGTATGTACTTTTGAATAGAAATGGTATAACATATTTATGATTGTTTGATTGATTGATTGATTGATTGATGGGGATATTGTGATTGTACTTTGGTAAGAAACCAAGTGTGCTATGATCTCTTTCTTACATATGATTTTAGCGATTAGAGCTCGAACACAGTAGCACTGGTGAGGGTCCTGCGATATAATTTTGAAGATGGTAAAATTTGTAAAAATATATTTTTAAAATCTTAATTAATTTTATCCGGGCAGCGGCTTTCCAGCCTACTCTTCTCGATGTTCAACTGTCAATGATTTCTTTGCCTGCTCAACGTGAACACTGGACCTACTTTTTATTGTCCGTCTCCATTAAGACTAGAAACTTGATTTCACCTACATTGAGATCATGAATCACTAGAAAATTGCCCGATCGCTCCAGATGGAAAACGATCCGAGTACGTTTGAAGAGAGACATGAACACCTTACCTTCACGCTACAGAGACTTCAAAGATTAGTTACTAACCAACTCAGACATAAAGACAATTAGTTGGTAAAGAAATAAGCATTGTGGAAAGTGAAATTTTGTTGGAATAAATAACCTTGAGAGTTTCAAGACCACGCTTGCAATGTTATAACGTTTGTTCAACATGATGTTTGAAAGATAGACTGCGATCACATTTTATTCCAAGATAACACAGCCTCTCACGATGCTCAATAGCCTGTCCATCAAAGGTGACTCCCGGGTATGTCAATCCTGACTATGGAATTATTCAAAGAGCACCACAACATGCATGTCTTCTCGGGTTTGACTTAAGAGTGAGACTCCCTGCACCAAAGCAAGATAGCATGCAATGTTCCCTGAATGTCTTCAACCATTTCTTGTCTATATGATCCAGTCTTATATATTAAGATGTCATCTGCAAAAGTCAATGTTTCATAAAATGTGGATGACTGTATGTTTTGATAATTTTGCTGTGTAGATATTGAACAACACAAGTGATAGAGGGAAATCATGTGATAATATAAGTGAACGGTCTGACGCCCATGTCTCTAAACGTAGTGCAACGCTCCTCTCCATCAAAGAAGCAGCTATTAAACCACTGGTAGAAAAAGCAGATCTTAGACACCCGACTCATGATAGTGGTTATAGAGCACCAGGTATAGCAGGATCAGAACCTATATTTCTCTACCTTATATTTTTGAACTATAACCTTTCATTCACAAGAATAGACAACTCTACGTTAGTACACAAAAATAGCATCCTTTTTTATTTTGGTAGATTACACAACTTATGTGGAATTCAATGGTTACGTACTGATCATACGTTTGAAATATAAGCACTTCTCGTTGTCTATACCAGTCCTAATGGTTTCTATCAGTGTGTTGATACCCGTATTCTCTCTTGATCTATGAATTCCCTGGTCAGTCAAACTTTGGTCTATTTTTACTCTACCTCTATCTAAAGTTTAAGGAGTCTAAAGTCAAAGGTTTGACCTTTTTTGTATCGGGTTTGATCCCATATCGCTCGGTCTCTCTCCGCAGAAATGATATGCCACTTGCCGAGAGTATTGCACAAATAACGAACTTCGTAGTTCGGGCAAAAATCATATAGATCTCTTGGTAAAAATGCACTCGCGTACAGAACGACGCAGTCTAAACTCGAACCCACGACATTGTGAACGCAAGGCAACGTCTTAACCACTTAGCGACAGAGACCTTCTCTTCTATCGGATCTACCCAGTCTCTCCCTCTCTGTCATTTGTTTGTTACCTGGGGAACTAAGCCTCTATGTGGCTGAGGTACGCCACTTTCAACCTCTCCGTCATTTGTTTGTTACGTGGGAGACCAAGCCTCTATGTGACTGAAGTACGCCACTTTCAACCTCTCCGTCATTTGTTTGTTACGTGGGGTACTAAGCCTCTATGTGACTGAGGTACGCCACTTTCAACCTCTCCGTCATTTGTTTGTTACGTGGGGAACTAAGCCTCTATGTGACTGAGGTACGCCACTTTCAACCTCTCCGTCATTTGTTTGTTACGTGGGGAACTAAGCCTCTATGTGACTGAGGTACGCCACTTTCAACCTCTCCGTCATTTGTTTGTTACGTGGGGAACTAAGCCTCTATGTGGCTGAGGTACGCCACTTTCACCTCCCCGTCATTTAGTTTTGTTACGTGGAACTAACTCTAGTGGCATCAGTACGCCACTTCTCTCTCTTCCCCATCATTTGTTTCTTACGTTTGAGGAATCTGAGCCTAAGATGAGCTGAGTGTACCACTTTCAACCTCTCCGTCATTTTTTTACAGGGAACTCTAGCCCCTATGTGACTGAGTACGCCACTTTCAACCTCTCCGTCATTTGTTTGTTACGTGGGGGACTAAGCCTCTATGTGGCTGAGGTACGCCACTTTCATCCTCTCTGTCATTTCTAGTTCTTTGCTTTTATACTGTCAAATCTTAACTGTCCAGATTGCACACTTCAAATGTATCTGTCTCTGACTTCTTCTTCTTCTTCGAAGCTCCATATCAATCACTTGTTAAATCACTCTTTCTGATTTATATGTGATCTGAGCCTAAGAGTGATTGTGCGTTGTACCAGCACAACCGATTTCTGCGACACTTTTTATTAACTAGGGTAGCTTCCGTAGGCCCCTACCTCAGTCGTCTCTCATGATATGACTTGTAGGTTGCAGTGGTACTATTCTTTGCTCCGAATGCAGGCCCCGGCAACAGACGGAAGTGTCTCTTGTTAAAATTCCGTGTCCTGAGAAAATGCAAAAACTGTAACAGCAGTAGTTCCCAGTTAATTAGCAATCTAATTTCCCACAGTTGAAACATTACTTCTTGTCACATTCAAAATTTGAATTCCTATTCTACTAAGGTGATTTTTTAGTCTCATTTCTGAATATCTTCTCTGTTAGTTTTAAAGTGTTACTTAAACAATGGGTTTTCCCAAAGCACCATATGCTTAATTTATTCTGGAACTTGAATGCTTGTTCTTTCTACAGCACGTGCACGTATTTGGAGTCACATCTCACTTTGCTTTTCATGCAAGGCTTGATGTAAGAATGTTTCGTTTTTGAATCATTTTATGGGCAAATTGGAATAACCTAAGGAATGTATATGAATTATAAATAAAAAACAATGAATGAAGTCAATACAACAAAATGACACAATGTGCAAACGTTTCAATGTTGATGGGAAATGTATAAATATAAAATACTTGACTGAATATTATAATAAAGGAAAGGTTTGCAAAAATGAAAGACGATGCCATGTGTACGACATAAGTGAGGGGCAATGTTAAAACATGAACCTCTAGTTGACTTTCAATTAGACACATTTAACCCTACTTGCGCATGTGTGTCACCGGGGCTAGCAAGGAGCAAAGAATAGCAACACTGCAACCTACAAGGCATGTCTTGAGAGGCGACAGAGATAATGACCTAGGAAGCTACCCTAGTAAATAAAAAGCGTCGCAGAAATCGGATGTGCTAGCCTATATGTATGCACACGATACGCGGTTGAACTACATGTTCCTTGATCCTTTACTTGAGAATCTAAATCAAAAGTACCTCATAAGTCGTAGTAAGGTTTGTCTGAATGGTGAGGGGCACTGTTGATAATAAAAGTAAGCCTCAGTCAGAGCCACCATAATAGGCTCCAAGAATATACCTGAATTTATAGCTGGGGAACTGGAAAAATATTTGATTCTTAACGACTAATCGTTGATGTGTAAAATGCATTCAGTTTGAACTAAATTCGACAGAATATGACAATTTTGAGGTTTAGTTCAACATTAAAGATAATAGTGAGAACGACATGAATAATACTAGTTCGATTCAAAGATAGGTATGCTCATATAATAAATATATTTATTAAAGCTATGTCGTTTCTTGATACAAGACACACTTTTTAACTTGGTCTCAAAGCAAATGTAAGATTCTGGTAATAGCTAAGGTCTCGAGTTGTTCTTAAAAATGTCAGGTTAAATAGCATTTGGTCTAGACAATGGAGAGCTGCTGGAAGATGTGTAATGTAGAACTTATTAGCAAACAGTTCGTATCTCTGTAATAACACTGGTAGATCTCCAAGACTGAAGATGCAGACGGAACGAGTTCGAATTGAGCTACAAGGGTCTTGTCCTCCCCATGATGCGTAGACGGAAATCCATGGCTTGTTTTCCGGATCTCCAGCTGTGGAAATACGTGCAAAACTGTGAAGAATTACAAGTGAACGTGTATGAAGGTGATAGAGAGAATGAGCTATGTAGAATGAGAAGTTTGAACTATATATCAAAAGTAAATGAACTGAAAATGGCAGTTAGAAATATAATTTGATGAAAATTGAAAGTTTCAGTCGCGTGTTCAGCTTGAGAGAACACATGTCACCTTTATGTTTTGGTGAACAGATCAAATGTCACATTTATGTTTTGGTGAACAGATCAAATGTCACATTTATGTTTTGGTGAACAGATCAAATGTCACATTTATGTTTTGGTGAACAGATCAAATGTCACATTTATGTTTTGGTAACAGATCAAATGTCACATTTATGTTTCGGTGAAGAGACAAGACTGCGGAAATATAAGGAAAGAAATGAGTTAGAAGATTGGGGAACATATAAGGAAAGAAATGAGTTAGAAAAATGGGGAACATATAAAGGAAAGAAATGAGTTAGAAGATTGGGGAACATATAAGGAAAGAAATAAGTTAGACGATTGGGGAACATATAAGGAAAGAAATAAGTTGAAGTACTAGGGAACATATAAGGAAAGAAATAAGTTGAAATACTAGGGAACATATAAGGAAAGAAATAAGTTGAAGTACTAGGGAACATATAAGGAAAGAAATAAGTTGAAATACTAGGGAACATATAAGGAAAGAAATAAGTTTAAATACTAGGGAACATATAAGGAAAGAAATAAGTTGAAATACTAGGGAACATATAAGGAAAGAAATAAGTTGAAATACTAGGGAACATATAAGGAAAGAAATAAGTTGAAATACTAGGGAACATATAAGGAAAGAAATAAGTTGAAATACTAGGGAACATATAAGGAAAGAAATAAGTTGAAATACTAGGGAACATATAAGGAAAGAAATAAGTTTAAATACTAGGGAACATATAAGGAAAGAAATAAGTTGAAATACTAGGGAACATATAAGGAAAGAAATAAGTTGAAATACTAGGGAACATATAAGGAAAGAAATAAGTTGAAATACTAGGGAACATATAAGGAAAGAAATAAGTTGAAATACTAGGGAACATATATGGAAAGAAATAAGTTGAAATACTAGGGAACATATAAGGAAAGAAATAAGTTAAATACTAGGAACATATAAGGAAAGAAATAAGTTGAAATACTAGGGAACATATAAGGAAAGAAATAAGTTGAAATACTAGGGAACATATAAGGAAAGAAATAAGTTGAAATACTAGGGAACATATAAGAAAGAAATAAGTTGAAATACTAGGGAACATATAAGAAAGAAATAAGTTGAAATACTAGGGAACATATAAGAAAGAAATAAGTTGAAATACTAGGGAACATATAAGGAAAGAAATAAGTTGAAATACTAGGGAACATATAAGGAAAGAAATAAGTTTAAATACTAGGAGACATATAAGGAAAGAAATAAGTTTAAATACTAGGGAACATATAAGGAAAGAAATTAGTTGAAATACTAGGGAACATATAAGGAAAGAAATAAGTTGAAATACTAGGGAACATATAAGGAAAGAAATGAGTTGAAATACTAGGGAACATATAAGGAAAGAAATAAGTTGAAATACTAGGGAACATATAAGGAAAGAAATAAGTTGAAATACTAGGGAACATATAAAGAAAGAAATAAGTTGGAAAACTGGAGAACATCAAAAATGAGTTGGACAAACAGAGAACATATAATTAACATAAGTAGTCATAATAATACTACTACAAATACTGCAAATAATGCAGTAGGAATATTACTATCAGAACAGAAAGAAACTGTTTAAAGTTGTGATCATTTGCGAGGGACTGTTGTTACACTATGCTTCAGTAGTTCCAAATAAAAACAGTCGTTACTTCCTGTAATACAGCTTTTTAGGGCGGTGTAAGACAGGTGGGAAGAGAGCCTGAGGCATTTAATGACCGCATGGCTAGTGCAGTCGCCATGAAGCTGTTAAAGTTAGGATTTTTCTTTTATGCCTACAACAGAAAAAAAAATCCTTGGCCTTATTCGTGGATTGAACACAGGTCTCCCGCATGGTAGCCGCGCTCTAATCCAGATGCTTCAGGTGTAAATTTAAAAAAAACAAGTAAAGTAACTATTTTTAGTTTGCTATTGTTATATCTCTCACCTGTGTAACTTCCAGGTACAGAAACAGACTTGCTGTGATGAAGAGTTGCCCAAAAGTACTCATCAGGACTAGAAACGGATTTACACCACTCAATGAAATCTTTAGCTATAGGATTATTGATCACAAAATTGACAAAAGCCCTTGAAAATATTCCATAGGCGCTACCTTTCACGATTTTCAAATTGTGTGGAGGTGGATCATTCTTGACTTCAGTTCTTACCATAATGACTTCACCTATGAAAACAATAAAACTATCATGTGATATATATATATATATTTCCTAAGTGGTAGAACAGGAGATCAAGCAATGAAAAGTAAAAGTAAAGAACCTGTTTTCATACTTTGCTATTTATTGGGCACTTCGGTGTTAACCAGTTTGGTTTATTTTTACCAGTGGTACGTGATATATATAGTAAAAATGGTTCTTAAGGACAAGAATTAACTTCATTGAATCGGGGTTTTTTCCAAATGAATCTGTGACTCTTCAGATCCCCTGCTGAGAGTATCGTACAAAGCATGAACTCCGTAGCTACAACAACTATCCTAAGTTATCTCCTGGATAAAATGTACTCGTTAATTGAACGATATTTTCTGGAGTCAAACACAGAACCTTCAAAACGAAAGGCAAACTCCTTAACCACTTTGCTACAGGGACCATCCCCACTATGTATGATGTAATGCCCGCGTGCCCAGCGTGTTCGTAGCGCGTTGGACTACGGGTGACTAGTCCTCTGTAAGTGCGGGTTCAACTCCGCGGACTGGCAGAAAAGACACAGGCTCCCCAGATTTACGGTGTTCGTGGCACCAAGCCGAAGGGTTACGATGTCCATGACACCGAGCCGAAGGGTTACGATGTCCATGACACCGAGCCGAAGAGCTTTCAGCTCAAGTGCTTCTGCATCGGAAAAAAAATGTATGATGTAATTAACATCACGCCCGTCGCATTTACTTCACTGTGTTTCGCTGCTACACAAATGAGGCAGGGTCGACCTAGGTTGGACAAAATTCTACTCTAACTTAAGAATGCGATATTGGCTCACACATCTACGAAGCGAATGTACTGAATCAAATGTTATCGCGACTCTTCATTAAACAATATAATACTTTATAAATACAGTTAGATCAGTATCATGTCTTCACATCACGTGAACGATTTATCGTTGTTGTTAAAATATATTACATGATGAAACAAGTATACATATATTTCTTATTTATATGTATTATTTTATATCATTTGTTTGCATGCATTGTCGTCAGTCAATTTGTCTTCATATGCACATCTCAATGTCCTAATCACCATCTTCAAGATGTTGTTGCTGTCGTTGTCTAATAAATGTTTGTTTGTTTGTTGTTTGTTTGTTTTCGAGCCAACAGGGATTATGTGTTTTCATCCTTTTTCTTTTATTTGAGTGGGGAAGAGTTCCTGGCTTTCTTAACTGATTGGCTCCCATAAGCCGCTGGGAGCGCCATTATTTATTTGTTTAGAACGATCTTAAAGAAAGTTTATTTACCTACAAAATGGTATATTACTCATAAAAATCTCTTAATAATTAATAAAACTGCAGCTGAATTTGTACATACACCCGCAATGGGAAAATAGTACCAAAATTTAATTCAGCCACAAGCCGTTTTTCTATTCGCGGAAGGCTCCCAACAACTCTAAGCGTGTAGCGCTATGCTTAATGTTTAGGAAACTCCTACTCGGGTAGAGTCAATTGGTAACCACTGCAGTACTATCTCGTTTCTAACGCAGTAGACGTTCTCAAAAGAAACCCTTGTCTCTCTTTATTGAATTGATCAGTTGTGATTTTTCTGGTTCATTCCCCCATTTTGTTTTTCTTGGAAAGTCTAAGTAATTTACTTAGAAAACATGACTTTTCTATCTTCATTTCTGATAGCAATATTAGTTTTTTCACAAATTTCAAAACAGCATTTTTGGTTATGAAACAGAACGTTGCTATATCTACAATGTGAGATTATTTTGCTATTATAGGTTAGATATAACATTATCACGGCGTCTATGGCTTAGGGGATAGTGACTCGGTCTATTAACCCCGACGTTCTGAGTTTGAATCACGCTGCGGACAGTTTGGTGGCAAATTGTTTCGCGTGGATTTTAACAAAATGACGATCGCACCACCCGTTCAGAAAGCAATGGCAAACTACTGAACGTAAAAATGTCTAGAAAAATCACAAACAGCGTTAAAAAGCTGGTGTTGATTCGCAAAGTCCTGTAAAGGATATGCAATTTTTAAAAAAGTATCAAAATTATTAAAATAAGTAATGTCTGGACAATCTATGTGCTCTAAAATAGAAATATATCTATACTTATTTTTTCTTTGTATCCTGTTTGATACAAAAGGTTTCCACAAAATATATCCGTTTTTCCGTTCTGCCGACTTTATATAAATTGTTTCATTGGCGAAACACGTAATAACAAAGTACTGTAGTTTAACAAAATACAAAAACAAAGAGAATACGCAGTAACGTTTCTACCAAAAAGCCTTTATCAAGAAACGATGCAACAGGAGTGGCGAATTTCACATCACACAACATACAGACCTCATGGACTCAACGCACTACATTCCTATGCTTCTTAGTACTTTCTCTTCTCATGCTCCATATGCTGTATGTTGAAGACTGGACTCGGCAGATTGTGCGGAAGAAACCATACGCTGGTTCAAAGGGAAAGACGGCGTCTGCCAGCAACGCGTTGCGGAGCGTAGTGAGCACGGCCAGGCACGTAGAGCGCCCCGGTCATCCACTGCACCCGGATCCTTCTCCAGCCGTCTTGACTTTGTCCGGCCACTGGACATAGAAGGAATTGGGCGAGAGAGTGAGATATACGAACTGCACAACTCTTTTTCACTTTAATCCAAATCATCGCGAAGTCACCATTTCATCCATCAGCCCGTATCGGGCTCACTAGTCATCTACGAACACACAGACAAACATAAAGCAACTACATTCCCTTGGACGAAAATTGTGTGGTCATCATCACCCATGATGGACAAGAATCATTCTGTATGTGTATATGTTCAATGTATATAAGTTATATATATATATATGATTTTTTATTGTTTCTTTTCTTTTTTCCACTTCGGTTTTTTTTCGCATTTATTTAGTTATTCGTTTTTAGTCACATATTTTCATTTTAGGACCGTTGGGATGTCTCTGTCGTGGTCTATATGTAGTGTACTGTGAAATTCGTCACTCCTGTTGTATCGTTTGCTCGATAAAGGCCTTTTGGTAGAAACGTTTCTGTGCATTGTTATTGTTTTTGTAAATCTACATTACTTTGTTATTACGTGTTTCGCCATTGCTACATAGTTTTACTGCAGTCTTCTCCTATATCGATAATACCATAAATAGATTTTGACGTCAGGCCACAATATTTATACTCTTTCCACTATTCTTTTCCCATGTTTTCTTTGGACGTCTAGACATTCTCTTTCCATCTGCTGTCCATCAGAGAACTGTCCTAACTAATTCCCATAGCGACATGCGACGTACATGCATAATCCACCTCAATCGTCGTCTATAAATGATGGTCTTCAATGATACACAGTTTCGACATTTCAAAAGCTCTTCTTTACTATCGTATTTTTCTATAAAACTTGCAGGATTCTTCTTAACCATTTCTTTGGAATATTTTGAAATATCCCCATCTTGTGTATGATATTGTGAGTCATTGTCCAACACTCAATACTGTATGATAACACTCGCATAACACTGCTTATATAATAATAATTAATAATTCCTTTCGTACCGTTATACATAACATAGGACCTGCAAGTAATTTCTCTATATCGCTAAACCTGGGCAACTCGCTCAATCTCCTCCTTGGAACTGAGACCGATATTTCCTGTATCTCTCAGCAAAGTTCGTTTCAGGGTCTCCTTAGGTCGACCTCTCTTTCTTGAACCCTTTGCATCCCACTTCAATGCCTGCTTTGATATTCGTTGATCATTTCTCCTCAAGGTGTGTCCAACATATCTCCATCTTCTCTTCTGTGTTGTTGCCGGGGCCTATAAGGGAAGCAAAGGATAGTACCACTGTGGCCTACAAGGCATGTCGTAAGAAGCTACCCTAGTAAATAAAATGCATCGCAGAAATCGGATGTGCTGGCCTAACTGGCAGCATAATGTACAATCGATATTAGGTTCTATTACATACAAATCACAGAGAGTGGTTAACATGTGGTTGCTATGGAACGTTCAAAGAACAAGAAGATGATTAATTCATCCTAAAAGATGGACATACCTGTATCATTGTTGGTGACATATTTATGTTTCATCTGAAACCTTGGTGACAGCATACGATTTCCTGTGATGCCCTCCACGTCATTGGCTCCATTAAAATTCTTGAGAATTTTTACAAGTTCAAGGTTGGTTCTGACAGATTAAATGTTATATTTATTTTCAACTACTTCTTAAAGAAATGAAAAAAAATTCCTGCAACAAAATTACGTTGGTCTATTCTTTCAAAATGTGATATAAACAGCGTGCATACACAGAATCAGGATGTATGCACACAAATGTACACATGACATGCAGGCAGGCACGCACCCACACACACACATTCACATGACAAGACTACAAACACACACATGACAGGCCAATATACGCCAGGAATACACACACACGAAGAATGACCGGTACACGCACTCACAAACACGCACATAACGGGGACACACGCACTCAATCATACATATGGTAGGTACACACACGACATGCACACATACACACACATGACAGGAGCACAAATTACAAACACACGCATGACAAGAACACAAACACACACGCATGGAAGGCACACAAACACACACATGACAAGCACACAAACACACACATGACAGCCACACAAACACACACATGACAAGAACAGAAACACACACACATGACAGGCACACAAACACACACATGACAGGCACACAAACACACACATGACAAACACACACATGACAGGCACACAAACACACACATGACTAGAACAGAAACACACATGATAGGCATACACACAAATGACATGCACAAAACACACGCATGACAAGCATACGCACACATGATGTGCACATAAACACACACATGATGTGTACATAAACACAGACATGACAAGCATACACAAACACATGATTTGCACATAAACGCATACAATGACAGGCAAACACAAATATGACAGGCACACACAACAGCGCAGACAAAATTCATCCACAAAATATAGTAACTAAATCAACATATGTAAAAATCGAATGTGCTCCTGCAGCAGTAGCACATACATTATGCTGCAATTATGCAGATAGCTTGCAGATGCAGATACAGATGCAGATACTCTGCAAGATAGCTTGCCAATTTACCACGACTACTTAACCCTCTTTCAGAATGTTCTAAAAAAAATTGAATGCATTATTCACCCGTACCGGGTTCAGTGGCTACACTTCAGAAGCCACAATACGGTTGTCTTTGATATCCACATATATTATTATATTAGGCAATAAGAACAATTACATACCATTTTTCATCTTCACCTTTCAACTCCGAACGGAGCACATGTCTTCAACAAACTTCTTTCGCCCAAGTGGTTACCGGGGTTTAGCTGAAATCGGATGCCCGTTTCCTAAACGTGTAGAAGTCTATGCGTTTAGGAGCATATCAAACCAATGTGCAACGTATACACGTTCTTGGCAAAGATCAAACATATCACAAAAGTGATTAAAATTGGTCGTAAAGAACGAACGCGAAGAAGAAGAACAAACTTCTTCCAGCTCTTCCTTTCTCTTACCCTCCCTTCCAATTTTGTCCATGTTTTACCTATCCTTTTAATATCATCCTCAAAGTTCTCTTTTCCTGATATTTCAAGGCCTTCCCCTACTATTCTTTCCCTGCGGGTTCCAAAACAGTATATGTCTTACAATTCTTCTGGTCGGTCCTCTCAATGTGTGTCCTATCTGTCGCCAGCATCTCTTCCTTAGCTCTTTCTCCACTGGTATCTGCTTAGTTCATTCTCTAAGTTCATCGTTCGTAATCTTATCATACTATCTGAATCACTCTATTATATGTAACCATCCATTTATGAAGGTATGAAGTTTTATGGTGTTTATCACATAAGCTCATGAATTAAAGAAATAAACAGAATATGTTGATACAAAGTTGGTTTTTTCCATTATATTCCTCGCGTACCGTTATACGTTACATATAGCCTGCAAGTAATTTGTCAATAAGTCTCTATCCTGTGCAACTAGTTTAATCTCATCTATGAAATTGAGCTCGATGTTTCTTGCCTCTCTTAATAAAGTTTGTTGCAGTTTTTTTTCCTGGAGCGTTCCTTCTTTCTGGAACTATTTGCCTCCCGCTTTAATGCCTGCTTTGTGATTCTTTGATCCTTTCTTCTCAGAGTATGCCCAACATGTTTCACCTTCTCCTTCTTATAACAGTTGTTACTAGTGATTCATCAGACATTTCTCTGACTTCATCACTCCCGAATTCGTCCAGTTTTATGTTCATTATTTTTCGCAGATATTATTTTCAAACGCATTACTCTTTTACATTTAGTAATTTTCCAACTTTCGCTGGCGTATGTTGAAATTGAGACAAACAATATTGGAATTGAAAATTCGTAATTTAGTTTTAAAAATATATAACTGAATGTCAGAGAAGTAACAATAAAATGATGGAAACAATAACTTAATGTCAAGGAAATGTTACTACCTCCATGTGGGAAGTACCAACTAAATTTCAGAAAGCAGACAACATGTAGGCAGAAATAACAGTGTTAGGGAGGGGAAATCAACAACATGTTGTAGCAATATGTTAATGTCATTATGTTGTCATCATCAGTCCTGAGCATAACTTTGCCACCCCAACAGTCCTCCGAAATATATCTCTATCATAGGCCAGATGTTTCGCCTCTGCAGCCGCCACGTTCAAACCATCAGTTACATCCTGAATCCATCTTCTCCGTGGTCTTTCTCTTTTTCCCCTTAGCCAAGATGCCTCCTTCCATAATGGTCTTCTTCAGCCCTTCGTGCCTCTTTATATGTCAAAATACTTCAATTTTCTCATTCTTATTTGTAGCATCCAGTTTTCTTTAATTTTTGAGGTTTTTTAAAGGATATATCTATTAGGTTAATGTCATAGAATAGACATCAAGATGAATGGAATAGACATCAAGATGGATGGAATAGACATCAAGATGGATGGAATAGACATCAAGATGAATGGAATAGACATCAAGATGGATGGAATATACATCAAGATGGATGGAATAGACATCAAGATGGATGCAATAGACATCAAGATGGATGCAATAGACATCAAGATGTATGGAAGAGACATCAAGATGGATGGAATAGACATCAAGATGGATGGAATAGACATCAAGATGTAGGATGCAATAACTAAATATCAGAGAATGAACATCAACAAAATATATGATAATGTTTCTGAATGTCATGAAATCGACATTAATAACAGCTAAAACATTGTCAGTTCATGATATTAAAAAAAAAGGTTTAAAAGCCGAAGGATTGACTTCATTGCACCGGGTTTTTACCCCATACGGCTCGGCCCCTCTCCACAGAAATGGCACGTCACCTGCCCAGAATATTGCACAAAGCACGAAATCCGTAGCTCCAGCAACAATCCTAGGGTCTCTGGAAAAAAATGCACTCGTGAACAGAATGGCGCCGTCCGGACTCGAACCCACGACCTTCGATTCACAAGGCAAAGGGCTTAACCACTTAGTCACAGAGACCCATCCATGATATTTAGAAACAGTATGTTACCTGAGAGGAAACTGTTGTCCAGGCATGTTAATGACATACTTCCACTGTACAGGATGTCTTAGAAGATCATCCATACAATCAATGTCAGCCATCAGTCGGGTAAAGCCGGAGTATATTATATTCTCTAACTTGCTGGCCATAAACACGTTGGGGAGACATCTGGTGATTGATGTGACGGCTTCAAAGAATTCGATACTGGCTTTGGTGTCGATGCTCAGACAGTAAACATTGTGCGGGTGGTACAGAGCACGGAGCAAGAACAGCACCTACAGATAAACAGCTTCATATGACAAATGTTTGATTGTGTGTCTGACATTTCGAGTAACAATAAAAACAAAGATGATTCATGAAAGGTTATTAGAAACGTCATTATCTAATAGCGAGTAGAACTTTGCCACATCAACAGTCCTTCGGGATCTCGATCTCTCTCTCTCTCTCTCTCTCTCTCTCTCTCTCTCGTAGACGAGATATACCGTTTCTGTAACCGCTGTCAAAATATTCAAAACATCAGTCCGCGTGTATTGTGCCTGGGCCTGCAAGGAAGCAAATAATAGTACCACTGCGACCTACAAGGCATGTCGTAAGAGGCGACTGATGTAGGACTTAGGGTTGATACCCTAGTAAATCAAAAGAATCGCAGAAATCGGATGTGCTGGTCTACTTGTAGGTGCACAACTGGCACAACCACTCTTAGACTCAGATCACATACAAACCACACAAAGTGGTTAGCAAGTGGTTGATATGGAACGTTCGAAGATGAAGAAGAAATCATCCTCAACCAATCTCCTCTGCGGGCTTTATTTTTTTATCTTTGCCGGGATGCGTTCTTCTATAACAATATTTTTCACCAAATTTTATAAGTACAGTTTTTACATTTATTGTGAGTTTCAATGAATGAATGCTAGGAAGACTGCCGTAGACAAGTGGATAGAACACTTTCCTCATAGTAAAATTATACAAAGATTGGTTCCCAGTTCCCAACTGATAAGCTAAAAAAAAGACAAAGTTAAGGAGGAAGACAAATTACTGTATCCTGTTCAAGTTTTATTGCGTGCTTTGTGAATTACAGAATACTGCGAATTCTCTCACACTTAAACTTCCTACATAATTATATTGTATACGATTGGGGGCATAGATTCCCAAACTTTTTCGGCCCACCGCCCACTTTGCACAACATAAACTTTGTAATGCCCACCCCCCATATATACATGCTCTATTTACTCTTTGACATAGGAAATTTATATATATTTCTGTCATACATGGTAAATTTTCAAATATGCTTGAAATAGAAAATTGATTTTTTTTAAATGGATTGCGTAAGACGGGCATAAGATGAATTAAAATGCCGAATTCAAATTTTAAATGATTATTCAATCGCAAAATCACGAAAATAATCTATTTTAAAATATATATTATTAATTTCTTCTTTAAGGAGCCACCAACTCCTAATGCCTGAACACCCCCAAATTCTTCCGAATCCACTATCGCCCCCTAGAACGCTTCAGTACCCACTGGAGGTGGTACGCCCACTTTGGGAAACGCTGATTGGGGGCCTTTGGTACATCTTGTTTTCCCCAGAGATCCATAGATTGTGATGGAGCTAGGAAGTTCGTGCTTGATGCAATATTCTAGGCAGATGGCGTGCAATTTCTGCGGAGAGGGACAGAGCCATATAAAGAAACCCGATACAATGAAGACTTGGACTTTATATGAGTTTTCATAAAGAACATTTTGATATTAGCTATATATTTGAATGTTAGAAATCTTTTTCATTTTAATGATTTTATGATCAGAGCCGTACAGTACTATGATACAGAGTGGAGGCCGCATCAGGCGGTACCACAATGGGGGCGGCATAAGCAGCAAAATCAAAACTACAATTGAGGTTATTTTACAGAAAAATATTTAAGGCGGCATTTCGAAGATTTGCATCATACTGAGAAAATATACCGCATGGTCCTGTTTATGATTAGTCATTTTTTTTCTTGACATTTGTGTTAATCTTCCATTATCTGATATTATATACATCACACAATATGTCGGAAATGTTTTATTGAACAAATTTATCTCTATTTATTACTATGGGAAATTCAAGTTTAGTGTCTGCTTTGTTCATTTTCAATGCTTTTGTTTGTGTGTGTGTGGGGAGAAAGGAGGCTGCAATATGACGTCTATTATGTACCCGCAATATGACCGTCTGTTATGTAACAGTCTGTTATGTATCCACCACCACTCGTGTGTTTCTAATTTTATTGCTGCTTCATAAGTTACAGATTTGCTTGAGGGTGAAGTGTGTTGAAAGTAATCCAGAGCTGATATTCTTAGTATTTTTTAAAAACATTTTCCGAACCAGAAGCACTTGAGCTTTTCAGCTCTTCGGCTCGGTGCCATGGACATCGTAACCCTTCGGTTCGGTGCCACGAACACCATAAATCGGGGGAATCTGTGGCTTTTCTGCCATCCCGCGGAATTGAACCCGCACACACAGAGGGATAGTCACCCGTAGTCCAACGCACTACGAACACGCTGGGCAGACGGGCTATTCTTAGTATTAAAGCTACGTTTGCTTTCGGCTCTCGAGAGACAAACTGGAACTCAACCGGTCGTTCTCTCTCTCTCTCTCTCTCTCTCTCTCTCTCTCTCTCTCTCTCTCTCTCTCTCTCTCTCTCTCCCTTCCAGGAAAACAAGATTAAGTTAGTCGACACAAAAATGTATTATTAATCCTGCTTGTTGTTGTTGTTAGAAAACATGACACTTAAACCAAAAAAATCACATACAAATTGGAAATCATCACCAACACGAGCATTTGAAGCATTCATCTTCATGTACGGTGGAGTAAAACTAGGAAATCTGTACAGACTTCAGGTTCTCATTCTTCTGTATTGTTATCAATATTCTTATGAGAAATATTTTCAGTGTTTAATTTGCTACATTAGTTGTTCCATTTGTTTAGATACATTGTCTGTCAAGGTTTTTACCAATTTTGTCAATTATCTTAGATTTTTTTAAATTAAATTTGTCAGTGACAGATAGACATTTCCCTATCTTGTTCATTTTGTTGATAATCTTCTATCTTAGCACATCTGGTTTGTAAGTATTGGGTTTTTTTTAAATCTCTGCTTACGTTATTTCTTATTGGTCTTGCCATTATTTTCTATTCATCTTTGTCTAGGTTTTTTTTTTTTAACTTTCCGACCTTCTCAGCTTTATCATCTCAAATGTAACATCTGCAGTCCATTTATTTTTATGAAACTTTTTCATCGGAATTAAGTATTTAGTTACTGCGATTGAAATATTTTTGGCATTGATAGCTAACTTATCTGGTGATAACTGTCCTTATCATCATTATCAAATAGCTTGTCCTGAGCAGAACTTTGAGACACTAACAGTTCTTCGGAATTTTCTCTCTCCAAGGCCCAGATGACCTGCATTTGCTGCCGTCATGCACAAATCATCACCTGAATCCATCTTTTCGGTGGTCTTCCTCTTCTCCTCTTTGCCGGGATGAATCCTTTCATAATAGTCGTTTTCAACCCTTCGTGTCAATATATATGTTCCAAAAACATTCATTTTTTTGTTGGTTACTACTTGTAGGAACAGCAAGTTTTCTTTTTCTTTTGAGCTCTTTCAGAATAGATCCTTTTATTCTCTTTTCTGTCCATGATATACAGATGACTCTTCTGTAACATGTATATTCAAAAGCACATATATATTTTTCTACTGCCTTGTTAAATTTGTATGCTTCACGCCCATAGGGTGTCACTGGAAATATGCATGCTATGTATTATGATTTTTGTTTTTCTAACAATTCCATTCCATATCGTTTTTGGTTGTTTTGTAATGCCATATTTGTTCTTCTCTCTCTCTCTCTCTCTCTCTCTCTCTCTCTCTCTCGCGATCGTTCTTAAGCCGTTTGTATCATTCTATTGTGATATATAAAAAGCCAAACATCAAGAACGGGATGTACGTGCACAACCTTCAGTACCAATTGGAGCTCAAGTGTTTATCCTTGGGTGGTGTATTCGATTTCAACCAGCGTTTGTGTACGGTTCGCTCTCCGCTAGCCGTTTGCTGTCCCCAGCCAAAACCCACAAGGCAGCAGGTTATTTGTTCTTTTAATTTCCTTTATCCGATTTCCATCTCGTGTAAGCTGTAAACCGAGATATTCAAAACTATTCACATTTTCTATTCTCTTGCTTTTGACAAAAATATCCGTTGTCATGTTTGTTTATTCAATTTTCATTATTTTAACCTTTCATTTTAACTGCCATCAATATTTCAAACATCTTCTTAATCTCAACGTTGTATTCATCAATTATTTAACAAGCATCCGTTCGAGGCAGTCTTGATCCTTTCTACATTTTTAAAACATTTATTTTTAATGTTTCCTCAAGTAAGATGGTCAGAATCCAAGTCAGCACTCGACCAGGTCTGAGATGTCATTACGCTTGATCTTCATCTCCAATGGAATAGGATATCATTCAGGGCGGCTCGTCATTAAGGGCCAGTGTGGCCGGGCCCCACCAAAAATAAGGTGTAACGTGTATTTATTATTTTATATATTAAAATATAACCTAACTGAAACCATGATTTTCCCGAAAATTTATATCTGGCCGCACCAAACAAAAATGATCACGAGCCGGCACTGATATCATTTATCTGAATGATGTTATCAGGTGATATCCTAGTGAAAGTCTTCATGTGTGTTGCTTAAACACTGTGTTTGTTATCACTAAGCCATTTTCTGACCAGAAATGAACAATCTAATGATGTCAATGAAAGATAATTGTTTCATATCCTTTACAGGACGTGCATCATCCACCAGTCAACGATTTGTCTAGGCACCACTTATACGTTCAGTAGTTTGCCAATGCTTTCTGAACGCTGTCTGTGACTTAGGGGTTAGTGACTCGGTCTATTAACCCCGACGTTCTGAGTTCGAATCACGCTGTGGACAGTTTGGTTGACAACTGTTTCGCGTGGATTTTAACAAAGGACGATGGCACCACCCGTTCAGAAAGCAATGGCAAACTACTGAACGTAATAATGCCTAGAAAAATCACAAACAGCGAAAAGCAGGTTGATTCGCAAAGTCCTGTAAAGGATATGCAATTAACTAACTTCTGAACGGTGAGGTTTATTTTTACCGTTCGTAAAAGTCCACGGGAACAAATTTGCTTCCAAATTGCCTGCCGCGGAGTTTGAACCAGGTACTCTTGGGTTGTGATCTACGTCACTACCGCTTTAGCTACAGACGCAACTATATACGATCTAATGATGTCAATACAATATCTTACCTGATCTAGGTCTTTATAAAATAGAATAATGAAAGCAATGGGAAACTCCAGCTCTTCTTCTGATGCTCGTGGATATCTGTTGAAACCATATTTCTGCTGGAAATTCTCACAGTTTTGTGTTTCCAACGAGAATTGTGGTGGGTAAATGCGATGAACTTTTTCGGTACACAGGTTATTGTTTACTTTTGTTTTCAGTGCTGTGCTGCAATCGCATCCATCTATTTCTGGAAACCCCACCCACTTGTTTTTGTAGTTTATATAAATATCACTGCTGTTGTTTAGTAGTAAAAATGTGTCAGATGTGGATGAAGCATTCAGTATGTAGAGACAGCTGGAGTGATAGCAGGACCAGCGTTATTGTGATACAGTGTTCTGCTGACAACCAGTACTCGAACCTCGACAGATTCTCTTTGTCAGAAACGGCCCATCGTTGAAATTAACATTATAACTGGACCATAGTGAATAGATGCATATGCTGCAATTACCGAATACAGCCCTCTTCCTGTATCCTGGAATAAATATTGAACAAGCATTATCATCACATGTCATGTCGGCTAACTAAGGTAATCTGTGGCCCCCAGTAAGATACGTCCGTTCAGCTAAGCTGGGGGAAAGGATATTTCCGATGATATAGGCTGACATTTACATATATATATATTTATATTTATGATACTTATGGTTGTCAATCATGGACCACTACACAAAAAAACAAGAACGAAAATCCAGTCCTTCGAAACGAAATGCTGCAGAAAGATCCTACGAATACCATGGACAGAAAAAGAAAGAACACTGATGTCCGGAAAGAACTAAATGTTAGGAGAATTGGTGATAAACAACATACTATAAGAAAAAGTACATGCTTTGTCAATCAAGCGTCACGATGACCTGGAAAGAACAATACTAGAGAGCAGGGTCCCAGGACGCAGAGGCAGACCAAGAAGAAGATGGCTACAAGATATTAAAGAAACCATGAATATGACCATCGACGAAGTGGGTGAACTGGCTAGAGACAAGAGTGAATTTCAGATGTGCTGCAAAGAGAGTAACGTCCTATAAAGGATACGCACCTTGATGATGATGAGGTTGACATTTACATATGTTTGACAGAACACTGTAAACTTTATTTAATTGTGCACAAATGTGAGTCCATGATTATTTATTGATGAAAAGTGTTCATAATACTGATATTGTACAAATGTGAGTCCATGATTATTTATTGATGAAAAGTGTTCATAATACTGATATTGCACAAATGTGAGTCCATGATTATTTATTGATGAAAAGTGTTCATAATACTGATATTGTACAAATGTGAGTCCATGATTATTTATTGATGAAAAGTGTTCATAATACTGATATTGCACAAATGTGAGTCCATGATTATTTATTGATGAAAAGTGTTCATAATACTGATATTGCACAACTGTGAGTCCATGATTATTTATTGATGAAAAGTGTTCATAATACTGATATTGCACAAATGTGAGTCCATGATTATTTATTGATGAAAAGTGTTCATAATACTGATATTGCACAAATGTGAGTCCATGATTATTTATTGATGAAAAGTGTTCATAATACTGATATTGCACAAATGTGAGTCCATGATTATTTATTGATGTAAAGTGTTCATAATACTGATATTGCACAAATGTGAGTCCATGATTATTTATTGATGAAAAGTGTTCATAATACTGATATTGCACAAATGTGAGTCCATGATTATTTATTGATGAAAAGTGTTCATAATACTGATATTGCACAAATGTGAGTCCATGATTATTTATTGATGTAAAGTGTTCATAATACTGATATTGCACAAATGTGAGTCCATGATTATTTATTGATGTAAAGTGTTCATAATACTGATATTGCACAAATGTGAGTCCATGATTATTTATTGATGAAAAGTGTTCATAATACTGATATTGCACAAATGTGAGTCCATGATTATTTATTGATGTAAAGTGTTCATAATACTGATATTGCACAAATGTGAGTCCATGATTATTTATTGATGAAAAGTGTTCATAATACTGATATTGCACAAATGTGAGTCCATGATTATTTATTGATGAAAAGTGTTCATAATACTGATATTGCACAAATGTGAGTCCATGATTATTTATTGATGAAAAGTGTTCATAATACTGATATTGCACAAATGTGAGTCCATGATTATTTATTGATGTAAAGTGTTCATAATACTGATATTGCACAAATGTGAGTCCATGATTATTTATTGATGAAAAGTGTTCATAATACTGATATTGCACAAATGTGAGTCCATGATTATTTATTGATGAAAAGTGTTCATAATACTGATATTGCACAAATGTGAGTCCATGATTGTTTATTGATGTAAAGTGTTCATAATACTGATATTGCACAAATGTGAGTCCATGATTATTTATTGATGAAAAGTGTTCATAATACTGATATTGCACAAATGTGAGTCCATGATTATTTATTGATGAAAAGTGTTCATAATACTGATATTGCACAAATGTGAGTCCATGATTATTTATTGATGTAAAGTGTTCATAATACTGATATTGCACAAATGTGAGTCCATGATTATTTATTGATGTAAAGTGTTCATAATACTGATATTGCACAAATGTGAGTCCATGATTATTTATTGATGTAAAGTGTTCATAATACTGATATTGCACAAATGTGAGTCCATGATTATTTATTGATGTAAAGTGTTCATAATACTGATATTGCACAAATGTGAGTCCATGATTATTTATTGATGAAAAGTGTTCATAATACTGATATTGCACAAATGTGAGTCCATGATTATTTATTGATGAAAAGTGTTCATAATACTGATATTGCACAAATGTGAGTCCATGATTATTTATTGATGAAAAGTGTTCATAATACTGATATTGCACAAATGTGAGTCCATGATTATTTATTGATGTAAAGTGTTCATAATACTGATATTGCACAAATGTGAGTCCATGATTATTTATTGATGAAAAGTGTTCATAATACTGATATTGCACAAATGTGAGTCCATGATTATTTATTGATGAAAAGTGTTCATAATACTGATATTGCACAAATGTGAGTCCATGATTATTTATTGATGTAAAGTGTTCATAATACTGATATTGCACAAATTTGAGTCCATGATTATTTATTGATGAAAAGTGTTCATAATACTGATATTGCACAAATGTGAGTCCATGATTATTTATTGATGTAAAGTGTTCATAATACTGATATTGCACAAATGTGAGTCCATGATTATTTATTGATGAAAAGTGTTCATAATACTGATATTGCACAAATGTGAGTCCATGATTATTTATTGATGTAAAGTGTTCATAATACTGATATTCCTTTGCATTAAAATTAACTTGGAAAATAACAATGTATTTGCTTGTTGAGATCATTTTTTCTAATGAATGTATCTTTATCTATCACTACTGGAATGCATTTATAACATAGTGTGAACTTTATCTATCACTACTGGAATGCATTTATAACATAGTGTGAACTTTATCTATCACTACTGGAATGCATTTATAACATAGGGTGAACTTTATCTATCACTACTGGAATGCATTTATAACATAGTGTGAACTTTATCTATCACTACTGGAATGCATTTATAACATGGTGTGAATTGTCTAATTTTCTAAACAAATTATTTGAGCTAAATGTACTTATGACTACAGCGGCTTTGCGGACATCGCACCTTTGCAAGTTTCTGTCCTTGCATTTTCGCTACAAAAAAGGATTGACTGCATTGGACCGGGTTTCCATGTATGGCTCCGTCCTTGGCAGAAATGTTTCGCCATCTACTGAGAGTGTTGCGAAGGGCACGTACTCCGTAGCTCCAGCAACAATCTTAGTGACCTCATTAAAAAAGTGCAAATGTGACTCGGTACGGACATTCAGAAGCATAAGAATGTAGTGTATTGTCCATGATGCTGCACGTTACCATATAAAGATAAGAAACGATTTTCTAGAATAAATCAACTCCGATCATCAGAGGAACACGATCGGATGGCTGCGACCTGGATATCGCGAGCTCCTAAATGGTCCGTTCCTTGAAATAAATGGCTACAATGGTCACATAGAGTTTCTGTATATTCCGTAAATGTTGGCCGAAACGGTCGCTAAGTTGTTTGCCAGTTTCGCCTATAGATGCCTTATCACAACGTTTACAAGTGATGGCGTAGATTATGTTGCGGGACAAGCACGTAAAACTATTCTCAATAACAAAAGAGGCTTTATGAAAAGATTCAACCATAACCTGCCATATTGTGTCAGAATTTTCTCGTAAACGACGCGACATCAAAACTACGTTAAAACGTTTTTAGAATCAGCATGCAAAACTCTCCAAGAAACATCCATTGGTTACCACGAAACAAAAAGTGTGTCAAACCGTGTTTTTAATGACAATTCAGAGAAAGTAAAAACAAAATTGATATTCAAAATCAGTTCCTTTGCAATCATTTTCATCAGTAAAAGGCTTCATTGTTTTATGAACAATAGATGATAGTCGAGAAATGAAAGAAGAAAAAGTGGTCTGTATTATGATGATGGATGCTACTTTCTGCGATGCTTATATAACTTATGCAGGTAATTTTAGTAACATTAAGTTCTAGTTGATGAATTAGCTGCTTAACTAATGCTAAACACTAAGCACGATCAATCCAGGTCAACTACTAGATTGCAGGAGCTGGATTTGAAGATTGGAGTAGCAAGAAAAGAACAGCATAACAGGTATGTGAGTAGGCTCATCAATTACAATCGAACTGGTACGGTCAGTCGCTGGACGCTGTTGGAGATATTGCGAAGGAGATCAGAGCACCTATGGACATGTCCGGAGTGCAATGAAGATATTCCAAACTGAAACTGAAACACGATCAAGTCTGCAACAATATTGGAAGGCGAAGTAATAACAAATGTAACTTGTGATGTAGGATTCCTAGATGTTTTGTTTGTTACAATTAACTCTAAGTGGATCAGGGCAAAAACCATGTTTTTACAAACCATTTATTTGTAGAATAAAAAACGCCCTTTAGTATGGCTTCTGGTAAAAAGGCGTCACACCCAAAGCCACATAATGTGGCATTTGGTCCACAATGTGTTAATTCTTTTTCTTGTCGTCTATAGAAGGACATCTTGATAATAACTTACGTATGTTTCGAAGTTTAATGCTTCTCTAAAATTGGTAGGATGCCTCCTGTGCAGGAAATAATTGTTTTACAAATATTAGTCAGTTTTTTGTGTACACAATACGTCCACAATTAACTTCGCTCTTTTCCATTTCATCATTATTAATCAGTTTTTACTTATTAACATGATTTACAAGTATGTTTATATTTTATGAAGATATAAAAACTATTTTTTTAAATATACATACAATAAGAAATAAATGGGAGGGTATGTAGCTTAAGAGATAGTGAGCTCGATCACAACTCAAGAGAACGGTTCAAATTTCGTGGCGAGCAATTTGGAAGCAAATGTGTTCCAGGTATTTTTACGTAGGGTAAAAATAAACCCCACGTACAGAAAGCAACCAAAAACTACTGAACGTATAAGTAGTGCCTACAACATTAACAGTTCGATTACTGTGGCTAATGGCAACGTCCTGTAAAGGATATGCCACAATTTCCATTTGAATAAAAAGAATTGCAAGACGATAGTAAAATAAGTACAAAATCTAACTAAGAACAACAATTCTGTTATCAAGTATATAATTGCATAATACGTAACCGCCAGATTATCATGGAAACTAATAAGTTACGTTACCGATCGCTCTAGCATCTCAACACTTAATGATAATAAAATAATGCTTAATTATATCCAGTGCCGTGCGGTATATTTTCTCAGTATGATGCAAATCTTCGAAATGCCGCCCTTAAATGTTTTTTCCTTAAAATAACCTTCAATTGTAATTTTTATTTTGCTACTTATGCCGCCTCCATTACGGTGACGCCTGATGCGGCCGCCTCTCTACATCATAGCACGTCACGGTTCTGGACGTCTGGATCTCATCTCATTTACTGTTTCATTTATTCGAACACATTCTTAGAAAGTAAAATAACGCGGACAGAAATTTAGAAGATATATGTAAACAAAAGACGAAGATAATGGTGGTTTTTACAAGTATGTCATATGCCAGTGGGGGCATTGGCTAGGACAGCTCTCAGATGGACAGCGGATGAGAAGAGAAGGTCTGGACGTTCAAAGGAAACATGCAGAAAACTGTGGGGAAAGAGTTGAAGGAGTTCGGCTGACGTGGAGACGGTTGGTAGAAAGGTAACAGAACGGCAACGGTGGCAGTCTCTTGTGGAAGACGTATGTCTCAATCGGGACACGAAGAGGATATATATAGAGATGCAAACAAAATTAGATATACTTACATGATGATGATAGTGATGTTGATGTTCGTTTATCACGGGTGATGATGACCACCATTTTTCATCCAAGGGAATGTAGTTGCATTATGTTTGTCTGTGTGTTCGTAGATCTTCTTCTGTCTTCTTCTGCGATCGTTCTTCACGGCCAATTTTTGTCATTCTTATTGTGATGTATAATTGGTCCACTGGCAAGAACGGAGTGATCTAAGTCGGGACGATTGTGCGCCCATGGTGACTAGGCCCGCCCGTCAGTTTTCAGCCAGCTTTTGATTTACTAGGGTGAACTTTCCCTAGGTGTGTTCGTAGTTGACTAGTGAGCCCGATGCGGGCTTGAAATGTTCTTTTAGAAATGGTGACTTGCGCGATGATTTGGTTTGAAGTGAGAAAGAGTTGCGCGGTTCGTCGATCTCACTTTCTCGCCCAATTCCTTCTATAACATACTTACATATACATTAACTGTGTACATAAGAGGTGTTTGGTTATTACTAAGAGATCACGTGGAGCACAGGTGAAGGAATTGTGAACTAACTCATTATGTGAAACACGTCTAACAACAATGATTATAGACATTACAGCTATCACATTAACGTAACTGAAAAACTAGTTAGAAAAGATGACTCGGTTTATACATAAAGGTTGTTAAGCCAAATGATTGTCTTCGTTGCACCTGGTTTTTACCCCATATTGTTCGGTCCGTCTCCACATAAATGGCATACCACCTGCCGAGAGCATTCACAAAGCACGAACTCCGTACATGAATTCCATAGCTCCGTCAACACTCCTATGTGTCTCTGGAAAAAATGTACTTGTGAGCAGAACGGCGCGGTCCGAATTTGGAGCCACGACCTTCGACACGCACAATCTTGCTCAGCTGTCTCGCCCGTGTGTTGCTGGGGTTCACAAGGGGTACATAAGAATAGTAACACTGCGACCTACAAGGCATGTCGTAAGAGGCGACTGAGGTAGGAGCCTGGGGAAGCTACCCTAGTAAATAAAAACCGTCCCAGAAATCGGATATGCTGGCCTACTTGTAAGCGCATAACTGGCACAACGTACAATCGCTTCTAGGCTTGGATCACAAACAAATCACGCACAGTGGTTAACAAGTGGTCGATATGGAGCGTTCGAGGAAGAAGAAGAAGAAGCTCAGCTGTCTTAACATATCCACTAGATGAAAATAACAACGTCAGAACAGTTACTTACACATTCTCTCAGTCAACGACATTGAAATATCACGCACTTAAAATTTCTCACAATTTCTTGACCTGTGCTCCCCGTGACCTGCTGGTAATAATCAGAAACTACTTATGTATACAATTAATTAATATGTGTGTAATTAAGTATGTCTAATTTTGTTTTCATATATCTTATATAATCATGTCCATGGTATTCTACTTTCTAAGAATGTATTGGAATAAATGAAGCAGTAAATGAGATCAGATCCAGACGTCCAGAGCCGTGCCGTGCTATGATGTAGAGAGACGGCCGTATCAGGCGTCACCGTGAGGGGGTGGCATAAGCAACAAAATCAAAATTACAATTGAAAGTTATTTTAAGGAAAAACATTTAAGTGGCGGCATTTCGAAGACTTGCATCATTCTGAGCAAATATACCGCAAGCACCTGCAGACGTCTATCTGAAACTTTAATTACATATATGCAGCGGACCATGAACACTAAAAGAGCATTGTTCAACATAATATTTCTTTCCACATTATGCTATCAGTGCCAAACCTAGACACTGACATCAAATGATAGAAGAAAACTAGTCACGACAGAGATCAAGTGTCTATAATAATAATTATTCCTCTCGTACCGTTATACGTTACATAGGGCCTGCAAGTAATTTCTCCATACCGCTCTATCCTGTCCTCCCATGAGGCCATTACCTTGTAGTGGTGGGGAGGCTTGCGTGCCCCAATGATACAGTGAGCTATGACGGCGGGAACTTATGTTCCCGGAAGGGTTAACCAAGCCGGAAAGGTCACTGAGGAGGGGACAGACGAAGCATGGTCTCCTGGTCCTCCAGGTTGGGGGTTGGGCTGGGACTAACGATCCCATCCTTTAAAAAAATTAAAGTTACGGAAACAACAACAAACATACAACCTATCTACGGGCATGAAGGGCTCCCAGAGTCATTGACTCACATGACTGGAAGTGGTGAAAGCCGAAAGGGCAAGAGCTGAAGGAAATGAATCATAGCTGGAACACAATACAGAGGAAGGCCATGAACAGGGAAGAATGGTGTACGTTTGTTGCTGCCCTAAACGCCAGGGCGTAACAGGCTAAAGAGAGAGAGAGAGAGAGCTCTATCCTGGGCAACTCGCTCAATCTCCTCCATGGAACTGAGACCGATATTTCCTGCCTCTCTCAGCAAAGTTCGTTTCAGGGTCTCCTTAGGTCGACCTCTCTTTCTTGAACCCTTTGCATCCCACTTCAATGCCTGCTTTGATATTCGTTGATCATTTCTCCTCAAGGTGTGCCCAACATATCTCCATCTTCTCTTTCTTATAACAGTTGTCACTAGTGGTTGACCAGACATGTCTCTGATTTCATCACTTCTGAATTCATTCCATTTTATATTAATTATTTTTCGCAGACATCTATTTTCAAATGCATTCAACTTGCTTTCTATGTCTTTAGTCATTTTCCAAGTTGAATCAAGTGTCTATGCAGTATCATAAAATATCCACTAGATTAGAAGGACGACGTCAGAACACTTACTTACACATGATCTCCCGGCAACGCCTTTGAACGTACCACTTACTTGGAAATTGATGACACATATTTACAGTTCTGTGAAATATGGAGCTCGTTTGCGTTGGTGATTAGATCTTCCATCAGAATTGCCACTACACTAAGCTAAGCAGAACTACTTTTCTTCACCACGCCAGCTGCACATGAATTAACCGCTGTAAGCAAGGTTATATTTAGTTTTGTATTTTTTCCCGATCCAGAAGCACTTGAGCTTTCAGCTCTTCGGCTCAGTGCCATGGTCATCGTAACCCTTCCGTTCGGTGCCACGAACACTGTAAATCTGGAGAACCTGTGGATTTTTCTGCCAGCCCGCGGAATTGAACCCGCACTCACAGAGGGCTTGTCACACTGTCGTCCAACGCGCTACGAACACGCTAGGCAGGCGGGCATATAGTTTTGTATACATACCCAGGTTAACTTTTAGTACAAGGAGATGAAATTATCATCAATGCATCTTTTGCTTTCAATCTTTCCATATGCTATTGTGAAAAGAAAATGTGGAAAGAACCCTTTAACAAAACATTTAGCATATTGAGAAATAAAATGTTAGGCTTATAAACACGTTGATTATAACAAAACATTGAGCATATTGAAAAATAAAATGTTAGGCTTATAAACACGTTGATTATAACAAAACATTTAGCATATTGAGAAATAAAATGTTAGGCTTATAAACACGTTGATTATAACAAAACATTTAGCATATTGAAAATAAATGTTAGGCTTATAAACACGTTGATTATTGGGAATGCGAAACACGTAAAAACAAAGTAATATATTTTTACAAAATACAAAAACAATTACAATACTAAGCAAAGTTTCGACCAAAAGGTCTATATCAAGCAAAGGATTCCGAAAAACGGATAATTAAAGAAAACTTGTACGAATGAAGGGGAAGTGTTGGGAACTGACTATCACCGAGATAGACTCAAAACACTTCCCGTAGGAGAAAACAGGTAGCCCGACATACACCGTGTATACACAATGTGGGGGCCTAATTTTAACAGAGGCTCAACGTCCGTCATTTTTGTCAAAGATCAATTATATATCACAATGAGAATGATAAAATTGCAATGTCAGTCGTTCTTGTCAAAGATCAATTATATATCACAATGAGAATGATAAAATTGCAACGTCAGTCATTCTTGTCAAAGATCAATTATATATCACAATAAGAATGAAAAAATTGCAACGTCAGTCATTCTTGTCAAAGATCAATTATATATTACAATGAGAATGAAAAAATTGCAACGTCAGTCATTCTTGTTAAAGATCAATTATATATCACAATAAGAATGATAAAATTGGCCGTGAACAACGAACACTGAGAAGAAGAAGAAGCAGCAAAGGATACAAAAGATAGATTTTAAGGCCGTTATGAATGTATTGTCTGATTCTATATGTAGTGTATCATATAAGAAGTGAATTTCTTCACTTATGTTGTATCATTTGCTTGATAAAGGCCTTTTGATCGAAACGTTGCTGTCTATTGTTATTGCTTTTGTATTATGTAAAACAAAGTACTTTGTTTTAACGTTTTCCATTGTACATAGATTTACGCTCAACTTCATTTATATCAGTAATATATTGGAATAAATTGGTGTCATTCTTTATATTTATTACAATAAAACTCAGTAAATTGGACGTCAGTCAGTAATCAATTTATATCACTTGATTTGTTAGTCATTCTTGCACAAATCAGTTATATACCGTTAAGAAGGGAAAAATTTTAGTATTGACATTTTGTAATGGAGCAATTTAAATAAATAAATGAAAAATTGTATGTTAGCATCTTGTCAAAGATCAATATATACACCAATAAGAATGAGATAATTGAGCGCGAGCAACGGAACCTAGGAAGAACAGAAAAAAAGGTACAAAGAATGGGATTGTGGGATAATTGTATGCTGATTCTATATACGTAGATCGTTAGATTTAGATCACTTCACTAAGTGTTGTATATTGCTCGATAAAGAGAAACCTTTGGTCAAATCTTGTTTCGGTATTATGTTAAGTTTTGTATTATGTAATAAAGCTTGTTAGTTCGCCTTGCTACATAGATTATCACACTCACTATACGTTTGTTGGAGGAACAAGGTGTTATCTATTTTCTTTCTCTCAGTCTGATACTGGGACAGTTCACAGATATCTTCTATTGTTAGTGTTTCCCTTTGGCACCTCGAATGAGGTCTGGACTTCTTAGCGCTGAGCTGGAAATTCAATTGACAATTCGGGCCCGTAGACGGGATCAATTCTTAATTGGGATCGTTGCACCATGTTATGCGCCTTATGACCTAATGCATCCGTTTTCTGCAAGCATTTGTTTGGGTTAGCATTCCCTAGCGGATACGTGCATCCGATTTCAGCCAAACCTCCTTCGTCGCCTCTTACGACATCCGTGGCAGGTAACAGTGGTTCTATTTTTACGCCCCAAATTTGGGCCCCGGTAACCACTCGGCGGTTGATAAATCTTAAAAACTGTCATTTGTTTACAAAAGCTGAAGCTGTACACATTCCCAAATTTGAATAATTACCTTGTATTTTAAGAACAAATGTCAGACTAAGATACGGTTATACATGAAAAGGCTAACATCGACAGTAGATAAATGTTCATGTAACTTCAAGGAAGGAAATTAGAAAACTTGTACTTAAAACCTGTAGGAACAAAACTGATAAAATCACAGTAATACATGAAGTGTTTTGTCACGAATGTGTTATAATTAGTTGCAACTCTAGAGAAACCACAAATAAAATCTGAAATGATCTCAGAGACACACTCTACATGCTCCTAAAAAGGGCCCAAAGGCGAAGTATTAGCTTCAGTGCACCGGGTTTCCCCACATGGCTCCGCCCATGTCGGCAGAGTTGACATGCCATCTACCGAGAGCATTGCACTAAGCACGAACTATCCTAGAGATCTTATGAAAAAATTGCACGTGTGTCTCACTCGAGTTCGAACCCACAATCTTCAGTACGACAGGCAAACGATTTAACCACATAGCCATTGAGACCCCCATTAAAGTAGTGCTTCTGTGGTCATCTAAGAAAGTTCGGACACAGTGGATACCATTGTTCTGCAATATTCTTGTCAAATAAGAGGTCGAGAGACTTGCAAATTTGTGAAAATTACTCCATCATGATAGAATAATAATATACAAGTCAAATAATGAGTCAAAGAGAAGTGTAAATTAAGTAAGCAACCAGTTTTCATACCATGAGGTATTCTAGGAAATACGGTGTTAAGCTTTCATATCTATTTGGCCAACGGCACACAAGTCTGATGCAGTAAATATCATGTCGATCTCCTTTACTTCCCAGTGTTTCTCTGGTACCAAGCCGAGGCCGGATCGATCCGAAAGCCGGTGTATCATTAAAAACCACTACGATTTTGGAATTTATCCCGTGACCATGCGCCTACACAGCAAGTGAATTAGCCACTACACTATCGCGGCTCACAATGAGGTGTGTCAGGAAGCGATAAATGTAGATAAACCGAGACATCACAATTATGACTCCTATTTCTAGCTTAATAAAACAAAACTGAGATCTTTAGTTTTCTTCTTCAAACGCTCCATATCGAGCACTTGTCAACCACTCTGTGTGATTTGTATGTGATTTGAGCGTATGTACGTTGTGCCAGCTATGCACCTACAAGTATGTCAGCACAGCTGTTTATTTACTAGGGTAGCTTCCCTAGGCTCCTACCTCAGTCGACTCTTACAACATACCTTGTAGGTCACAGCAGTACTATTCTTTATTTCCCTTGTGGGTCCCAGTACCACACGGAAGAGATCTTTAGTCAATGTGAGTAAACACATTGGTCGTATACTTACTCACCTTCCCACAGTGTGTCTTGATAACAAAGTCGAAACCATTGGTCATTACCACCTTCAGTGTTCTTGATGTCAACATTGGTCGTATACTTACTCACCTTCCCACAGTGTGTCTTGATAACAAAGTCGAAACACATTGGTCGTATACTTACTCACCTTCCCACAGTGTGTCTTGATAACAAAGTGAAACATTGTCGTATTTACCACTTCACAGTGTTATAACAAGTCAAACATTGGTCGTATACTTCTCACTTCACATTCTTGAAGTCAACCATTGGCGTATATTTCCACCTTCCACAGTGTGTCTTGATAACAGAGTCGAAACAGATGTTCCACTCAATTTGATCTTGTGTATTTCTTTGTACATTGCACCTAATTTATGTTTGGCTTAGTAGCTTGTTATCCTGCCTTCATCGTTGAAAGTTGTTCGGTCCCTTACCGCTGTGGAATTCTGATGTTCATAAGTCGTTTAATATTGTTGTGTGCCTCTGTTTCTGTAGCTGTGTTCTTTTATACAGTCTTGTAACGTCGGCACCAAGACCTACCCTTCTATATCCGCTTCGTGTCCCAATTGACACATAAGGCTTCCACAAAAGACTTCCATGTTACCGTTCTGCTTCCTCTCTACCAACTGTCTCTCACGTCAGGCCACACTTCTTCAACTCTCTCTCTCTCCACCGTTCTTCTCCATGTTTCCTTTGGACATCCAGTCCTTCTCTTTCCATCCGCTGTCCATCTGAGAGCTGCCCTAGCCAATGCCCCACTGGCATACGATATACATGTCCAAACCACCTCCATCTTCGTCTCTTAATGATGATCTCCAAGGATGCACATTCTGTTCGTTTGAAAAGCTCCTCATTTGTTACGGTATTTGGCCAAAACATTTGCAGGATCCTTCTTAAACATTTATTCTGAAATGTCTCCAACTTGTGTATTATGTGTTGGGTCATTCCAAGAACTTCAGTCCAAACAAATACGGGGTCTACAGACCCTACTTTCTGAAATGTGCAACTAGTGCAATGTCGTCTTGCAATAGATACTGCGGAATACTACTAAATGAAACAGACTAAATGACCAAGGAAAATACTGCAAGAGAGCAACCAGATGCACCAGATACCTATCACTAAATGAAAAGGATGATTAAATCATTCAGAAAGCCACATATACTAACACCAAAATATGAACAGATTATAATTAGTTGTCATTCTGCGCCTCATAACAAGACACAATCGACTCCCAGGCACATGTAAATGAAATTCAAGATTGTCAGTTCATTAGTGTGTACATGTGAAGAGACACCTCAGACCGCAGAGTTATTACTTTGCAATTTCGAATATGATACCCTAAGGCAAACTTACAGGTCTATTGAAATAACGCTGAAATGAAAACAACACGGGCATATGTGTAAGCTACAAAAGATAATGATGTTTATACAAGAGACAGCATTGAATATATAGCCACTGTTTACTGGGAACGAGGAAAAAAACTTTGGAATAACGCCTCATTCTAATATTATCAGAAAAGAAACGTCATTTTCAGGATAAGAATATTTGCACGAAACCTGACCTCGGGAAAATAAGTGTAAATTTGTATTCCCGTTAGAGATCGCATTCTATAACTGATCTTTAAACTTTGTACAGTTCAGAATGTCTGATGTGTCTTCTGGTACATATGTTTGTTTTATTTAGATTTTATTTGAATATTAGGATCATAAAGGGGAAGAATGGATCCCAACAGATTGTAGCATGATGAACTATCTCAACGTTATCATTACTCTTGGAAGAGAATGTAGAGATTGGGGCAACATGAAGGCTGATCTCGCAGTTAAGCAGCTGATAGAAGATAATGCAAGGGATGATGATGTTGTTGTATATACCGATGGGTCGGTTCAAGGTGGTGAGAAATCCGGCTGGGGTTTCTTGGCTAATGCGCATGGTAGGGTTGTTGCAGAGCGAAGTGGGGCATACAGGACAACTACTTCTAGTATGAGGATGGAGGTTGAGGCCGTTACTGCTGCCCTCCATTGGATTTCTGGGACTTCATTTACTGGGGCAGTTGTTGTATCTGACTCTCAGTCGATGCTTCACAAGATCCAGAAGGGCAGGTTTCGGTATGAGTGGATGTCGTCTATAGAAGTTTCTAACCTCCAGCGGCTTACGTGGATATACTGTCCTGGGCATGCGGGTGTTTACGGTAATGAGAGAGCGGACAAGCTTGCATCAACAGCATCGATTGTTGGGGAGTTGAAGATGGATAAGGGGATATTCTTCGGTCTCTTCGCGACTCTCTGTTGGATGAGGACACTAAAATCGATGTTGAATCGATCAAGCGATTTAAGCAGTTTTGGAGTTACCCGTTGTTCAAGTCGAACTGGATGCCTGAGAGGCAGAGTGAGAGATGTGTTTAATCAGCGAGCCACAGGCACCATCAGTAAGCATACTCTTCGATATCTGTTAGGGAGACTGAGCACCTATGGGTCTGCCCGGAGTGCAATGACGTCAGTTTAGTAACCAATAACCAATATCATGGCACTTCGTCAAATAACCAGTTGTCCTACAATCTATTTCTTACACAAGAACATCTAATTGACAGTGCACAAATCGTGCGTGTGCGTGTGAGACTGTGACATAGACAAGATTACTGCCAGAATGTACATTATTAGTGTTCTCTGCCAGATTGTCCGTTATTAAAGTGTCCCTGTCTGATTGTCCGTTATTAAAGTGTCCCTGTCGAGATTGTCCGTTATTAAAGTGTCCCCTGCCAGATTGTCCGTTATTAAAGTGTGCCCTGTCTGATTGTCCGTTATTAAAGTGTTCCCTGCCAGATTGTATGTTATTAAAATGTTCCCTGCCAGATTGTCCGTTATTAAAATGTCCCACGTGTGAGAAACAGAAACAAAATAAAAGAGAACCAATGACACCATTCCTGCAGCAGACCTTTGGAAATGCAAACTTCTTATTTTTATCGTCTTTTTGTTATCAATAATCCAGCACCTCTTGTGTAATTGCCTTTTGTCCATACCATGTGGTATTTCCATGGGTGTCTTACGTTAAGGAAAAGTGGGAGGGAGGCAGGTTCCCCACCTGGAAAATCACATTTTGATAATCCAGTATTATGCGAATCTGGTCTTATCCATTTCAACACAGCCCGTCCCCCCAGGAAAAATATAATGTGGACGAGCATGAATATTTTTGTTGTATATAGCATTGATTCCCGACCTCGACGGCTCTCAGGTCGACCCAGCCTCAGCGAGTACCAGACATGCTCTGGGAAAGTAAAGGCGGCCGGTATGATGCTGACCACATCACCCATCGTATGTCGACGGTCAATGAAAAATACAGGCTTAACTCTGTATTGTCCTATATACCATGATGCAGTGGCGGCTCGTGCTTATTTTTGTTGGTGGGGCCAGACACAAATTTTCTGAAAAATCGTGGTTTTAGGTTAGGTTATATTTTAATTTATAAAATGATAAATGCACGTTATACATTATTTTTGGTGGGGCCCGGCCCTACTGGCCCTTAATGACGTGCCGCCACTGCAACGATGTATGAAAGGGTTCCTTTAGGAGGAGGGAGGGAAATAGCATTGAAGAGATGGAGTCAGCGCCGGATTAGCCTAGTAGCAGAAGTAGCAAATGCTACGGGCCCCGCGCTTCTGGGGCCCCGCGCCTATGTGAAAGAGATGAAAAGGAAAAAAATAACAACGATGCTATATCAAAAACACGCAAGCTGTCTGAATTTTTTTAGTGTCGTGTGTGATGGTGCTGAATCCAAAGAACTGAAGCAGAAAATACAGAAGTCGCATATCACTTTCTAGTAGCTGAAGGCAGATGAACTCCAAATATTGTCAGCTCTTATCAAGAGGATTTGGAAGAAAGCCTAGGCGACGAACTTGTGCAGTTCGTTGAAGTGCAATTTTATAAACTTTTAATGGAAAATTCATTACAGTCGTGTTTTCCAAATGTAGAAATAGTCTTACGAATTTACTTGTCTTTAATGATTACTAACTGCAGCGGAGAACGTTCTTTTTCAACATTAAAGCGTATAAAAGTGAGTTAAGGAACATGATGGGACTAGATCGTCTAAATAACCTCACCTTAATGAACATTGAATGTAATTTACTTAGAGAAATGGATTTGTTTAGTATTATCTCTAAATTTGCTCACTTTAAATCGAAACAAGTTTGTTTGTAAAAGTTGTGTTTTATTACTTATTATCATACAAAACGCTAAAATTTGCTACAGGCCCCGCGCTGACCTAATCCGGCAGTGGATTTCTGTAGATTTTCCAGCTACCCTAAACAGAAACTAGAAGGTGAATGCTCATATACAGTGGTTTTAATTCTAATAAAATTGCCTTGTCAGCTTTGACAGCCTCCCTATGACAAACAATCACATAGGATACCATACTACAGTATAAATACAGATGTGGTACATTAAAGTAAAGTTTTTCTTTTTGCAAAATTTTACTCGTCTTACCTACATGCCGTAGGGGCGTAACGCGAAGCATCTTACTCCCAATCTCGGCGAACTCCACAAAGATCACAAAGAATGGTAAACTAGATTTATAAGAATGAACACAAACAATCAAATAGACAGATTACTGTTAAAAGTAGTTGAATATTTAATTTGGATATTTATTAAATATTGTGCATTATGTATTTTAAACAGATATCAGTCATTTTGTATCCTCATCGCAAAACATCAGTCCGCGTCGTTTCCTGTATCATCATCGCCATCATCAGTCCGCGTCGTTTCATGTATCATCATCGCCATCATCAGTCCGCGTCGTTTCCTGTATCATCATCGTCATCATCAGTCCGCGTCGTTTCCTGTATCATCATCGCCATCATCAGTCCGCATCGTATACCGTATCCTCATCGCCATCATCAGTCCGCGTCGTTTCCTGTATCATCATCGTCATCATCAGTCCGCGTCGTTTCCTTTATCATCATCGTCATCATCAGTCCGCGTCGTTTCCTGTATAATCATCGTCATCATCAGTCCGCGTCGTTTCCTGTATCATCATCGCCATCATCAGTCCGCGTCGTTTCATGTATCATCATCGCCATCATCAGTCCGCGTCGTTTCCTGTATCATCATCGTCATCATCAGTCCGCGTCGTTTCCTGTATCATCATCGCCATCATCAGTCCGCATCGTATACCGTATCCTCATCGCCATCATCAGTCCGCGTCGTTTCCTGTATCATCATCGTCATCATCAGTCCGCGTCGTTTCCTTTATCATCATCGTCATCATCAGTCCGCGTCGTTTCCTGTATAATCATCGTCATCATCAGTCCGCGTCGTTTCCTGTATCATCATCGTCATCATCAGTCCGCGTCGTTTCCTTTATCATCATCGTCATCATCAGTCCGCGTCGTTTCCTGTATCATCATCGCCATCATCAGTCCGCGTCGTTTCCTGTATCCTCATCGCCATCATCAGTCCGCGTCGTTTCCTGTATCATCATCGTCATCATCAGTCCGCGTCGTTTCCTGTATCATCATCGCCATCATCAGTCCGCGTCGTTTCCTTTATCATCATCGTCATCATCAGTCCGCGTCGTTTCCTGTATCATCATCGCCATCATCAGTCCGCGTCGTTTCCTGTATCCGCATCGCCATCATCAGTCCGCGTCGTTTCCTGTATCATCATCGCCATCATCAGTCCGCGTCGTTTCCTGTATCATCATCGCCATCATCAGTCCGCGTCGTTTCCTGTATCATCATCGTCATCATCAGTCCGCGTCGTTTCCTGTATCCTCATAGTCATCATCAGTCCGCGTCGTTTCCTGTATCATCATCGCACATCATCAGTCCGCGTCGTTTCCTGTATCATCATCGCACATCATCAGTCCGCGTCGTATCCAAGGGCAGCCCGTGTGTTGCCGGAACTCGCAAAGAGAGCTAAGAATGGTAATACTGCAACCTACAAGGCATGTCGTAAGAGGCGACCGAGGTAGGACCTAGGGAAACTAGCCTAGTAAATAAAAAGCGTCGCAGAATTCGGAAGTCCTGGAATACTTGTAAGCGCATAACTGGCACAACGTACAATCGCTCTTAGGCTCAGATCACATACAAATCACAAATAGTTAACAACTGGTCGATATGGAGCGTTTGAAGAAGAAGAAGAAGAAGAATACAGTTTTATTTTAAAAATTCTTTCTCTTTTTAGAATTCAGTTTTACATTATTTTCTTGATTCACTGTGTTTTTGTATTGTTTGATTTGGTTAAAAATATTACTGATTTTTTAACAAAATAATATAATTGATTGAAGCAGTGAAACATTGCAAAAAAAGGAAAAATTCAAGCATGAAATGTATTATCGATATAAGAGAAGACTGCAGTAAAACTATGTGGCAATGTCGATATAAGGAAGACTGCAGTAAACTATGTAGCAATGGCGATATAGAGAAGACTGCAGTAAAACTATGTAGCAATGTCGATATAAGGAAGACTGCAGTAAAACTATGTAGCAATGACGATATAAGGAAAGACTGCAGTAAAGCTATGTAGCAATGTCGATATAAGGGAAGACTGCAGTAAAGCTATGTAGCAATGACGAAATAAGGGAAGACTGCAGTAAAGCTATATAGCAATGTCGATATAAGAGAAGACTGCAGTAAAACTATGTAGCAATGTCGATATAAAAGAAGACTGCAGTAAAACTATGTAGCAATGTCGATATAAGAGAAGACTGCAGTAAAGCTATGTAGCAATGACGAAATAAGGGAAGACTGCAGTAAAACTATATAGCAATGTCGATATAAGAGAAGACTGCAGTAAAACTATGTAGCAATGTCGATATAAAAAGAAGACTGCAGTAAAACTATGTAGCAATGTCGATATAAAAAGAAGACTGCAGTAAAACTATGTAGCAATGTCGATATAAGAGAAGACTGCAGTAAAGCTATGTAGCAATGTCGATATAAGGAAGACTGCAGTAAAACTATGTAGCAATGTCGATATAAAAAGAAGACTGCAGTAAAACTATGTAGCAATGTCGATATAATAGAAGACTGCAGTAAAGCTATGTAGCAATGTCGATATAAGGGAAGACTGCAGTAAAGCTATATAGCAATGTCGATATAAGAGAAGACTGCAGTAAAACTATGTAGCAATGTCGATATAAGAGAAGACTGCAGTAAAGCTATGTAGCAATGACGATATAAGGGAAGACTGCAGTAAAGCTATGTAGCAATGTCGATATAAGGAAGACTGCAGTAAAACTATGTAGCAATGACGATATAAAAGAAGACTGCAGTAAAACTATGTAGCAATGTCGATATAAGAGAAGACTGCAGTAAAACTATGTAGCAATGTCGATATAATAGAAGACTGCAGTAAAGCTATGTAGCAATGTCGATATAAGGGAAGACTGCAGTAAAGCTATGTAGCAATGACGATATAAGAGAAGACTGCAGTAAAGCTATGTAGCAATGTCGATATAAGAGAAGACTGCAGTAAAGCTATGTAGCAATGACGAAACACGTAAAAACAAAGTACTGTAGTTTGACAACGGCTACGACTTGAAATGTGAGAATCATAATCTGAGAACCTATACTACGAGTATATCTGTAAAAGTGCATCGCTCTAAGGGGCCACATGCGCAATAATGTAACGTGTCAACGTGGCGCCAGGGTCAGTGAGCTGGCATCGACCAAGACCCTACCCCACCTCCACGAAGTGGCGCTGGAAAAAGACTAGTCTGGTTAAGTTGGTAGGGATGGAAGGCGAACTACCCCGGTATAAGTAGAAATGTAGGTGTTTGCATGACTGATATGAGATCTGATCGCATATAGACGGTGAGAATCTTAGTGAATGTTCCTATATATCTCTCATGTCAGACAAGGAGTAACATAGAAAGACAATACAAATCTGACGCCCGTATGGTTACCTGAGCCAGAATTCGGGGTAAATAATAGAACCATTGTTACCTACAACATGCCGCACACGGCGAGGTTTGGTGTGGGATTAGCTACCCCACTCTGTAAATACGCTTAGCTACACACACAAAAAACCACAACCAGTGATATGAGATCTTGCAGGGCCCTGGTTGAGGACCTATGCCTCCTTGGGGGAGAGGGGATAACAAAGAAGATGAAATGAAAATCGTGGCATATCCTTTACAGGTCGTAGCCATCAGTCACACACAGTAAACGAGTGGTTGATTTTTCTAGGCACCACTTATACGTTCAGTAATTTACCATTGCTTTCTGCACGGTGAAATCTATTTTTACATTTGTAAAAATTCCATGAAAACGAATTTGCTTCTAAATTTGCCAACCGTAGGGTTTGAACCAGATACTCTTGGGTTTGTGATCGAGCTCACTACCGCTTGAGCTACAGACGCTAACAAAGAAGAAGATACATCGCTCTAAATGTTAGTTTTATAGTTATTAACTAACTTTGTCATATCACTGTTAGGTGTCGCCGATATCGAAGTTAATAATAACACAATGAGCTGGTGACCATGTTTCGCGGAAAATCGGTGGTTCGAGGTCAGCTTGGACAAACAATTCTAAGTGTACACACGGTACGTGGTTTGAATACAGACCCGCCCATCTGCCCAGCGTATTCGTAGCGCGTTGGACTACGGGGACAAGCTTCCTGTGAGTGCCGGTTCAATTCCGCGGGCTGGCAGAAAAGCCACAGGTTCACCAGATTCACGGTGTTCGTGGCACCGAACCGAAGGGTTACTACGATGTCCACGGCACTGAACCGAAGAGCTGAAAGCTCAAGTGCTTCTGGATCAGTTGAAAAAAAATAATAAAATACAGACCTTGATCCTTTACATGGCGATCTAAATTATTACTATAAAAAATAGTACATGTACATACTACCAGTGTCAAACCTGGTCACTGACAACAAATGATAGAAGAAAATTAGTCACGACAGAGATGAAGTGTCTACGCAGAATGCTGGGTGTAACAAGAATAGACCAGTTGAGAAACGAAGACATCAGGAAAAAAAAGTGTGTTATCAGTTATAGGAGGACTATCATCATAGCACTCCGGACATGTCTATAGGTGCTCCAATCTCTGTCTCGGCAAATCCAGCAGCGTCAAGCGTCCCAACACGCCAGTTCGATGTTGATTAATCAATCTCTTTGCATATTTAGTATGTCGTTCTTTTCGGGCTGTACCAATATTGACACCCATCTCTTTCAATCTGGTCAGCGAATGGGATTCACAGCCCTGAAACTTCTCTGTTCGAAAAGACTCTCAATGCGTGAAGAATGTCATTTTGATCCATGGCAGCTACCTCTGATATTGTAGCCAAGTCAGCCAATCTATCAGCTCGTTCATTACCCCTAACTCCTGCGTGCCCAGGGACAAAAATGTACAACATCAGTACTAGACTTCATCAAGACACAACAAATTAAATGGTTCGGCAACGTAAGTAGATTACCAACAGACAGTGCACCTCAAAGAGCAATGCTGCTCCGATACAGTGAGTACAAAGCAAAAGGCCGGTCACGCAAAAGATAGACCTCAGAGATAACAGAAGCGACGAAAAACACTACCAGCACACACAGGGTCCGTTTTAGAAATCTCTTCTTGACCTAACGCTGCGAGGCAAACATGATTGAAGAAAAGAAGAATAGAAAGACCTCTACATTTGGAGCAAGGGTCGTCTGATGACGATGGGCACTAGTGATAAGGAAAGCAAGTCATTATGCGAAAATTGTCTTCTGTTCTTCTATCTATTATTCTTCTATTAAAAACCACATTTTTATGACCTGCAGATTTGTACTTAACTATTTGTTTATTGCGAAAGATTCACTTCCATATTTCATTATTGAATGTATGAGAGCGGTGGCTGAATAGTTAAACGCGGTGGAGTTTCCTGATGCAAACATGTCGTGTTCGATCCCTCGGTAAGGTTAAATTAAGGAGAAAAATAAAACCGATTACCTGCACATGTGCGGCAACAGCCTCGAGCAGACGGCATTATTTACTTTGTCCTTTAGAATTTCCTTGCGCACTCTCGGAAAAGAGAACAAAGCGCTGTAAGAAATTAGTTTTTTTAAATTATTGAATGTATGTAGCTTGAATGTATGTAGCTTGAATGTATATATAACAGAATAAGTCTTTTCATCGTCAAAATAAACAAGAATATTTGCATTACATTTTTGTAATGTTGCTTTTTCCTGGCCTAATTGAATAAACACAATCAGATAAGGACACAGGCGTCAGATTTTTATTATCATTCGACGTTACTTCTTATCTCTTCGCTACATTTTTCATTTGAGTTATCAAGACACTCATATATTTAAGGAAACAATGGAACTAGTTTTCTCACCATAGAGGTAGGTATATTACAACACCGGATATGTACCCAAAGATTTACTACAATCCATTTTTATAGCCAAAGAAAGTAGTACCAAAAAAAGCAGGAACGATAGAATGCGAAGAACACCGCACAATCAGCCTGATGAGTCACGTAACAAAACTATTTTTCAGCATTATTATGAGAAGGGTACGAAACAAAATAAGACCAGAAGTTAAGGAAGAACAATGTGGCTTTTTGAACGCAGGGAACAAACAACGCAATATATGCAATAAGAACAATAATGGAAAGATCAATAGAAATGAAGTTGGACTTATACCTATGTTTCATAGACTACTCAAAAGCTTTCGAGAAAGTAAAACATGGAGAAATAATCAACATGTTAGAAAGTATAAATATTGATGGGAAAAATCTTAGACTGATCAAGAATTTGTACTGGCAACAAAGCGCAGCCATAAGGCTAGAGAGTAAGAATGGAATCTATCAGGCGATACAGTTAGGAGTACGGCAAGGGTGCGTACTCCACCAGACCTATTCAACTTATATAGCGAAAACATCATGAGATCTGTAGAAGAAAAGACAGGAATAGCAGTCGGAGGACAAAATATAAACAACCTAAGATACGCTGATGACACAATTCTCATGGCTACAAATGAACAAGATCTGCAAGACTTGATAGACATACTAGTGAGAGAAAGTGAAAAGAAAGGATTAAGCATGAATATAAAGAAAACAGAGGTTATGGTTGTCTCCAAGAAACAAGAAACATCAACATGTAATATCAAAATAAATAACACAACACTGAAACAAGTCCATCGATTCAAGTATCTGGGAATATTCCTAACATCAGATGGAAGATGTACAATAGAGATTAGGAGTAGAATAGCTCAAACGAAAGCAGCTTTATGAAAATGAAGAACACACTATGCATGAACTCACTACCAATGACATTGCGAAAACGAGTATTCCAGTGCTATATTGAACCAATACTTATGTACGGCAGCGAATCATGGACAATGAACAAATAATCAATACGATCATTGGAAGCCACAGAGATGTGGTTTTACAGAAGACTGTTGAAAATTCCATGGACTGCAAAGAAAACAAATGTGGAGGTTTTAAATCAGGCACACAAAGAAACCTTATCAAAAGAATAAGAATCCGACAATCAAGGTTCTTCGGGCATATAATGCCAAGAGAAGGTTTAGAACATTTGGTGACTACAGGTAAAATTCAGGGAAGGAGAGATCGTGGAAGACAAGGGAGAAGATGTTGGATGGCCTGACATCATGGTTCGACAAAATATCGACGTCAGAACTGATTACATGCACCAAGCGAAGAGAGTTGTGGAGAGACATGATCGCCTACGCCGGCAGGCACGGCACTTGATTGATTGATATTAGGGAATACGGTGCTATGTCCGTATTATTGACCAACGGTACATGATTGGTGATGTGGTCAACATCACGCCGGTCGACTTTACTTCTCAATGCTTTTGGTAACCAATTGAAACTACCTACAGGGTGGGCCAAAAACAATGAGAACATCGCGTAAAAAGTAATATAATGACATTAAAATTGTTTTAACTGTATCCATACTAGCTTAACTTGTTTACTCATTTACTTACTGATCTATTTAGCTATATGATGTTTTTATTTCGACAATTTACAGGCAAAATCTTTGATTTTTAATATGCCAATTGTTTACATCTGCAGGTTTAAATTTGTTTACCAAGAATGACAAAAATAACTGCAGAAGTCCATATTCTGATTAAACGAGTAGCGTCGATTCTTATAAAAATTGAACATAATTTATGATTAACTAAATACTTGGCAAACAAAATTACATGAAACAATATAATTAAATTAAATAACATTTCTAAATAACGCGTATGTTACGCGATGTTCTCATTATGTTTGGCCCACCCTGTATGTGTTTAAATCACATGAATTCTGTTACTATCGTTTTCTTCACAATAATGTTGATATCATTGTTATGTTTCTTAGATACAATCATCACTTACATATTTGTTACTGTGTGAAATATACATATACATGTGATGAAGAATATTTTTAACGCATTACAATTATGACGCTTGGCCGAATGGGTTAGAGCGAGGAATCCCATTATGGAGACCTAGGTTCAATCCGCGGTAAGACCAATGAGGTTTTTTTCTGTCGGGGCATGAAAAACCCTAACCTAGATAGTTTTGCGGTGACTGCACTAACCACTCGACCATTGAATTACTCAGGATCATGCTACACTGTAAAGAAAGTAATCATGCCCACCTGCCCAGCGTGTTCGTAGCACGTTGGACTGTGGGTGACAAGCCCTCTGTGAGTGCGGGTTCGATTCCGCGGGCTGGCAGAAAAAGCCACAGGTACCCCAGATTTACGGTGTTCTGGCACCGAACCGAAGGATTACGACGTTTATGGCACCGAGCCGAAGAGCTGAAAGCTCAAGTGCTTCTGGATCGGGGAAAAAAGTGTGGTTTTATTTTGCAAATTGGTAACGGTTAAAGGAAAACTCCCAACTAAGGACAGAAGAGAATAAATAGTTTAAAGAACCCCAGAGGAAGCAGCGGAAGCAATGAATATGATCAATAATTAGATAATGTACAAGTATTAGAGACTTCTGGAAAAAAGACTAAACTAAGAAAAGAACAAAAGACTCAACACGCGAGGAAGAATAAAAATCAACACTGTTGGGAAAAATTGATAAATTATTTTTCCATTACTATGTCTATTTCTTCAATAAATATTTTTATTTTAAATAATGTATTTGCATTCTGTATGTTCAATGCCTGCTGTCAATGAATATTGATTTAAAATCCTGGTTATTGTATGCATCCAGCAAATATTGACTCATTCACGAAATAAAGCACTTGATGTGCGTGCGGTTTTTTTTTTGGTATGTTTATTACAAGGTTTATTTACCTCTGAAGACAAGAAGGTCTGCCTGTAGGCGGGACACTGTTAATAAGGAAAACATACCATCACGCAAAAATAAGCCATAAGCGCAAACCAGTCCTAGACCATTAACTGGCGACTGACATTTTATGCGTGGCGAACTCTGGCGATGAAATTAAGGACCATTAACTCGTGGCGAACTATTTTGCTTATCAGTGGCGACGTATCTATGGACCGAATTAACATCTATGAGCACGTGGCACTCACTCTATGTGGCCATTAACCTGGCGACTGCACTATCTATGTGACCATTAACTCTGGCGACTCACTATCTATGTGGCCATTAACTTTGGCGACTGCACTATCTATGTGACCATTAACTCCTGGCCTGCACACTGTTTAACTCGTGGCGACTGCACTATCTATGTACCATTAAATCGTGGCGATTGCTCTAGCTATGTAGCCATTAAATCGTGGCGACTGCACTATCTATGTGGCCATTAACTCGTGGCGACTGCACTATCTATGTGGCCATTAACTCTGGCGACTGCACTATCATGTGACCATTAACCTCACAGCTATGTGCCTTTCTCACGCACATAGTGGCATTACAGATAGATCATATTTTGCTTAATGTCATAATCATTTTAATTCCTCATTCTTGTAATTTTATTGTCTACTATGTAGATAAATATGACATCTTTGACCATTAATTGCATGTAAATGTCCATGTATCCAGTCTTCACCTGTGCTACAGAAATGTAATTACCCGACAGTAAAAAAAAGAACACTATATTCCTATGAATATGTTAAGAGATAATAAACCCATACTATATGAAAGATCATCTGTAAATCAAGCGTCACGATGGCCTGGAAAGAACAATACTAGAGGCAGGGTCCCAGGACGAGAGGCAGACCAAAAAGATAGGCTACAAGATATTAAAGAAACCATGAATATGACCATCGACGAAGTAAGTGAACTGGCTAGAGACAGGGTGAATTTCAGATTTGCTGCAAATAGAGCAACGTCCTATAAAGGATACGCACCTTGATGATGATGTCCCTGTTTCTGCATTGTTTATATTTTAAAAGTAGTGGACCAGAATGCCTATCAAATAACAAGATTTGTTCTATGAAAATTAAGCGATGATGTATACTTGCATTTTGTTTTGTTACGATGTAAGGACATCAAGAAAGTCATGTGCAGAGCAGGCTGCTAATAGAATTAGTCCTGTCCATCTTCAGAATGCTGGTGAAAAGAAAGATGTAAACAAATTGAGTCGACGTAAATCTGGTAACAGTACAGAAAACACCAAGACGACATGTTGTCACTTTATTTGAGCGTGAAGCTGATTCTATGGTCTAACCTTGATAGTGTGAGAATCGTTTCTTACCTCCAATAGTGAGATGTTGGAAGGGAAGGTAAGAGAGGGGAGATTTGTCACCTGAGGGGTTCTCAAACTGGAATTCTAACTGTCATGAAAATTGTTGACTGTGTAATAAAAATAAAGATAATGTATAAAGTGCATGTCACTTGATATTTCTAGGTTCTAGTGTGCAGGAGGTAGGAGGGTTAATTCCTTTCCTAACGTGAGGAACATCGCGTGTGGAAATGAACTCACAACCCTCATGTGTTCGAGTCGTCAGGCGAAAGTCGTATAGTCTATATACTCGCGGTATATGTCTATAAATATATAATGAAGACGCCTATGGCAAGTAATGTAGATATCACACTGGAATCTAAAATGATAAAAATAACAGAGCAGTTCACCTATTTATATAGCAATTTTGATTGCACAGGAAATGTTCTAAACGAAATTATGCTACGAATTGTCAAAGCAACATCAGCTTTTAAAAGTCTAGATAAAATATGGAACTGCAAGTTATATACTGTTAAAACTAAATTACGAATTTTCAATTCAAATGTTGTATCAATCCTAACATATGCCAGCGAGAGTTGGAAAATGACTAAAGATATAGAAAGCAAGTTGAATGCATTTGAAAATAGATGTCTGCGAAAAATAATGAATATAAAATGGAACGAATTCAGGAGAAATGATGAAATCAGAGACATGTCTGGTCAACCACTAGTGACAACTGTTATAATAAAGAGAAGATGCAGATATGTTGGACAAACATTGAGAAGAAATGATCAAAGAATATAAAAATAGACATTGAAGTGGGATGCGAAGGTTTCAAGAAAGAGAGAACGACCTAGTGAGACCCTAAAACGAACTTTGCTGAGAGAGGCAAGAAATAACGGTCTCAGATGCTTGGAGGAGATTGAGTGAGTTGCCCAGGATAGATGTCAGTTATGAAGAATTCAATTTATAGACATATAATAATAATTCCTCTCGTACTAGTATACGTTACATAGGGCCTGCAAGTAATTTCTCTATACCGTGCTAAAAGTGTTTAAAATTTAAATCTCGGCTTTAAACCCTTTTAGCGCGGTAAAGAGAAATTGCTTGCAGGTCCTATGTAACGTATAACAGTACGAGAGGAATTATTATTAATATTATATGTTTAAAATAGAATTCTTCATAACTAACATACCCATCTACACACTAAGACAATAACACAAAACCCTGGGATATACTGCTCTAATGCCATCCTTCTTGTTACTATACTAGATCTATACATAAATTACGATAGTGTCAGTATCTAAATGACCCCTCCATAACAATAAACCTTCAACATAATACTAAGTGAGGGCTCCAGCAAGTGTTTAAAATGGTATGTAAGGTGATGTACATAAGTTCATGAACAAATTCTCCATATTCATGTTTAGTGACATGTTTGTCACTGACTGATGCTACAAATCAGAATGAGAAAATTGAAGTATTTTGCAAATATAAAGGGACGCTAAGGATTGGAGAAGACTCTACGAAAGAAGAGATCCCGACAAAGAGGGGAAGAGGAAGACCACGGAGAAGATAGATTCAGAATGTTAACTGGTGATTTGAGCATGACGTCTACAGAGGCGTAACATCTGGCCTATAAAAGAGAGAAATTCTCAAGGACTGTTAGGGTGGGTAAGTTCCGCTTAATTAAGGCAAGCTATTTGATGTTGATGACATGTTTGTGAATGCCCTATTCTTTGTTATTGAAGATCACAGTATGGGGTGCACAATGTTGATAATTAGATCTCTATGACTGCATTCAATGTTATGTCAAGTAGTTTAGATTATGTTGAGTTTGTATTACTAGGTCTAACACAGAACACTCCATGGGGTTTCTCTCGGATCACTGGTTAGTTATTGTTAAGCGAGAGACTATCCATACCCGGGGTAATTACAGTGCATTCTGTATCCCCTTCTTTTGTTAACGCGACAGTAAAGACTAATGTAGACGTTGAATCATTTGGTTTGCATAGCAAAATACAATATTTTTTTTAATGTAATTGAAATGTTAAGCATCGAATTTATGAAACGTTTATGATGGCACAGATCATGTTTGTATGCACACATATATTATTATTCTTACTTATTCATTTCATTCTTCGTGGAGCAGAGGGCCTAAACAGTTACTTCTACTTTTATCGGTCTCTGGTCATTTTCTTGATGGTATCCCAGGATAGGCCAGCATCCTTCAGTTCGTAATGAATGAAAATCGGGGCATATCCTTCACAGGACATCGTCATCAGCCACAGTAAACGAGTCGTAGATTTTTTAGGCATCACTTATAAGTTCAGTAGTTTGTCATTGCTTTCGAATGGTGAGATCTACTTTTACCGTTCGTAAAAATCCCTGAAGAATTTGCTTCCAAATTGCCGGTCGCGGAATTTGAACCAGGTACGCTTGGGTTGTGATCGAGCTCACTACCGTTTAAGCTACAGACGCCCACGATGATGACACCCACGATGATGACACCCACGATGATGATGCCCATGATGATGACACCCACGATGATGATGCCCATGATGATGATGCCCATGATGATGATGCCCATGATGATGATGCCCATGATGATGACACCCACGATGATGATGCCCACGATGATGATGCCCACGATGATGATGCCCACGATGATGATGCCCACGATGATGATGCCCACGATGATGACACCCACGATGATGATGCCCACGATGATGATGCCCACGATGATGATGCCCACGATGATGACACCCACGATGATGATGCCCATGATGATGACACCCACGATGATGATGCCCATGATGATGCCCATGATGATGACGCCCACGATGATGACGCCCACGATGATGACACCCACGATGATGATGCCCACGATGATGATGCCCACGATGATGACAGATTTGAAAAAGAGGTAAGAAAGATAATAAGAATGGCCACAATACATTGAATGACACGAGCAAGTTACTCGCATCTAACCATATAACATATAACACCTAAACATATAGCAAGCAAGTAGGCTAAAGATGAGGAGCATTGAGAGCTTTATATATTCAGTATGTTTGTATGCTTCAGAAACACGGAAAATGAACAAACATTTGGAAGAACAGAATCAATACATTTGAGATGTGCATGGACTCGATTTCCGGTCGCCAACATGTCGGGTGTGAAAATTCCTAACGGATAAACTGTGCGCGATTTCTTGTGATTGCGGTGTGATTTACGCGGTTTCTGGATACTAAAAGCGGATAAAACGTGTTGATTAGTGTCCGTGTTTGTGTATGTATGGTCAGAGCAAACGCCTGACCGTACATTGTGGCCCTGAGCGTGCCGGCGCCGTATCGGAGAATAGCGTAACCTATTATCGATAGGTAGCGCACCGCGTGGCGATGGGCTAAGTGCGAGTCCAACCTGCTGCCTTGTAGGTTAATAAATTAAGGCTAAAGGTGGGCAGCCTGACAGAAACGCCGCAGAAGACGGTGCACAATGCAGCGCAATTCGTTTTACGACGACATCGACTAGTATACAAAAAAAGAGGAGTGGTCAACCGGAGTCTCGACAGACGGCAGGAATGATCGATCCACGCCGCCGAGCCAGGGACAGTTAGCAGGACAAACACTAGTGAAGCAAATCATAGAACATTCAACATTATGCAGTGGAATGCAGAGGGAGTACTAAAGAAGAAGGTCCCATTAACAAAATATCTACAACAGGAGCAGATAGACATAGCATGCATACAAGAGACGCACCTAAATCCTAGCCACAGATTTTCCATTAGAGGATATCAGACCTTCCGATTAGACAGGGAAGGACGCAAAGGGGGAGTCCTGATCCTCGCCCGAAATGAGATTGCATGTCAAGAAATAACAGTATGTGCTAGTAGACAGTCAGAAATTGTAGGGATAGACGCAACAACCCCAATTGGGAGCACCCGGATCTATAACATCTACTGCCCTCCAAACAAAGACTTAGTACTGGAGAACATGAACATAATACCAACAAACTGCATAGTAGTAGGAGACTTTAATAGTACTCCAAGCGGTGACTCCAGGATACAATAACAGAGGTGATGAGGTGGAGGACTGGGAGATAGACAGCAACCTACACTTAATCAACAATGCTGAGGATAAACCTAGTACTACTCCAGAACCTGAAAACCCCCTCCACACCAGACCTGGCCTTTAGCACAGGTGACATCCACCACAAATTGACAGAATGGTGCTGGACCAACTCGCAGGAAGTGATCACAGACCGGTAAAGCTGGCCGTAAATGTTGCATACTCCCACAGCAACCAAAGCTGCTACCAAGATGGAACTACAAACGAGCAGACTGGGGAAATTTGCACTCTGACAGACCTATACTGTGAACCCTAAACATACGCAAGAGTATGCTAAAAGCTCAGGCAGACTTCAACAAAGCCCTCCAAAAAAGCAGCCACCGAGTCCATCCCTCGAGGTGCGAGACCAAACTACAGCCCATTCTGGACGGACGAATTAGAACAACTAGAAGTAGAACTAACGAAAGCAAGAAACATTGCAGAAATAGAAAGAACAACAGAAGCAAACATTAAACTTAAAGCCACCTCGGCAAGATACAAACGAACACTAAACGAAAATGCTAGAAACAGCTGGATAGAAAAACACAAAGCCTTAACCTAGACAGAGATGGAAATAAGTTGTGGAAACTAGCCAGGCACTAAACCAAGAAAATAAATACAAGCACACAATCACCATCAAACAGAATGATGAACAGCCAAGGGAAACAAGGCCAATATCCTTAGTGAGCACTTTACACAAGTAAATCATATAGATGTTCCTGAAGAAAGGGAGGAAACCATAAAAGAAGAACTAATGGCTCACGACCTCATTCAAGGTCCCCCGGGGGAGCACATGACAACTAAATTCACAATACATGAATTAGAAAAAGCATTACGCCCTCTAAAGAAAAGAAAATCACCAGGCAATGATGGGATAACTAATGAAATGATAATAGAAATGGGACGACAAGCGAAAAAAAAGCTACTAGAAATATTTAACTGTAGCTGGAAAAGTGGCGTTATACCCAAAGAATGGAAGGAAGCTATATTGATACCGATAAAAGACGGGAAGGATCCCACAGATCCTAGCAGTTATAGACCAATTAGTCTACTGAGCTGCGTAGGAAAATTGCTAGAGCGCATGATCAACACCAGACTAATGTGGCATTTGAAGAAAAGGCTTGCTACTCCCCCAACAAGCAGGCTTTCGAAAACACAGATCTACAGAAGATCAAGTGACATACATCGCCCAGGAGATAGAGGATGCTTTTCAAGAGGGAAAACAAACGCTAGCAGTATGGGTAGATCTGGAGAAGGCTTTTGATAAAGTGTGGAAGGCTGGCCTAAAGTGAAGTTGCGCAGAAACCTAGTAGCAGGACGAATGTACAAATGGATATCACAGTATCTAGAAAAAAGAACTGCTAAAGTGCAAGTGCAAGAGTTCACCAGCAGGAAAACAACACTAGAACAAGGAGTTCCTCAGGTGGGGTACTGTCGCCAACACTGTTCCTCATATACATCAATGACATAACCGAGAACATACCCAGAAGGATACACCACGCCTTGTATGCGGATGACCTGGCCCTGTGGACATCAGAGGAGCGCATTACCGCTGCAACAAGCAGAATACAACAGGCCCTCACATCCCTAGACCAATGGTCCAATACATGGCTGATCAAAGCCAATGAAAAGAAAACGACATATACGATTTTCTTCCTATCAACAAAGCCCCAAAGTCCAAAGCTCCTACTAAATAACCATATATTGCTCCCACAGAAAAACCCCACATACCTTGGAATCACCTTCGACCAGCGCATGACATGGCATGCTCAGATTGAAAAAAACAAAACCGAGCAAAATCCAGGATGGCAATCATGACAAAAACTAGCTGGCACAACTTGGGGCAGATAACAGTGTTTTAAAGAAGCTTTATATGGGATATGTTCGTCCGACACTGGACTATGGAATCTCTGCATGGGCAACTGTAGCCCAATCCAACTTCAATAAAATCAACCGTGTTCAGAACCAAGCTATGAGAATTATTACAGGGGAATGAGATCTACTCCAATACAGGAAATGGAGAAGACCACCGGCCTACAACCAATGGAGGATATAAGAGACAGCAGAGCACAAAAACAAGCAGAAAAGTTCAAGAGACTGAAGATCACCCAATGTACCACAGAATGAATGGGCTAGGAAGGGGCAGACTAAAACGAACCAACTTTGCAGCGACAACCAAGATGATGATGAGCAAACAACCATCATGTGCTGAAGTTACCCCCAAACCACTAAAATACACCAACACAAGACAGATATGGAAAGATACAAAATTCCCAGAGCTGAATGAGAACATCACAGGGATAGTAGGAAAAAAACCAACAAACAAGTGAAGAAAGAAAACTCCTGGCCACCGAGTACCTAAAGGAACACTTTCCTAACAGCAGGTGGACCCATGTATACACAGATGGGTCTGCAGCAAATGCAACTGAAAATGGAGGAGGAGGAGCCCTCATAGTGCTCAGTGACATGAAACTCAGGAAGCTAAAATTAGCGACAGGAAGGTTCTCCAGCAATTACAGAGCAGAGGCAGAGGCCCTAAAAGCGGCAGCAGAAGCCATAGTGTCAGAGGAACATGTAAATGAAAACCTGGTATTTCTTACTGATGCCCTGTCAGTAATTACTGCTCTAAAAATGAAGACGATAACAACTGGAAGGAACTGCAAGCATCACTACACCAAGTATGCAACATCTTCTCTAGAGTGGTAATACAGTGGATACCATCTCACTGCGGAATACCTGGAAATGAGATTGCAGACATATTGGCAAAGAGGAAGCAGGCTACCACAGACAGACACCAGTATGACATATGAGGAAGCAAAAGTATGGATAAAAATGGCCTACAAGAACAAATGGCTGAGAGATCACCCAGGGCATGAAAAGGACGATGCTTACCACCAACTAAGTAGAGAGGAACAGGTTGTCATTTTTCGTCTACGAACAGGGCACAATAGACTGAGGTACCATCTGTTTAACAAGTATAAATAGGCCCATCTGACATATGTACATGTGGCACCAGCAAGATGACAGAGACACACATACTGCAAGAATGTCCAACGTACATGGAACAGAGAAAAACACATGGCCAATCCCCATATCAGTCCAAGACAAGCTATACGGAGATGTACATGGACTCGGTTGACACTAACTACTTTAAAAGTATACAAATCGATGTCTGAAAACGTTGGAAGAAGAAGAGATGTGCATGGATATAAAGAAAAATATGTCATATTTCATTTAAATAAAAAATAGACAAATAAATAAGTTTTCGAAAAACTAGTAAGGAAGAATTAATTACTGCAAGAAAGAAAAAAACAAGTAAATAATATATTGCGGGCACATAAAGACCCATGTTGCCTTGATCAAAACATTCATTATTAGAAGGGAAAGATGAGAGATAGTGAGCAAGTGAAAGATTGAGACACGAGTGAAAGGAAGACGTCAATAAATGGTCAAAGTACAACCTGGCAGAGTGCAACATCAAGGCAAGCAACAGGGAATGGTTAGGTTCGTTGCAACCAACCTTCAATACGGAGACAGCATCGAATTATTATTATTATTATTATTGTTCTGTGAAGCCGTATTGCGAATAATCGTATTCGACAACATTAAACGTAATCTAATATCTCGTAAGACATAGAATTTCTTTGACTCAAATCGAAAAGAAATCATAATATGGTGACTATTTATTTCCAATCAGTAGTATTTCTGTTGTAGGACAGATTAATGTACTGCATAAGCATTTGGTTATCGACTCCGTCACTAGAGAGTTGTAGGTTCAATCTCACAATCGACATTCCACAGGTAAGGAAAGGAATTAGTCCTCCTACCTAGAGTCTAAACTAGGAACTAAACATGTCAAGTGACAAGTACTTCATACCCTAAGCTCTGAAAATGTTACAGTAATTTATTTTAGTATTTCTCAGATGGCTCGTCATTAAAGGCCAGTGGGGTCGGGCCCCACCAAAATAAGGTGTAAAGTGTATTTATTATTTTATAAATTAAAATATATCTTAACTGAAACCATGATTTTTCCGAAAATATCTGTCTGGCCCCACCAAAAAAAATGATCACGAGCCGCCACTGGTATTTCTATTACATTAAAGTGCATTGTCATCAAACATATTAGGCAACTTTTATACACCGATAGCAACTTAATTATCTTAACGCTGAAAGACATAACGGGATCAGAGTACAGAAAGAAAAGAAGAACGACCTATTCAACTTGGCTATCTAGCGTACACAAAACCCAAAACCAACACCGTAAATGTATCTACTAAACCAATTTAACCTTTCTAATAGGCTGTCGTAGTTTCTAAACCAGTATACACGCATGACAGTTTCTTCACAGTGTTTTTATTCATACATATAAGGTCAGTGTTTTTAACGAGTTACAGGAGCGACCGATCATCTGCAAACATGAATCCTTTCTTACAACCGTAAGAGACCGCTTGAATCGTGACATAGTGAACCAGATTTATAATTACAAAAAACGATCATAGGAATATAATATTTGTTAAAGAGATAATGTGTACAAAATAATAATAGCTGTCCATCGCAAGCGATGATGACAACAATCTCAGACGTGTGCTGTTGCACCTCTCTGGTGTGTGCGGAGGTGACTGTAGAGTCCAATCTTAGAACAGAATCCTGACCACAGGTGGGGCATACATGATCAAGGTTAGACATGTGCGTGTTGTGTGCTCTGTCTTTCGTGCTGCTCGTTTTCTCTGTGACTCAACAATACGATGATTCTCAGCTATTCGGGTTCCTCTTTGTTGTTACAGCGCCACATTTGGCGATCTTGCGCAAGGGATTCCCAGCACGTATTGTCTATATCGAAGCATTTCAGAGACACTTTAAGAGTGTCCTTAAAGCGTTTTTCTGTCCACCAGCTAAACGTCTGCCCCCTTCAAGCTCACCATACATCAACTGTTTTGGGATGCGTTTATCAGGCATTCGAGCAACGTGACCGGCCCATCTCAGTTGGGTCTTCTGCAACAGGGTGTTGACGCTTGGGATCTTTGCTCTTGTGAGGACTTCACTGTCTGGAATTTTGTCCTGCCAGTTTATTTTTAGTATTCTGCGTAGACAGCTTGTGTACAAAATAGAGATAGACTGTCAGACATAGCAGACAATATAAGCAGATATGATGAGTTAGGTATTCGTAATGTGTGTGTTTAGTAGCTTTCATATCATGAAGTGATTGTTGACAAGAAGATAGACAAACAGAGGAGTGACTAACAGAATTGGAATATAAAAAATTGAAGTAGGAACAGATGGGTGGGGGCGTCAGGGAAATAGACAGACACATAGATGAACAGACACACAAATAGGTTTAACAGAGATTCTATTAGAAGCAGAGATTAGATTAGGTTAGACCGGCAGACAGACAGCGAGGGCGAGATACAGGTCGAGTCAACTACATGTATAAACTTATGGACCTGCGAACCTGGTAAGAATTATGGAAATCAGACCACAACTACACCATGTGACCTCGCATTCCAGTATTGTTGTATATAGACGAATTCATTTTAAAATCAACACAAAATGGTAAATCGAAGTTATATTATGTTACAAGTTAAGTTTAACAATAAGGAATTTCAATATTATGAATATTTTCCACCAATAAATAACCATAGACTCACAGAATTGGGTAAAATGGCAAAAAAGCTTGCAGTGTTCTATCAAACATATATATTGTCCAGCCCCCGACTTAAACTAGGTCAGGGATTTTCCCGTCAGTTGTCAGGCCCAGCGGGATAGAGAGAGAGAGAGAGAGGTTCAGACAGATGGACAGACGTAGGAAGGGGGAATGGAGGGAGGGACGGGGCGGAGGGAACGAGACACGACCGGACCAGATAGACAGTCGGGCGGACAGACACATAGACAGACATATATACAGACATATAGACAGACAGACAGATATATAATGCCCACTAGGTTCAAGGCTATAATCCGATCTTTAACTTATCTTCCCAACAGAAAACTGACCTTCTGCCTGTTACAGAAGCTAGATGCAACCAATCAATAACACTTTTATTGTTAACCTTATCCATATGTCAGTAGTCTTTGCAAGTCCATCCAAACTGGAGATCTTAACTCGCTGTCAGAGATTTCTCAAGCACTTTATTTTTCTTTGCCATGTTGGTTTTGAGAATGTCAGACTGATTACAAGAGAAATGTCGAGCTCAAACTGGCAAGCCACCTAGTATTTTCAAAGCTTCCATGGCGAGACAAAAGCCGATTAAGAAAAGCGATTAGTTCTGCCTTGTGTGGCTGTTCTGTTAAATGTGTCTAAATCTTGAGTTGTACTGTAGTCTGTCCATTAATTCGTGAGCACGTTTGAAATTGATTTTCTGAAAACTACCTGTTGGATCTCAGTGATTTTTTGCATGCAGCCTTAGAATATCCATGACGCTAAAATAAAGCTAACCAGAGTCCATAGATGCTACGGATTTTGCACACTCAGGAATTCCTTTGATCTTTTATGACAATTGCAAATATTAGCTCAAATTTTAGATTTTACAGTAATCCCTAGAATTTGTCCATGTCAATTCTATTCATAGGTGTATCTCCAATTAACTTGATAGGTCAAGATAAGTGTGTGCTTTATGTGCAATCGAACTGGAACAATATGCAACAGTTAGTCCTCCCCTTCGGTCACCATTAGACCCCAGGGTGTCTTAACTTCACCACATATTGTATGATGGTAGACGCATTTGGATATGGAAATGTATACGTTGCATTTCTCAGTCTGTAATCAAAATATGATTTGATCATCCCTGAATCTGACGATTCCATGAGGTTGATAATTGTTACTGGCTGACAAATTGTAATCCATCTCGGTGCCAGTACTGCCTTCCTCTCGAGCAATGTTCAACACACTTCTTCCAGAACTGCATGTCTATCATTGAGAGGGACTCAGTCAGAACTTCAACATCACACATTTTAAACGTCCTGTTCTGTTCGGCAACTGCCCTTTACTTTAGCCTCAGAAGCTCTATCGGATTGAGGTGAGTCATGATATGGAGGTAGTCGCAAAGACGTGTGGCGTATTCCGCAATGATTTTGTCAATATGAAACACCTTTGTCTTATTTGTCATCCTCACCAGGTCAACAACTCGGGTTTCAAATATGTATCATCGAAGCTGACATTTTCCTTAGCAAGCCAAGTCCTAATTTGATCTTTGTATTTGATGCAGTTGGTACTTTGTCTTCCGCGATACTGCGTTGTGATAGGATGCATTATCCATTACCACGCATGATGGTCTGTTTAGAATTGGAAGTAGATCTTTCTCCATCCAGTGCCTGAAAATATGTCCATTCATTTCTGTGGTAGTCCCTACCGTCGGTACTTTTGATTGGAAAATAAGTCCAGCGTCATGGACAAGACCTTCTTCACTGCTTCCTGCATGTGTTAGTATAATACGCTGGCCTTTGCTGCTTGGTATTTTTCTTTTCTGTTCACCGTCTACTGATTGCCATTCTTTAGCATTGGTGGGGTGAGCATTGACCCAGGATTCGTCCAAATATACAATATCATAGCCTTGCCTCCGCCGCTCACGGATCTGCCTCAGGTATTTACTTCGGGCAGCAATTAAATGGCTTTTCACAAATAATATTCCTGCCGCCTATAGTTTTTCTGAAGGTGAAGCCGGCGGCTCACAATTTTCCATAGAGTACTTTTAGAAATTTCTATGCTGCAATCTGATTGCAGTTTTAATTTCAGTTTCCTGAGAGTAACAAGTTGATTTGTCGCAAACATTTTCAAGAGCTCCTGTCTTATGACATCTATGTCAAAGTCGTCAATTGTTCTTTTCCTTCCTTGCTTGACATTAGTGCACTTTGTGTCCTGTTTAATCCATCGGGAAAAGGATTTTCTATTCAGACCAAGCGCCAGTTGCGTTCGTTTCTCAGGGTTATGAATATCGCAACATAGATGACCTCTTAGATTCCCTACAGAAGTGTTGGATAGTAAAACTGTAACCTTCTGCATTGTTATAAATGTGCACTTCAGACTCATTATGAATGTGATATCAATGTCAGTTTTGATAAGCCAACAAATATGATACAATAGCTTCATACAAATAGCGAGATACACCTATAACTATACAACGGTATCCCAATTATAACGTCATATGCTTTCCGCTTCAAAGTCGACTGGTTAGGTGCACGGAATTTGTGAAATTGTTGTTTACTCACGATATTTCAATGTTACCATAATGTATTTTAGAACAACGCGTCTGTGTACCGTAGATCTGTTACTATTGTGTACAATCCGGTGAGGTTGATTTTAATATAACCCGAAGAAGAAATATTTCAAACTACATCAAATTTTCTTGGAAAAATATTTCTCTAGCGTCATGGATATTCTAAGGCTGCTTGCAAAAATCACTGAGATCCAACAGGTAGTTTTCGAGAAAATCAATTTCAAACGTGCTCACGAATTAATGGACAAACTATAGTGTTAGCGGGTTCGAAAATAATGTTACATGTGTGTGTGTAAGTGTGTCGAGTTTGTTTGTGTGGGTATATTTGAGTTTGGGTGCTTGATGAGTGTTAGTGAGTGTGTTTGCATGTACCTTGGATCTGTGTGCGTGCGTGTGCGAGTATGAGGGTTTGTGTGTTTGATGGCATGTGCGGGTATGTATGCGTTCCTGCTTATTTGTGTGATTGTGTGCATCAGTATGTGTGTCTTTGTGTCAGCATCTATTGTTAAAGGCATTGTCTGCTTCATTACATATTTTAGAATGGTTATTTTCAGTGGGGTTTATCCTGTGTGTGTATGGGGATAAGGGTATCCGAGATAACGGGTATCCCCATCATTTTTTCCAAGAAAACCAATTATTTTTCACGACAGAAAGTATAAGTCTTAGAATTGATCATGATGCCCAATATGACATTGTTTCGAATATAAAAGAGACCATTGTTTAAAGTATATAATCGCCCTTGTGGTTATGGGCCTCAAATTTGGGGTGGAAAGAATAGAACCATGTTACCGCACGATGTCGTAAGAGGCGATTAAGAGGTTTGGCTGAAATCGGATGCACATGTCCTAAATGTGTAGAAGTCTATGCGTTTAGAGGCCTATCAAACAAATGTCCAAACCAATGTGCAACGTATACACGTTCTTGGAAAGATCAAACATATCACAAAGAGTGATTAAAATTGGTCGTAAACAACGAACGCAAAGAAGAAGAAAGTTTATAATATTTGCATTTATATATAAAAAAAGTCTACCCACCCACCTTTATGTCTATAAAAATAGTAATAGCTATTTCTAACATTTGCCTCACAAAACAAAATCATTTATTGGGGACAGGGGATGGAATAAGACATCATGTTTGCTTTCCCTCCTAGCTCTTTCAGATAGTTCTTTATTAGTTTTTCCTTTCCATTCTGGACATTCTTGGATTCTTTATTAGTTTTCCTTTCCATTCTGACATTCGTGATTCTTTATTAGTTTTTCCATTCTTGACATTCTTGGATTTTTTATTAGTTTTTCCATTCTTGATATTCTCATATTCTTTATTAGTTTTTCTTTCCATTCTGGACATTCTGGATTCTTTATTAGTTTTTCCATTCTTGACATTCTTGCGATTCTTTATTAGTTTTTCCATTCTTGATATTCTTGCGATTCTTTATTAGTTTTTCCTTTCCATTCTGGACATTCTTGCGATTCTTTATTAGTTTTTCCATTCTTGACATTCTTGCGATTCTTTATTAGTTTTTCCATTCTTGATATTCTTGCGATTCTTTATTAGTTTTTCCTTTCCATTCTGGACATTCTTGGACTCTTATGTATATTCACATTTCTGATAGCCTGATTCTGTTTTCCAGCTGTTTGTTCCTTTTTCTATGTCTCAGTCACTTACAGCAATGTTGAGTATATGTAACGCTTGATGATTATGTGGTTAGGGTTGTGGTTACGTTATGGTTGGTTAAGTGGTTAAGTGGTTAAGTGGTTAAGCCGTTTGTATTGCGTTCCGAAGGTTGTAGGTTTGTATTCTGACCGATCCATTCTGTTGATGAAAGTGCATTTTTCCAGAAATCTATAGGATTGTTACCAGAGCTAAAGCGTTCATGTTATGTGCACAATAATGTATTGATGTGCACAATAATGTACTGATGTGCACAATAATGTACTGATGTGCACAACAATGTACTGATGTGCACAATAATGTACTGATGTGCACAACAATGTACTGATGTGCACAACAATGTACTGAGGTGCACAACAATGTACTGATGTGAACAACAATGTAATGATGTGCACAACAATGTACTGATGTGCACAACAATGTACTGATGTGAACAACAATGTAATGATGTGCACAATAATGTACTGATGTGCACAAATGTACTGATGTGCAAAATGTACTCGTGTGCACAATAATGTACTGATGTGTACAATACTGTACTGATGTGCACAACAATGTACTCGTGTGCACAATAATGTACTGATGTGTACAATAATGTACTGATGTTCATAATAATGTACTGATGTGCACAACTAATGTACTGATGTCACAATAATGTACTGATGTGCATAAAATACTGATGTGCACAACAATGTACTGATGTGCACAATAATATACTGATGTGCACAATAATGTACTGATGTGCACAACAATGTACTGATGTGAACAACAATGTACTGATGTGCACAATAATGTACTGATGTGCACAACAATGTACTCGTGTGCATAACAATGTACTCATGTGCACAATAATGTACTGATGTGCATAGAACACCGTTTCTGTAGAAATGGTACGAGTCATATGGGGTAAACAGTGTACAATAAAGTGAATACTTCATCTTTATTCTTCATATCCTTTATCTTAACATTGTGTATTCATATCTCTCTCTCTCTCTCTCTCTCTTTGCCTTTTTACCCGGATTGGGGCATAGGCCCTCAACCAACTCATGCCAAGTCTTCCTATCTCTAGCTATCTCCTTCAGCTCCTCTCCAGCTCTTCTTTATATTGTTGATCTCCGCCTCCAAATCTCGTCTCCATGTATTTCTCGGCCTTCCCTTCTTTCACTGTCCCTGCTGCGGGTTCCAGGCAAGGACCCTTCTTGTTATATTCCCTCCGGTTTTCACAAAGTGTGTCCTATACAGCGTCTTTTCTTAACCTGTTCGTTCACTGGAATCTATCTTGTTCTCTCCATAAGTTCCTCATTTGTGACCCTATCATACCATCTTATTCCCAATATTCTGCGCAGACACCAGTTGATGAATGTTTGCAATTTATGCTATTTTTTTAGTTGCTCTCCATGTTTCTGACCCAGTATACATATCTAGGGAACTACAGGGTGTTCAAGATAATTGCAACCCCATTGACAATTCGAAACTTGCCAGGTACACATTGAGTTGTGTTTATTTACTATTTAAACCGGTTCTGACTAGTTCGTCCTACGTCATATTTGTTCATCGCCCCTCCCGCACTACAATTATACACCGTCACACAACCTTGACCTATACTACGTCATAACTGAACCTTCTCATTTCCATACATATATGCCAGATTAGCTCCAATCACGGGCTGCTTTTAAGTTGAACACCCTGTATAATACGTTCACAATGAATAGATATCTACAGTATTTCTTTATAATCTCAGAAACGACATATTCTATCCCAATGTAATTTTGTAAATCTAAGATTTCTCATAACTTTAAGAATTTATGGCTGTCTATAAACAACTGGAATTTAATACTGTGGCGAATTCCTTTGCTGTTTGAGGACAAAGCAATGTAACAGTTTTAAAGATTTTACGGCAAGATGCACTGATTGTGTGTCAGGTGAATTCCAAATGTAAGGAGATCGGTCCGGAAGTGTATTGCTAAATATATATACATACCTTCATCATCAGGTACCGTGACGGACGGCTGACGTTGGCGTTCATGGTTCTCCACCAATCTCTGTCTCTGATGTTTGCTATCATCTCAGGTAGTGACGCTCTTCAGTGCCATGACGACAGGCTATTCAAATTTTCTCTTTCTGTCTTCCTCTGTCTCGTCTCCTCTCAATTTTACCAGTTGTTACAATGTGTTCCAAACCTCCCTTTCTCATCACATGCCCGAACAATGATGACTGCTTCTTTCTTATATTGATAAGCTTTCTCTGTGTCTTGAACTCATTCAACACCTCCACATTAGTCATTTTAGCAGTCCATGGGATTTTCATCATTCTGCTGCAAAACCATATCTTTGTGACCTAAGAGATTTTTTATCTGTTTGTTTATTGTCCAATACTCGCTTCCGTGTGTCAGTATTGGCTCTATGTAGCACTGTATGACTCTCATTATAAACCTTTCACAAATATATTCTGGTGAATAATTACAAAATATTATGTTATGTTAACAATGTCAATGTTTTCTTGCTTATTTACCAGCAGATGGCAGGGTTATCAGCAACAGAGCTTTCCTTCTTCCGCTTGAAATAGTGTTTATATTAAACGTTGTCTCTTCTCTAAACGCCCCTGTCTTTTCTATCTCACACCAAGTTTAATGTAGTTTTCTGTCCAGTGTTGTTTCATTAGGTCACTGAGTTTGACCATAGCCAACTATAAACGTATGGGTCTGTGGACTCAGGTAAGAATTATGGGAAATCAAACCACAACTACACCACGTGACCTCGCATTCCAGTATAGTTGTATATAGAAGAATTCATTTTTTTTTTAAAATACAAAATGCTAAATCGAAGTTATATTATTCAACAAGTTAAGTTTAACAATAAGGAATATCAATATTATAAATATTTTTTACCAATAAATAACCATAGACTCACAGAACTGAGTAAAATTGAAAAAAGCGAGTAGGGTTCTGTCAAACATATATATTTTCCAACCCCTTCTCTGATCTAGGTCAGGGATTCCTGGTCAGTTGTCTGGCCTAGTTATCTAGAGTTGGCTGTGGTTTGACTCAGTAGGCTTTATCCCATTTAGGGCAATCTTGAAGTATGAGCCTGTCTACATGTACACATGACTGAATTGCCAATCTTGAATTTTGTATATGTGTTGCTGTTGAGTAAATTGTGTCCTGTTCTGAGTCACAGAATGAGAACTTGTTATAATCTGCTAACATAATAGGCGTCATGTGTTGGTATTTGTGGCTGTCTGATCGATTTAATCATCCTTTTCTTTTGGTGGTAGATAACTGGCACTTCCGGTTGCTCTCTCGCACCATCTTTCTTAGCCAATCTACAGCCAACTCTAGATAACTAGGCCAGACAACTGACTCGGGGTTCCCTGTTCTAGATCAGAAAAGGGGGCTGGAAAATATAGAGGTTTGATAGAACAATGCAAGCTTTTTGCAATTTTACTCAATTCTGCGAGTCTATGGTAATTTATTGGCGAAAAATATTCATAATATTGATATTCCTTATTGTTAAACTTAACTTGTTGCATAATATGACTTCGAGTTAGCATTTTGTGTTGATTTTAAAATGAATTCGTCTGTATATACCAATACTGGAATGCGAGGTCACGTAGTGTAGTTGGGTCTAATTTCCCATAATTCTTACCTGAGTCCGAAGGCCCATAAGTTTATAGTTGGCTCAATCGGTCTGCTGTTTCATTTAATTTTTCAACGATATTTCTGCCTCCCACACTTTTTCTGAAGGTGAAACCAACTTTTATTATTATTATTATTATCTATAACGCTATTTTGTAATACCAATATTTCACTTTAATTGTAGTTGAAACTTGTTTTCGTAAAGTAACAATCTCACTTTAATAGTAGCTGAAACTTGAGTTTTCGTAAAGTAACAATCTCACTTTAATTGTAGTTGAAACTTGAGTTTTCGTAAAGTAACAATCTCACTTTAATTGTAGTTGAAACTTGTTTTCGTAAAGTAACAATCTCACTTTAATTGTAGTTGAAACTTGAGTTTTCGTAAAGTAACAATCTCATTTTCTAGAAACGTTTTCAAAATCTGACGTTTCATAACATCTTCGACCATGTGTTGCCGGGGCCCGCAAAGGAGCAAAGAATAGCAACACTGCAACCTACAAGGCATGTCGTAAGAGGCGACTGAGGTAGGGACCTAGGAAAGCTACCCTAGAAAATAAACAATGTCGCAGAAATCGGTTGTGCTGGCCTACTTGTAGGCGCATAACTGGTACAACATACAATCATCCTTAGGCTCGGATCACATACAAAGAGTGGTTAACAAGTGGTCGATATGGAGCGTTCGAAGAAGAGACCATTTTTATCAAACGCATCAATTTTGGTTTTCCCATCATGCTTGCCGTTACTGTTTACAAGTTATGTGTTCTTTCTTACTCATCTGAAACAAACGTTTAATGCAAATTCCTAGAACATTCTATGTTCTCTTCTCTTGATATTGTATGTCATAATATAATCAACCACCGCTATCTTCTCTTCAGTAATACTTATACACTACTAGTTGCAGCTAGTTGCTACATCATGATTATTTTGCAAATCAAATTTATTTTGTACTGATGATTATAAATACAACAACGAATAATTATTAGTGGCACTAACATGTTCACCGTTTCTTGTACTTGACATTTCCATAATTGAATATATCATACCCGTTTGCACTTCATGAACACAATATTAAGTTTCAGTTAAATAAAATTTTATTTAAAAAAACAGAACACGATCTGTCATCATTTTTCAAAAAATTGTCAACAGGAACAGTAGAATAGGAATTGCAATAAATCAGTCACAGCTGGAATACAGTACCGAGGGGATGGCCAAAAATATTGAAGAAGTGTGTGCATTTGTTGCATCTCTAAGCGTCAGGGACGTCATGTGCTAGAGGGAGAGAGAGAGAGAGAGTGAGAGATAGAGAGAGAGCGAGTGAGAGAGTGAGAGAGAGAGAGAGAGATATAGATAGATAGAGAGAGAGAAAGATGTTTGTCTCTGGTTGCTGTTATGTCCTGGGTAGTGTGACAAAATATTCCTGGAGTATTCCTAGTTTCTGCATTTAACGTCGTCATTATGATGATGTCTGTAATTACGATATCTCATACAGAAAAAGCATCGTAAGTGTCATGGAAAGAGAAGAAAACGAATAAACAAACACTTCTTCAACTAAAAGTGAAAAGAAAACTGATCAGAGATAGGAATTAGACAAATGAGCTATTTAGTTCACATTCAGAGACAAGATGAAAACCATTTATTGAAGAGAGGATCGGTTGTCAGAACGCAAAGAAAAACAGAAATGCAATTGGAAGGAGAACATTAGGAAGCGGACATGAAATATGTTGGTAGAGTGTACTTTCAGGGAAAGTCATCAAACTTCCATGAGAGCTGTTACCTTCTGTTTCCTTTACTACATCACATGTTGGTAAAACGCATGATATGGCCAATATAAAAATATACGTATAATTAAAATGGCAAATTTGATCAATTTTGAGTAAAATCTGGCATATAAGAATCGTTAATTTACTGGCTTTCACTCCAGTAGTGTATTATTATCTCTACAGTATTATATTAGTATCATCTTACAGGAACACATCACAGAAAGCTCACCACGTGTGAAATGAAATGCTTGAGGAAGGCAGTGGAGTCACCAGGAAAGACAGATTACAAAATGAGGACATCAGAAGCAGAGTCGGCATAACTTCAAGTACCGAATACATCGAAAGACAACAAATGCAGTGGTTTGGACATTTAATGAGAATGAAATACAACCAACCACCAATAATAGCATACAATAAAAGAGAGAGGTACTAGAGCTAAGGGAAGACCACGAAAAAATGGATACACAATATTTTTATTTTTTCCGATCCAGAAGCACTTGAGCTGAAAGCTCTTCGGCTCGGTGTCATGGACATCGTAACCCTTCGGCTGGTGTCACGAACACCGTAAATCTGGAGAACCTGTAGTTTTTCTGCCAGTCCGCGGAGTTGAACCCGCACTTATAGAGGACTAGTCACCCGTAGTCAACGCGCTACGAACACGCTGGGCACGCGGGCGATAGACATTATCAAGACCACTTTACATAAACAGAAAAACTACAAAAGGCACTCATCTCCCAGAACGCAAGTAAAGCTCCCACCTACGCTTAACCACAAGAGTAAGTCAACTACATCTTCCACCTAGAATAGCAATGACTATAGAAGTGTATTATTTACTTCTTCTTTACTTAGCTGAAATTTTTTATATGCTTTTTTTTCTGCCTGACAATTATATTGTCTCCGCCTTCATGAGTCGTTTACTATCCAGCCAACTTGTTCCATTATACCAGTAGAGTTTTTTAAAATCATACTAGATCTCGCACTGCTTTTTGACTTGATCCAATGTCTCTCATTCTATTTCCCTGATAAGGACATTTTTGATAAAAAGATTCCAGTCAAATGAAACATATTCTGTTGTTTGCTCTCAGCTGTAGTCAATGACAAGTACTGCTTGCTCCCATCTTCAGCTGTTACAAATTGGTCCCTATGCTTGTTTCGGTAACGATATTGCTTTACAAATGGCGAAAAAAAACGAAAAGACAAGTACTGAATTGTCAAAATTTAAAGACAATAACATAGGAACGTTGACAAGACCTTTATCAAACAGGATACAACTATAGTACTTTGTAAAAGTACAGAACTTTTCTCGTGTTTCGCCATTGCTACATAGTTTTACTGCAGTCCTCCTTTATATCGATAATATATGTTTTACAAGAATGTGTGGTCAACATCTTTTCCAACCCCGAACCTGGAAGAGCGCAATAGTTTAGTAGTATTTCTACTCTCCTCAAGACCTGTCTGGCTTGGCTAAACCTGATAAAAGCATAAGGCTCCCGCCGACATAGCTCTGACGGACACTGTAGCACCCAAACCATAAAACCACAACATGGCACTAAAATAACGGGATGGATAAAATGTAATAAATCACGAAATAAAAGCATAGAAAACGAATGATTCGCCTAAAATGTTCTAAATACGTTAAAGAATCTAGATTTATATAATACCATTCATACAATTGCTTATGGTAAATAGTTATGATATATTTAAAATATTTATAAAATATATATTATATTAAATATTTTATATATAACAAGACTGCAACAATATAAAAATCAAACTAGGTGTAATCAGAAAAGAAAGAAATGGTGGAAACTAAGGAAGAATAGTAAACCAACACAGAACTGATGTCGTTAGTTGTGGCACGCTGAGAGACATACTGAGGACGAGATATGAGAACTTATTGTATAGAAGCATGCATGCATATTGTTTATAATTTCACACTACGTTGTCTTCCTACTGCCCCTGAAAGAAATCAATGAATATTGTTATCATGAGTTGTTAAGGGATATGGAAACACTATAGAAACTAACAAATGTCTCCCAGAAATCACAACAAAGAACTAAGTCTACTTTAAGAATAGAAGACCAAAGTATTATATTGGAAATATTAATCAGACTGACCAAGTCTTTCAAAGACCCAGACAGATCCCCGCCCTCGAGATACTTGATATCCGTGGTAATGTTCGACATTCCGCAGTACACAGGAAGCTATTGTCAGAAAAGGGAGGATAGAAAAAAAGAGGAATAGAACTTTAAAAGTAAGAATTGAATAGATATTGATTGTAATTCTCCCGAGGTTTCAACCAGTTAATGTGATGACAATCATAGAATCGCATAAATGAATCCAGATGACGAAATATGAATGGATATCGGCTTGAGACCAAAAGATCACAAGTTATAAAATTGGCTAATTTTACCAAAATACAATAGTGTACACAATTACTTTATTGTGGAAAAATTGTGATATAAAATATTAAACAAAAATATAACAGAAAAAAGAGCTGGCTGAAACTAGAGGTTATTATACTGTGGAGAAGTAGAAGACCAGGGAGAAGAGGGGTACCAGATGTCAGAGGCAAGCTGAATATTACAGCGGTAAAAGTGAGTCCCAGAGACCGAGAAAAGTGGCGAACAACTATTGAGGCCGTATACCCCACGAGGAGAAGAGAAAATAAGTCAAGTCATACCAGAATATAACTTTACCACTTCCGTCAAATTCCGAGACATCGTGAAAATGCAATACTAAAACTTTGCCCTTGATCTGACTTCAATAACAAACAAGATACAACTTCTTCTTTTTCGTCCACTACGAATTTAGGCGTGGCCAGTGCGGCTGATATGGCGCTTCTGACTTATTTTTGCGTGAAGACCTGTTTTCCTTATTATCAGTGTTTCCCGCCATGCAGCCGTGCGTTGTCCGACTTCAGATGTAAGATACAACTGATTTACAACCTCAAATATACTGAACGCTTCTACTAACCAACAACATTAAATATTTTTTTTCCAGATCCAGAAGAACTTGAGCTTTCAGCTCTTCGGCTCGGTGTCATGGACATCGTAACCCTTCGGTTCGGTGCCACGAACACCGTAAATTTGGAGAACCTGTGGCTTTTCTGCAGCCCGCGGAATTGAACCCGCACCCACAGGAAGCTTGTCACTCGTCGTCCAACGCGCTACGAACACGCTGGGCAGGCGGGCAACAATATGAAATATAGCTGACTTACTACAACTAAATAGAACATGACACTTTCAATAGCCAACAACATGAAAAACAGTAGACGTGTCAACATAAATAACACTTTTAGGCACCAACAAACTAAAATACAGTTCACGTATTAGAAAAGATAGAAAATGACACTTCTACTAAACAAACAACATGAAATACAACTGACTTACTACAACTAAATAGAATATAACAAAGTTAACAGTCAGCAACATGAAATACAACTGACTTACTACAACTAAATAGAATATAACAAGCAACAGTCACAACATGAAATACAACTGACTTACTACAACTAAATAGAATATAACAAAGTTAACAGTCAGCAACATGAAATACAACTGACTTACTACAACTAAATAGAATATAACAAAGTTAACAGTCAGCAAATGAAATACAACTGACTTACTACAACTAAACAGAATATAACAGACAGTCAGCAACATGAAAAGAGTGACTATCAACATAACACTTTCTCTAACCAACAACATCAAATACAGATGATGTACCACAACATAAAATATAACGTTCACAAGACAAATACATTATATACAGATAATGTATTATAACAGATGGAAAATAACACTACAGGCAAGTAGCAATACGAACAAGAAAAAACAATTGAACCCAAGTAGCAACACGAACACAAAATAACAATTCAACCAAGCAACAACAATAACTACAGTTGATGAATTACAACAGACAGAAAATAACACTTCCAACAACCAATAACAGGAAATGCAGTTGGCGTATTGAAACCACGTAAAATAGTTATTACATTAACTAATAAAACATGTGAAATGGGGTGTCAGCGAAAAGTTACCAACAACACCAGAAAAGACAGTCATCAACATCAGCATAAGAAAAAAATTACAACAGAACCTTGCTTGAATTACATTAAGAAACAAAGAATGAAGTTGTTTGGCCACTTAATAAGAATGTATCCAAACTCCACAGTATACAGAGTTTTCTATAACAGAACATCAGGAAAGAAGGCGAGAGGAAGACCACGAAAAAGATGGTTAGAAGGCATAGTGGAACCCTGGCATAAATCAAAAATAACAATCACACAAGCCACCAGAACAGCGCAAGAAAAACAGAAAACCTATGACACGGGCAACAACCCGGTAGCAGTGTGACGACAAAAGAGAAGGAAGAATAACACGTACATATTGTATGTACATTATTGACATATTGATACAGAAATAAAGACACGTCAGCACTACAGATTAAGCAACAAACGTACATATTGCATGTACATTATTGATCAGATTGATAAAAAATCATAGCCATCCAGCAACTACACAGTTATTGGCTCATAGATGGATCTGAGAATTTTGAAAGATGGCTTGTCTATTTTAGATACAGTTTGTCTCATGCGTTCTCACTATATTGTATTTCGGATGTCGTCTAATAAAGGCAGTCGTCTGCCTCAGATTATCAGTCACGCCATACAGTTTGACTTCTGCGTTCTCACTAGATTAGGATTTCGGATTCTCTAATAAAGGCAGCGTCTGCCTCAGATTATCAGTCACGCCATACAGTTTGATTCTGCGTTCTCACTAATTGGATTTCGGATTCTCTAATAAAGGCAGCGTCTGCCTCAATTATCAGCCACGCCATACAGTTTGCTTCTGCGTTCTCACTAATTGATTTGATTCTCTAATAAAGGCAGCCGTCTACCTCAGATTATCAGCCACGCCATACAGTTTGTCTGGACGCTAGTGTAAGTGGGCCACCTCTTTCTTCTCAAGTCTGCATACTGGGGCAGTTCTATAGGATATAATTCCTATGATTTCTGCGTCCCGTTTGTGCCGACCTCTTTCAGCAGTAAGTTTTGGCCACCCTCGTGATGGTAGATCTGACATTCTTACTGCTTGACTAAATCTCCGAGGCAGATTGGCGACAGTAGAATCCGTTATCCCATTCTTCATTGTGAAGGGTCGTTGCACCATGTTATGCGCCTTACGGTCTGGTGCATTCGTTTTCTGCAAGCATTTGTTTCGGGTTAGCATTTCCTAAGATAGAGATACAAACATGAACACACAATAGACAAGGAGAATTAGTTTGGCTCTAAGTTTCAACTAACATAAACTATTGAGTTTGCATAAACAACAATAGGACATAATCTCAACTGCAGATAATTAGGTTTAGAGTATTAGTGTGTAGTGTAGTTGAAGTGAAATGAAATTGAATGAAAATCGGGGCATATCCTTTACAGGACGTCGCTATCAACCACAGTAAACGAGTTGCCAATTTTCTAGGCACCACTTATACATTCAGTAGTTTGCCATTGGTTTCTGAACGGTGAGGTCTATTTTTACCGTTCATAAAAATCCACTTGAACAAATTTGCTATAAAACTGCTCTCCGTGGAGTTTGAACCAGGTACGCTTGGGTTCTGATTGAGCTCACTACCTCTAAGCCACAGACGTCCACTGTGGTAGTATGCAGACGTCCACTGTGGTAGTATGCAGACGTCCACTGTGGTAGTATGCAGACGTCCACTGTGATAGTATGCAGACGTCCACTGTGGTAGTATGCAGACGTCCACTGTGGTAGTATGCAGACGTCCACTGGGTAGTATGCAGACGCCCACTGGTGCGGGAGTATGCAGACGTCCACTGTTAGTGTAGTATGCAGACGTCCACTGTGGTAGTATGCAGACGTCCACTGTGGTAGTATGGACTCACGTGGTAGTATGAAGTAGTAACTTGAAATTTAACCCCAAATACGTCCTGCAGTAAGAACAAGTTGAACAGTCCCAGAATAAATCAAACAGATAGTGGTTAGGGAATCCCAACTTTAAGTAGAATTTTTTTAACTTGAGAAGAAAATAAATAGTTTGATAGTTTTGTTGAATGGCAAAAAAAGATAATAGAATGTATATAACATAGACGTGATGTTTCGGCATGAGGAAGCAATGTTGCTCATTAACAGATGAACACCAACAGTTATAATTCTACGTTGTCCTCGGACGCTGCCTTTATAAAACAAAGAGAATGTAAATTAAGAAATTTGTCATTTTGAGCGGTTAAGATTTACTGTACAAAAGTAAAGGATTGACGCAAGATTTGTCTTTTTGAACAGTGAGATACGACAGAAGGACAGAAGAAGATGGACGAATTACAACAGACAGAAATTAACACTTTCACTAACCAACAGGTTAGAATTGTTTCAGGTTATAATTGTATCATAATGAAGGCACGATATATGGCGCGCAAGCAGTAGTGGAAATGAACTGTCTTTTAAGCTTGCATGCCTGGGTAATGTTTAAAGCAGATGAGCAATGGAGCAGACTGATATTCGAAATGTCCTAAAGAAGACAGGTAAACGATTAAAGCATAGATTCCCAAACTTTTTCGGCCCATCGTCCACTTTGCACAACATAAACTTTGTAACGCCCTCCAAATTAAAACAGTTTGCCAAGCCCCTCCCTCCCCACATACGTACATGCTCTTTTTTCTCTTTGACATATAAAATTGATATATATATTTCTGTCATACATGGCCAATTTTCAAATGACTATATGCAGGAAATAGAAAACTGATGAAAAAATGGATCATGCAAGACGGATATAGGGTGAATTAAAATGAGAATTCAAATTTTAAATGATTATTCAATCGCAAAATCACAAACAAAATTTATTTTAAAATATGTATTATTAGTTTCTACTTTAAGTAGTCACGACCCTAATCGCCTGAACACCTCCCCACCAATCTGACCCACTAAGCGCCCTAGAACGCTTCAACGTCCACGGTGGGAAGCGGTACCGCCCACTTTGGGGAACGCTGGATTAAAGGAATGACAGTGAATCTGAAACCTTAACTGCAAAAATATAAAAATCGAATGAGGTGTATTCAGACAAGAGAGCAATTGTGGAAACCAAAGAAGAATAGTCAATCAACATAGAAGTGGTGTGTTAGTTGTCGCACGTACGGGCGCTGTTGTTCAGTGATGTTGATATGATCATAGAAGTGGTGTTGTTAGTTGTCGCACGTACGGGCGCTCGTTGCTCAGTGATGTTGATATGTTCATAGAAGTGGTGTCGTTAGTTGTCGCACGTACGGGCGCTCGTTGTTCAGTGATGTTGATATGTTCATAGAAGTGGTGTCGTTAGTTGTCGCACGTACGGGCGCTTGTTGCTCAGTGATGTTGATATGATCATAGAAGTGGTGTTGTTAGTTGTCGCACGTACGGGCGCTCGTTGTTCAGTGATGTTGATATGTTCATAGAAGTGGTGTCGTTAGTTGTCGCACGTACGGGCGCTCGTTGCTCGATGTCTATGTCTGATTTGAGGTCGCAGAACGGGGTCGTTCGAGGTTGTTCGTCACACGTACGGGCGCTCGTTGTTCAGTGATGTTGATATGTTCATAGAAGTGGTGTTGTTAGTTGTCGCACGTACGGGCGCTCGTTGCTCAGTGATGTTGATATGATCATAGAAGTGGTGTTGTTAGTTGTCGCACGTACGGGCGCTCGTTGTTCAGTGATGTTGATATGTTCATAGAAGTGGTGTTGTTAGTTGTCGCACGTACGGGCGCTCGTTGTTCAGTGATGTTGATATGTTCATAGAAGTGGTGTTGTTAGTTGTCGCACGTACGGGCGCTCGTTGCTCAGTGATGTTGATATGTTCATAGAAGTGGTGTCGTTAGTTGTCGCACGTACGGGCGCTCGTTGCTCAGTGATGTTGATATGATCATAGAAGTGGTGTCGTTAGTTGTCGCACGTACGGGCGCTCGTTGCTCAGTGATGTTGATATGTTCATAGAAGTGGTGTCGTTAGTTGTCGCACGTACGGGCGCTCGTTGCTCAGTGATGTTGATATGATCATAGAAGTGGTGTCGTTAGTTGTCGCACGTACGGGCGCTGTTGCTTTAGTGATGTTGATATGTTCATAGAAGTGGTGTCGTTAGTTGTCGCACGTACGGGCGCTTGTTGCTCAGTGATGTTGATATGATCATAGAAGTGGTGTTGTTAGTTGTCGCACGTACGGGCGCTCGTTGCTCAGTGATGTTGATATGATCATAGAAGTGGTGTCGTTAGTTGTCGCACGTACGGGCGCTGTTGTCAGTGATGTTGATATGTTCATAGAAGTGGTGTTGTTAGTTGTCGCACGTACGGGCGCTCGTTGTTCAGTGATGTTGATATGTTCATAGAAGTGGTGTCGTTAGTTGTCGCACGTACGGGCGCTTGTTGTCAGTGATGTTATATGTCATAGAAGTGGTGTCGTTAGTTGTCGCACGTACGGGCGCTCGTTGCTCAGTGATGTTGATATGATCATAGAAGTGGTGTCGTTAGTTGTCGCACGTACGGGCGCTTGTTGTTAGTGATGTTGATATGTTCATAGAAGTGGTGTTGTTAGTTGTCGCACGTACGGGCGCTCGTTGCTCAGTGATGTTGATATGTTCATAGAAGTGGTGTCGTTAGTTGTCGCACGTACGGGCGCTGTTGTTAGTGATGTTGATATGATCTACGCAGTGGGGTGTCGGTTAGTTGTTGTCGCACGTACGGGCGCTGTTGTCAGTGATGTTGATATGTCATAGAAGTGGTGTGTTAGTTGTCGCACGTACGGGCGCTCGTTGTCAGGTGGATGTTGAATGGTGTCATTGTCGAAGTGGTGTCGTTGAGTTGATATTCGCAGTCGCACGGGGGGCTTGTTGTTCAGTGATGTTGAATATGAGTACATAGCGCGTGGTGATGTTATGTTCTGAAGGGGTTGTTTGCACGTACGGGCGCTCGTTGTCAGTGATGTGATATGTTCATAGAAGTGGTGTCGTTAGTTGTCGCAGTACGGGCGCTCGTTGCTCAGTGATGTTGATAGTGATCGCAGTAAGCGGTGTCGTTAGTTGTCGTATTGTTACAGGGCGCAAACATTGCTTCATGCATGATTGATGATATGGTGGCTTGTCTTTAATGGGCCAGTGAGGCTGAGCCCCCACCAAAAATAATGTTTAACGTGTGTAAATTATATTATAACCTAACCCAATACCATGATTTTCCACACAAAAATATGTCTGGCCCCACCAACAAAACTTAGCACGAGCCGCCACTGGTTGTCAAGTGCTGATGTCATGTCTTTTTAACATGAAATATGTATATGACTTTTGTCGTCTTTACAGACGGTCAATTAGCAAGTGTTTTACTGTGACAACTTCTAAGTTTTCGCTTGTCGCTCTTCAGCTCATCCTTAAGTCTCTTTTCAAAAGATTATGCTCATTTGTGTATGTTGTTTTCCATATAACTCGGTCATCAGTTAGTTTTTCCCATTTGTTGGGACGAATGGAAAGTTTTTCATTGAGGTCTTGCAGACATTCTTATATCTTAGCAGTGGTCTGTCTTGGTGCCTCCACCCTTCCGAAAGTTCACAGAACAACAATTGTTTTGGTATGCGACAATTGTCCATTTTTTTACAACCCTAGCCATCTTAGTCTTCTACTGCTAAGCATGTCCATGATGGAAGGCAGGTTTGCACGCTACATTACTTTAGATTCGGTTATCTTGTCATACCACCTGATGTTCATTATTTTGCGTAGATATCGAAGGTGAAAGATGCTAAGTCTCCTTTTGCCTTGGTAGGCTGTCCATGTTTCTGAACCATATAGTAAAGAGCTAATTACACAGGCTCGATATATTTGAATGCGCAATGTTAATTTTGTGTTGTCCCACGCTCTCTGATTGTTTGCTGGCAATATGTAGAGACAAATAATAAATAAGCTAAGATATGATGATGGTAACTGTGATGGTAATAGACAGCTAACACAATCTGCAAAAACTATTATACCAAGTAAGCAACAGAAGCAAAAGTACGGTCTGGATATTAATATAGAGAAAACAAAAACAATGGTAATAAGCAAAACAAGAGACACAAATTGGTTGAACATTATTAATAAATTGAGAAAAACTGAAACAAGTATGTTATGTATATCTTGAACATATAATAACAGAAGACTGGAAACGTGGAAAAGAAGTTCAAATGAGAATAGTAAAGGCCAAGCCATATTTAACAACATGAAAAATGTTTTAGCACCTTGATAAACAATAAGGCAGCGGGTGATGACAACATTACTGCAGAAATGCTCAAAGCGGCTGATGATACAACTATTAGCCAGGTGCAAGAACTATTTAATAAAGTATGGGAAGAAGAAACTGTCCCAGATCAATGGAAAAAGGAATAATTGTTAAGATCCCCAAAAAGGAATCTCAAAGATTGCAACAACTGGAGAGGGATCACCTATTATCAGTAATGACCAAGACTTTCTGCAAAATCATTCTTAATAGAATCAAAGAGCAGTGGACACAACCCTGAGAGAAGAACAAGCTGTTTTAGACCTGGGAGAAGCTGCTTAGACCAAATAATTATCCTACGACTAATTTTGGAGGAACATATTGAGAAACAACAACCACTCATACTAAATTTCATCGATTTTAAAAAATGCTTTGATAGTCTACACAGAATCTCTCTGTGGAATATTCTGAGATGCTATGGAATACCAGACAAAATAATAAACATTATAAAGAGCCTCTATGATGGTTCACAGTGTGCAGTTCGCACTGATGGTGGACACAGCGACTGGTTTATGGTTGAAACCGGAGTAAAGCAAGGCTGTATTCAATCTCCGCTATTGTTTGAGTGGCCATTGACTGGGTGATGCGAAAATGTTGCAGGGACGAAACTGGCATCGATTGGTAGAAAATAGTCAACTAGAAGATTTGGATTTTGCAGATGATATTGCCTTGTTAAGTAGAAACAACCAAAATATGTAAAGAAAAACAGACAACTTGTCATCTATAGCATCAAAAGTTGGACTGCAGATAAGCTATGAAAAACAAATATAATGAAGACACCTGTGGCAAGTAATGCAGATATCACACTGGAATCTAAAATGATAAAATAACAAAGCAGTTCACCTATTTGGGTAGCAATTTTGATTGCACAGGAAATGTTAAAAAGAAATTATGATACGAATTGGCAAAGCAACATCAGTTTTAAAAGTCTAAATAAAATATGGAACTGCAAGTTATATAGTATTAAAACTAAATTACGAATTTTCAATTCAAATGTTGTATCAATCCTAACATATGCCAGCGAGAGTTGGAAAATGACTAAAGATATAGAAAGCAAGTTGAATGCATTTGAAAATAGATGTCTGCGAAAAATAATGAATATAAAATGGAACGAATTCAGGAGAAGTGATGAAATCAGAGACATGTCTGGTCAACCACTAGTGACAACTGTTATAAGAAAGAGAAGATGGAGATATGTTGGTCACACCTTGAAGAGAAATGATCAAAGAATATCAAAGCAGGCATTGAAGTGGGATGCAAAGGGTCAAGAAAGAGAGGTCGACCTAAGGAGACCCTGAAGCGAACTTTGCTGAGAGAGGCAGGAAATATCGGTCTCAGTTCCATGGAGGAGATTGAGCGAGTTGCCCAGGATAGAGCGGTATGGAGAAATTACTTGCAGGCCCTATATAACGTATAACGGTACGAGAGGAATTATTATTAACCTATCACATACCAAATGCACAAAAGAGAAAACGTGTTTAGTCCTACATTTAGTAATCACTTTTGTATGAAACGGAAACAAGGACAATGAACAAAAAGATTAAGAGAAGAATTGAAACTTGCGAAATATGGACATACAGAAACATACACGAGTCTCATGGGAAGAAATGAAAACTAATAAACAGATTCTACAACAACTGAGAGACAAGAAAACAACATTTAATAATAAAGTCAAAATGAGCACTTACCTCGAGACATGTTAGTGTCAGATATTAACTTAAATTCTCACTAAACGACAATGAAATTTCTCTTTTATAAACCTGAGCCGAAGATTTCACTTGCATATCTTTTCGTGTAATCCGGTGTGAATAAATATCAAAAACATCGATATGCCCTGACAACACCGACTTAAAGTCCGCAAATTAGGATCTGGTTTTATAAAATTGGTATTTAACTATTTAACGATCTCAGCAAATCCGTATCTGGCTGCAGAGAAAACTCGTATTCAACTATTCAAATATCTCAGAAAATCTATGTCTAACTGCAGAGAAAACTCGTATTCAACTATTCAATTATCCAGAAAATTCATGTCTAGCTTCAGAGAAAACTCGTATTTAACTATTCAATTATCTCAGAAAATCTATGTTCTCAACTGCAGAAAAAACTCGCATTATACTATTCAACAATCTCAGAAAATCAGTAAACTATAATATGCGGTGTATATTCAAGTTTTGTACGCAAATAATAATGGCAGAGAATAAATCTGAATAACTTCTGTAATCAGAAATGTTAGTAACCGGACCAGGTTAAACGTTAATCAGCAATCATTGTATGCCAAGCCAGCGTTATCGATATTGTATTTGAACTGAACGTTCATTCGAAACGTGTAGGAGGAAAAAAAAACGCTTTTAAACATCCACAGCAGTAGTTCTCAAACTGTTTTGAAGTTGGGACACACTTGAAGTCCTACAAATATCGTGGGTGAACTATACATCAAAACTGAATAAATAAAATGCAAAAAAAGCAAAGAAATACAGAAATAACTGAAAAAATCCTGCGAACCTTTAATCATCATTTAATTTATGCCTATGAGAAACAGGGTCTGATGTGTCTTGCGATTTTTACTCTGCTGCTGCCGCATCCCGTTGTCGACTATTGATCTAAGATTTTCTAGGGCGCACGTAGGAATGTCACCGGCACACTGGTGCGCCTGGGCACACCTTTTGAGAACCACTGTTCCACTGGATTGTTTCTTTAGCGTGTGTTCACACAGTAGGTGGTGGGTAACAGGCTTTAACAATATACATTCTTTAATCTTGATTACATTTTTAATTTGAAAAGAGCTTAAGTATAATATACTGTAGTTCATCCCAAAATTCGTGAACACACTAAGGTTTAATTTGTACGAAATCTACCGGATGCATAAAGTAATTTTTTACAGACAGTCTTATATATCTCACGACCTTACGAATTCATGTTCAACTAATAGGTGGTAGTTTAGTTGATGCAAAAACTTTTTTTGTTATATAATTTTGCATAATCACATCAAGTGGATAATCAAAGTTTAGAATTTACAGTAATACACAAAATGGTGGCGAATGTTTGTAAAGGCGTATCCCTATTACATATTATTAAAAAAGAAAGGTGATAGAGTGAACAAATGATACCTTCCACATCTATCAATGAAAATAAATGGTGTGTGCATACGCCAATGACAGTGGCTGTGATACATTGTGAACTAATTAATTCCACGGGATTCCCGATTTTCACTTGCGCTGAATTGCATGTGGAGCATGCAAATGCTTAATTATAAGAAAACTTGTCTATCGTACTGTTAAACTGCTACAAGTATACAAAATCAACATCGCTGTTATTTTACTAATAACATATATAGAAAATCATACAGCGCTAATGGTTTGTGTGGGCAAAAAATACTTTACGACGGTCGCCACTATTACCTATATAAAAATGTAAAAATCAATAATTCCTGTCGAGTGTATGATTTTATATCGGTCGGTAAAGATGTTCCTGAATTTTGGAACAAACAATAATCTCTTGTTACTGTTAGCATTGTGTTTACATAAATTGTTCATCCCAGTATACGTCAAAATGAAGGCCTTATATAGAATAATTGAAGTTTCTGTACTTACAGATCTGCAACACACATATTGCAAATACAAGAACTACATATCAAGATGCATTTTTTTCCGATCCAGAAGCACTTGAGCTGAAAGCTCTTCGGCTCGGTGTCATGGACATCGTAACCCTTTGGCTCGGTGCCACGAACACCATAAATCTGGGGAACCTGTAGCTTTTCTGCCAGTCCGCCGAGTTGAACCCACACTTACAGAGGACTAGTCACCCGTAGTCCAACGAATTACGAACGCGCTGGGCAGACGGGCAGTCAAGATGCATTAAAGATCTAAGACCAAGACAAAGGTGGCAGCAGCATGACATCGAAGAAACATTGAACATGGCGCTGGAAGAGGTAGTAGAACTTGTTAGAGATAGAGAGTTTATCAGGCGGGCTGTGATGAATGCGACGTTCCACAAGGGATATGCTGCTACTTGAAAGGCGAATTCATTAGAAGAAGATTCTTCTTCTTCTGCGTTCTCACTAGATTGGGATTTCAGATTCTCTAATAAAGGCAGCCGTCTGCCTCAGATTATCAACCACGCCATACAGTTTGTCTTCTGCGTCCTCACTAGATTGGGATTTCGATTCTCTAATAAAGGCAGCCGTCTGCCTCAGATTATCAACCACGCCATCAGTTTGTCTTGGACGTTGGTGAGTGGCCACCTCTTTATTCTCAAGTCTGCATACTGGGGGCAGTTCTGCAGGATATAATTCCTATGATTTCTGCTTCCCTGTTTGTGCCGACCTCTTCCGCAGTAAGTTTTGGCCACCCTCATGATGGTAGGTCTGACATTCTTACTGCGTGCAACGTCTCCGAGGCATATTGGCGACCGTAGAATCGTTATCCATTCCTCATTGTGAGGGTCGTTGCACCATGTTATGCGCCTTACGGCCTGGTGCATCCGTTTTCTGCAAGCATTTGTTTCGGGTTAGCATTCCCAAGCGGACACGTGCATCTGATTTCAGCTAAACCTCCTTAGTCGCCTCTAGCATGTGGAGGTAACAGTGGTTCTATCTATACCCAAATTTGGGCCCTGTGTAACACTCGCGAAGAAGATTACAAATATCATTCCTACAAAATATCTCTCTCAAATTACATCGGGACCCTCAAAATATCTTAAAATTACCTTCAAATTACATCGGGGACCCTCGCCGGTGTTACGGAGTTTGTGCAATCAAGCTGAGATCTTCTTGTGTAAGAAAAGAGATCGGAGCACTCATAGCTACTCACTGAAGTGCAGTGATGATGGTCCTATCAATCAATCAAGTAATCAATCAATCAAGTAATCAATCAATCAAGTAATCAATCAATCAAGTAATCAATCAATCAAAGCCGAATGATTGACTTCACTGCTCCGGGTTTTCTCATACGGTTCCGTCCGTTTGGGCAGAAATGGTACAGCAAGTTTCGAGAGTATTGCACAAAGCACGAACTCCGTAGCTCCGGCAACAATTCTAGAGATCTCTTGAGGAAATGCACTTGTGAACTTAACAACGCGATCCGGATTCAAACCCACACCTTTCAAATCGTAAGGCAAACGTCTTAACCCCGCATTGCCAATGAGACCCCACATAATTTGATGGGTTAATAACTATTGTAAACTGTTTAATTTCTTCAGTTTCTTCTTCAATGATCCAGCAGCGCTTGGGCTCACCCTTCGACCCAGTACCGTGTATTGCTTATAGTATATTGTAGTACATAGACATGAAGATCCGGAGTGTTTGTGAATTTCCTATCCTTCCCTAGAAAGACGTCAGTATTGGACTGTTCTACTACTAGAAATGCGACAGGATTGGACTGTTCTACTACTAGAAATGCGACAGGATTGGACTGTTCTACTACTAGAAAGACGTCAGTATTGGACTGTTCTACTACTAGAAATGCGACAGGATTGGACTGTTCTACTACTAGAAAGGCGACAGGATTGGACTGTTCTACTACTAGAAAGGCGACAGGATTGGACTATTCTACTACTAGAAAGGCGACAGGATTGGACTATTCTACTACTAGAAATGCGACAGGATTGGACTGTTCTACTACTAGAAAGGCGACAGGATTGGACTTCTACTACTAGAAAGGCGACAGGATTGGACTATTCTACTACTAGAAAGGCGACAGGATTGGACTATTCTACTACTAGAAAGGCGACAGGATTGGACTGTTCTACTACTAGAAAGGTGACAGGATTGGACTGTTCTACTACTAGAAAGGCGACAGGATTGGACTGTTCTACTACTAGAAAGGCGACAGGATTGGACTGTTCTACTACTAGAAAGGCGACAGGATTGGACTATTCTACTACTAGAAAGGCGACAGGATTGGATTGTTCTACTACTAGAAAGGCGACAGGATTGGACTGTTCTACTACTAGAAAGGCGACAGGATTGGACTGTTCTACTACTAGAAAGGCGACAGGATTGGACTATTCTACTACTAGAAAGGCGACAGGATTGGACTATTCTACTACTAGAAATGCGACAGGATTGGACTGTTCTACTACTAGAAAGGCGACAGGATTGGACTGTTCTACTACTAGAAAGGCGACAGGATTGGACTATTCTACTACTAGAAAGGCGACAGGATTGGACTATTCTACTACTAGAAGGACGACAGTGGACTATCTCTACTGAAAGGCGATCATTGGAAATTGACTATTCTACTACTTAAAATTTACACAGGGACTCAAGTTCTACTACCTTCAGAAAGGACTGCCTGTTACGATTTTGTGACTCGCTATCTTCTTGTAAGAAAGAGATCGGAGCACTCATTCTACTACTGAAGTGGCAGGATTGGCCCTATCTCAACAAACTAAAGTAAAGGCGAATGATTGACTTCACTGCTCGAGAGTTTTCATGGTTCGTCCGTTTGGCAGAAAGGACGAAAGTTTCAGGATTGAAAGCACGCTCCGTACTCAACAATCTAGAAAGTCTGACAGAATGCGACTGTTAACTAAAAGCGACCGGATTAAACCACACTTCAAATCGGGCAAACGTCTTACGCATTGCCATACCCTACTAGATAGTGGTTAAGATTGACTATTTACTTCAGCTTCTCAGAAGCGCGATTGGGCTCATTCGCCCTACCTGAAAGCTTACAGGTTTGATTGTTACTAGAATGAAGACAGGATTTGGATTTCTATCTTCTGAAAGCGTCAGTATTGGATGTTCTACTACTAGAAAGGTGACAGGATTGGACTGTTCTACTACTAGAAAGGAGACAGGATTGGACTCACTACTACTAGAAAGGCGAAAGGATTGGATGTTCTACTACTAGAAATGCGACAGGATTGACTGTTTACTACTAGAAAGGCGACAGGATTGGACTGTTCTACTACTATAAAGGTGACAGGATTGGACTGTTCTACTACTAAAAGGCGCAGGATTGATTTGTTCTACTACTAAAAGGCGACAGGATTGAGCTGTTCACTACTAGGAAGGCGAGGATTTTGACTGTTCTACTACTAGAAAGGCGACAGGATTGGACTGTTCTACTACTAGAAAGGTGACAGGATTGGACTGTTCTACTACTAGAAAGGCGACAGGATTAGACTGTTCTACTACTAGAAAGGTGACAGGATTGGACTGTTCTACTACTAGAAAGGTGCAGGATTGAACTGTTCTACTACTAGAAAGGTGACAGGATTGGACTGTTCTACTACTGGGAAGACGCAGGTTTTACTGTTCTACTACTGGAAAGACGACAGGATTGGGCTGTTCTACTACTGAAAGACGACAGGATTGGGCTGTTCTACTACTGGAAGACGCCAGGATTTTACTGTTCTACTACTGGAAAGACGACAGAATTGGACTGCACTACTACTAGAAAGGCGCCAAGATTGGACTGAAATATCCCAATCACTCCACACGAGAAATTGATCAACAGCAGAAAATTACACTATTAAAAGTCTAAATTGCTAAAACAACAGATGGTCTGGTAGTCTCTGTGACTAAGTGATTAAGACGCTGCTTTGCGTTCCAAAAATCGTGGATCCCAACCCTGACCGTTCGTTACGTTTACGGGGTGCATTTTTATTCAGAGACCCTAGGATTATTGTCGGAGCTACGGGGGTCTTTACGGAAGCCATATGGAATAAACTTCAGTGCAATGAGGTCAATCCTACGTCTTTGTATCGTTTAACAACAATAGATGGACTCGCTAAATGTATTTAATGGTTATAAGAATATGTTTGTAATCACATCGATCACCAAAACTGTTTCACATTTCAAAGCAAATTATTTATATGCAAATCCGAATTTTAAAAAATACACACAAGTGCGCCATGAAAGTCCCAACTTTAAGGCAAGGAAAAAAACATTTCCAGGTGTGAGGGCCCCCCACCACCACCACCACCACCACCCACTCACACACACCCTTAACAAATGTGTTTTTTCGTTATCTGAGAAAAGCTTACTTGCTTTTCTTCCTATTAGTACTTGCATTTGACATAATAGTTGAACATATGTGATGTGTCTGTTGCCAACTAGCTATAATTTAAACGTTTATAAGAAGTTAATACTCCTATACAAGAACCCATAATCATATCTTATCTGCAAACTTCAGACCTACCAAAAGTTGGCATTCCCATAAAGTCTGTGCCAGAGCAAACAACTTGGAGAGAGGTGACTGAACCAGAAGTATGTATCCAGACAGAAGTTAAAGGAATACTCGTCAAGGATGAGCAGAACAGCATACAACGCAAGACAGTCACTCTCAGTTTACTTGATGAAGAATACCCACATGATCTTTGGGTCCGGGTATACACGGATAGGTCAGCAGAAAATGCAGTGGAGAATGGAAGAGCAGGAGTGTACATAGAATACCCAAACAACGCTAGAGATGCGATTAAAGTACCAACGGGGAAATTCTGCCCCAACTAAGATGCAGAAATTCAGGCAATCAATGTGGCAACTGAGAAACTGTTGAATACCAGACTCGATCCTCAACCTGTTGTATTTTTGACTGATGCAAAATCAGCACTTCAAGCACTCCAGTCCAGAAAATTACCAGGTCTGCAGACGCTAATGTCTAAATTGTCCAAGCAGTGCAGGGTCGTCTTGCAGTGGATACCCTCTCACTGTGGAATACCAGGAAATGAAACAGCAGACCGATTGGCCAAGGAATGTGCTGCAGGAGAGCAACCGGATGTGCCAGTTACCTACCACCAAAAGAAAAGGATGATTAAATCAATGAGAAAGCCACAAATACCAACACAAGACGATTACTATAATATGAGCAGATTGGAACAAGTTGTCATTCTGCGCCTTAGAACAGGACACAATCGACTCCGCAGCCACATGTATACAAAATTCAAGATTGGCAATTCAGCCATGTGTACATGTGGACAGGCACACCAGACTTCAGAGCACATACTTCAAGACTGCCCCGAATATGATACACTGAGGCAAACTCACTGGCCTAACGAAACAACACTCGACAGAAAACTACACGGACCTCTGTGTAGCTACAAAAGACAGTGAAGTTTATACAAGAGACAACATTGAATATATAGACAATATTTCAAGCGAACGAAAGGAAGGAAGGATATCTTTTCTTAATCTGATCTTCTTCATTTCCGTGTAGTAAACAACTAACAATTGTTTTAACTCTTGTGGACAGAGCCACTATGGCGTTTTACTCTATAATGGCTTTTGCCTGTCCACTAGAGTTAATCTGAAATTAATGGACGCATGCACGCGCGCATTAATTTTTATAGTCAACTGCATATTACCTTTTCCAGTAATACACCCAGCATGGCAGCACCAAGATTGCTTCTCCCACGTGAGTTACCACATAAGTTAGTATTTTTTAAAGTATACATAACAGAAAAATAATACTACAAACGAAGCAGAACATAATCCGATAAGATGATATTGATAACTAAGAATAAAATATGAATATAATTAGCTATATAGACATTACCTTTTCTGAGAAAGCGCATACCCTTGGCTATGTTCCTTCACATGATGATACACAAAGTTGCATCCAGTTATGATCCGATATATGGGTCAAGTAGCGAAGATGAATAGCTTGATACGGAAGTCTCATTGTTAAATGTGTGTTCTTGTCATGGAAAAATTCCGTTGTTATAACGTCAGTGTGTGAGAAATCAAACACAGTTATTTAAGATAACACCACTTCACAAACTTTGCCTATTTCTAGTCGTGTTCCTGGTAGATAACGTCACTGGATTGTTTGAACGCGTGAAACGTTTATCAGTATTCTACATGGATAAAAACAGTTACAAATTTAGTTTTGAAAACTTCCCATCCCCATATTTCGGAAAACACAAATTACGTAACTAAAAAAACTATAATTAAAAAGGTTATAATTATTTTATAGCGAAACAAATGCTGGAAATGTATGTGATTTCTATGAAAATATAATCACCAGAAAATAGCGTCGTAAAATCAGGAAGAGACAATATGGAATCGAAATACTGGCCGGTCTGAACACGACGGTGAATCCAAGTAATTCACATTCCTTAGTAATGTTCTGAAAGAAGAAATGTCTTGTCGGTGAAGGAGAGGGCAGCAGGAGAGTTGATGAAGCTGATAACGAACGTTTTTTTTTTAAAATATTTATTCAACTTCTCTGTGTCTCTGCAGTGTTATATAGCGAAATCTTGGGGTGATTTCGGCTCCACTTTGAGCTTCATCGATTTCCAATGACTATCAAATTCCTCTTCCTAGGCAAAACTTCAATTCTAGTCGCCGTCACTTCGGAGAGAGGATAACAAATCATAATTGATACAACAACAAATATTTATTCTGTTATTTTTCGTTTGTTATGTTTATGTTTTGTGTTGGTTTTTTTACAAATAATGTACAGCGTGTTCAAATAGTTACTTTTGCAGTGGAAATGTGTCTTTTATTCTTCTTCTTTCTCGAATCCTGTATGCCTCACAGCGTCAGGTCAAGAAGAGATTTCTAAAACGGGCCCTAGTATGCGCTTCGTAGATAGTCTCTTTCGTCGCCTCTGTTATCTCTGAGGTCCATCTTTTGCGTGGCCGGCCTTTTGCTTTGTACCCATTGTATCGGAGCAGCATTGCTCTTTGGGATGCACTGTCTGGTGGTAATCTGCTTACGTGGCCGAACCATTTAATTTGTTGTTTCTTGATGAAGTCTAGTACTGATGTTGTACCCATTTTTTCCTGATGTCTTCATTTCTCAACCGGTCTCTTCTTGTTACACCCAGCATTCTGGTAGACACTTCATCTCTGTTGTGACCAGTTTTCTTCTATCGTTTGTTGTCATCGTCCAGGTTTGGCACTGGTAACATAATGTGGGAGAAAGATTGTGTTGAACATTGTGTCTTTTATTCTACAGTAATAATGTACAGCGTGTTCAAATAGTTACTTTGCAATGGAGATTCCTTTTATTCTACAGTAGATGTAAAACAATGGCAATGGCAAACTACTGAACGTAATAGTGCCTAGAAAAATCACAAACAGCGTTAAAAAGCTGGGTTTGATTCGCAAAGTCCTGTAAAGGATATGCAATTAACTTTAGATGTAAAACATGTTTGCCGCGTGCGTCAATAGCTGTCAGTGCTCACAGAAGACTACAGTATAAAGAAGGTAACATTTATCTGAAATCCACATGGATGTTAACCACTGAGGAGAGAGTATTCCTCATTCATTAAGTGTTTCCTAACTGGTACATACAATGAAGACGCTCAATTTCATAGTAGAGATTAAACGAGTTGCCCGGGATTAAGCAGAATGGAGAAATTGTTTGTAGGTTCGATGTAACGTATAACGGGACAAGAGGATATATATATATATGAAAATGAAAATCGTGACATTTCCCTAAAGGACGTAGCCATCAACCACAGTAAACTAGTCGTTGATTTTTCTAAGCACCATTATACGTTTAGTAGTTTGCCATTGCTTTCTGAACGGTGATGTCTGTTTTTACCTTTTTGTAAAAATCCCATGGAAACAATTTGCTTCCAAACTTGCCCACCGTGGAGTTTGAACCAGGTACGCTTGAGTTCGTGATCGAGCTCACTACCGCTTGAGCTACAGACGCTCACGTATGTATATATATATACATAAACTAAAGACATGTACTCTAAATATCTGATGTGCAAGAAAATTTCGAATCGTTACACTAGCTATTTTTAAATATTATGCTGCTGGCATTTTCAATAGGCATCAGCATAACTGGACTCAGTTCATGGGTGATACATGGGTATCATGAGGACACGGAGATCGATTACATCAAATAAAGAAGTGGTTGTTTAAAATGTTGAATTTTGGCGTAGAACTACCAGGATATGCACACATTGCTAGCATACTGAGCTTGAATAAAGTCGATTCATGTTCAGCTGTATCCTACTATGTAAGAGCTTAAATGTTCAATATTAGTTCTGGTTTTTCTTTTATCCTTCTCTGCTTTTTTGTCGTTAGGCGTAGCAGATTTAACTGATGATCTGTTTCCGAGATTATCACGATCGGTCGCTTGATATGGTGTGGTGTTGTGGAGTTTTAAGATGTCTGTAACTCCATCAACCCATCCTTTTCTTGGTCTGCCCTTCCTCTTGATGATTTCATTTTCAGGTTGTACGCTCTTGCAACTGGTGTATTCGGTTCATTCTCACCAAGTGGACAAACCATTTGAGTCTCTGTTTTTCAATAAATCTAATAGCAGATGTTGTTCCGACTGTTCTTCTAAATTCCTCATTTCTTATATGGTCTCTTCTTGTTTTATTTACCGCTTTCCTCAAGCATTACATTTCACAGGTGGTAATTTTCCTTTCTTGTTCTTTTGTCAGAGCCCATGTTTGGCACTATCAGTTACCTGATAAAAATATCTATGCGTATATTGAAATCAGTGGCGGCTCGTGATCATTTTTGTTGGTGGGGCCAGGAATAAATTTTCGGAAAAATAATTATTTGGGGTTGTTATGTTTTAATTTATAAAAATAATAAATACACGTTACACATTATTTTTGGTGGGGCCAGGCACAGTGGCCCTTAATGACTGCTGCCACTGATTGAAATGTTCCCACTAAAGCTTTAATTTCCTGTCAGCAGTTGTTTGATAACAGGAACAACTCTGTCACGTCTGTTCTGGTAACTTGCGTTACCTTTGTAACTCATGTGGTAAATATATAATCTCATTATCAAATAGCTTGTCCTGAGCAGAACTTTACCACCTTAACATTCCTTCGGAATATCTTTCTCTCATAGGTCAGATGTCCCGAATATATAGCCGCCATGCTCAAATCATCAGTTACATCCTGAATCCATCTTCTCTGTGGACTTCCTTCTCCTTTTTGAATGGATGCTTCCTTCCATGATGGTCATCTCCAGCCCTTCGTGTCTCTTTATATGTCCAAAATACCTCAATTTTCTCATTCTTATTTATAGCGATATATTGGTTATTGGTTACTAAACTGACGTCATTGCACTCCGGAGAGACCCATAGGTGCTCAGTCTCCCCAACAGATATCGAAGAGTATGCATACTGATGGTTCCCGTGGCTCGCTGATTAAACACACCTCTCACTCTGCCCCTCAGAAATCCAGTTCTACTTGTACAACGGATAACTCCAAACTGCTTAAATCGCTTGATAATTCAAAATCTATTTTAGTGTCTTCATCCAACAGACACTCGCGAAGAGACCGAAGAATATCCTCCTTATCCATCTTCAATCCCCCAACAATCGATGCTGTTGATGCAAGCCTGTCCACTCTCTCATTACCGTAAACACCCGCATGCCCAGAACAGTATATCCACGTAAGCCGCTGGAGGTAAGAAACTTCTATAGACGATATCCACTCATACTGAAACCTGTCCTTCTGGATCTTGTGAAGCATCGACTGAGAGTCAGATACAACAACGGCCCCAGTAAATGAAGTCCCAGAGAGCCAATGGAGGGCAGAAGTAACGGCCTCAACCTCCAGCCTCATACTAGAAGTAGTTGTCCTGTACGCTCCACTTCGCTCTGCAACAACCCTACCATGCGCATTAGCCAAGAAACCCCAGCCGGACTTCTCACCACGATGAACCGACCCATCGGTATATACTACAACATTATCATCCCTTACATTATCTTCTATCAGCTGCTTAACTGCGAGATCAGCCTTAATGTTGCTCTAATCGCTACATTCTCTTCCAAGAGTCAAGAGTAGCGATATGTATCTACACATCAGAAATAACTAAATGTGCAAGTACTAACCATGACTGAGTGGTCTAACGATAAACACATTGCTCTCTCAATCTTCAACAAATTAAAATTTGGCACTAACGTTTAGTGAACAATGAAATGAAATGAAAATCATAGCATATCCTTTACAAGACGTAGCCATCAACCACAGTAAACAAGTCGATGATTTTTCTAGGCACCACTTATACGTTCAGTAGTTCGCCATTGCTTTCTGAACAGTAATGTCCATTTTTACCTTTCGTAAAAATCCCACATAAACTAATTTGCTTCCAAACTGCCTGCCACGAAATTTGAACTAGGTACGCTTGGGTTGTGAATCGAGCTCACTATCGTTTAAGTTACAACCAGACGCCCACAAACAAACAAAATAACAAGTAATGTATAAAATAAACAATACAAGTTCTGTGTAATAATTGATATTATTTTTAACATGGATGAGTTCTAACTATTCAAAATGTATGTAGGGAACAGAAAAAGTGTGTATTTATTGCAGTTGATTATTTTCTTTGTTTTGCGAGGTAGCATGGCGAAAGTAAAATATTGCGTGGTTCGGTGACATTTAGGATTTTCGTCATTAAAAATGTAACGACCATTCGGATTGCTCTCCGGAACAAAACTGATCGGAACAAATCACTGGACAGACGATTGTGAAATAGCGAGATGTGCTATCAAATTAATTATTCGAGTGGTTTAAAGCGGATCAGCCAGCAGGGGAAAATAATGAAATTATTATTGTTCGGCCATCACGAGATATGAAGACAAGTCTTTTCATTCAATATATAGAAAGATAACATGTCACCATGAACAATAAAAGAGCATTGTACAACACAATCTTGATCTCGATATTATGCTATCGCTGCCAAATCTGGACGCTAAGATCAAACGACAGAGGAAAACTAGTCACGACAGAGATGAAGTGTCTTCACAGAATGCTGGGTGTATCAAGAAGAGACCGGTTTATGATATTATGATGACATCGGGGGGAAAGTGGATACACCATCAGTACTGAGCTTCATCAAGAAACAACAAATTAAATGGTTCGGACACATTGGTTCATTACCAACAGAAAGTGAACCTCAAAGAGCAATGCTAATCCGATACAGTGGGTACAAGAAAAACGATCGTCCACGCGAAAGGTGGACCACAGAAATAACAGATGCAGTAAAAGACTATGTACGAAGTGCACACAGGAGCCCGTTTTATAAATCTCTGCTTATTCTTGATTAACTGTGTATTGTTATTATGTTGTATTTTGTAAAACTACAGTACTTGTTTTTCATGTTTTACAATATGTTTATGCAGACTTCTTTTATTGATATATAGTTTTACTGCAGACTTCCCTTATATTGATAATATTGTTCAAGTTGAGCAAGTGATAGAACATCTAAAATTGAAAAATGCATCTGATATAAGAGAAGAAAATGATTTCATGCGTCAAATCCGTAAGATAAAGTCTGCTTCCATCATCAAAGACATTTATAAGAAACGTATGCCATGTTCATGTAAATGAACAAGCAGTTAGAAGACAAAATTGATGCATTTGAGATGTGGATATATAGAAGAATAGGCAGAGTTTCATGGACAGAAAAACAGATAAATAAACAAGTTTTAGGAAAACTAGGCATGAAGAAACAATTATTAAGAGAAATAAAATTCAGACAAGTCAAGTATTTTGGGCACATAAAAAGACATGACACCATGATAAAATCTTTACTAGAGGGGAAAGTTGAGGGGGGAAGACCGAGAGATAAGTGGGAGGGAAACTTTAATTAAGAAATTGACAGGTTACAGTCTAGCAGTGTGCAACACCAAGGCGAAAGATAGAGGATGCTGGAGATACTGCAGCCAACCGTCGATGTGGAGACGGCACCTGATGATGATGATAAGAAACTGCACGCGCATGAGCATATATGCATCTTATTAAATCAATACTTATGTATATATTACACTAGAGCGTCGGACAAAGTCACAAATGACAGATTTCGGTATGAGTGGATGTCATCTATAAAATTTTCTAACCTCCAGAGGCGTATGTGGATATACTTTCCTGGGCATGCGGGTGTTTACGGTAATGAGAGAGTGGACAGGCTTGCATCAACAACATCGATTGTTGGGGAGTTGAAGATGGATAAGGGGATATTCTTCGGTCTCTTCGCGACTCTCTATTGGATGAGGACACTAAAATCGATGTTGAATCGATCCAGCGGTTTAAGCAGTTTGGAGTTACCCGTTGTACAGGTAGAACTGGATGTCTGAGGGGCAGAGTGAGGAGTGTGTTTAATCAGCGAGTCACGGGAACCATCAGAATGCATACTCTTCGATATCTGTTGGGAGACTGAGCACCTATGGGTCTGCCGGAGTGCAATGACGTCAGTTTAATAACCAATAACAATGTCACAACTAAGTTCCATTATTTCACTTAATAACTAGACACCATACGCATAACAGCTGCAACGGTGTTCCACCATTTGTGTTCTTGCCATAGTAATGCATTCTGTCCAACTTTGGCCATCTCTTAATGCCCCTGCCCAATAATATCGATGTATTCCTCTTGCTGCCTTATACTCAAACTGTTTCTCCTGCATAATCTACAGCGGTGTCATGTTTCTTCTTTGTGTCCAAAATATTTTATTTGTCAGTGCTTAATTAATCTCTTCCAACAATTTAATCGTCATTTCAAATGTTTTCATAAGTTCACTATTTATTACTTCTATACCTTTCAACTCCCAACGGAACATAGATCTTCAACAAACTTCTTCCAACCCTTTTTCTCTTGCTATCCCTTTCAATTCGCTCCACATCTTGCCTATCCTTTTAGTTTTCCGAAAGGAAGAAAGGTTAATCATCATCACTGGATCCTTTCGGCTTTCCATGTAAAGTAAGTAAAGGAACCCTTTCATACCTCGTGGTATATAGGTCAATACAGTGTTAGGCATATATTTTTCATTGACCGTCGGCACACGATGGGCGATGTGGTCAGCATCACGCCGGCCGCCTTTACTTTCCCAGAGCATGTCTGGTACCCAGTTGAGGCTGGGTCGACCTGAAAGCCGTCGCGGTCGGGAAAAATTCCACGCACATTGCGGGAGCTGAACCCAGACCACCAGCCTTGCGAAGCGAGTTCACTAACAACTACGCTACAGCGGCTCTCGTGGCTTTCCATGACATACGTTATTTGCCTCCTCGTCTGAAAACTTTTCCCTTGTTCAGACGGTTGAGTTATGTTTTTTTTCTTTTAGTTGTACTTTTTATGTTTGTTGAGTTTTTTAGCGTATCTTTTCTATGGGGTGAGGTAGTCAGCCCCGCCACCTACCATCGTATCCGCCTCCTACGATATGCTTTGCAGTTACATATTACTGCATATTCTTTCCTCCTCTTTCGGGCCCCGACAATATACGGACGGGCCCCTACCTTTGTCGCCTCTTACGACATGCCTAGTCGGTCGCAGTGTTACTATAATTTTGTATAATTTGGCAGAATTATTTAATTTATTGGTTTTTTTTAATGAAGTTCAGTACTGGTGTTGTTCACTTTTTTCCTAATGTCTTCATTTCTAAATGTGTCTCTTCTTAGTTCTTCCAGCATCCTGCATAGACACTTCATCTCTTTCTTGACTAAAATCTCAGTATATATCATGAAAACAACAGAAAATGAATAAAAGAAATCTTGAAAAAATTAGAAATGAGTTGACCATTATTGATAGGGATCGCAAATAGATCAATAAAATATTATGGACATTCTATCTATTTAACGAAACTGATAAGAAAACAAAGATCAGAATACTAACAGCATGCATATTCCCTTTGGCAACGTATGGGTGTGAAGCATGGACGAAGCAGTGGAAAAACATATATGTGCTTTTGAATATAAGTGTTACAGAAGAGTCCTCCGTATATCTTGGACAGAGACGAGAACAAATAGATCTATTCAGAAAGAACTTAAAATCAAAGAAAACTGGTTGATGCTATAAATAAGACAGAGAAAATTGAAATTTTTTGCACATATAAAAAGACATGAAGGGCTGGAGAAATCCATCATGGAAGGAAGCATACCGGCAAAGAGAAGAAGAGGAAGACCACATAGAAGATGGATTATGGATGTAACTGATGGTTTGAACATGACGGCTGCAGAGTCAGGACATCTGGCCTATGAGAGAGAGAAATTCCGGAGGACTGTTGGAGTGGCAAAGTTCTGCTCAGGACAAGCTATTTGATGATGATGATGAATTATTATGTTTGTAAATATAAATATTAACGACAGAAGACGTGAGAATAATTGATAATACTAATAATTATAATACTAAGCAACTAAAGCCGTACAATAATTTGTCTGCGAAAGATCTTTAAGCATTTTCTGGCTAAAAACTATCTCTAACCAAGAACTGCTTCTACAGTATCGGCAGGAGAATATTAATAACATCGACATAAAGAGACACTGGAGATGGGTTGGATACGTGATACGCATGAAGACTAGCTACGTCACGAAGATTACAATGAGATGGCGAACAGAAGGCGGGCAAACAAAAACGAAAAGGTTCAAAACAACCTGAAAGACAACAATAGAAACGGAATTGAAAGAAATAAATCGCAGTTCGAATACAAAACAGAGATCGGCAAAAAAAAAACAAGAAAAGAATGGCCTGCTTTTGTTGCTACAACCAATTACACCAACGGCTAGAAACAGTCATACATTTCTGTAATATATATGTTATAGAATCTCATTTTCTGACACCATTGTTGTAGAAATCCGAAGATTGGAATGAGTTTACTATCGTGGTAGTATATTACAGTCCCTTGGAGCACGCTGATAGTAATTTTACTCCATAAATCAACTGTTCTTCAGTTAGCAACATAAGATTAGTGTCAGGAGGCTTCGAGTGGTCAGAGTTATCGTTGGTATAAATACTCCATATTGATACACATACGTGTTACAATCATCTAGCTCTCAGATGGATAGAGTGTATGTCTCAACTAGCTCTTCATAGGGTCAGCAACAGTGTATATTTATTGATGTGAATCTTTATACATACTTTGTATAGTAATCACCAATATATCGGCTCTGCAGTCCCGTTGGGTTAAGTATAGCAGATAATTCGTTCGTCAAACATATATCAGAATCAACGTTCAGTGCAGTGGCGGCTCGTGATCATTTTTGTTGGTGGGGCCAGACACAAAGTTTCGCAAAAATCATGGTCTAAATATACCACATTTCCACTGGCCCTAAAGAATAGTGCGCTGGAAATGCCTGAAGTATATTAATTAGGGAGGAGCGACTGTGAATTTCAGACTGTATATGATATTTTAGAGTTATATGTTCAACTTTCAACGCTGATCAACTTCACTTTAAAATTAATAATTATGAACAAATAATTTCGAAAATAGTAAATACACGTTATACATTATTTTTGGAGTGGGGGGCGGCCCTACTGGTCTTTAATGACGAGCCGCCACTGGTTCAGTGGTTTGTATCGTCATGCTAACGGATCTATACTCATTCTGTCATACTAATAGCCTAATAGGTCCATAATCGGGCATATAATGCGAAGAGAAGGTTTAGAACATTTGGTGACAACAGGTAAAATTCAGGGAAGGAGAGATCGCGGAAGACAGAGTGAGAAGATGCTGGATGGCCTGACATCATGGTTCGACACAAGATCGACGTCAGAACTGATTACATGCATCAAGCAAAGAGAGTTGTGGAGAGACACGATCGCCTACGCCGGCAGGCATGGCACTTGATTGATTGAATTTCGTGGCGCAATTTCCATTGTATAGTCAGTCTGCTATAAGTCATTGTCTGATACTCCTCTATTTACTATTGTATACTGTATTATGCTTGTCTTTTCATTGTCTATTGCATGAGTTCCTAAAGTGGGCGGTACCACCCCCATCCCCACCCAGTGAACGCTGAAGCCTTCCAGGGGCGATAGTGGGTTCAGAAGCATTTGGGGAGAGATTATTTCGTGATTTTGCGATTGAATAATCATTAAAGATTTGAATTCTGCATTTTAATTCAGCTTATGCCCACCTTACACGATCCATTTTTTCATCAATTTTCTATTTCATGTATATAACCATTTAAATATTGACCATGTATAACAGAAATATATATCAATTTGCTATGTCAAAGCGAAAATAGAGACATATATATATGGGGGTTGGAAACTGTTATAATGGGGAGGGGCGTTACAAAGTTTATGTCGTGCAAAGTGGGCGGTGATCTGAGAAAGTTTGGGAATCTATGATCTATGGTATTGTTATCTGTTCTTCAGTCGTTCGATGTTACCTGCTCCTATTAGATATATATAGCCCGAGTGGTTACCGGGGCCCAAATTTGGGATGTAAAGAATAGAACCACTGTTACCTGCCACGCATGTCGTTAGAAGCGACTAAGGAGGTTTGGCTGAAATCGGATGCATGTGTCCGAACCTGCTGCCTTGCAGGTCGGCTGGGGACAGTCAAAGGCTGACGGAGAGCGAACCCAGTAAACGCTGGTTGAAATCGGACACATCGCCGAAGGACAAGCACCAGAGCTCCAAATGGTACTGAAGATGTGACGTAAAAATACGTTCTTGGCAAAGGCTGTTTATATATCACAATAAGAATGATCAAAATGGCCGAAAAGAACGATCGAGAGAAATATATATATAGCACACGAAAGATTGTATTATTTGTTTAGACAATGTTGGGCTAAATCGTCTATAGATTCTCTATGTCTTATTCTTCTTCTCTCCTGGTCGTGAAAGTGATGTTTGTTACATTGTGTTTACCTCGAAACTGCAATGGCTGTGTGTTTCAATACATCACATTCGTTTTCGTCACGGAATTTAAGAACCATATTTGTATTTCCTCTTCGATCATCAAATGTGCATCTGTTCCTAGAACTGCTGCCAAAATGCCACATCAACGGGTGTAACAGCAATGCAAACGTTTCCACTCAATTCGATCTTTTATCTTTCTCTCTACCTCAGACTTAGCCTTATGAATGTCTTTGAGATCTGCTTCAAAAGTTCGTCTTCGTATTTCTCAAAACCTCTATTTTTTCCGCTGCCCTCTGTGTCCACTGCATTGTATGTCTTGTTCGTCTTTCTTTTGTCATTCTGGGGACATCGTCTCTTTTGTTCCTCTTCGTTCCCTACTCGTTTTGCCAGACGGAGGTCCTGCAGCCTTATACTAGGGTCACCACTTGAAAGTGGAATAATGTCTTGATCAGCCCTGGTTCGGTAATCACGACGTAAACATCTCTAAGCACATTCTCTGTGACCTAGCTAGACCCCATCACGTTCAGTACTGTGAAGAATCCAGCATTTCACACACATTCGACCTTATTTTTTTTCTATCCAGAAGCACTTGAGCTGAAAGCTCTTCGGCTCGGTGTCATGGACATCGTAACCCTTCAGTTCGGTGCCACGAACACCGTAAATCTAGGGAATATGTGGCTTTTCTGCCAGTCCGCAGAGTTGAACCGGCACTCACAGAGGACTCGTTACCCGTAGTCCAACGCGCTACGAACACGCTGGGCAGGCGTGCATTCGACCTTATATGTTATTGTGTCCGTGTGTTACTGTGGATCTCAAAGGGAGTAAAGAATACAAACACTGCGAACTAAACGGCTTGTCGTTAAGAAGCGACTGAGGGAGGGGCCTATGAAAGCTATCCTAGTAAATAAAAAGCGTCGCAGAAATCTGCCTACTTATAAGCGCATAATTTGCACAGCGTACAATCGCTCTTAGGCTCGGATCACATACAAATCACAAAGAGTGGTTAACAAGTGGTCGATATGGGAGCGCTCGAAGAATAAAATGTCATTGAATCACATTTAACTTGCCTTTCAACAAAATAAAATGCATATCAAAGAGAATATCATATTCACCGTCGTCTATTTAATTAGAACGAGCCACATCCATCAGTAAATTAGTATTACACCATTGGCAATGGTACCACTATCACAAGATGAAAATATTGCAACTAGTAATAGCAACCTTCTAAGTAACAACAATACGTAATGGACTAGTTATAACTAAACTACAACCAAGATATTATGCTCGTAGACAACAGAATTCGCTGTCTATAAAATCAAAAACAATACGAACGACATCGCTCACCAGTGACTTCATGTCTAAAATCCGAAGGCGGGCTAGGGGTTAGAACGCTGGGTGGGTTCGTGAAAAATTACCCAGACCCAGGACGACACAGCAACTGCGTGTGTTTCCGCCTTCAACAGCAGCCCGACGTCTATGGAGCGGCGGTAACCATGGCAACAGAGACCCTATTTTCTGATAGGATGAAATGTATTGATTCGTTCACCGAAGGCGCTACTCGACTTCATTAGCTTGAGATTTTTCAACGCTGTGAAAAAAAGATCTTGCAAGAGAATACAATCTTGGTCTAATGATCTGTATCTTGACACAGACTACTCATTGTCTGATTCAGATTATTTTAGCGTGGGTTTGCCAATCCCATTCTGTGAGATCGTAGACACTATTTTTATATCCTCAATTAAAATTGTGAATAACCCAAATCATTGTTTCGCTTACTAATATAGCACAGAAAAGTAGATGTATTTTTAGTAACATTTAAATGTTCAACCACGTTTATAGGTCATGAATTGACTTCATTGCACCGAGTTTCCCAATATGGCTCGGTCGCTATCGGCAGAAATGGCACTCCAGTTGTCGAGACAATTGAACAAAGCACAAACTCCGTAGCCCTGACAAAAAACCTAGCGGATCGAGAAAAATAGGCATTCACGGACCAAATGAAGCAGTTCGAATTCGAAACCACGATCTTCAAAAAGCAAAGCAGACTTCTCAACACTTCGCCACAGAGATCACGCGATTCATATGGAGAGCCATGCATATATTGCTAACTCACCATATTTGAAAGTTCTCTAGTTATGGCGGGGAATGCGCAGATCTGAATGATAATTATTTAGGGGGTCACTGAAAACCATTCAGTGTTCATTTGAGGATCAACTTCCTTGGACAAGTCCATAATTTATCCGATCTTCTTCTAAGCATGTCTTTCAGTGTGCTTAAACGTCTGTTCTGTGCTGGTTGACGTATCTATTGGGATTTCTTGCACAGCTTTCTCTTTTTGTCACTTCGATCGGGTAGGCATAGCTAGCTTGTACAGCAGTGATGGAGACAATTTTTTTTTTCTTAATGAAATCCTCAGAGCGTATGTTCTCTCTCAGAGCATTGGGTGATGTCACTTCTGTCCATTGAAAGCTCATTCGATATTAGTATTGCCAGCCCCTACAGTCACAGTCACTCTCTCATTGCCTTTCACTTCAGCATAGCCTGGAGCACTAATAAAGGTGTGAGACTGGATCTGGGTTTTTTTTCTAGATCCACCGTCTTCCCACTTACCCGGTCTTGAACAGCGGAAACAAACGAAGCAGGGGGGAGAGAGAGAATACACCCATGAACGAGTCTGATTTTCATGACTCCATATCAACATGATTGATGACTCAGGTCAAGAGGAGACAATGACGATGGATCGGGAAGACACAGTCAAGTGTCACTAGACAAGCACTTGAGTGGAACTCACAAGGAAAACGGAAAAGAGGACGTCCTAAACAAACCTGAAGACGAAGTCTTCTTGAGAAACTGAAGTGTGCTCGACTATCATGTGAGACTATAAAAACAACTGCTAGAGACCGAGAAAAAATGCGAACAACTGTTGAATCCCTATGCTCCACGATAAGAGGAATAAGCAAGTAATATTAACAAGTCGAGAAATGTCTGAAAATCCTAAATTATCTTAAACTTACAAATAAAATGTTCGTTCGCCCGTTATGAAATTAGGCGTTGTCATGGCGCATTATATGAAATATCTGACTGATTTTTGGGTGATGGCTAAACTCAGTGGCGGCTCGTCATTAAGGGCCAGTGGGGTCGGGCCCTACCAAAAATAATATATAACGTGTATTTATTATTTTATAAATTAAAATATAGCAACCAAAAGCCATGATTTATCCGGGAAAATGTATGGCCCCACCAACAAAACTGAGCACGAGCCGCCACTGGCTAAACTTCCAATGACAAGTACAACTAATTGGATAGCATATGAACTCATTGGTAACCTTCTTCTTCAGCGATCTCTGTCATGCGCTTAATTTACTGTGGACCACAAACTGGGCAGTCAGCTTCAGGTCTGTCAGTGTTTCCCCAAAGCTTAGTTTTTAGGTCAACTAGGTGTGGCCAGATGTTGTTTCTCAGCTTACAAAGGAGACAGTCTTGCAGGATATGTTCCGGTGTCTGTTCCTTCTGCACACTAGCAGAGAGCTGTTTAACTTATTCCTAGTCTATATAAGTGTTTGTTGAGTCTGCAGTGTCTGGTAGGTAGTTTAAAGGCTTTTAAACCGAAGGATTGTCTTCATTGCATCGGGTTTTACCCCATATTGCTCGGTCCCTACCCACAGAAATCGCAGGCCACCTGCCGAGAATATTGCACAAAACACGAACTCCGTAGCTCCAGCAACAACCCTATAGGGTCTCTGGAAAAAAAACTGCACTAGTGAACAGAGCGTCGCGGTCCGGGTTCGAAACCTCGACCGTTACTAGTAGATAGTAAGCAATGTAAACAATTTCTGAGACATGCAGTAACACTACAAGTTACCTGCGAAAAAAAACGACTACTAGGACCATAGAAATACTACACATCAACACTCGATACATTCACAACAAGTAACAACTACTTTAAACATTATTAGTATTAAACCTCGCATTTCTCAATAATGTATTGCAATTTTATAGAAGAATAAGACATGAACATCCAACTGATTGAAAACTGGAGACAAGCCAATTGGATGAAACAAGTTTTCACAAGTAATAGTAGCCACAACAGAACAATACAACTTACCACAACTTCTTTCTTCCTTTTTATTTTCTCGAACCTGTTTGCCTCACAGCGTCAGGTCGAGGAGAGATTTCTAAAACAAGTAACAGTAGCCACAACAGAACAATACAACTTAACGCAACACCATAAATAATAAACACATATCCGGTCTCTTATCACGGAAACGAGTTAAGAATGTGCAAAAGAAGAATGACACTAATGAGGACTAAAAGACAAAACAAAATATATTTCAAACAATACTACAGACGGCAGCTTTGAAAGCTGTAGCTGTCCTCAGATTGTAATTCCTGTTTGCACTGATGGATATGCTATCAAAGCGTAGAGATTAGGTGCTCGTCTCTCGTTCCTAAGGTACAAGGTTCGCTCCCTCGTGGAGCTATCTGGATATTTTTCTAGAGAACTCCGATCTCAGCGTAGGTGACCTATTGCAGACGGACGATAAAACGAAGGTCCCATGTTCAATTTGAGCACGTAAAAGAACCATTTGCAGTTCAAATTCGAGAAGAGCAGGCCGGGAAGCCGTTGATAGTGTAAAATTCATTAGAAAAGATTAAAAATAAAATACATACAAAAATATCTTCACCATCTTCAAAATTACATCGGGGACCCTCTCCATTGCTACAGAGTTTGTGCACTGCCGCTGAGGTGTTCCTGTGTAAGAAAGAGATCAGAGCACACATGGTTGCTCACCGATGAGCAATGATTATGGTCCTATCAATCAATCATTTCGATCTGTACTCCGATCTCTTTCTTACACTCGGGAGATCTCATCGACAGTGCAGGAACTCTATAGCGCGGCGAGGGCCATTGATGTAATTTTGAAAAAGTAAATTTTTGTAAGAATTTTTAAAAATTTTTTTAATAATTTTTGTCGGGCAAGGCTTTTCAACCTACTCTTTTCGATTTTCAACTGCAAAGTTACAAGCTCAGTTTGAACACAAGAAGTATGTTTTGTCGTCTATTGTCAATAGGACTAAGAACTCCATCTCACCTACACTGAGATCAGGGAGCTATGAAAACTATCCTGATCGCTGCGTGCAGGGAACAAACCAAGTATCTTTGTAACAAGAGGTGAGAACCTTACCCATGAAGACGGAAAACGCTCGCCTGTATAGTGAGGGACACCAGTTAAATGGTAAGCAGGCCTTCACGTAAAAATCAGAAGCGCAATACCAGGCATAAGAACTAACACCTGAATTCACAGCGGGCGATCGCAGAAGAAGAAGACCCCTGTCAAGCTACAAGTAACCATCGTATCGAACTGCCTAATGTGATGATAGAGAACACTCAACAAAGTACACATAGAACAGAAAAATTACAAGTTTTCATTGACAAGTTTTTTTTAATTGAATCATCACTTATATCTCTGTATAATAACAACCATTTGTGCATTATGGATGCAGGATTCATCAAAGTATGTACAAGTACTGTGATAAATAAAAAGAAAGGCATATTTTTGTATTTAATTAACACCACCGGACAAATCAGCGGCAATCATTTAGTATTTTCTCACACAATCCATCACCACTCATAACTTGATAATTAACATAACGAAGTATGCAAGTCATTGATTTAAATGCTGGTGGAATGATAACATCAGATCTTAATTAATATATGTATCTATTAAGAAACTAAAATGCAATTACCCTGCCATACCGGAATCGAACCAGTCCAAATCTTCACTACACAGTTGCAAATCTGGCATATTTCATTTGGGGATATTTATCACTTAATTTCAGTTATCTCCAACTTTAGAAACTCTAAACATGAAATAGGTTATCGGAGCTTGGATTAACGTTCAAGGTGATGTAAGAACTGTGTCATCAGTTGTGTTGTACTATATTAAATTTACATTTGAGAAACTGTTGGTCAGAGCAATGTTCATGTAAACAAAAGGAAAAATGATATAAGTGAACCCATATTCCAAATTAACTCAGCGGAGGTATGTAATGTCAATTTGTTTTGAATATATTAATCTAATGAATACGATGCTTTGACTAGAACATAGCAGCAACGCAACAGAGGCTGTTACAACTAATGAGGCTGTAAGTCTTAGAGCTCAACAGCTAGTCGGTAATAGTGGTGAATCTACAACACAAAACAGACTGCAAGAGTTTCAGGTCAAATGTGGTGTAGCTAGACAAGAACACTATGCTGGTAGCCAAAGAAGAATGGTAAACCAACACAGAACCGGTGTAGTTAATCACCACACGCTAAGAAACATACTGAGGAGATCAGAGAACTTATGGACTAATTGGTTTGACATGTATTGATGATGATTTAACACTAAACAAAACTAGCTAGTCTGTATATTAAATTCACATGCAGCTTTGGCAAAGGTAGTCAGCAGTTGAAAGTAAATATGTACAGGTGTTCCCTGTCAAAATCATTATTTTTTCTGACTGTCATAGACTGTGTGATGTGACAGACAAGAGAATATTCCTAAAGTAATAGGATGCCAATGGTTATCGCACTAAAGGAGTTAGAATATGCAGATGACATCTCATTGCTGGTCTAATCTACAAACATTTTCAAAAATATAAGCAATAACCAAATTGGATGGAACATAAACCTTAAAAGGACAGAAGTTTTGACGCTAAATTTAATCAACAATGCACCAGTAGAAATGCAGAACCATGGAAGCTAGCATATACATTCCCTTACCTAGGGAAGAGTAGTGGCCTCAAATGAGAGAACTGACAAGAATATCAACAGAAGGATTAACAAAACCACAATTGCTTTTGCTAATCTAAACAAAATTTGGATGACCTGTAAAATACACAAGCCAACCCCAGTGGTACAGACCAGGAAGCTTTGATCATGAGGTCCAAGTCTAACAGAGCTCTGGCTTGTGTAGGTCAAGTTATTTTATCTAACTTAGGGAGACAAACGCAAATAAAAGAACAAAAATGAGCTGGTATTGAGCGGGCTTGTAGGCGTCTAGCACAACTAACTCACATTCTAAAGTGCAAATCACATACAGACCACAAAGAGTAGTTTAACAAGTGGTTTATGTAGACTAAACAAAGAGGAAGAAGAGGTATGGATCTGAATTGCTGGAGAGCAACAGGAAATCAAAATTCAGACTGTAATTTGATGTGGTTGTCTGACAAAATTCTGATATTTTGGTCAAACAAAATCAGCAACCAAGACATGGCTCAATAAGTGCAACTAGAATAAAATACATGCAATGATAAAAGTCAGACTCTGGATAGGACATGAAATCAGAACGATCTTGAAACCATCACAAGAATTGCTATGCATATGATACTGATGGGAAGATGAAAAAGTGGGACAAAAGACAACCTGGCAGAGAACAGTGGATGCAGAGATGCAATGCAGGTCAGAAATGAGGCATCCAGTGAAGGATGGTCATTGATAGAGCAAGGCGGAAAGATAAAAAGGTGAGGTGTTGGGATAGGAGAAATACCAGACAAATAGAGAATAACTGGAAAGATTGTTCATAAAAAGAGAATAATTGCTCAATTGAATAAAGCAAAGACCAATATTCTGAACACATAAAAATACTCTCCTGAAGACCATACTAATTGGAAGGATTTAAGATAGACAACAAAAGTAGGACATTGCTGCGTAAGGGAGGAAAATATCAAGATGGCTGAGAGCACAATGTCAAATTAGAACTCCAGCATACCAGCAGGGAGAGGGACATCCATTGCAACCAACCTACGATGAAGAACTGTACATATTTTGAGTAATTAAAAATTAAACAAGTACAGAAATTTTCCAAACTAAACCAAATAAACAAAGTAGATCAAGTTCAACATAATTGTCTATATTATAAACACAGAATCCTGTATGGTGGGGGATACTGATAATATAATAAGGAAAGCATGCCTTCACATAACAATTTGTCAGAAGCACCCTATCCATGCCTCATTTCACAGCGAGCAAACAAAGTACTTCTTGTTGCCCACTATGAATTCAGGCGTAGTCAGTGCGTCCAGTATGGTGCTTCTGGCTGATTTTTGCATGAAGGCTTGCTTAATATCATCAATGTCCCTTCTCCGACTTCAGAGGTAAACAAAAAACCCCATTCCTTACATGATATGAAGAAAGGGAGAAAAATACTGAAATATTAAAATGCAAACTTTGTAGAGTTCATTCCCCTACTTTTTCCACATTCAGTCTTCCAGAAGATCGAAATTACAAAGTAAGTTATTGGTTAACAGAAACGACTTCACTGTAAATTAGGTGAACTCATAGGTCTTCAATCTCTTTCAGCAAATATCATCTGTCTACTTATGCAGTTTAATTCGATATTCTCCTTTGGCATTCCATATTCTCCCAGCAAAAAGAAGCTATTTTTAACAACTTAAACATAGGAACTTATAATGAGCAGTAGCATTAACAAAATTACTTCTAACATAATTTGGCAAATGTAGTCCTGTAGTTGTGCAGAAGAGACAGCTGACATAGCTATCATGTGTGTCACTGCAGGACAGTTCTTTGAAATTGTTGACAACCTGAGAATGACCACTGTTTCTTTGAACATTTGTCTGATAGCGAACAAAGAAGTACAAAAAATATACATTTCTGTACTGAGATATTGATGCCAACAGCATTAAGAACTTGAAAGCTTTAAATTCACCTTACAAGGAATAAGCTACAAAAATATGAAGAAACAAATGAACATGTGTATATCTTGGAAATCTTCTATGTTCCCCAAAATAATAACTTTCATAATGGAAATAATACTGTAACATAACTTGTATCAAGACACTGTGAACTTTCAGTTTCTAGTAGATCAACAATGAGACCAAACTGTCCAGAAGAGGTGTATAATAATTTGCCTTAGGACACAAACATGGATTATCCTGTTACTGAAATATTGCAAACGTTATATAACAGTTTCCAAAAATGTATAAATGTCTGAATCCAAAGCGCGAGCATTCATATAATTAGACAACATGTAAGATTCTACAAACCTCCACAAATTAGTTGAAGAGCAAGTAATTACGATAATATTGTTTATAATAACTATTATGAGAGTGGTGATGATGGTGGTGATAGTGGTAATACACATGGCAATAAAGCCACCAGTGTTTGCTGCTGATATCATAGATTGGATTGCTGAAAGAAAAGGCAGCTTGTGATCACTTCAGCTCTGTGACTTGCCCAGAGCGTTTTTCAAAGTTTGTCCACCCCAGAAGTTATCCAGGTCAAAAGGTTTAAAATCTGAATAAAAATGTGAGAGAAAAAATGTTAATGAATAATCTATGTGACTGACAAATTATTTCTGAAAACTTACAATTTTATGTTTTATAATCTTCTGCTTATAACGCTGCATATGACTACTTGTTAACCACTCTGTGTGATTTGTATGTGATCTGAGACTAAGAGCGATTATACATTGTGCCAGTTGTGCGCCTACAAGAAGGCCAGCACATCCTATTTCTGCTATGCTTTTTTTTTAACTAGAGTAGCTTCCCTAGGTCCTACATCAGTCACCTCTTATGACATGTCTGGTAGGCTTAACCACACGGGAGGTTAAATAATCTTATCATATCTACATGTGCTGTGAAGAGTTGTAGTTCTCTGTACTGGATCAGTTGTGTTGCATCTGCAGTTGTTAGTCCATGTTGTTGCAGCATCTCTTTGATCTTATCTATCCATGGGTTCTCAGTTTTCCTCGTATTCTGAGGTTGAGTTGTCAGTTGTTAAAGGTGTGTAATAGTAGTAGGTCTGGTTTCATTCTCATTAAGTGACTGAACTATTTTATTTGTTGTCTTTCAATTTGTTGGATGAAGGGTGTGATTCCAACAATATTTATAATGTTCCCATTTCTGACTCTATCCCATCTTGTAACATTGACAGCTTTTTTATACAGTTCATTTCACATGTTGTGATCTTTGTCTCTTGGGATTTAGTTAGGGACCATGTTTGACATTGATAAGAGAGAGTTGCTAAAAATAAACCATTTACAGCTGTCGCTTGATTGTCCTGTCTATATTTGTGACACTTGGTATTGACCTTATAGCATCTAGTCTTAATTTATATGTCTATATTCTCAATCGGTGTCTGTGAAAATGCTTCCCAGATATATGGTAAATAATAACTGGCCAAAGTACAGGGTAGATCAGTAATTCTCAAGTATCTTGTCACCACCTGCTTTGAGATATGTTTAAGATGCTAATACTCAGAATCAAGCATGTGACAGGTTAATCTTCAGTACAGACATGTGTTGCAAATGTGCAAATCATCTACCAGATGAGCCATAACAGAAAAAGTTTTATGTACAACTAACAGATCAAACACATGCGTTTCAACAAGAACTGACTGCCATATGTAATCCTGTTTTTGCATAGATTCTAGAATATTCTCTACATGTTTTTAGCTTATGCTCTAATGTAACTTTATTTTGCGCTATCAAGTGTTGTTAAAATATTTACGTATAGCATGTACAGTCCAACGATAGCTTTAGTTTCATACATAACAAACATGATATCGTGAGATTTTAGAAGACATGCTTGCATTGAAAGCATCGATTGTTGGGGAGTTGAGAATGGATAGGGAGGATGTTCTTCAGTCTCTTGGTGACCTACTGTTGGATGAGGACACTAAAATTGATATTGAACCAATTCAGCGATTTAGAGAGTTTGGAATTTTTCATTGTACAAGTAGAACCGGATACTTGGGGGCAGAGAGAGAAGTGTGTTTAACCAGCAAGATTCAGGAACCATCAATATGCATACCCTTTGACATCTGTTGGGGGAGACTGAGCACCTACAGGTCTTCTCACAGTGCTGTGATGTCAGTTCAGTAAAGAATAACCAATAGAAGAATCCACATCTACACTACACAGTTTTTAAGCTGGCCTATTTCATTTGGGGACTATGCTTCCACAATTTGTAGATTCACCAAACTTTAAAAATAGGATAGGTCATGGACAATCTGGCTAAAATTCAAATCTTTTATTTAAGTCTGTTCAAGATTACAATGATGCAAGACATATCATTCATTTCCTGCACTAAGCAAGTTTTAATTGTTGTAATAATTAACTTTGACTAAAGAGGAAACAATTGGTCAGAGCTCTGATTGCGCAAGATAAACAAATGTTCAGTACTAATTGAACACACAACACCTCCCCTCTCAAACTAGAACAATAGAATAGTCAAGGCTTTATGAGCTAATCGTAAATTTCAGAACAACCCCAAATCTGATGTCTTGACTAGTCAGTCTTACGATGCATTGACTAGCTAGAACTGTTTGTTTGTTCTTATGAACCAAGTTAAGCACTGTGTTGTTTGCACAGAGAATGTAAGTACGTTGTGCTCCCCATTAGACTATTTCAGCATGTAGGACAGGCACATCCGAATTTTGGCAAAATTATACGTAAAGTGTACATTAAATATTTATAATTTTATCTTATTATTTTCTAACCTGGCAACACTTACCAGCTATACTTTTGTTTGACCTTGGTTCTATATAAGTTTCATACATCAACTCTGAAATAGCATTAAAAGCAGTATAACAAAGTTATGAAACATAGTTACTGAGGTATTGTTATTAAATTACATAATGAAAATGAATGAAAATCGTGGCATATCCTAAGGGATGTAACCATCAACCACAGTAAACTAGTTGATTTTCTATACACCACTTATATATTCAGTAGTTTGCCATTGCTTTCTGAACGGTGAGGTCTATTTTTACCTTTTTGTAAAAATCCCATGGAAATGAATTTGCTTCCAAACTTGCCACCGTGGGGTTTGAACCAGGTACGCTTGGGTTCGTGATCGAGCTCACTACCGCTTGAGCTACAGACGCTCACATAATTACATAATAGGAAAATAAAAAACATATTGATAATTATCTAATGAAAGTTTCACAATTGCAGAACAATGATCTTACAGACAGAAGTCAATACATGTATTTCTTCACTATATATCTATCTCATGCCTTTTTAACCCTGATTGGAGCATAGGCTCTCAACCAATTCAAGTTTTCAGATATTCCGCTATCTCTTGCAGCTCCTTCCAGCTCTGCCATATATTATTAATATCTGTCTCCAAATCTCTTCTCCTTCTCCATGTACTCTTTCGCTTTCTCTGCTGAAAATGTTTCAATTATTCTTACTTACTTACTTACTTAATCCTGTCATGCCTAGTGACACATGGGGCTTCAGAAAGGACTTTCCATGCTCTCCTGTCCCCTGCAACCTTCAGCGCAGAGCCCCACGTCAGAGATGCGGTGTCCAGTTCCTCTTCCATCACGCGCCTCCATGTTGTCCATGGTCTGCCTTTCTTCTCTTTCCTTCTGGTGTCCAAGTGAGGGCTACCCTTGCAGGCATTTCTTGTCTCATTCTCATAACATGTCCGAGCTATTTCCATCTTCTCTTTTGAGTATGTCATTCATTGCCTCTTGTCTTGTATCTTGGAGTAGTTGGTTATTGGATATTTTTACTGGCCAAAAGATTCCCAAGATTCAATTATTCTTACTGTGACTGTAATATTATAAGTGGTTGAAACTTGGTACTAATATTCTTGATAAGCGGCTGAAACTTGGTGCTAATATTCTTAATTAGCGATTGAAACTTGGTACTAATATTCTTGAATAGTGGTTGAAACTTGGTACTAATATTCTTAATTATCGGTTGAAACTTGGTGCTAATATTCTTGAATAGTGGTTGAAACTTGTACTCAATATTCTTAATTAGCGTTCGAAACTTGGTACTAATATTCTTGAATAGTGGTTGAAACTTGGTACTAATATTCTTAATAGCGATTGAAACTTATACTATATTCTTAATAAGCGATTGAAACTTGGTACTAATATTCTTAATTAGCGATTGAAACTTGGTACTAATATTCTTAATTAGCGGTTGAAACTTGGTACTAATATTCTTAATTAGCGGTTGAAACTTGGTACTAATATTCTTAATTATCGGTTGAAACTTGGTACTAATATTCTTGAATAGTGGTTGAAACTTGGTACTAATATTCTTAATTAGCGGTTGAAACTTGGTACTAATATTCTTGAATAGTGGTTGAAACTTGGTACTAATATTCTTAATAAGCGATTGAAACTTGGTACTAATATTCTTAATAAGCGATTGAAACTTGGTACTAATATTCTTAATTAGCGATTGAAACTTGGTACTAATATTCTTAATTAGCGGTTGAAACTTGGTACTAATATTCTTAATTAGCGGTTGAAACTTGGTACTAATATTCTTAATTATCGGTTGAAACTTGGTACTAATATTCTTGAATAGTGGTTGAAACTTGGTAATAATATTCTTGAATAGTGGTTGAAACTTGGTACTAATATTCTTGATTAGCGATTGAAACTTGGTACTAATATTCTTAATTAGCGGTTGAAACTTGGTACTAATATTCTTGAATAGTGGTTGAAACTTGGTACTAATATTCTTGAATAGTGGTTGAAACTTGGTACTAATATCCTTGAATAGTGGCTCAAACTTGGTATTTTCTTCTACTTCAATGATCTAGTGGCTCTTGCTCTTCTGTGAAATTCTATGTAGCATTGATGTTCAACATAGCACTGAAGAGCTGGGGTGCCTGTAAATTTTCTACTCACCCCCGGTCAGGAAATAGAATTGAACTGCATGTTGCTTCCTTTGTTAATTTGGAGAACTGTACTCCAACTTCATCAGGCTCGTATTTGCTGCTGTTACATGTGTCCACTCTATATTCCATGGCCAGACAAATTTGTTTGCTCTTGATACAGTGACATTCTCACTGATTTGTATGTCCATTTCTTAGTTTGCCACTTGTACTTTTTCAGTAGTCTGTGGCTAAATCATTTGCCTTGCATTTTGAAGATTCATGTGTTCAAATCTGGACATACCACTCTGTTCATGGGAGAAATTTTTCCTGGATCCCTAGGACTGTCTACAGAATCCCTAGCTACAGAATTCATGCCTTGTGCAATACTCAAGGCATGTGACATGCCATTTCATGGGGTAGACCGAGTTATATGGTGGAAACCTGGTGCAATGAAGTCAAACCTTCTTCTTTATACCCTTTTTCTGGGAAAATCCCTTATATCCATGTCTCATTGAAGAGACATTACCTAGGTACTACCTTGGACTTGGTTATGACTTCATTGAGAAATTTCACCAATTGCCACAATTGCGTAGCAACTTTTCTCCATACCGAGTGATGCAGGATTTTCTTTCCATCTGGGTCTAAGGCAGTTTAGTTTTTATCTTTGGAATATAACTTGTTTTCTATTGTGTTCAGAAACAAGAACAATTCATATCTTAAGATAGTACCATAATTAATTATTTGATTAGCTATTTCTCAAGATAGTACCATAATTAATTATTTGATTAGCTATTTCTCAACCTTCAGGTCATGTATATTTGTAACAATCAGTCCATAACACTGCTGTTCATTTATCCTTACCACTTCCATCTTTTCTTCTTTCTATGCTGTCCTGAACTTTCTTCCATTCTGAAAGACATTAAATGGAGAATGAACAAACTTAATGCATGTAAAATTGGTTGTTATAAATTAGTCAATATTTTTCTTACCTCTCAGCTCCCCTGGAAAACAGAACTTCAATTACATCAACATATATTAATTTATTGTTAGTAAGTTTTTCTTCATGAGACTACCTTACTTCACGTTTCGCTATTTTGTCTTTGTTACTTAGTTTTACTGTAGTTTTCCCCTATTAACTATATTCCATGCAATGACATATCCAGTTATATAAATCCACTGGTACCCAGTCTCAAGAGCTTGATCTCACTGCTCTCTATCCAGAGTGTCAAAGACCTTCTCCATGTTCACCAACACTACCAGTTGCTAAGTCAGAATCTTGATATATTTGAAATTCTTTATCTTGCTCTTCATAAGTATATGAGATAAGTTTAAGTGCATCTGACAAGCCTATTGTTGTCACATCATATTTTATGTTGGAGGATACCATCTTTAGATAAACTACCCTACTGGGTTCACTGGCTCATCTGTCCTGGATTTGTGTAAGAGTGTTTACTCTCCTAAGAGGCCTATATTTCTGAGAACAGCAAACTGTGCTTTAAATCTGAAGATATCCATGTCTTCATGAAGCCATAGCCCCACTAGCCTACGCCCTCGTGAACAGTTTCCATTCTGTACTGCGCCAAGTTGGAGTTGACTTGTTCGGAATTGGTTCATCAGCATGCGACTAAATTTAATTTTCTGCCTTCAGACAAATGTTTTCTTCCTCTTCTTTGCGTTCATTCTTATTAACTAAATGGACTACTCCATGTGATCTGGATCTGTGTAGGTTTGAGCAGAGAATGTGAATATGTTACGATGCAGTTTATATGCACCTATGCATGTATGTTGCACATCCAAGATAATTTTGATCTGAAATGTTATCTGATCCTGGCAAACCAGTCATACTATTATCATGCATACCATTTGCCTAATCACAAACAGAGAGCCATCTTCCACTTGTGATAATGCAACGATAAAATGAAATCTATCACTGATCTTCTTCTATGATCCCTTTCCTATGTCCAGAAGACTAAAACAATTGCCTCGATGAATCCAGTGGTGATCCACAGTGGAACTCACATTCTGTAAAGATATCTAAGCATATTTATTAACTGTATAATGTCCCATTTTCATTGCTGGGTACACATTAAAGCTGACATGCTCCCTCTTTGGTGGGGGAGTCTTTCTGCTATATTCTTGCATATCTTAACACTGCTCACAAGACATTGCAGATGTGGAGAGTATTCTCTTTGCTCTCTGAACAGAGGTGTGCATTACAGGCAAGTCTTGATGACGATAAGAACGTATTCAAGGGCAGGTGAGTTTTTATTGAAGGACTTATTCTGTCAGAGGTTTCTGTGGAGTTACCTCTTTCATAGCCTAGAGTTTAACACTAGTAGGTTCCAGGGACCTAGTTTTTGGCACCAGTTACTCGAAGAGAGCCTTGTTAAGGAAGTAAACAGGGTGTACTGGATCCAATATTTAAACAATTCAAGAATGTATGGTTATTTTGGCTAAATGTGTTTCTCACCTTTTGGATATAAAATTAATATTTATTTCATTATATGGTACCTTGCGACCTCATGGACTCAAAGCTCTACATTCCTATGCTTCTTAGTACTTTCTCTTCTCATGCTCCATATTTTATATATGTATATGTTAAATGTATATAAGTCGTATATTTACTAGATTTTTGATTGTTTCTCTTCTTTTCCACTTCTAGTTTTTCTGCATTTATTTCGTTATTCGTCACATATTTTTAATTCATTTTTTGACCGCTGTAATTCTTCTTCTTTCTTCTTTTGTTGTCACACTGCTACCGGGTTGTTGCCCAGTGTTGTGGTGCTCTGTTTTTGTCTTGAGCTTTTCTGGTGGCTTGTGTGATTGTTATCTTTGCTCTTTCACAGGATTCTGCATGAACCGTTGTAATACCTTTGTCAAAGTCTATATGTAGTGTGCTGTGAAATTCGTCGCTCCTGTTGTATCGTTTGCTTAATAAAGGCCTTTTGGTCGCAACGTTGCTGTGTATTTTCATTGTTTATGTATTTTGCAAAACTACAGTACTTTGTTTTTACGTGTTTCACCTGTTTGATGCAATATTTATATAAAATAAACTGTTTTTTAAAACTGTCTTTACTGCCTGTAATACCGTTTTTTAAGCAGTGTAAGACAGGGGGGACATAAGCCTGAGGAATTTAATGGCTGCATGACTAGTGCAGTCGCCGCAAAATGGTTCAGGTTATGATTTTTTTTATGTCCCAGACAGAAAAATCCTTGACCTTACCGTGGATTGAACACGGGTCTCCGTGTGGAAGCCACAATCTAATTAATTCTGCCAGATGCTCCTCGATGTAATCTTTAGCCCCCATTAATCCCATATTTATAATTCAAAAACAAAAAGCACTTACGTCTGTTTAATAAGTTCACCATTTGCATGTGATTCTCTTGTAATGCAGGTTCATAACTAGGTGAAGTAGGCGGCCTCCACCTGTTTACCTTTCTAGACTGGAATGTTGGCTTTGGATTACTGACAACAAACAAGAAATACAAAATCTGTATTAACATAGTGCTCTTTGCATAAAACAGAATATATAATGCATGGCCAATAGTGTTCTTGCATACAGTAAAATATATGATGCACGTCTATGTGTGCTCTTACATTCAATAGAATATATGATACATGGTTATATTAAATAAATACATTAGTCAGTGTGAGAGTGTAGTAGTTAGTGCACTTGTTTCATAGGAATGAGGTCCCAGGATCAAATTCTCCAGTTGGAGTGGAATTCTTCTCAACCGTAAGGGCTCTCAATTTGGCAACAGAAAAGCACTAGGAAGTAAAAGTGGTTGGAATGGATGTTGACTACCTCACCCAGTGTGTGCTGTTGGTCAGAAAAAAGTGCAGACCTCTCTCTCTTATGATCGTTCTTAGGCCACTTTTATCATTCTATTGTGATATATAAGCAGTCAAACATCAGAAAGGGATGTATGTGCACAGCCTTCAGTACCTATTGGAGCTCAGGTGCTTATCCTTCGGTGGTGTGTTTGATTTCAACCAGCGTTTACTGGGTTCGCTCTCCGTTAGCCTTTGCTGTCCCCAGCCAAAACCCACAAGGCAGCAGGCTGCTATTTTCTTTTAGGGCAGCGACCCTTAGATGGCCTGCCCTCCCGGGCTTATGAGCACCATCTGCCCAGCAAACCGGTCGTTTTGTGGACTCCTTAGTTTGCCGCCCGTCCAGTTTTGTGTACGGTTTGCTCCACTGGCCTTTGATTGCCCCCAAACAAACTATAAGGCAGCAGTAAGTGCAGACCTAATACTGCATTCCCCAATATACTTTGTGGTATGAGAATTTGTTCATTACTTTTTTTTTGACAATGTCATTGTAGGTTGTTAGCAAGTCACCCTAAAAGGGTCTAAAGCCGAAGGATTGACTTCATTACATCTGGTTTTTACCACATATGACTCAGTCCCTCTACACAGAAATGACACACCACTGGCAAGAGTATTCCACAAGCTCCATAACTCCGGAAACAATCCTAGGGGTCTCTGCAAAATATATTCAAACCCATGACCTTTGGAACACAAGGCAAAGGCTTAACCACTTATACAACTAATCAAATATTCTGCCATTATTCAGAGTGAACAGCTTAATGACAGTGGCATGTCCTTAACCTTGTTACAAGCTGTCCTATGATCTGAGAATATTCTATAAAATCAATGTTTCTAGAACGACTTTCACACACTATATGTTTACTTTAATGTACTGATATGTTGCTTGTCTGTTGTGCTGCCCAATTTTGCAGTTGGGCTAACACAATTAACTCTTCTCATGGTTAGCTTACTTTTTTATTCCTTGAATCAATTGCTGCCCAAATCTTTCTTATGTCATTCAGAATATCAACCTGGTACATTGCTCATCAACTTTCCACGGTAATCATGCAGCAAGCCTATCTGACCTTTCATTCTCCGTTGGCCTGCGTGCCATTGTGCAAAAATAAAACTTGTTTTTTCTCAGAGACTCAAACCATTGCCTTTCAGTCCAGTTTGACTCGATCTTCTTCAGCATATTTACAGAATCATTGAGAAAACATGCAATGGTAAAAGTTGATTCCAGCCAGGTCAATAGTTTAGTTACTGGAATGATTTCTATAGTCAAACTACTAGCAGCCACAACAAAACCACCACTGAACTGTCTTCTTTTACAATACCTCATAAGACTTCAGCAATGATAGCCCATGAGTTCTACATGTGCTGAACCACCAATCTATCTATGTAAATGACAACATCCCCCTCAGACGACTCGATAAACTTAAAGTACTTAAGTGTATAATTTCTTTTTAAATGTCAATGATTAAATCGATGAAAAAGTCACTTGACATGTTTTATGGTGATGGTCAATATTTCAGCTCTAACGAGGAGATGATGAAATTGTTCACATCCAATGTCAAATGGATCATGTGCTTTGTGAAACGATGGTGTTTATGAAAATATGAATTCGTTTAGCAGTATACAAACCTAGAAGATAAATACACTTTATTAATGAAAATGCACATTAAATATTACCTCATTTCTACCTCTCCGTCTCCCGTGCTCTTTAACAACTTGGTCGACTTGTCTCGGCTATCGTAACCTTCGATATCAAGCTGTCTTGGAGGCCCTACAGAATAACAAAAGGTGAAAATACATTTTATTGATATCAAACTCACTGATTCAATAAAGCAGTAACAAGAAACATTGCAAGAATCACACATGTAATTAAAGAAACCAACCGACTCACCTCGACGGGCACTCGCTACAATTTTACTTGGGCCTTTTGGCAGCGAGTACATTCTGTGCTGCTGTGTTTACAGTGTGTTGCGCATTCAATCTGCGCATCAGCACTTTCATCAACTTCACACACACACACACAACACACACTCAGTATTCAAACAGATAGTTCTCAAGAGTTTTATCTTAGTTATCGGAACTATACATTGATTTGTATTTCTGTCATTAATACTTTTCGTCTTCTTCTAACCCTTCGCCCCAAATAGAGCATAGGTACCCATACTTTACTTCGGTATAAAAAGAGATGCTTTTAGAGTTTTAGGAATGAGAAACTGAAAATTATCCATCATCTTATTACTTGCATAACCTTTGTTACATAATTACAGTCTTTCTGAACATATATCTTAGACCTGATGCATCTGTTACTGTTATCTATCCCATTCTGTAATGTATCCATCTTCTCTTTGGTCCTCCTATTCTCCGAAATCTCCATAATTGTCTATTCCAAACTATCATGTATCTTTAGGTGTTCAAAATACTTCACTTTCCACAAGTTTATTTTTCTCATCAACGAATTTTGTTTCATGCTGAGTTTTAGTTTCGTTAGCAGATCATCATCACTTCATATCCAGTCAGTCCATAATTGATCCATATCTTCCTCTGCATGTACCTCAGCGTATGGCAACGATACTAGTTGTATTAGTTTACTATTCTTCTTTGGCTTCCGCAAGCGCTCTTGTCTGGCTACACACTGTTTGATTGGACACTTCTGTAGTCTGGTGAGGGTTGTAGGTTCATCTTCATTCCTTGAATCGTTTACACGACCACCCATCTTCCTTAGGGAAGAGCCACAGTAGCGTTGTTGTGAGTGAACTCTCTTCTTAGGCGCGTAGTCCGGATTCAATTGCACAGTGGGCGTGGAATACTGCAACGTCTCTCAGGCCGATTCAGCCTCAATTAGGTACCGGAGAAAGCACTTGGAAGTAAAGGAAACCAGCGTGACGTTTACATCACCCATCGTGTGCCGACGGTCAATGAAAAATACTGGCTCAACACAGTATTATACAATATACCTCGAGGTTTTATAAAGGGTTTCTTACCTTTTTTCTGTTTCCCTTAGGGAATTCAGAATATCAGCTCGTCCGTTTTATACAGTAGCCTTACCCGCAAACCCATCGGCCCATTCATCCATCTTTACCCATGCGTGTCATGGCACAATAAATTCATTTTTGTCATCCTAGACCTCCTCAGTCAGAGACTTCAAACATTGACTTCAGACAGCCCAGTCTGTCTCACTCTTTCTGTGTATATCCTACTAATTGAGTCACTGAGATAGTTTGCATTTGTAAAAGTATGTGAATCCAAACATGCCATGGCTTTTGTTGCTGCCATGAACTCCATAGTCGGATTAAGTCACGACAAAATATGTCTTCACAATACATCCTTCGACAGAGCAGTGAGCTATCCATTTAGCTTCACATGTGCTGTACTACCGTCTCATCTGTGTAAATGACCACATTTCATTCAGACGTTTTCTCAGAAATAAATGCCTGAACTTCTTCTTCCCCAACCACTGGGTTTTCGTGTCTGCATTCTCTATCCAGTCTGACACGTACTGGAAAGGATTAATTGCTCCACACTGGCACTCCTATACATTCTTCCCCAGATTAAATGTTCTTAAATGAACATACCTGTTAAATAAAGTCCTCGGCCTAACCCATCAAAGGTGTTTCTCTTTTTAATATGCTTTTTCCTAAGGGGGTCTCAATGACGAAATGGTTAAGTGGTTTGCCTTTCGTACTGAAAGTTGTGGGTTCGAATCCCGACCGAGAAACGTGTGCAATTTTTCGTGAGTTTCTGGGATTGTTGCCTGGGCTACAAAGTTCGTGCTTTGTGCAATGCTCTCGGCAGACGGCATGCCATTTTTGCCAACAGGGACGGCGTCATATGGGGAAACCCGATTCAATGAAGACATCCTTCGCCTTTGGACCCTTTTTGGACTCTCCTGACTGCCATGTGATGCTGTGTGTCAGCGTTGATTTTAATGCTCGACAACTCATTGTTCTGTCTACTGTGTTTGGAAAGTCAAGAAGAAAACAAAGTGTATCTTGCAAAGTGTATCTTCAGTGTTACTTAAGGAGCATTTCTAGTGAATGTGGTGATCACTGATCAAGACAAGGGATGTTTAAAATAAATGTTGCATAGCTACATACAAAAATTGTATTTTGTTATTTCCTAGTTTGGAAATATATATATATATATATATATATATATATATATATATATATATATATATATATATATATATATATTAGATTAACCAGAGTTTCACGTTTGGCCGAAACCGGATGTACCTGGTCTACAGGCTGTGGGTGTTTAACGACAAACGTACTCGCACTCTTTGACGCAAATCATACACAGATCACAAATAAAGGTTAACAAGTGGTTGATAGAGCAAAATAAAAACACTCATTTGCAATGTCTATACAGGAATGGATTGCACGGTTCCGATGATGATGCATGTGACTTTGTGTTGTGTTTTATTTATTTTGTACAACAGTGTTAGGGATGCTGTCATTCCATGCTCGAGTACTGGTCAAACTCTTCATGCATATCGTTTTTTTCAAAATGTTGATGTCTGCATTCCAGTTAGTGCACGTCAGCTATTTTATCATTCATATTCTATTTTTAACCTTGTCTATAACGTGGTGAAATGAAAATCGTGGCATATCCTAAAGGACGTAACATCAACCACAGTAAAGTAGTCGTTGATTTTCTAGGCATCCATTATACGTTCAGTAGTTTGCCATTGCTTTCTGAACGGTGAGGTCTATTTTTACCTCTTTGTAAAAATCCCACGGAAACGAATTTGTTTCCAAACTTGCCCACCGTGGGTTTGAACAAGGTACGCTTGGGTTCGTGATCAGCTCACTACCACTTGAGCTACAGCCGCTCATAACGTAGTGAGATCATGTAAATAACAAATAAAAATGAACATAATAAACTTATCAAAAGAATAAGAATCAGACAATCAAGATTCTTCGAGCATATAATGCGAAGAAGAGATTTAGATCATTTGGTGGCAACTGGTAAAATTCAGGGAAGGAGAGATTGTGGAAGACAGAGGGATAAGATGTAGAATGGTCTGACCTCTTGGTTCGACAAAAGATCAACGTCAGAACTGATACCTGCACGAGGAGAGTTGTGGAGAGACATAATCGCCTACGCCGGTAGGCATGGCACTTGATTGATTGATAAACTTGTTCAATGTTCATTGTAATACGAGTACGTTATCTTTCATTTTTAATATTGCTGTCTTATCTTGTTCGAAAGGCCGAAGATTGTGCACAGGGTTTTCTTCTCGTTATGTTCGGCAATTTGCATCGTCCAGCCAGAGCCAACTATAAACGTATGGGCCTTCGGACTCAGGTAAGAATTATGGGAAATCGTACCACAACTATACCATGTGACCTCGCATTCCAGTATTGGTGTATATAGACGAATTCATTTTAAAATCAACAAAAAATGCGAAATCGAAGTTATATTATGCAACGAGTTAAGTTTAACAATAAGGAATATCAATATTATGAATATGTTTGATCAATAAATAACAATAGACTCACAGAATTAAGTCTTATTTATCTTATCTAACTAATTTCCGTGAAGCGTCGTGGGAGAGTTAGTTTCCTATCTTGTGCCAGGTGTGTTGCGCTTGACGTTGTCAGTCCATGCTTTCGCAGGGACTCTGAGATGTTATCTATCCATCTTGTTCTTGGCCTGCCTCGTGCTCTGCGCCCTGAGTGTCGATTATTATAGGCACGTGATGGTAGTAAATGTGGTTCCATTCTCATTAAATGGCCGAACCACTTGAATCTTTGCTTCCGATGTACTGTATGCATGGTATAGTACCAACGATGCTTCTGATATTCTCGTTTCTCACTCTATCTCGCCTTGTAACGTTGACAGCTTTCGTAGACATCTCATTTCACATGTTGTAATCTTTCTTTCTTGTGTCTTAGTCAGCAGCCATGTTTGGCACTGATAGCAGAGAGTTGGAATAAATATGCAGTTTATCAGTTGTCGTTTGACTGCCATGACAGAATTAAGTAAAATTGCAAAAAAGCGTGTAGTGTTCTATCAAACATCTGTAATTTCCAGCCACCTTTTCTGATCTAGGTCAGGGAATCACCGGTCATTTATCTGGCCTAGTTATCTAGAGTTGGCTGTGGTCCAGCTTTGAAAGATGCAGTCGTCTCTTTCATCCTGGAGTTTGCAATCGCTACTGATTCTTCAACGTTTCCACACAGTGTCATCTGCGCACATCCTCAGTACTGAACTTCATCAAGAAACAACAAACTAACAGACAGTGCACCTTAAAGAGCAATGTTGCTCCGATACGATGGATACAAAGCAAAAGGCCGGCCACGCAAAAGATGGACCCCAGAGATAACAGAAGAGACAATAGACACTATCTATGAAGCGCGCACTAGGGCTTGTTCTATGAATCTCTTCTTATCCTGACGTTGTGAGGCAAACCAGGATTGGATAAAAGAAAAGAAAGATCTACACATATTGTGAAGTACTTTTGGACAGGTGTATTCGGTAATATAATTTATAAAACACAAGAAGAGGGTATGGGACAGTACTTCTCCTTATTTAACTTCTATTATTATCATCTTCCTGCTAAATCTTCCTTATACCCTGACCTTTCTGCTTTCTATATTATTTATTTATCCCGTTATATAGTTGCCTCTTCACCAGTAAACTTTATATAATGATTGTTTCTGTCGACTGAAATGTTTTTTTGGTATACATCTGGGCAGTGGCGGCTCGTCATTAAGGGCCAGTGGAGCCGGGCCTCACCAAAAATAATGTATAACGTGTATTTAGTATTTTATAAATAAAAATATAAAAACCCAAAACCATGATTTTTCCGAAAAATCTGTCGGGTCCCACCAACAAAAATTATCACGAGCCGCCACTGCATCTGGGTCTGTGTAACTCGCCATGAAAGTTGAAGAATGATTTTTGTTCGTGTATACATATTTTGTTCTCACAATTCAGATTTCTAAATATTGTTTATGACTTTCGCGTCACAACTGCACTGAGAAACGTATACACATATTTGAAACATATTTATTCTACTCATTCTCCCATTAACATCAGAGTACGGCAAGGATGCTGTATTATCACCTCTTCTCTTTATTATACATGATAGTATCACCAAAATAGATGAAGCATCACTCAACGCAGACCAACAAAATGAACTGCTCTTTGCTGACGACCAGTGTATATTCCATAATAATATTGAACAGCTTCAAGAACACATAAACTTACTCAACAATAGCTGCCTCAAATACAACATGAAGATCAATATTCAAAAGACAGAAGTCATGACTATAAGTAGAGAACATAAAGATATCAACATAAAAATAAATGACCAAACGCTAAAGCAGGTGAGAGAATTCAAATACCTTGGAAGTATCTTCACATCTGATAGTAGACTGACAGAGAGATCGAAACTAGAATCCAGCAAGCCAACAACATTACATACCAGCTTACCCCAATTTTGAAACACCCAGCTATTCCAGTAGTGACTAAAAGACAGATTATAAATTAAATCTTTATACTCAACACTGTGCTACCAGAGCCAAACATGGGCACTGACAAAGAACAAGAAAGGAAAATTAACACATGCGAAATGAGATGCCTGAGGAAAGCAGTAAATAAAACAAGAAGAGACCATATAAGAAATGAGGAAATTAGAAGAACAGTCGGAACAACACCTGCTATTAGATTTATTGAAAAACAGAGACTCAAATGGTTTGGCCACTTGGTCAGAATGAACCTGAATACACCAGTTGCAAGAGCGTACAACCTGAAAATGGAATCATCAAGAGGAAGGGGCAGACCAAGAAAAAGATGGGTTGATGGAGTTACAGACATCTTAAAACTCCACAATACCACACCATATCAAGCGACCGAGCGTGCATTATCTCGGAAACCGATCATCAGTTAAACCTGCTACGCCTAGCGGCAAAAGCAGAGAAGGACAAAAGAAAGAAAGATTCTCCCATTCACCATCTCACAACAATTACACCTCTGTCTTTCATAGAAAAGATGTCTTTTAGAGCAAACTGGTCCTCCCAATCCAGGTTTGTTTTAAATGTTCCTTCTTCTAAAAGAATTTTCATGCAAGAGTATCGTGCTCCGTTTGGAGAGAGTTTTGACAATGTTTACTTTGACTTTAATTTTACCAGATCTATGTGCATGTCCTTGGTGGAAATTTGAGCCCACTAGCAGGTGAACTCAACATTTTCGCACTTATCATGATCTCCTGTGAAGTTTTTGTTCAGGTGCTCACGCATAGACTATATTCTTAGTCCGTAGACCAGGGACTGGATAATTGAAACTGATTATCCGTTATTCAACAGAGCATTGTCCACGGCCTTCTCTATATGTCTGTAAAAGCAGGGGACACCACGGGTAGCTAGTAGTTACGCTTGACTTGTTGATAGGACAACGTATTTTCACAGGCGTTATCGTTTAGTTATGAATAGAATAATCACCAACCCTTACTGCCGACTATTGCGATATAACATTACAGTAAAACACAGCTACCATATCAACCAGTAAGCATCGCAGTTTGTTATAGATTGACGACATATTAACAAGATAACAGCAAAGACGGAACATACAGACATAGAGTAAAATTCCACGCAATCAGTAACATTGTCTGCCTATACAGTCATCATGTCATTACCAGCACAATGAAATAAACACAAACATGCCTCCGATTTACTCTTCTCTTCTCTTTAGTCGGTTACGCCCTTGGCGTTTATGGCAGCAACAAACGCTCACCATTCTTCTCTATTCATGGCTTTCCTCTGTATTGTGTTCCAGTTATGATTCATTTCTTTCTGTTCTTGCTCTATCGTTCTCCTCCATGTTGTCTTGAAATCACTTGTTAAATAACCGGGCTATTGTTTTTATTTGACATTTATGAGTCGCAATTTAAAGTCATAAATTATTTTTGGAAAAAATAACCACACTACCAACAAGTCATGAAATATAAATATAACTGCAAATAATAATAATCAGAAGAAGTTTAACAAAATGTAATATACATCAATAAATGCATAAACTGTATAAGTAATGGTCGAATTTTGTTTTTGACTATGTCAAGCTATTATTATGTTCATAAAAAATTCGGTCAGAACCAAGAGGTTAGAATTTAATAAAGTTTTTGTTTAAGGGGCAACATTTGACTTAACATTTGTTTTGCATTCTTTATTATTTGAATTAACAAACAAGGTATACATAGCTGAAAATATTTAAACCTACATTTGTTAAAAACATGTTAGACAAAGTATTCTTAGCCAAATCTAGTGTGACGAAATATTTGATGTTCTGAACATGATAAAAATCTGCACAACGCCATGAAACTTGTAGCTATCCCAGGTTCATTTGATGAAAAATAAAATAACACAACAATATGGCAGGTGTGAAAACATTTTCAGTGATTGTAAGCAGTGAACATCACCATAGTTGTGATGTTCCCTCAATAATGTCTCAGATCATTCCTGGAGGAAGACCAAGAGCTTCATCAGACGGAGATATATTAGATGCAGGTTTATGTGCTAATCTTTTCGTAAATTTGAACGATCGTCATAACGGTGGTGATTACGAAGCGTCCCGGAAGAGTTTACAAAAAACAAATGTGGTAGTAAACACTAATAATAGTGATAGCACCGGTGAATATTTCGATTCTAGCAACGATACATTTGACAGTGACCTGGAATTAAATTCACTCAATCAGTCTTGTTCAGTCAGACCGCACAAAAAGAGTCATTTTTTCCAGTCGATGCGAAAGGCTGTAACTCGTGCATTTGTCACGAAAGACTCCAAGTTACGAGATTCGACATCTAAAAGACAAGACAAATCGATTACAGTAGGCAATCTTGCTAAGGTTGTCATACCAGACGCCGGAGATAGAGTTATTACTAAATCAAATGGCAGTGAGCCTTCAGACAGTGGCACAATGTCAACGACTCGACCTTTAGTTACCGACTCCATTTTGGGACCATCTACCCCAAAATGGAAGAAGACACCAGGTACAGTTGGAATATACAATCATGGCAACAGTTGCTTCATGAATGCTGTTCTGCAATGTTTGAGCCACATTGACTCATTTACTGAATATTTTGTTCGAGATATTTTTAAAAATGATTTGAAAAATAGTACCAATAGTAAGAAAGGTGTATTTCGTTCAAATCATACCGAAGTTACAGAACAGTTCGCACACTTGCTGAAATGTCTGTGGTCAGGAAAATATTCTAGTGACATATCTAAGGAGTTTAAAGCTGTTGTTGCTAAATTCAACAGTCAGTATAAAGGAGATCATCAACATGATTCCCAAGAGTTCTTACTTTGGCTCTTAGACAGAATCCACGAAGATATAAGTACAAACAGTAAAAAGAAAGTCAAACCTCAGAAAGTAAGTAATTTGTATTATTAAAATCATATTGTCCTGTATGATATTGATTCTACGTCTAGTAATTTGTATAATTTTGCATTATTTTATTATTTTAAACAGTATTTTGCAACGCCAGTATTTAAATTATGACGAGAGATAGTTTTCCTCTACATGCGGCTTATAATTCAAGTTATTGTAACAAACTTGCTCAGTTCTTAATTATCTACAACTTTGTTTGCCATCTGTAAAAAGATATGTTATCATTATGTATTTGATTCAACAAATGTGACAATATCTGTTGTGACCAGTGGTTCTCAAACCTCACCTTGTCGGAATAGCAAATAGCATGCTGTTACTAACAAGTTCTAGGCAGCTAGCTGATGATTTTTTAAATATGATATCATGCGAGTTTTAAAAAAAGTACCTGTTTCGATACTTATGAAACTATATTGGGGATTAGGATGTTAGGCTTATTTTTTTTATCAATGGCATGTAATGCGCCATGTGGTCAACATCAAACTGGCCACATTTAGTGATTTACTTACCACTTTACCGCGGCACTGTGTGTCTATTTAGAGTCCTTTATCTACATATCAATAGTTCAAATAGTCTGTCGTCTTGTGTATTCCTCGAGTACTCCACATCTTTTTCTTATTAATCTTGTTTATCACAATCTACTATTATTTATTAATCCATGTTACTGTTTTTAAGGGTTTAATTTTTCTTGATACCGACTTATTTTATGACAATATTTCATAATGTTTTATTTTTGTAGTTTTTCAATTCTAATATATCTATATATTTCTTAACATCTGAGACAATGGGAGAGTGAATGTTTAAACAACGTGGTCGCCCGAGTGGTTACCGGCCCACATTTGGGGTGTAAAAATATAACCACTGTTACCTGCCACGCATGTCGTAAGAGGCGTCTAAGGGGGTTTGGCTGAAATCAGATGCACATGTCCTAAACGTGTAGAAGTCTAATCGTTTAGGGGCCTACCAAACCAATGTGCAACGTATACAGTTCTTGGCAAAGATCAAACATGTCACAAAGAGTGATTAAAATTGATTGTAAAGAATGAACGCAAAGAAGAAGAACAACATGGTGTTTCCTGGAAAGTCTCATATTCAACCACTCAGTAAAATCAAAAGTTATTTTTTCTGAAGAGAAAATAAAATTAGTGACATGCACAAGTGTGGCAACAGTTTTAGGCAAACACATTAGTTCCTCTGCCCTATATAATCCTCCGATGTACTCTCAGAAATGGGAGCAAAGCACTGTACTGACATTTTTCTTCTTTTCTTAATACCCTTCTATAAACTAAATTTCTATAGCTACTAATGTCTTCTAGTTTATTCAGTGTCGTATAGTTTTTTTTCTCTATGCTATTGTGAAGACTATGCAGCATTGGATGATTAAGGGGAGAAGAATTTGTTCAATTTTCAGAAATATTGTAATTATAGGGCCTTTAAAATTGCTTTTTTTTGCTGAGTAATTAAATATATGGTCCCGTAGCATCTACTTGAGGTTCTGTTTTGGAACTATGAACGTATATGGCAGATGAATGATTAACAACTTATAGCGCCCATGTGGTGCCGGGCCCACAAGGGAAGCAAAGAATAGTACCACTACAACCTACAATGCATATTGTAAGAGGCGACTGATGTAGGCTCTAGGGATGCTACCCTAGTAAATAAAAAGCAGCGCAGAAATTGGATGTGCTGGCCTACTTGTAGGCGCATAACTGGCACAATGTACAATCGCTCTTAGGCTCAGATCACATACAACTCACAGAGTGGTTGACAAGTGGTCGATATGGAGCGTTCGAAGAAAAAGAACAACATATAGTAGCTATAATAATTGACAGCCTAAATACAAAGGAAATTTGTCGAGAACACATACTCTCTCTCTCTCTACTGTGTTCTCTCTGTATAGTAAAATACAGCTGTGACAGTATAGGGGTTAGTCTACCTGCTTCATAGGCGTGTGGTCCCAGGATTAATTCCATGATTCAGGGGGATTTTTTAGACTTACGTTTCTCAGGTTGAGCCAGTCTCAATTATGTACCAGAGAAACACTGGGAAGTAAAGGCACACAGTATGATGTTGGCCAAATCACCCATAGTGTACGATTGATCGAAGGAAAATATGAGCGTAGCACTATATACTTCCAATATACTTACCCGATATACTTCCTGGTTCGCCTGCCCATCGTGTTCGTAGTACGTTGGACAACGGGTGACAAGCTCCCTGTGGGTGCGGTTCAACTCCGCAGGCTGGCAGAAAAGCCACATGTTCTCCAGATTTACAGTGTGCGTGGTACCGAACCAAGTGTTATGACGTCTATGACACTGAGCTGAAGAGCTGAGCTCAAGTGCTTCTGGATCGGGAAAAAAATACCTTCTGGTGTATAAACAAGTTCCTTTACCTTTCTTTACTGTAGAGTAAAAATGTAATAATATCTACACAGCTCAGGAGTATATCATTTTAGTGTAACTAACTTTTTACTATATGATTCTAATGATGTTCTTAGTATTAAAATTAAAGAAACAAACAGTAAATTGCTAGAAATGATTGGTCGGGTCATGTAAAAATAAAATATTTTTAGAGGTTTGTTTTTTCTTGGAAAGAGTTTATGCATTAACTAATATAAACAACCCTGGTTAAATTCTCTTCATTTTGGTTGTCTGGTGTGTTGTGTAGTCTCAAAGTGCTTAAATATAGGACATTAATGGTAACAAAAACATTTTGAAAAGTGGGATAAATACTAACACCCAAACAAATATATTAAATATGAAAGTCACCAAGTGTTGTATCTATATTTTTCATTACTGTTATTGATTTGTTGGTTTACAAAAACACTTATCGAGCTCTGGTGAGTTCAGTAGGTGCTGAGTCCCTTTCTGTACATTGCTAAAGATACATTTGCTGATGATTCCTGTCGATCGGCAGTTGTCTACACTTTTATATATTCTCATACATGCCTATCCCTGCAAAAGTTTGATTTACGATTCCAACATTTTTTTTGGTGGCTCTACCATTATAAGTTGCCATTGTATGAGTAATTATGTCCACCGTGCACTTCTGACATGCCTGCTGTGGGTAGTTACAAATTCAACTTGTCAGCTCTTTCAGTGCTGTAAACTCTTGTGTCAAGAACATTCCATATAAGATTATAGCTGTTTTAGTATTTCTATGACTCACTGCAATAGAATTATACAATATGTCATTAAGTATCCTACCAATTGAAGGTGATCTGAGCATATCAGCCGTATCTGTGAAGCTGTTTAGATAATAGCACAACAAATTGTTATCTAGAGCAGTAGTGGGAACAGTGAAAACATTCCAGAAAAAATGGAAGCCCTTGAGTTCTGGATATGCAGGATAAATAGGGTATATTTTGTGGGGAGCAACATATAGAGAAATCCTAGACAAATTGGGGATTTGAAAGCCATTTAAAAAAATATATTGAGTATATAAAGATGCATAACATTCATATGAATGCCGTGCTGGAAGTTATGGCTGTAGTCAAAAAGGTACTACTAAGAGTGAGAAGGACATAGCATGCTGTTACTATAGGAAGTGTAGAAATAAAATATGTGTACTTTATGGCACAAAATATACATTTTCTTATTTCATTTGCTTTAATACTCTGACAAAGGTACCAGTCAGCTCCAGGGTCTCAACATTGCCGTAAAGTTTTTCAGCAGTGTATGACCATGTAATATATCCATTCAGTAATGTATGCTCAACAGGTTTGCAACAGGTTTTTGGCTGTTATAGAGCAGATGCTATAGGTACATAGACCTCTTGTGACAATCTTGTTTCTGTGATGGGAACTCAAGTCTGTTGTACTCTGTACATAGTCCAATCTCCAGTGGTTTTATCCCCACTGTGATCCAATAGTAACTTTGATAGTGTGCTTTAGTTGTCTTATAATGGTGTCTATATCTAATTTTGTTACAGTATCCCACATTTTTTTGTGGTATGCATAATTTCCTGTTAAAGACTGGGTATTGAGGATTGTACTCTTTTTAAACATTTGATCCCATCATATAAAGTTTGGATGCATACAGTAACTTGATCAGATTCAGATGAAATTGGTTGAATGACAGCAGAACTTACATTTGTTTTTAATCACATTAGACACTCCCAAGATTAAGGTAAGTTAGCCAGGGATCACATTCTTAGAGGCTTCACATTTACACATCTTCTAGTTGAAGATTTTAATGTGTTTTTAACACTAGCCATCTGGCATTCCAAACCATAGTAGGTTTTTTACAAACAAGTTGAAATAAAAATTACAGTTGTTTTAAACAATCAAATATTGTAGAAGTAATTTTCTTCTAGGGCATGGCTTGTGATATTTTCATAATTGTTTTTTTTTTTTTTTGAGATGCCGTAATTGTGTGCTATCTTTTTCTATGTTTGGAGTTTGTAGTATTTTCTCATTTCTCTGGGGATTGATCTTTGGCTGCTTTGAGTATGATATGATGTTTGTGAGGAATTTGATGGTTTTTTTTTTATTGTTTGTTAATGTGTCTTAGTTAGGTTTCTGTAGAGGGTCCAGTTTGCCTTTTTTTTGTAGTTCATATTGACTCTTTTATTTTGTTTTTCTTGTGACTTCAGATCTCCTATAGTAATGGTGACTGGTTTGTGGCTACTTTCTCAATGCTCTCTCATCACTTCACTTTCTACACATCTTTGGATGTCTAGTGTGGCTATTGCTAGATCTGTTGTTTGTTTACTAGAATAATCAGATTTTTAAAAATCATTCATTTCTTTATCCTGTCCTCTGGTGTCCATAGTAGTATGTCCGCTGGCGGAGTGACTGTTAGTTAACTACCTGTTAGTTAGGTGGTTCTTTTTAGCTGTTTGTATGTTCTCTAGTTCTAGTCTTTTATTATTGAGGCAGTAGTAGTTAGTGATGTGTATTGGTTCTAGATGTGTTTTGATTGTTAGGTGTTCAACTTCACCTGTACTTTTAAAGGTTTCTATTGCTTCGATTTAGAACAAAATGAATATAAGTGACAATGCCTCCCTTGTGTACCAGAATATCCAGGTTATATATTTCATAGCTCCTGGTGGAGCAGCGATGTATATCCTTGGTGGAAAACATGTAAACAAACTTTTACTGAGAGAGGCAAGAAATATTGGACTCAATTCAATAAAGAGATTGAATGAGTTAGCCAGGATAGAGCGGTTTGGAGAACTTGCTTGCAGACATGTAACGATACGAGAGGAATACAATACAATTGCTTAATCCTAACTCTCGAAGCGCAGAGCTACTGTCAGTAGTTTGGGGTGGATCCATTCGAGGCTTGAAATCAGGTGCTGCACCCACCTAGCAGCAATCCGCAGGAGCAACCCCATATCTTAGGTCTTAGAGTATCAGAGCATACCCTCTAACTAAATAGATAGTGCTGACATTTTGAACGCCATCATAGAGTGTGGCAGCAAGGAAGATTTTCATTTAAACCAATCCATGTCTTCTATGTCAACTACTAGATTGCAAGAGCTGGGATTGAAGATTCGAGTGACCAGAAAAGAACAGCACAACATGTATATAAGTAGGCTCATCAATCAAAATTGAACTGGAGTGGTCAGTCACTGGATGCCGTTAGAGATATTGCGAAGGAGAACGGAGCACCCGTGGACATGACCAGAGTGCAATGAAGATTTTCCAAACTGAAACTCACTATAACAGTACTATGCGTTGCTGTTCTTTTCCGTTTCTGGGTAACCTCGCCATTCACGCTGATATGTCTCTCTTTGATGGCCGAAGTTGAGTCATCCTCTACGTATCCTAGCTTTTCTGAACACTCTGTTAGGCATCATATGTTTTTAGAAGTTCCCTTTTCAGCTTTTTATTACCAGGGAGGACTCTGGGTGTGATCTTGGTAGAAACCGGGACGTGATCACACTCCGGTGGACTCGGTATAGACAGCACCTATCTGGATAATCAAAACTCCCATGTGGTTTTTTTTTTGTTAGGCTTACCGCAACCATAGCCTGGTATTTTACCACTTCAGACATCAGGGTCCAGCTAAACGGTAGAAGTCTATGCGTTTAGGGGCCTACCAAACCAATGTGCAACGTATACACGTTCTTGGCAAAGATCAAACATATCACAAAGAGTGATTAAAATTGGTCTAAGAACGAGCGGAAGGAGGAAGGACAAGAGTGATAAAAATGGGCAAAGAACGAACGCAAAGAAGAAGAAGCGCCGTGGACTCGCTTTCGCCAGATCCGTGTTAGTGAACACTGGGAGCGCCACCTGAAAGTATGGTTGCCTTGGAGGCTGACATTTTTCATTGTTAAGACACATATGACTATAGTAGTCCTTTTTCCTCACTTTTGTTATTGAGGATAATTTTACATATGAGTCTAGTAATGTTATCAACCCAATTATTTGTAAATGTTGTAATAAGAAGGTGAAACTGACAAGCTTAATAATCGTTTTGGCCAACATTTACTTGATGACCCATGTAGCCACAGTTCAATACCATCGATTATTTGTAAGGTCGTGACATTCAGGTCACAGTCCTCCGGTCGTGTTCCTTGGATCAGTTCATTTACTCATCAAAATCTTTATAAGATACATTGCAACCTCTTGAACCCAACACACTGCATTCCTATACTTCTTGATATGTGTCTTCTCATGCTCCCTAATATATATGTTTATATATCACATGTGTCTATTTTATTATTGTTTATAACTTTAGAAAATTTTCCATTTTAGTTTTCCACATTTATTTTGTGTTTTTATTCACATATTTTCATTATAGAGCAGTTATAACTTTATTTATTCATAGTCAAACAGTGTTTATAACATCGGATCATTTGCTTGATAAAGGCCTTTTCATCAAAACGCTACTTATATTGTTTATGTGCTTGTAATTAAAACTACTTTGCATCGTGTTTACATGTTTCACCTTAGATTCGGCTATGGATATATTTACTTTCAAGGCCTCAATGTTTGACTCTTCTGTTTGTCAACATTTTCAATATTCACGTCTCACTGACTTCGGACTTGAAAAAAAAAAAACTATTTTAAACGTTCTACCTCGGAACGAACAATATCCAAAACAAGTTATGAAGGTTTCTTGTTTAACTTTCTATAGAGGTGATAAAAGTGTTTCCCTTTGTGTGCGGGGTTGTGGTGGAGTAAATTTGCCCGGTACTTGTAGTTACCAAATTGTTTTCCTGACCTGGGACTAGGATTCCTGTTATTTAGCACTGTTGAAAGGATGTTCAATAAGGAAGAACTAACTCGATGGGAATTTTTTTTCCACCTTTATAATGAAAAGTAGGTCAGCGTACGATATAAATTCCTACAACTTGTCACCAGAAGTAGACCAAACGTTTCGCATTTTTAGTCTTACATAGATCGTTATATTTGAAGAAGCCTGCCAGCGTGTTGTAGCTTGACTGTGTAGACTAGCCCTCTGTGTGTAGGTTCAATTCCGTGGGCGGCAGAAAGAAGGCCCAGATTCACGGTGTTCGTGGCACCGAACCGAAGGGTTACGATTCCATGGCACCGAGCCGAAGAGCTGAAAAGCTCAAGTGCTTCTGGATCGGGAAAAAAAATATTTGAAGAAGATAATTTAATGTTACTATATTAGAATAGACCTCACCGTTCAGAAAGCAATGGCAAACTACTGAACGTATAAGTGGTGCCTAGAAAATCAACGACTCGTTTACTGTGGTTGATGGCTACGTCCTTTAGGATATGCCACGATTTTCATTCATATTATTCGCCCGAGTGGTTACCGGGCCCAAATTTGGGTGTAAAGAATAGAACCACTGTTACCTGTCATGCATGTCGTAAGAGGCGACTAAGGAGGTTTGGCTGAAATCGGATGCACATGTCCTAAACTTGTAGAAATCTATGCGTTTAGGGGCCTACCAAACCAATGTGCAACGTATACACGTTCTTGGCAAAGATCAAACATATCACACAGAGTGATTAAAATTGGTCGTAAAGAACGAACGCAAAGAAGAAGAAGATTCATATTATTGTGTTCATACTGTGCGGATACACGTAACATAGTTCTAAATAGAGGCAGACTATCAGATACATTTCAAATAAGGATGGGTTTAAAACTTGGTGATGCCGTTCCGTCTATTTTAATATAGCCGTGACGGGGGACTGTCTAGAGTAGTTGATAGTAGCTCAGCCTGCTGTAGCTGTGAGACGCCTCATAGCTCGGGTTCGAACCTACTGTCCGGCATTTTGTTCGAGTCCCTGGTCTTACTCAGGACGATAACATGAGTACCTCTGAAGTCGGAGAAAATCTGCCTGTATGGCGAGGAATACTAATTACGAGTACATTGAGCACACGGCTGCCAGTGTAAGTAATTTACAATGTGCACGCTGCTGCCATTGTAAGAAATTGGAAAACGGATTTTCACGCAAAAATCAGTTTCAGAGATGAAACTTCGTCTGAGTTGAAAGCGGACAAAAAAAAAAAATATAGCCGTGACAAATAATAATGACGATACATGCTGCCCAGCGTGTTCGTAGCGCGTTGGACGACGGGTGATAAGCCCTCTGTGAGTGTGGGTTCAATTCCGCGGGCTGGCAGAAAGCCACAGGTTCTCCAGATTTACGGTGTTCGTGGCACCGAACCGAAGGGTTACGATATCCATGGCACGAGCCGAAGAGCTGAAAGCTCAAGTGCTTCTGGATCGGGAAAAAAATGGAAATGGAGTTATACAGAAAGTAAGAATACTTGGTTATGAGAAAGGATAACATAGATATGGTGTGGTACTAGATAATGAGAGAGCTAAAGAGAGAAAAATAACCAGGAAGTTGATTATAAATAAGTAATGTCAATATAGATGTAGACTGCATAACTGTAAATGCATGTAAAACTTGTGTAAAATGGCAAAATCAACATAAAAAAAATAATGTAGTTTTACAATAATACACTTAATCTTTGTAGCAAGAATATGGACTATTCTATAAATAAGTAGTCTATAAAAAGTCAGACATAAACATTTCAGTCTTAAAGGGCATAAACAACATAATAAAAAATAGTAAACATTTCTTCGAGCTTTCCAGTTCATTAGTGCAGATATCATGATCCGTAATCTGTTCTATAACAAGATATAACGAGGTCAGTTCTATAAAGAGATCAGTTTATAAACGAGGTCAGTTCTATAAACGATGTCAGTTCTATAAACGAGGTCAGTTCTATAAACGAGGTCAGTTCTATAAACGAGGTCAGTTCTATAAACGAGGTTGAACGAGTTGTTCATGATGTAGGGGTATGAAGAAATTGCAGGTGATATGCAACTTATAACGGTACGAATCAAATAATAGGATACATGGCGCCAATTTTAAAATGCAAACATGTCACCATGAACACAAAAAGAGCATTGTTCAACACAATCTTTCTTTCCACATTATGCTATCAGTACCAAACCTGGACACGGGCATCATATGATAGAAGAAAGCTAGTCACGATAGAGATGAAGTGTCTACGCAGAATGCTGGGTGCAACAAGAAGAGACCGGTGGAGAAATGAAGACAGCAGAAAAAAGTGGGTACAGCATCAGTACTGAACTTCAAGAAGTACACAGAGCGGTGTAAATGCGAATCTTATTTTTTGTTGTTATTCTGTCTGTCATCAGATTATAGCACCAATAGCTTCCATTAACTTAATGATTCACTTCATATCGTCCATAGAGCATCTACCACATTTGGAAGTACCTGTCTTTGTTGGTCATATTATCTTACTGTCTACCGTCCATGCATGAAGGATATGTCGTTTAGTTAGTCTCTTGACAAGCCTGTCTCACTAATGTTAAGTTTTATGTGCATTTAATTTCTCAATCTGTTGTGTTCTGTTTGGAATCTGTATAATAATTTTCCCTACGTACCGATACTGCAGTCTTAAAAAACACTTGCATAGACTAGGAATAAATCAAACAGCTCCCTGCCAGTGTCAACAGGCGGAAGAAACACCGAAGCATGTCCTGCAAGACTGTCCTCTCCTGGGTGAACTGAGAAGCAACATGTGACCACACCCAGTCGACATAAAACTAAGTTTTTGAAACCTAACAGACCTGAAGTTGAGTGCCTACTTTATGGTCCACAGTAAACTAAGTGCATGACCAGATATCGCAGAAGAAGCTGCTCTTTGTGGGACAATTAGTGTTAGGTTTTTTGGTGTCTGCAATTGGTTGATTTTGTCTTTACTCTTTCTTAAATTCTTTTTCTTCGAACGCTCCATATCGACCACTTGGTAATCACTCTGTGATTTGTATATGATCTGAGCCTAAGAGCGATTATACGTTGTGCCAGTTATGAGCCTACAAGTTGGCCAGCACATCCGATTTCTGTGATATTTTTTATTTACTAGATTAGCTTCCCTCGGTCCTACATGAGTCGCCTCTTACGACATGTCTTGTAGGTTGCAATGGTACTGTTCTTTGCTTCCCTTGCGGGCCCCGGCACCACACAGGTGTTTCTTAAATTCTGCTTTTATCATATGCTTTTTAGTCCGTGTATGATATATCAAATGCAAATAATTCGTGTTTAAACTACATTAGAATTAAACTGGGGGACTGCCTAGAGTAGTTGATAGTAGCTCGGCCTGCTAGCTGTGAGACGCCTCATAGCTCGGGTTCGAACCTACTGTCCGGCATTTGTTCGAGTCCCCTGGTCTTACTCAGACGATAACATGAGTACTCTGAAGTCGGAGAGAATCTGCCGTATGGCGAGGAATGCTAATTACGAGTACATTTGAGCACACGCTGCCAGTGATACGGTAATTTACAAGTGCACGCTGCTGCCATTGTAAGAAATTGGAAAAAACAGATTTTCACGCACAAATCAGTTTCAGAGATGAAACTTCGCCCTGAGTTAAAGGACGAAAAAAAAAAAAATTAAACTCGCTTGCATAATATACTGGTACCATGTAATAGTTGGCTAACTGCAACATTACACTGACGTAATACAACACCAATCCCACGACAATAAATGTTAGGTACCCAAATCTAAACTTTATTATTTGGTTAGTTCACGTTTTTATGATGTAATCGAAGTTCATTGTCAGCCTATGACAGTGGTAGATGTCAATGCTAGATTAACAAACTTGTAAAATTTTTTAGTTTTAAGAAAGAATTGCGTGGTGTGACTATATGCTTCTTCGTTCACTTGTGCAGGTTGGGGTCTGCTAGAGGTGTTACAGCTGTCACAAAGTTAATGCCACGAATACACACACCTTTTGTGTTAATCTTGATTGATTGATAGGACCGTCATCATTGTATTTCGGTTAATGATGATCTCCTTCTTACACATGAATATCTCAGTGACAGATCATGAACTCCGTATCATAGACGAGGCACTCCATGTCATTTTCGTAGAGGCTAGGTGCTCGCCTCTCGTGCCAAAGGTAACCGGTTCGCTCCCTCTTGAAACCACCTGGATATTTTTTCCCAGAGATCCCTGATCTCATTGTAGGTGAGATCGAGTTCCTAGTTCTATCGGAGACTGACAATAAAACGTAGGTCCCGTGTTCAATTTGAGCACGTAACAGAACCATTTGCAGTTCAAAATCGAAAAGTGCAGGCTGGAAACCGCTACCGGGGAAAATTCATTAGAAAAGATTTAAAAAAATTCCTACAAAATAGTGTCACCACATCCTAATTACATCGGGAACCTCGCCGGTGCTACGGAGTTCGTGCACTGCAGCTGATATCTTCCTGCGTAAGAAAGAGATCGGAGCACACATGGTTACTCACCGAAGTGCATTGATGATGGTCCTATCAATCAAATCACTTAGAACCCACGCTCGGTCTTGTGTGTCATTATTGAACGGTCTATATAATACCCGTGGGATGGGTCGCTTATCGACTTGGACACGAGAGGGTTGTAGGTTCAATCCCATACTCGATATTCCCGACGCAAGGAAAGGAATGTGACCGAGAAATGTGAAGTGACAGGCACTTTATAGCACAAGGTTTGAAAAGGCTATCAGACATTTGATTATATTTATACATATAAATAGTTGCAAGAGAGTACAACCTGAAAATGGAATCATCAGAAGGAAGGGGCAGACCAAGAAAACGATTGGTTGATGGAGTTACATACATCTTAAAACTCACAATGAAATGAAAATCGTGGCATATCCTAAAGGACGTAGCCATCAACCACAGTGAACGAGTCGTTGATTTTTAGGACCACTTATACGTTCAGTAGTTTGTCATTGCTTTCTGAACGGTGAGGTTTATTTTTACCTTTTGTAAAAAATCCTACAGAAACGAATTTGCTTCCAAACTTGCCCACCGTGGGGTTTGAACCAGGTACGCTTGGGTTTGTGATCGAGATCACTACCGCTTGAGCTACAGACGCTCACAAAAAACTCACAATAACACAGCGTATCAAACGACCAATTGTGCACTACTTGGAAACCGATCATCAGATAAACCTGCTATGCCTAACAACAACAAAAAGCAGAGAAGGACAAAAGAGAAGAGAATACATATTTAAAAAATAACAATTCTTTTTTCCTGAAAAGGAACTAAATTCAAGAAAAACACAATCCAATCAAAGCAAAATTGTGCAGGTTGGGTATGTAAGAAAAGAAATACATCCGAGATAGAAGTGGCAGTTGCGCATGGCTTCCAATGGTTCATATTGTGATCAGCTTGTCAAACAATACAAGTTATTTAATAATAGTTTATGGACGCTTGCTGTGAAATACGAATGCATGTTACTCTACCACTATATTTATCAAACTGGTAACTTGATTTGATCAATCAACGCTAACACGACCAGTCCACAATGTTTCAAATTTAAAAAAAAACATGTTTATGTTATTGGATATCAGAAACGACTTCTTTGCAGTTAGGGAAACCAGTAAGCGCTTAGTCTTTTTATTATATGTAAACAGAATGAAGTGGTTTGCCATTTATAAGAATGCATCCAACTCACAGTATACAAGTCTTCTACAACAGAACATCTGGAAAGAAGGCAAGAGGAAGACCACGGAAAGATGGTTAGATGGCGTGGCAGCATCCTGAAAGAGCAGATAAAATCACACAAGCCACCAGAACAGCGCAAGACAAAACAGAAACCACGACACTGGGCAACAACGGTAGCAGTGACGACAAAGAAGAAGAAGTGTATAACCTTTCTCTCTCTCTCTCTAGCCTTGACGCCCTGCGCCCGGGCCAGCAAAATCATGCCGTTCTTCTTATTCTGGCCGTCCTCGAGTTCCAGCTGTGATTCATGTCTTTCAGTTCTTGTTCTCACGATCACCGCCCAGACCGATGTACCAGATTCCCCATAAATTCTATTCATGTGGAAATCTGATTCATGCAGCCCTAGCATTGGTGTGTTTTACGCCACATCTTCAGCACCATTTGGAGCTCTGGTGCTTATCCTTCGGCGATGTGTCCGGTTTCAGCCAGCGTTTACTCGGTTCGCTCTCCGTTATGTAGCCATCTAGTGTTTTTTACTGTGTGGGTAGATAGCTCCACGCCCAACCTCCTTAGTCGCTTTTACGACATGCGTGGCAGGTAACAGTGGTTCTATTTTTTACACCCCAATTTAGACCCCGGTAACCACTCGGGTGCAATAGTTCTTGTTCGACTGTTCCCCTCCAGGTTATTTTGGGTCTGTTACGCGTTTTCGTTTACCTACTAGTGTACATCTCATTGCATAGTTAGTCTCCATGCGTATCACATGTCCGATCCATCTCCACCATCTCATTTGGATGATTATGCTCGTATCCTCTTGTTGACACTGTGCAAGCAGTTCTTGGTTAAATACAGTATTTGGCTATAACACGCGTAAGATTTTAAGCAGACAAGTTGTATGAAAGGTAGGGAGTTTGACATATCTTGTTCTATCATTCGCCAGCATTCTCATCCTTATAGTCGCCCGAGTGGTTACACCAAATTGAGGTGTAAAGAATAGAACCACTGTTACCTGCCACGCATGTCGTAAGAGGCGACTAAGGAGGTTTGAGGTGGGCTAGCTACCCCACACTGTAAAAAACACTAGATGGCTACAGAACGGAGAGCAAACCGAGTAAACGCTGGCTGAAACCGGACACATCGCCGAAGGATAAGCACCAGAGATCCAAATGGTGCCTAAGATGTGACGTAAAACACACCAATGCTAAGGCTGCATGAAACAGATTTCCACATGAATAGAATTTATGGGGAGGTCTGGTACATCGGTCTGGACGGTGTTCGAGAGAGAGAGATCCTTATAGTAAAGTTGATAGCACACATTTGCAGTATATGTTAATCTTGGTTCTGATGCTTTATTGAGCTGATTTTCAAACCGTCTGAAGGTTCATGAGTACACTTCATGCATTACTCAGTCAGCTTTTAATGTCCGATCCAGCTCCTCCTTCGCGGCTGATAACACTTCCAAGATATGTGAAAGCAGTTGTATTTGGAAGGATTTTATCTTCTAGTTTGGCAAGTGCTGGGGTGGCTATGTTCGGAGTCATTATTTATGTTTTGTTCTATTTGATTTTAAATCCAACCAGCTGGCTGTACTGGTTAAGGTGGCACGCCTTTTACTTGATACCGTTATGTGTGTGCGATGTTATCAGCAAAATTGAGGTCACCCAGGGTGGATGTGAGAGTTCATCTGCTACCTCTTGACTTATCTTCAGTTGTTTTACGCATCACCCAGTCTATGCCAATGTTGAACAATATAGCTGACATTACACATTCTAGTATGTAGCATACTTAAGATTAGTGTATACAAAACATCTGTGCTATCACTTGTACTAATACGCTCGTGTGGTGCCGGGGCCCGCAAGGAAAGCAAAGAATAGTACCACTGCAACCTACAATGCATGTCTTCTTAAGAGGCAGCCGATGTAGGTTCTATGGATGCTACCCTATTAATAAATAAAAAGCAGCGCATAAATCAGATGTGCTGGCCTACTTGTTGGCGCATAATTGGCACAGCGTACAATCGCTCTTAGGCTGGAATTTGTATGTTTGATAGAGCACTGCAAGCTTTTTTGCAATTTTACCCAATTCTGTGAGTCTAGTTATTTATTGGTGAAAAATATTCATAATATTGTATTGATATTCCCTTATTGTTAAACTTAACTTGTTAAATATAACCTTGATTTAGCATTTTGTGTTGATTTTAAAATGAATCGTCTATATACAACAATACCGGAATGCGAGATCACGTGACCGGTTGTGGTCTGATTTCCAATAATTTTTACCTGAGTCAGCAGGGCCCTATGAGTTTACAGTGTCTGATCTCAGTATTTGTGAGGTCATGCATCTGTTCATATTGTAGATGGACATAAAACATGGAGGTCCTGTGTGCAAATTGTGCACATTAAAGATCGTTTGGCAGCTCATGAATATAAATAATGGTGGATAACGTGCCGCTGTCCGGCAGAATTTGAAATATTAAATGTTGAACTTTAATTTCTATCTTATCTCATCCTATCTGTCTTACCATCATGGAACTAGAAACGAACCCGAACAACAAAAAACCACTCGACGAAAGCTGATGCGCTGGACCGAAAGGCACAGATATTGCATCTTAGCTGCAAACATGGCCACAATGCACTCACACTAAATGTTTTCAAACATGACAAAGAGTTGTTTATGAAGTGGTTATATTATTGCGAATGAAGAAGTGTTTTGATTATGTGCCTCATATTCAATATTCACATTATATGCGCTTAGAAATGCAACGCCTTAACTTCTTGTATTGATGTGAACCTTGCGTGTCCATGACAGTTAGATCTACTTAAGGTCCCCGAGGTTTTATAGCTCTACCTAGGTCACATTCGTATGTTTCTGCCCGTGACAAGCGTAGGATGAGAGTTTGACACGATTACTGCCGCGGTTAACCAGGTCCTAAGTAGTTACTTTAGTACTTTATAAAAAAGTCGCGATGTACTCATTTAACACGCTTTTGAACCGTTCATTACAATATCTGACGTAACGTCATAGTTTGCTGTCTCACATCCCCTCGCTTTGCAAAAATGTTATTTCAGAAACATGTGGAAGTTTATGAATTCGTTATCGGAACATTTGATGGTCTAAAGCCGAAGGATTGACTTCATTGTATCGGGGTTTTACCCCATATGGCTCGGTCCATCGACGCAGAAATGGCACGCCAGCTGTCAATCGTATTGCATAACTCACAAACTCTGTAGTTCCGGCAACAATCAGAGGAGGTCCCTGAAAAAATGCACGGTACTTTGTCATTAGCCGGCCGCAAAAAGACCTGAACAACGAGTTCCGGGTAAACCCGGGTATCCCGTAGGCGTGTCGGGGATTGTCCAGTATTTTCCAAAGGTCGAACAGTCTGCGCGGTTTATTCCATTTGCGTTTTTAGGGTTTCATGTTGAAAACCTTCGTTTTCGGCTTTAAAAAAATTAGTAGTAACAAACAATCGCAAGATTTTATATTTTGTGGCAGGGTTAGGGTTAGGCAATTTCTGTGTTTTTTTCCTATAATATAATTGTTCCTCCTTTCCTCGCTGTATTTGTGTTGTTATCACTGTATATGTATCCACATACTAATGCTTGACCTACCTGGGTCCCAAAGTGGACTGTCCAGACTATTTACAACATATCTAAAAATAGATGACACTTCCGACAATTTCTAAAAAAGTCTTCTGTCAGTTGTGGCCGGCTAATGACAAAGTACCAAATGCACCCGCAAAGAGAACGGCGATGTCCGGATTCGAACTAAAAATCTTTGGAACGCAAGAAAACGGTGTACCCACATATAGCGCCGATTTATAACTCTCTTGGCAAGTAGTAGTTCGTAATATTCAACATAGCATTAACTTCATGTGTACCAGGCTTATTTCTTTGCGTTCTTACACAAACAACGAAAGCGCAAGAAGAGAAAAACAACAGTAGTACTGTTTGCACAGCCAAAACACAATTCATGACACAATATCCCTGTTTGTGAGGTCATGACTGCTTAAAGCAGAAGTGACAAGAGAACAGATCGGCTCTCATAACATTCCGACAAAAAAAAACGTAGCAAATGAAATCAGTAAGCTGTAGAAGAAAACCCGCTGAATTGTTATTTTACAAAGATATGTATGCCAGACACGCCAGTCGGTCCTATTATTCAAGAGTTTACTTTATGGTTGTATCAATTAACTTTGCTATATCTATTTCATATCTGTATCTATACATAAAAATTAGATACTTTGGTCACATTAAGCGTCACGATAGCCTGGAAAGAACAATATTAGAGGGCAGGGTCACAGGACGCAGAGGCAGACCAAGAAGAAGATGGCTGATCCAGAAGCACTTGAGCTTTCAGCTCTTCGGTTCGGTGCCATGGACATCGTAACTCTTCGGTTCGGTGCCACGAACACCGTTAATCTGGAGAACATGTGACTTTTCTGCCAGCCCGCGGAATTGAACCCGCACTCACAGAGGGTTAGTCACCCGCAGTCCAACGCGCTACGAACACGCTGGGCAGGCGGGCCCACAATATATTAAAGAAACCATGAATATGACCATCGACGAAGTGGGTGAACTATCTAGAGACAGAGTGAATCTCAGATGCGCTGCAAAGAGAGCAACGTCCTAGAAAGGATACGCACCTTGATCATGATAATATCTATCGATAATTTTTTTAGCATTTTCAGACCTTTGTATATGAAATGCCTGTCACTTCACATTTCTAGAACCTAGTGTGCATGAGATAGGAGGACCAATTCCTTTCCTCACGCGTGAAGAAGTGTGGAGTTTGGAATTGAACCCACAACCTTCTTGCATCCGTGTCGATAGACGAACACTTACACATTACACTATGTTTTAATATGCTTCAACATTCTCCTCCTTTACGTGTATCTAAAGACGAATGACGTGAGCAGTAGTTTTTCCTATGAACTGTCCTAGATAATTAACAATCCAACATGGCTAAATGAAAAGGCAAGGTCAGCCTAACTTCTATTGCTACGTCTAACCTTCCTCATAAGTGAACGTTAACACAACCTTGCTTTCAGCACGTAACTGTTTCATCATTTCTTGTGCTATTTCTTTGTTAGCTCTAGTAAAACCGCATTCTTTACCACTCATTGTGATCATTTTGTCAGATTTGAAGGTAAGCACGCTCTGCTTTGTTTTTAGCAAATGTGAGAATCAACGCCTTTCGATGTAGCCCATCTATTTCGACATACGCTATTTGTTTGGCTCGCTCTCACTGTTTCGCTCGAGTAGCGACTTTACAGCCTGCTTTCTTTGATTTTAAACTGCCAGTGGTTTTTTAATGGGCGTGACTTCAACACGGGACATGCCCGTCTGCCCAGCGTGTTCGTAGTGCGTTGGACTACGGGTGACTATCCCTCTGTGTGTGCGGGTTCAATTCCGCGGGATGGCAGAAAAAGCCACAGATTCCCCAGATTTACGGTGTTCGTGGCACCGAACCGAAGGGTTACGATGTCCATGGCACCGAGCCGAAGAACTGAAAAGTTCAAGTGCTTCTGGATCGGAAAAAAACACGGAACATACTTTTTATTGTCATTTCCTAAAGTAATATTCACCGTGAGGTCACGAATCTCTGGAAAATAGCAGAAACATTCCATATAGGACACGAACCGAGTACTTCTAGTGTGTTAAGTGGGCACAGCGCCACCGAGTATTCCTTATAAAGAGGATACTTTAGTTGTCTTTGAAATATAACTAGCAATGAAAGGAAAATGTTAGCATATCCTTCACATGATGTCGCCATCAACCACAGCAAACGAGTTGTTGATTTTCTAGACACCACTTATTCGTTCAGTAGTTTGCCATTGATTTCTGAACGGTGATGTCTATTGTTACCGTTCGTAAAAATCGACGGGAACAAATTTGCTTTCAAACTGCCCGCCGTAAAGTTTGAACCAGTTGCTCTTAGTTTGTGATACTCACTACCGCTAAGCCACAGACGCCAACAGAGGACTTGCAGTACATGATTGAAAACACGACTTATTCCATAGATTTAGGATAGAAAAGTGAAAGTGAGCACGTATATGCTCACAAGTGGGCGGGATTCAATCTTCGGTACAGCCGATTCCCCAGTCACCAGCAGCAGAATCAGCACCCTGCCTTACTGAATTAGTGGTGGTTTCTTCGTCGGAGCTACTGTGTAAATGCTCTGTCGCTGGCAATTTTAACTGCAATGGGTTGGGTGCACCGTTAGTTCATTTTCATTAACTATATTGTTTTTTCATTATGGTTTCTGTTTCCGATTTTGTTTTTGTCGCCGTGTTATTTGACACAAAGAGCAATTTTTGTTTAACGTGTTTTTCTACAGAAACGAAATATACATTCTCATATCCTCTAACCTAGTCTCCGTGATTTGGCTTTCTAACTATTATAAAACTGATTGATTGAACGATCATCATTCTTCTTCGGTGAACAACTGTGTATTCCGATCTTTCATTTAACGGAGAGATCTAAAGTTATCACTTCTTACGGTGTGGGTATCCGCGATTTTTGAGGAAAGTTGACAAGTTTTTGGGATTGTTGTTTTCGTTAGTGTTTCCAATCGAGCAAAAACGTACTGTGCGTTCAATTTATTCAGGGTGTTCAACTTAAAAGCAGCCTATGAATGGAGCTAATCTGGCATATATGTATTTAAATGAGAAGGTTCAGTTATGACGTAGTATAGGTCAAGTTTGTGTGATGGTGTGTAATTGTAGTGCGGGAAGGGCGATGAACAAATGTGACGAGCTAGTCAGAACCGGTTTCAATAGTAAATAAAGACAACGCGCTAGGTTATCTGGCAACTTTCGATTTGTCAATGGGGCTGCAATTATCTTGAACACCCTGTATAACCAGCATTCCTCAAGTGGGTCCATTGGCGCAGTGAAGAATGGTGAGAAGACAGTGTCAGGGAACTGACACTAACCAAGACCTACTACTACGCGGGGTGGCCCAGAAAACAGATGTATGCACTGTAGTCTGGCAAAGCCGGTAGGGATCGAAGGGGAGCTACCCATTAAATTAGGTAGTAGTGTAAACGCATCTGCGAATTGTATAAGACTGGTTTGCACACATGACGGACACTATCTCAGGGTGGCTGCACCTACACGAGTCTCGTGGCAGAAGTTCAAGATCGATAACAGGCATACAATCCGTACAAGAACTCGAGATACGTGTTCCGACAATCTTGACAAAATTGTCTGTATGATACAATCATGCTACTTGTCATCTCCTTGGTCATATCAGAACTGCCCGGTCTCAACAAAAACTGTTAATGATTGATGGTTCTGTTCTTCTACCTGAAAAGCAAAACAGTTATATGACAATACAGCCTAATTGAATAACTTGTCAATACTGCTGTTAAAAACATCAGATTCACTCACAGGGAAATAGTACAGAGTGAAAACCCATAATTCACTGTGACGATGAAAATGATGTATCCCAAAAGGATGAGCTTGTTCCTTGTACTAACGGTCTCGCTGCGTCGTAACAGCGACACGGCGTCTCGTATTCTTTGGCCCATATTATATACAAGCCGCAAGAAGTGATCAATTCAGAGCAAACCAGTGCCAGTCCTAACAGATGTCGTCCTGTAGTCAGTGCGGAGACTCACTTGTCAGGGAGACGTACTCGAATAAAAAGCTTACAAGAGACCAGATTTGCTGACCCGTGAGTCTTTAGGTGTCTAACTGGTACAACGAACTTATAATCTAAGGTGAAAATCACATACAGACCATCGCCCGAGTGGTTACCCAGGCCCAAATTTGGGGTGTAAAGAAAAGAACCACTGTTACCTGCCACGCATGTCGTAAGAGGCGTCTAAGGTGGTTTGGCTGAAATCGATGCACGTTTCCTAAACGTGAGAAGTCTATGCGTTTAGGGGCCTACCAAACCAATGTGCAACGTATACACGTTCTTGGCAAAGATCAAACATGTCACAAAGAGTGATTAAAATTGATTGTAAAGAACGAACGCAAAGAAGAAGAAGCGATACAGACCATAACTAGTGATTACACAAGTGGTTGATAAATAAGGAACGCAAAGAAGATTAGATTCCACAAGCAACGAAAGGAATTGGTCACCCTAGTTAGGTCTAGAAATTTCGAAATGATAGATGTTGCACAGTCTACAAAGTTTACGAGGCATTTTCACTAGTTGCTTTTCATTTTACACATCGAATTTTCAGCCTTTAGTGCTTTTGTTAATACATTCCAATCTTGAACACGGAACCTAAGCTTTCTCGTCAGTCTCCGATGTGACTAGACACTCAATCTCACATACCCTTTAGACAGGGATCGCTGGAAAATACGCTCGTGTGGTGCCAGGGCCCATAAGGGAAGCAAAGAATAGTACCACTGCGACCTACAAGACATTTCGTAATAGACGACTGAGGTAGGGACCTAGGAAGCAACACTAATAAATAAAAAGCGTCGCAGAAATCGGATTTGCTGGCCTACGTGTAGGCGCATAACTGGCACAGCTTCAATCTCCTTAGGCTCAGATCACATACAGATCACACAGAGTGGTTAATAAGTGATCGGTCGATATGGAGCGTTAGAAGAAGAAGATTGGAACATAAACCTACCACCTCACATGAGGCACGAATATAGTACTTTTGAATAGTGAGACGTGCACCGAACCGTAACCACACAGAGGGACCCTTCCCTCTCCCTCCAACAAAGCATACTATTTGTTATACCTACTTTCGCACCTGCGCCCATAGACTACAGAACACATCTTTCACAAATACCGGCTTTAAATGAATGACCGGGAGAAAATATGTTATGTTACACATACAACCAAAACACACACCATATTGGCCGATATCAACTCGCGCTATACTGATCTAGAAACGGCTCGTGGGAAATCACGTAATATAGAATCTCAACCCGCAGCTGCTAACTGGTATAAGACACATGACCACTACATTCTAGTCAGCTTATGCCTCGCTCACACACATACACACGTATATCGATTTCGGTCATAAGTTGGCAACAGTATTGTAGCTAACAAAGGTTGGTCACTGAAAATGATGATGACCACACGCCGTCAATGTGATTCTTATATAAGATTGGCATTTATTATTCATACACTTATCAATAGAAAGATCGCGACCGGCTAGTGTAACACGGATTTCGTGAATATTCAGTCATTCTAGAACTTGCTTAATCTTGGGGAACACAGGTCACAGTGGTATAATATTAACTTAACATTTATCGTAAATAATTATTACCTCCGTAGTTTGATTGGGGATAGGGGTTAGGGTATACTTCTTCGAACGCTCCATATTCGACCACTTGCTTTCTTTTTCCCGATCCAGAAGCACTTGAGCTTTCAGCTCTTCGATTCGGTGCCATGGACATCGTAACCCTTCGGTTCGGTGTCACGAACACCGTAAATCTGGAGAACCTGTGGCTTTTTCTGCCATCCCGCGGAATTGAACCCGCACTCACAGAGGGCTTGTCACACCGTCGTCCAACGCGCTACGAACACGCTGGGCAGGCGGGTTCGACCACTTGTTAAACCACTCTTTGTGATTTGTATGTGATCCTAGCCTAAGAGCGATTGTTCGCTGTGGCAGCTATGTGCCTACAAGTAGGCCAGCATATCCGATTCCCTCAACGCTTTTTATTTACTAGGGTAGCTTGACCAGGCCCCTACCTTAGTCGCCTCTTACGACATGCCTTGTATGTCACATGTTTACTATTCTTTATTTCCCTTGCGGGCCCCGGCAACACACGAGCGGAGATTATGGTTAAAAGTAGTTAGAAGTATTTGGACAACGGTTATTTCGATATGCTGAAGAAAGAATGCGCTAGTTATGCCTGGAGGAGGGGAGGGCGGCTGTACACAATAGTTGCATGTATTTATTTGTGCAAGAATTAACTTGTAACTGCTGCAGATAGAATGCGTTAGTTATGTGTGTTGGGGGAGGGGGAGAGGGGTGTTGTACGGTAGAAACTAGTTGCAGTTGTTGGATAGCAATTAATTCGTAACTAATGAAGGTTTGTCTTGTGTCGGCTATGGCGCAGAAAGCGGATTACATCAGGGCGTTTGCAACTACTTAAAACAGCTACAAGCAGTATGGAATGGAGCAGATATAGGGAAAAAAAACCAAGATCAGAATACTAAGAGCATACATATACCCATGTGGTAACGTATGGATGTGAAACATGAAAATTTAACTAGACAGTGGAAAAGCATATACGTGCTTTTGAGTACTAATGTAAATGAAGAGTAGTCCATACACTATGAATAGAGAAGAGAACAAATAAATATAGTTCAAGAAAGAAATCAAAAATCAAAGAAAAACTTGCTGGTGCTACAAATAAGAATGAAAACGATGAGGTTTATTGGACATACGAAGGGTTGGACAAGATCATTATGGAAAGCAAAGACGAAAGAAGAAACTGCGATGAAGATGACTTCAAGATTTCAGTATGATGACTGTGGAGGTGGTAAATGTGGCTTTTGATGGAGATGGCTTCAAGATTTCAGTATGATGACTGTGGGGTGTAAAGTGAGGAATGTATAGAACTGTGGGGCAATTTTGATGGAGATGAATTCCATAGGACTGTTAGGGTGGCAAAGTTCGTCTCAGGACAAGTACCTCACAGTGAGAGTGCTAAATACCGCACAGGGAGAGTGCTAGATACTTCACAGTAATAGTGATAAATACCTCACAGTAATAAGTAATAATGATAGAGACACCACAGTAGTCATGATAGAGACATCACATTAACAGTGCTAAATACCTCACAGTAAGAATGCTAAATAACTCACCGCGCTTAGTACTAAATATCTCACAGTAAGAGTGCTAAATATCTCACAGTAAGAGTGCTAGAGACCTCACAGTAAGTGTTCTGAACATCTAACAGCGCATAGTGCTAAATATCTCACAGTAAGAGTGCTAGAGACCTCACAGACTTATTATGACAAGACGTACTGACGTTATGACACGACGTATTGACGTTATGCCAAGACGTATTGATTAAAAGCATAACTATGGTTGTCTGATACCACAAAATGATAATTATGAAGTTTGTTAGTCTCCAAAGACAATAGGACTGACACGATGAGGGTATATTATCTACTTGATATCTGTAATTTACCAGAGTCTCGCCGATCCTGTCACTGACACACTCTTCCTAATGTTGCGTATTCATGCTGAACGCCCCCAAGTGTTGCTTATAGACAACATACACGGAACAGAGAGAAAACACATGACCAATCGCCATATCAGTCCAAGACAAGCTATACGGAGATGTACATGGACTCCGGCTGATGACTAACTATTTTAAAAGTATATAAATCGATGTCTCAAAACGTTGGAAGGAGAAGAAGAAGCTTAGAGACAGGTGTGATACTAATGAAAGGCCGTCCTATGTTCTCTTGCTGGAGCTGGTATTTTTTTAAAAATAGACAGCTTACATGTATTAACACTTGACAAGTATGAAAAGTGTACAACCATTAGATAGACTTGCAAACATGTACAACAATAAATGGCGGGCAGCTTATCTTAATAAATGTTGTGTCTGTGACATACGGTCTGTAATTATGTACACCCTCATACAGAATAAGTAAATCTTGGTTATTATGCATGTCATGAATATTAAGTAGTACAGTACAGTAGAAGTTGGCACAGAACCTTGCTAGAATTACTTTGAGAAACAAAGAATGAAGTGCTTTGGCCACTTAATAAGAATGCACCAAACTCACAGTATACAAAGTCTTCTACAACAGAACATCAGGAAAGAAGGCGAGAGGCAGACCATGACAAAGATGGTTAGATGGCATAGCAGAATCCTGTCAAAGGGCAAAAATAATAATCACCCAAGCCACCAGAACAGCGCAAGACAAAAACAGAAAACCACGACACTGTGCAACAACCCGGTAGCAATGTGACGACAAAAGATGAAGAAGAAGATAGTACAATTTCAAACTATCACTTTCAAACAAATCAAACTTGTTCATGTTGATAAAGTTATTTTAAAAAATTCTGGGTGAAGTTTTTAAAAAAACCGTTCAGTTCAAATAGTTGCATGTCTTACGGAATGTTGCTTTCATCATAGCCCACCTGAAAAACTATGTCTCTAGCGAGTTCTTCAGCTCGGTTCGGTTCACGGTTTCTTTGTTCAATGTTCTGTTCATTTAAATTCAATCAAATAAGTGCCATGCTTGCCGGCGTATTCGATCATGTCTCTCCACAACTCTCTTTATCTCTCTCTCTCTCTCTCTCTATGCCGTTAATCAGTTTTGACGTTGATCTCTTGTCGAATCACGATGTAAAACCATCCAACATCTTCTCCCTCTGCCTTCCTCGATCTCTCATTCCCTGTATTAACTAATTGTCTCAAACCTTCTCTAATCATTTTGTGCCCGAAGGGCATTGCTTGTTTAATTTTTTTTAGCAGGTTTCGTTAAAACCTTTTTTTTTTAAAAGCCGCATCATGCGCATCATTTACCTTTTTCGCTGTCTATAGAATTGTCAGCATTTTTCTGTAAAACCACATATCTGTATCTCCAACGATCTCATTGTTTATTCAATGTCCATGACTTACTGCTATTTATAAGGATTGTTTCAATGTATCGAGTATTCTTTTCAGTAGTGTCTTTGATAGTGAAATCACATGCAGTATATTTGTCATTAAAGCTGTTTTCGATTTAACTATCTACTTCCTCTTTTTTCTAACCCTGTTTTGTCTCATATCGTTATGATCAGACTACATTATTCTGTAATTATTCTGCTCATCTTTGTTATTCATCTTTCATATGATGTTATGATGAATCTTCTTACATATTTAAATCGATGAATGTGTTTCAGCTGTGTATTGTTCATTTTGATATTGCATTGGAATGTTTCTTGGTAATAACCTTTCCCTCTGTTTTCTTATTCATGCTAAATCCTTTCTTTTCGATTTCTTTCATTATTATGCCTATCTGCCCGAATGGATTAGAGCTCGGCTCCCGCATACCCATGTTCGATTCACGGTAAGGCCAAGGATTGTTTTCTGTTATGGACATAACTGAAAGATCCTAACCTGACAACAGCTTCGCGGCAACTGCACTAGCCATGTGGCCATTAAATTCAACATACTCCCGTCCCACCTGTTCTACACCGCCCTAAAAAAGCGACACAAATTTAACAACAGTTTTTGTCTTTTAGATCTTGTTCATTTGTCGCCATGATAATTGTTTCCTTAATTTAAATTACGGAACAACTTTTCAACGCTTTCACGTTACTCCTGAAGCTGTCACAACTTTCTGTATTGTTGAGACATTCGACTTTCTACAAGTGTCAAAAACGTGTAGAAATTAGTTGTTGTTTTTTAATCTATCCTAGTTGACCCAATTCTTTGTTATTTCGACCTAAACAAAATGGTAGTATGGGGTTTGTTGAGGCGGAGATCGGAACACTTACGGACGTGTCTAGAGTGCTATGATGATGTTATATAACTGATAACTGGTAGAATGTAAGATAAAAAAAAAATAGCATAGATCAGACGACAACGGTTATCAACTGTTTTGTTCACTTTAAAAAAACAGTCGTAGTCTGCACATCACTATTTTTAAAAAATCGTTTCCCACCTCTCTTTCCTCTAGTATCTTTGCATCTTAGTCATTTTGTCAAATCTAGTTTGTGCATATTCTCCCTATACCTTTCAGTTATTTGCATCCTTTTACTGTAGTTTTAAAATAAACTGCTCTTACTACCTGCAGTGCCTCTTTTTAGGGTGGGTGCGACGCGAGCCTGTGAAATTTAATGGCCGCATGGCTAGTACATCGCCGCGGAGCTGTTAAGGGTATGATTTTTTTATTTATGCCTGCAACAGAAAAAATCCATTGCCTTACCTTGAATAGAACAAGAGTCTCCCACATGAGACAACCTGGAATAAAACACAAGTCCATCTTCATGACTACTTGGTCTAGCTGCAAGAGACACAATCTATTATTATGTTGCGTATTTTGCTGTTGTGTTAAAACGTACTAGCATCAAAGTTGTATCCGAATATTTTATTAGGATTTAATGCAGATATTCCGCCCGTGTGATGCCGGGACCCCAAGGAAGCAAAGAATAGTACCGCTGCGACCTACAATTCATGCTGATGTAGGGCCTAGGAAGCTTCCTAGTTTTATAAAAGGATCGCAGAAATCGGATGTGCTGGCCTACTTGTAGGCGCATAACTGGCACATCGTACAATCGCTTTTAGGCTCAGATCACATACAAATCACAAAGATTGGTTAACAAGTGGTCAATAAGTAGCGTTTGAAGAAGAAGAATGCAATGATTAGTAATTATCAGTCTTTACGTTTTGGTTCTTTAATAAAAGTATGCATCCACCAGAAAAGTTCTCATATAACCCTTTTTTGGCAGATAATTTTCACGATATCAATTTTTACTCCTTAGATTAATAGATTGCCCGTGTGGTGCGGGGCCCGCAGGAAAGTAAAGAATAGCACCACTGCAACCTACAATGCACGTCGTAAGAGGCAACTGATGTAGGCCCCAGGGATGCTGCCTTAGTACATAAAAAGCAGCGCAGAAATCAGATGTGCTGGCCTACTTGTAGGCAATTAACTGGCACAACGTACAATCGCTCTTAGTCTCAGATTATATACCAATCACACATAGTGGTTGACAAGTGGTTGATATGGAGCGTTCGAAGGAGATTAATAGATTTCACATCAATTGATATGACACAATTACCTTTTTTGTTTTAGCCACTTTTTAAAATTTTTTACAGAAAGTTTCCACCAAATCAGTGATTTGTTCTTAGAATGTTATATTCCAAAGCAATTATTTCACACAGTAAGGTTGCTATCTATCTGTACAACCTTCCATAATCACTTTTTTGTTGTTGTTGTTGCAATAAGCTGCGATTTCTTCACCCCCACGCCCCCTTTCACCTACCCATCCCATGCAATAACATAATGCAGAGGAACTGAATTTTAAAAAATTCTCTGAAATCAGACCACAACCGTGTGGGTGACCTTCACATTCCAGTACTGTTAGATATAAAGTCAAATTCATTTTAAAAACAACAAATTCATTTAAATAACAACTCAACACAACACGCAAAAACTAGATTATATTATAACATAAACTCAATTTAACGGTAATGAATATCAGTGTTATTAACACTTTTCATCAATACATATCCATATTCTCGTAGAGAATTTACTCAAATTGCAATATATCTTCTATCAAAGTGTTCTATCAAACATATATAAAAGTCAGTCCCCATGAAACAGGAATTTCTATTTTCCCAACAGCTTTTTTTTTTTTTTTTTTTCCGTCCGCTTTCAACTCAGACAAAGTTCCATCTCTGAAACTGATTTTTGCGTGAAAATCTGTTTTTTTTCAATTTCTTACAATGGCAGCCGTGTGCTCAATGTACTCGTAATTAGTATTCCTCGCCATACAGGCAGATTTTCTCCGACTTCAGAGGTACTCATGTTATCATCCTGAGTAAGACCAGGGACTCGAACAAATGCCGGACAGTAGGTTCGAACCCGAGCTATGAGGCGTCTCACAGCTAGCAGGCCGAGCTACTATCAACTACTCTAGGCAGTCCCCCTTTCCCAACAGCTAATCTACCTTTTTCGTATTTTAAAAATATTTATTTTTGCCGTTGACCACACAAAAAACCTTTACCAAATAAATATCTTTCAAAAAATATTGTTAGATTATGTAGCAATTGTTTGACATGATACAGTTGCTAGCTAGCCCTATAGATAACACTTCTTAACCATGTTATGATACCCTTGGTAAGGTGTAGTGATCCTTTTCTTTCCTTCATAATAGGAGACAGCAGGATCCATATGAGAAGAATGTGATAATTATAGTGCAGGCTACTTCAAGCCATAGTGATTACATTCTACATAATACAGAAGAATATCACTGTTGAATATTTATAAAACCTGTAACACTTGTGCCTGTGGCATTCCCACTTCAGAGTTTGTGAATAATGAATGCCAAAGTATAATATTTATTTTGGACTGAAGTATTATCAATTTGTTTGTGTTCAAAAGCTGTGTACAATTTCTATCATTTTCTTGTAAACTTCTTTGATTATTTCTTTGTCTTGATATCTACTCTTTTATTTTGTAAATGATTCATCCTTACTGCCTCCTAAAATATTTCTACATTTGAGTTATGCAGTGACTCCGTTTGTTCTGTTTTAACATTAAAAAAAAAATTTGTTTGCTATGTGTCTAATTGTTTAATTATGGACACCGTGAATATTTAATTAGATGTAATGCAATTACCACCTGTGAGACGAGATGCTTGAGGAAAGCGGTAAATAAAACGAGACCATAGAAGAAATGAGGAAATTAGAACAGTTGGAACAACACCTGCTATTAGATTCATTGAAAAACAGAGACTCAAATGGTTTGGCCACTTGGTGAGAATGAACCGGAATACACCAGTTGCAAGAGCGTACAACCTGAAAATGGAATCATCAAGAGGAAGGGCAGACCAAGAAAAAGATGAGTTACAGACATTTTAAAACTCCACAATACCACAGCATATCAAGCGATCGAGCGTTCACTATCTTGAAACCGATCATCAGTTAAACCTGCTATGCCTAATGGCAAAAAAGCAGAGAAGGACAAAAGAAGGAAAGCATACATAGTGTTTCTTGAAGAAACACAACCACTAAATGATCAATGTGTATCAGTAAAATTATGCTGAAATTTAATTTCGACAGCAATGTATTGATAAGCAAGAATATAATGAAAGATGTATAGAGTGTGTGAGAGTGTAGTTGAAAGATGAATTGTGCGTGAGTGAATAATTGCAATAGAAAATGTGTGCATGGGAGTGTGTATAATTGAAAGATTACTGTGGGAGTATATAAGATGATGTGTGTGTGTGTGAAAGTGTTAGGGAAAGATCAGAAATGTGTGTGGAAGTGTATAAGATGTGTGTGGGTGGAAGTGTTAGGGAAAGATCAGAATTGTGTGTGGGAGTAATAAGATGATGTGTGTGTGTGTGTGTGAAAGTGTTGAAGAAAAAAAAAAAATGTGTGTGGGAGTGTATAAGAGGAATTGTGTGTGTGTGAAAGTGCTAGGGAAAGATCAGAAATGTGTGTGGAAGTGTATAAGATGAGAATTGTGTGTGTTAACATGAGAACCATTATGGCGGAAAAAAATGAATTGCTGAATTTGATCCTTGAATCACTGATTTGTTCCTTGAATCACTGAATTTGATCCTTGAATCACGCCCTAATGAAGCAAATGTACTAACCACTTTGTCTGTAGCTTAAGCGGTAGTGAGCTCTTATCACAATCCAAGAGTACCTAGTTCAAACTCAGTTTGGAAGCAAATTTGTTCCTGTGGATTTTTACAAATGGAGAAAATAAACCATACCTTTCAGAAAACAATGACAAGCTACTGAACGTATAAGTGGTGCATATAAAAAAAACTATGACTCGTTATTGTGGTTGATGGCGAAGTCCGGTAAAATGATGAACCACAATTTTCATTTTCTCTAACCGCTTTGCTATTGGGACACTCATAAAAGAATGTATGTCATTTTCTCTAACCGCTTTGCTATTGGGACACTCATAAAAGAATGTATGTCATTTTCTTATTTTTGTTAACCCTTTGAACCCTGGCCAACTATACCTTAAAAACCCTCTTCCCTGGGCTCCTGAGCAAAAACAGTACATATCAGAATTGTTTGAAAAACAAGATAGATTGGCAGAATTAAGTGTCCTATAATTTTGTATCGACTTACCCCATCATCTAGAGTATTCCTGCTTACTATGCCAGTCTTCCCAACATGTAGATCCTTCCTTTAGACACAGGAAATTTTGACATAATTTGCACCAAAATTGTGTCTTCACTTTCTTGACTGGTCTGTCTTTGTAATCCATGTTTGGAAAGTCACTGACATGTTTGTTATATTTGAACATCAGTTGCTTCAGATAATTCTTCTTCTAAATGATCATCCGATTCACTTTCGATTTCGTTATCAGAATAATCATATTCTAAGTCTAATTCATCTTCAGAATCATTTAAAAGAAGTTCAACAGCTTGCTCTGTTGTTATCCTTTTTGTGTGACCATTTCCAAAATTTTCAGCGTGTCGTTTCATCTTTTTAAAATTAATAAACAATTATCAAATCACTATGTTTCAAAACATGATGCAAACCGCCATTTAGATAAACCTTTAAGGGAAGCATTTCCTGTGTTTGACGTCACGCTAGTACACAAGTTATCACTGAACACCGACAAATAACGAGGAGGGGTTCTCATCCCGATATGTAAGCACCCCGGGTATACATGTACTAATGATAATATCGGGAGGGTGGGTTCAAAAGGTTAATGTCAAGAGATCTGCAATGTTTTCTTACTGATACATTATGCATCAATCCTGTCTCTCCTTAACAGGCTCCCTTGCTGAAGTCAGATGATGAGCTGGCAAATGAAGCTGCTTCTGTCAACGGTGAGAGTTTTATTCTCAAGCTATTCCAGGCTTTACATAGTTCTACACTGATCTGTCCCACCTGTGGTGAATGCAGCAGCACATTTGATCCATATCTATGTGTGTCACTACCATTACCACAGAAGTGCCCTCGAGATGTTTGTGTCATTGTTGTCAGTTTGGACACTCATCACTTTCATGAGGTCAAGATGTCGGTCACATTGAACCAGCATGATGGTGTCCGGGAACTAAAAGAACTTGTGTCAGCTGATGCCAAGATTCCATTAAAACAGGTATTATTTCTAACAATCTCAGAGATCTGGTTTTGTATATATTAGTGATGAAATATGTTCTTGTTGTTTGTGAGGTAAATGCTGAATTAGTTTAGTCAAACTTCAAAAGTATATTTCCTTATTACTATTATTATGTTCTCACACCATTGATAGTTAGTTAACAGAATTGTGGTCACTGCATCATAGGTTCTTAGTCTCTGTATAAAAAAAAGGTTCTAATGGCAAAGGATTGACTTCTTTGCGCCAATTTTCTCCATGTGGCTCAGACCCTGTCGGCAGAAGTGAATCTATGCATGAGGGTGTTTGCGGCAATGAAAGAGCGGACAGTTCTGCATCAACAGCATCCGTCGTTGAGGAGTTAAAGATGAACTTTGCCCGTTTCCCCAATCGTGTTCGCAGCGCTGGACTACGGGTGACTATCCCTCTGTGTGTGCGGGTTCAATTTCGCGTGATGGCAGAAAAAGCCACAGATTCCCCAGATTTACGGTGTTCGTGGCGCTGAACCGAAGGGTTACGATGTCCATGGCACCGAGCGAAGAGCTGAAAAGCTCAAGTGCTTCTGGATCGGAAAAAAAAAAAAAAAAGATGAACTTTGATTTCTTAACAGCCGCTTGTTAGATGAGGATACTAACATTGATGTTGAATCTATCCATCAGTTTAAGAAGTATGGAATTATATGTACAAGCAGAACTGCATGTCTTGGCGACAGAATGAGAGGGTGTATTTAATCAACCAGTCACAGGAACCATCAGTATGCATACCTTTCAACATCTGGTGAGGGAGACGAGAACACATACCCAGACATATATGTCAGTTCAGTAACCAATAACCAATTTATTGTATTCCACTTTTCACCGCCCGTTTAGGAAACTTGTCATAGATTATATGCTCATATTCATTCTGAGTCACTACCATCTGTCACTCTCTTTTATACATTGATCAAAAAGCCATACATATCAATCAATTTTGTGTTCTCTATCAGTTTTCACTGTCTTTTATATGTAGTTTACCAACCTTAATTTCTGTCTCCACACCTTGTATATCATCTGTCTCTCTGTGTGATTGTCAGGACAACATATGATAAGTACAGAATAAAATCTCTAGTGACACTCCAGAAATTAGAGATAGGAGAGAGATTGAAAACACATATTTCCTTGGGAATCACAAGAAGTAGAAGAAGAATGCCCAATTTGTCTCCATTTATATTTTGTACCTTTCGCACACTTCACTTCTGTTATGCTGTATCCCAAACGCAATTGCGACAAGGTTCTCAAATGTGAGCCTATATACAAATTACTAAAATTTACGCATATAATCATTTATATATTTTAGTAGTATTAGTAATACTGCTAATTTTAATAATGATAATTTTATGTGGCAAATTGATCATAAGTGTGTGGGTTGCTTAGATAACCAATCACATTTTTTTTACCAAAGTACTGATGTATTTCTTTGAAGGTCTATAATTAGTTAGAGAGTTTCTGTATATTCAAGTGGTTAAGACTGGGATCTTTGTAGTTGAACGAGACAAGATTAGTTTTGTGTGGGAGACACAATGAAATAATTAATAATCAGTGTGGTGGTCAAGCGGCTAGTTATCTTCTCAAGCATGGGGATACTGGTTCTAATCCTGGTAGGTCAGTCAACTCCTGTCAGATAAGATTGGTCATTTACTGCATAGACAATTTGTTTCCTATTTTTGAACATATGGCGAAACACGTAAAAACAAAGTACTGTACAAAATACAATAACAATATACGCAACGTTTTGACCAAAAGTCCTTTATCAAGCAATGGATACAACCAGAGTGGCGAATTTCACTTCTTTCACAGCGCACTACATAAATGTAGTCTATATGTACTGTGCTGTGAAATTTGTCACCTCTGTTGTATCCTTTGCTTGATAAAGACCTTTTGGTCGAAATGTTGCTGTGTATTGTTTTTGTATTTTGTAAAACAACAGTACTTTGTTTTGATGTGTTTCACCATTGCTACCTAGTTTTACTGCTGTCTTCCCAGATATCCATAATTTCTGAACATAACAAGTCTCCTAGCAAACCTCTCTCTCTCTCTCTAGCCTGTGGCATCCCTGACACCTTAGGGCCGCAACAAATGCACACCATTCTTCACTATTCTTGACCATCCTTTGTATTGTGTTCCATCTATGATTCGTTTCTTGTTCTACTGTTCTCTAGGTTGTTTTGAGTCTTCCACGTTTTCATTTACCCAAGCAAACCTCTAACAATATAACAAAACAAAATTTACATTTGACTTATCTTTTTAATAACAAGATGTGTCAATAAATGGGATATGCAGAGATAAATTATTACATTTCAGTTGCTGTTAGTACAGTTGAAAGAGGATGGGTTTGGTGCAACCTACAGTGATGAGCAACCCATTTCTGACATTCCAGAGAATGAAACTTTGTATGCGTTTGAAGGCTACTCTGATGATTCCAGCTTGCAAAACTCAATCCAGGAATTTGGTACTCCAACTTCCCAGTTGTTAGTTATGCATGTTGAGGTCTCAGCTGGATCATCTCGAAGGTGAGAGCTTGCCTTTGCATGTGGATATTGTTATCCTGAATTTTACCATACTTTATATTTTAGGTGGCATCTCCACAGTGTTCATCTACAGGGGATTTCCAACACTTTCTCTGTCTTGTTATGGTGGTGCATTCTGCTAAAATTTTCTTTGTTCATCGCTTTAATGTTTCCCTAGAAGTTAAATTCCTGTTTTTAACATATACATTTACATATATATTTATCCTATAAAGCACCATATCACAGCTACATAACACAATTCCCTGAACTTATCATTGTCTGTGAAAGAGAAACCTAGTTCTCCACTACAGCATACACATTTATTGTTTTACACCTGTTGTATGTGCTAAAATTAATACTGATTCCAGAAACAATTCATGTCCTCATAGATTTTAGTTTCAACTGAGCTCATTACTGGTTGTTGAAACTATCTCATAGCACTCCAACATTGTAAGCTCTTTTTATGTGCCAAAACAACATACATGTGCATAACCGTATATAAATACAGTTTAGAGATCTCTGTAGTAAAGTTATCATTTGCAGTGTGTGAAGGTTGTTTGTTCGAGTCAGGACTCAGTAGTTGGGTCCTTGGGTGTTTATTGTTTTTAGATTCATAGGATTGCTGTTGCAGTTATGAAGTTAGGACTTTGTGCAATACTCTCAGCAGGTGGCATGCCATCTCTGCAGAAAGAAGGACCGCATACTCTCGGCAGGTGGCGTGCCATCTCTGCAGAAAGAAGGACCGCATACTCTCGGCAGGTGGCATGCCATCTCTGCAGAAAGAAGGATCGCACTATATGGGGAAGCCCGGTGCAGTGAAGTCAATCCTTCTCCTTTAAACTGTTTTTTTTAAAACAGTATATCTATGTAAAACTCTGCACATTAGAAGAGACTTTATATCCATCCACTGATACCAAACACGTGCCCTTTTGAACCTTTCAAAACATTGATTGTCAGAGGTGATAACTGTCCCATTAAAATCGAGTGTGTAAGTCCGTTAAGAATGGCAATCACTGTCGCAGTTACCATTCTCATACTGATAGTAGCTATACTGTCTGCTTCATTGCTCCTAGTAACAACTCTACCACATTCTTATCAAGAAAGTCTAACTCAAGATTCATGACCGTTCTGCATATACCAATTAATATAAACAAAAAACATCATCATCACTCAGCTACCAGCTAATAAATTGTGAGCTCTTTCTGATTCATAGCTGAGCTCACTTTTAACTATCGTGATTATAGTTTAGTGTTACAGTATACAGACCATACTGAAATCTGAAGCTGCAAGCAGACACTAGTTAGACTAGATAAGCTCTGGCGTAAGCTGTATAATGTTATGTTCCCAGTAAGATCACAGTTCATATTCGTGCAACCACTCTTAGGCTCAGATCACATACAAATCAGAGTGGTTAATAAGTGCTCGATATGGAACATTTGAAAAAGAAGAACAGTTCATATTTACCAAATTAAATTATGGAAATTTACGGAAGAATTTGGACATTTTTCTTTTCTTTAATCCTTTTTGCCTCACGGCATCAAGATAAGAAGAGATTTCAAGAACATGCTTTTGGGTGTGTTTCATAAACTGTGTTTATCGCCGCCTCTTTTATCTCAGAGGTCCAACTTTTGCATGGACAGCTTTGTATCCAGTGTATCATAGTAACATTGTGCTGAGGCGCACTGTCGGCTGGTAATCTGCTAATATGGCAGAATCATTTAATTTATTGTTCTTTTTATGAAGTTCAGTACTGGTGTTGTTCACTTTTTTCTTAATGTCTTCATTTCTAAATGTGTCTCTTCTTAGTTCTTCCAGCATCCTGCATAGACACTTCATCTCTTTCTTGACTAAAATCTCAGTATATATCATGAAAACAAAAGAAAATGAATAAAAGAAATCTTGAAATAAATTAGGAATGAGTAGACCATTATTGATAGGGATTGCAAATAGATCAATAAAATATTATGGACATTCTATCTATTTATCGGAACTGATAAGAAAACAAAGATCAGAATACTAAGAGCATGCATATTCCCAGTGGCAACGTTTGGGTGTGAAGCATGGACATTTAATAAAGCAGTGGAAAAACATATAGGTGCTTTTGAATATAAGTGTTACAGAAGAGTCCTTCGATCGTATATCTTGGACAGAGAAGAGAACAAATAGATCTATCCTGAAAGAACTCAAAATCAAAGAAAACTGGCTGATGCTACAAATAAGAAAGAGAAAATTGAGATATTTTGGACATATAAAAAGACATGAAGGGCTGAAGAAGACCATCATGGAAGGAAGCATATCGGCAAAGAGAAGAAGAGGAAGACCACATAGAAGATGGATTCAGGATGTAACTGATGGTTTGAACATGACGGCTGTAGAGTCAGGACATCTGGCCTATGAGAGAGAGAAATTTCGGAGGACTGTTGGAGTGGCAAAGTTCTGCTCAGGACAGGCTATCTGATGATGATGATCTATTTAAACGAGTTGCCTACAATAGAGCAGGTCCCATGTAACATATACCAGTACAAGAGAAATATAATAATAATAAATATGACAATGTTGAATAATCTTTAGAAAGAAAAGTTGATTACAGGTGGGCAAGTGTAAAACAACATTACAAGTTGGAAGGAAACATTAGGAGGTGGACAAATAACATCCTGATAGAATGTGCAACCAATAGCAAGAACAGAAAGGTTAAAGATATGCTAGTTGACCTAGTTATGGAGATGTTTCTTGACATTAATTAACTTTAAAACACAACTAATTACTTATTTGTATTTACTGTTGCACAATTTTTCACTTTTGTTTGTTTATTCTTTTTTCTTCTGATGGTGTTTTTTTTTCTTTTTTCGTTTTTTTTTTTTTTCTTTTTTTTTTCTTCTGATGGTGTTCTGTTAGACTATAGAACAGAGATAACTGAAAATAACACTCATGGAGTGGCAGTTTGTACCAGTTGCAGATTTCTCCAAGCACGCTTTATTTTAGAGGGCATCAACAGTTCTTGACCTTTTTCTTCTTGGAACGCTCCACATCGACCACTTGTTAACCACTCTTTGTGATTTGTATGTGATCTGAGTCTAAGAGCGATTGTACATTGTGCCAGTTATGCACCTATAAGTAGGTCAGACCAGCACATCGACTTCTGTGACGCTTTTTATTTAATAGGGTAGCTTACCTATTCTCCTACCTCAGTTGTCTCTTACGACGTGCCTTGTAGGTCGCAGTGTTACTATTCTTTGCTCTGCAACACATAGAATCACACTTTATGTGATATATCTTTGTGTGTTATAACACAAAACAATTAATAGGTTAAGTAAACTGTTCTTTTCTCTCTATGGTAAGCCACAGATTTGGAAGTCCAGCAATGCTGAAAGTGCGACGAGACATTACATGGAAAGATCTCCAGAAAGAAATATTACTCAAGATGGAAGACGCTGTGTGTGAGGAAATATTATCTCAGACTCAGGTAAGAAAAATATTAACTTGGACACATTTTCTTAACAGAAGTAATAGAGTGTAAGGCGTGTATGTTTCATTGACTGTCTTGCACACTGTGGGTGATGTGATCTACATCATACTGGCTGCCATTACTTCACAGTGCTTTTCCGATACCCAATTGAGGCTGGGTCGATCTGAGAACTGTTACCATTGGAAAAATCTTCCAACACATTTTCTTTGAGTACCAAATATTCCTCTGTAATTTGTTTGGTTTAGTTGTAGGATTATCATCACTGCACACCGAACCAATTAGTCTATTAGTGCTTTGGTCTCCTCCTCGGTATGTCTCTCAGTTTAGTTTAGTTGTAGAATTATCATCACTGCACACCGAACCAATTAGTCTATTAGTGCTTTGGTCTCCTCCTCGGTATGTCTCTCAGTTTAGTTTAGTTGTAGGATTATCATCACTGCAGACCAAACCAATTAGTCTATTAGTGCTTTGGTCTCCTCAGTATGTCTCAGTTTAGTTTAGTTGTATGATTCATCACTGCACACCAAACCAATTAGTCTATTAGTGCTTGGTCTCTCCTCAGTAAGTCTTTAGTTTAGTTTAGTTGTAGATTATCATCACTGCACATCAACCAATTAGTCTATTAGTGCTAGGTCTCCTCCTCAGTATGTCTCTCAGCGTTTGTTTAGTTATATACTAGTTCATTGCTAGTTTAGTCCAGAGAACTATCATTTGAACATTTAAAGTTTTGACCAAGTTCTATTTCAGCTTGTTCATAGTAGTTTGGTAATGGGTAAGTGTAATGCCATAACATATACCAAAGAAATTTATAGACATCCAGTATGTCTGAGCGTTAACATTTGGTGATACCGTCACCTGTTGTTTTCTCAAATAGCTTCTTTAACTCAGCAAGTAAGGTATATTATGATTACAGCTAGATCAACTTGAACATGTGTGTAGTACGCATTATTCCAATTTACTTGAGATCACTGAGTCGGTGCTCTATCCACATGCTGTAATTCATTATTCTCACTTTCATTATTCCTCTGTGTTTTATAATAGCATTAAAGAAATCTTCTATGTGTTTAGTTAATGTATATTTTAATTGCCTGTTTATTTTATTTACCAGATCATTTACATAGCCAAACTTTGTGACTAGTTTCATTGTACATACAGTTGTTAGGAATGTATTTAAATATGTATCGCCCAAATACTGCAGTAAAAACTGATTTCTCTCACGACACAGACACAATAGAGATACAACTTCACAACAGGATGTAACATTCAATTAACAAAACCTGAGCTAATTACTTACTAGTCAGGTTCTTGTCCTGTGTGACATGACATAATGACATGTGTTATCGTCTTTGTTCAATCTTAGACGTCAACCTGGGATCTAAAAATTCAGTGAATGATGTGACAGAAGTCAGATCAGAGAATAGTAAAACCCTACTCCATCTCCAAGTGGTAACCCTGGGAGGAACATGCTACACCATTATAGTCTGACTGGGCAAATAGAGTAAGAAAGACAAACCCGGCCAGGGAAAGAATGTGCTGGAAATGGATGTGTCCTTTTGAAAAGCTTTATGCCATCACAGCATAACAAATGTCTTATTGATGACAAACGAAGAAGCCAACATGACTATGTTAAAAGAAAACTGGTTATCCTCATTGTCTATTATCTTTCCCCAGGTGGATGATGGAATTGGTTGTCCACTCTTGCCGTTAAGCGTAGGGGTGGGAGCTTTAATTTGGGTCTCAGGGGCAGATAAGTCACCATTGTGTTATATTCGTGTTTATTTAGTGTGGTCTTGATATTGTCTATCCATCTTTTTCTTCGTCTTCCCTTTGCTCTAGTATCTGATCTCTTTTTATTGTATGCTGTTATTGGTGGTTGGTTGTATTCCATTCGCATGAATTGTCCAAACCACTGCATTTGTTATCTTTCAATGCAATGGTTCTCTTCATGCTAGTGAGATCTCCGAAGAGCGTGTCCTACAATGGTGTTTGATGACAGCCATATCAATCTTCTTTGCTTATCTTGTACTGGAACCTTTGTAAAATATTTTTCAGATGCCATATTGTTAGTACTACATTCGACATCTGAAGTCGGTGAAGGTACTTCTGGACGGCAGGGCATCACTAATTAAAAAGAAAGCATGTCGTCATGCAAAAATCAGTCAGAAGCACTATACCGGGCGCCTGACTACGCCTAAATTCATAGCGGGTGACGCAAAATACCACAGTTACACTCATCAATTCCACACCAGTTTTTGTTTAAATGGCTGTTAGCACTGGTTACACTGTGGGCTGACTGACGTTTTCTCCCAGAAACTGAGCAACCTTTTTATGCTGAGAATATATGATGGAAGTTCTGGTAAGAACTATCTGCCTTCAGATGTTGACATGCCACTGTACACTCAGTCTGCAGAAAGGTAGGTGGTTGCTAACTTTGATATGAAAGAATAACTTGTGAACATTCTATATCTTTAGACAGCATTGTTTCAACAGATTTACTACTAAAAAACATACCATTTCCTGTTGTATGTTTGGTTATAAATTGAGTTCTCTGCTGCCTCAACCCAGATTTAGCAGCTTTTTTTTTTTTTACATAATAGAACCTATAATTGTAAAAAATAATTTTATTTTGACATGAGTCAGGTATAGCGACCTTCTCCCCCATGACCAATCATGTCTGTCATCTACCGGGCAGAGGCAATAAGAACAGCGGTCGAAATGATCCTAGAGAGAAGAGGCACCTCTCGCAACAAAGTCGTGATATTCACCGATGCTCTATCGGTTATCACGGCACTCAAAGGCGTAGGCAAAACAGAGCTAAATGAGCTGAAAGCGACCCTCGATGCACTAGCGCACTCACTCAAACGCACCGTCATTCAGTGGATACCACCACACTGCAACATAAGTGGAAATGAATACGCCGACAAGCTAGCTAAAGAAGGCCGGCGACTACCTCAAACTGATCTCGATGTCAGTTATGAGAAGCCAGAACAACCATCGACTGGCACTATAGAGACAAATGAACAAAAGACCATCCTCAGTACAATAACAGCAACGGGTACTACGGTCTGTCTCGTAGTAAACAAGTTGCCATACTCCGCCTCCTTACCGGCCACAACAAGCTACCGCCACATGTCTAACAAATTTAAAATCGGCACAACTAGCCTGTGCCCCTGCAAAAATGCGGACATGACGGCAGAGCATGTACTGCAAGATTGTAAACTGATAGCAGGTATAAGAAAAGAAACCTGGCCCAAAACACAGAGCTTAGCTAGAAGTGTCAGGAGGAACAGAGTCCCTTAAAAACATGGTAAAATTCATGATGAAAGTTGGTTCATGTCTAGGCCGCGAGAGAGAGAGAGAGATATCTGTCATGGCAATGTTATATATAACTCAGTAGATGGGATACTATAAAGTGTGATTTTACTGTTTGTTAAATTTTACCAGCAACCCATCTGTACAAATTGTAGTCCTATTAGACAATATACATGTACCTGCTGTGTTTGAAAAGAAGCCAGAATGATACTGGCTAGATCTGATGATAGTACAGTTTTTTTTTTTATAACTGACATCCATCGTAAGAATGCAATGTCTCAGGGTTTTATGATCATTTTCTCCTGAATGTTTGAACATGTCTAGAGCATTTGGGGAGTTTAGTATGGATAAGGAGGATGCTCTTCTGTCTCTTGGTGACCTACTGTTTGATGAGGACACTAAAATTGATGTTGAATCAATGCAGCGATTTAAGGAGTTTGAAATTATACGTTATACAAGTAGAGCTGGAGGCTTGAGGGGCAGAGAAAGAGAGGTGTGTTCAACCAGCAAACCTCAGAAATCATCAGTATGCATACCCTTCAACGTCTGTTGGGGGAGACTGAGCACCTATTGGTCTGCCTGGAGTGTTGTGACTTTAGTTCAGTAACCAATAACCAACAATAAATCTGATGGCGGGGAATCTTCTTCTCTTCCACCATTTGCTTCTTTATAGAAGTGTTGGGGGTGAAACGTAGTGATCTTGTGTGTGCTTGTTCTTCTCTTCCACCATTTACTTCTTTATAGAAGTGTTGGGGAAACGTAGTGATCTTGTGTGTGCTTGTTTTAAGGCACTGTGTAAGCTGATATTCATGTTCGTAAGGCTGTTCTTGATGCCGTCGCTCCATCTTTTGCGTCGTCTTCCTCTTGCCTTGTACTCATTATACTTTTTCTGTGGTAGGCGATATCAGGGCATTCTGGTCAGGTGTCCAAACCATTTAATCTGTTGTTCTTTTATGAATTGCATGACTGGTTTCACATCCAGTCTCCTTCTGATTTCTTCATTTCTAATTCTGTCTCTTATTGTCACACCTGCAGCTCTTCTAAGACACCTCATCTCTGTCGTTATGATTTCCCGCTCATTAGCTGCTGTTATTGGCCATGTTTGACACTGGTAACATAGTGTTGGCCAGAAAATCGTTCTTATGAGATTTGCTTTAGTTGTTAGCGATATCTCTTTATGTGACAACAGTGGTGTTAGCTGCCCCAGTACCTGGTTAACCATGGTGGGGAATGATCACAGTTAATCCTATCTTGGTTACAGTACCATTCAGCAACACAGAGACCCTTCTCACCCTCTAGTCCTAGGACAGTTTAGTTCTGACTCCTGTCCATTGTGGTTAAAAAATCCAAGAGCTGTCAATTATTCTGTGCTATATGTAACATAAATACATGCCATTGGACAGAAGAACAAGAGAAGAAATGCTGCTTAATTATTGCAGAAAGAGGAGAAGAAGGAAGAAGAACTAATTTTGGAATGAACAAAGTGTTTTTATCTGTTATTATTTGTTATATATATATATATATATATATATATATATATATATATATAGCCTTTTCACACCTTTAGGTATGAAGTACCTGCCGCTTGACTTTAGTGGGCAGAAAATAGAAAGACCAATTTCTTTCCTCATGTTTGAAAAAAATTGAGTCTGGGATTGAACCCAGAAACCTCTTGTGTCCGAGACGATAAGCAAACGCTTAGGTATTACGCAAATCCATCCCACTTATTATCTGTAATGGTGCACATTTATTTGATTGAATTATTTTTTCATGAATTTGTTGTTAACTTTTCCCAAATATAATTCACAGAGCCTATACTACTTTAGATGAAGATTTTGGCCCTCCACATATAAAGATAATTGCTGAGTGGGACACACAGACCAAAAAAACGTAAGATTTTTTTGTTAGAGAGGATATTTTATTTGTGTTCGTGAATGGTGCTTGAGAAATTATATTTTAGGAGCCTTTGCACAGTAGAACAATGTGCAATTCAAACAATTGGAAAACAGTTGATATGTGAAGATGATACAGTACAATAAAGTGCACAGTAGAACAATGTGCAATCCAAGCAATTGGAAAACAGTTCTTCTTCTTTTGTCGTCACACTGTTACCGGGTTGTTACCCAGTGTCGTGGTTTTCTGTTTTTGTCTTGCGCTGTTCTGGTGGCTTGTGTGATTGTTATCTTTGCTCTTTCACAGGATTCTGCTACGCCATCTAACCATCTTTTCTGTGGTCTTCCTCTTGCCTTCTTTCCCGATGTTCTGTTGTAGAAGACTCTGTATACTGTGGAGTTTGGATGCATTCTTATTAAGTAGCCAAACCACTTCATTCTTTGTTTCTCTATGTAATTCAAGCACGGTTTTGTGCCAACTTTCTTTCTTAATATGATGTTAGTTGGAAAACAGTTGATATGTGAAAATGATACAATTCAACGAAGCGCACAGTGGATTACAGGGCAATCCAAGCAATTAGAAAATAAGATACCTATATAATAAGGGGAATTCTGTGATATTGAAGTAAGGTGTTAAGTTGAAGAAAAAAGACGGTGAAAAAATATTTAGACATAGAAAATTATATTATTTGTAGTTGTTAATTATTTGCAGAGTTGTTGCAGATGACAAAGAACATATAGAGATTCATTCATCTGTAATAGAAGCACAGAACAACCCACCAGGCCTGAGCAAAGTATCACTAGATGAATGTTTCAAACTCTATACACAAGAGGAGAAGGTGAGATTTTGCAATACATTCAGTTATACATTATGATGATTTTATTGTCCTGTTTTGCTTTATATCATCAAATAGCTTGTCCTGAGCAGAACTTTGTCACCCCAACAGTCCTCCGAATTTCTCTCTCTCATAGGCCAGATGTCCTGCCTCTGCAGCCGTCATGTTCTTCTTCTTCTAACCAGGGCTGCGAGTTTTCACTCTTGGGCAGCCAATGCCAGTTTGTAGAATCTGCATGTGTTCTGTAGTTGTGGGAGACTAGTGTAAAGGGTATTATGAACAGATGGGTGTGGTGGGAGGAGTTCTTGTCTAGCTTTATGTAGTCCAGGACATTCAAGCAAGATATGCTGTACTGTCTCACATGAGTGACTGCACTTTCTACAGTGTGGTAGGTGTGTGGGGTTTATTCTGTGTAGGTGGTAATTCAGTCCAACATGTCCTGTTCTTAACTGAAAGATAGTGCTTTGATCTTTTCGTTGTAGCAGATTTATATTGTCCTTGGGGTTTGGTCTATTCATCTCTGCATACATGTCCCGACCAGTCATCCCCATAGCCCATCGGTTCAGCCAATCTTCTCTGGAGTTGTTTTTCAGAATCTGTTTTATACTTTGTATGCTAACAGGTTTGTCTATTTGTGGTTTTGATGATCCCTGTTTGGCCAGATGATCTGCCTTGTCATTTCCTGGGATATTTGTGTGCCCAGGAATCCACTGTAGAATGACATTAATATCAAAGGAGGAAATCAGATTGTGGATGACTAATGCCAATGACTGGATCTCGCTTGACTGATTCTGCTGTTCTTCTAAAGCTTGTAGTGTGGACTGTGAGTCAGTGAATACTATCATGTCTTGGACAATATTCTCTCCAAGTTCAAACTGCTGGTGGACTAGTTCTACAGCGGTCTTTATAGCTATAATCTCTGCCTCATAGTTGGAACATATATTACCACAAGGAGCACAGTAACTATAGGTAGTTCCATCTGGATATTTCAGGTATATGCCGAAGCCAGCGTAAGTAGTGGCTTTGAAAGCTGAACCATCAGTGTAGTCATGGATAGAGGAAGTTGGATAACTGTCTATTGTCTCCAGTGCGCAGGTTTTTAAGATCGGTGCAAGTGTTGCTTTGTTTATAGTTTTGTCAAGGAGGTATTTCTGGATTACTGGTTGTTTTATGTTTAGCCATGGTGGTGGGCCGGGCATCTTGTGATCGGTTCTCTGTCAGTTGGGAGATGGTAGCCGTCATGTTCAAACCATCAGTTACATCCTGAATCCATCTTCTCCGTGGTTTTGCTTTATAAGAGCTATAAAACTTCTGCTGTTGCCTTCCTTATAGGTTACTTAGATCTTCTTCTTCAAACTCTCCTTATTGACCACTTGTTCAACCACTCTTTGTGATTTTATGGGATCTGAGCCTAAGGGCAGCTGTATGTTGTGCCAGTTATGCGCATTCAAGTAGGCTAGCACATCCAATTTCTGCGACATTTTTTTACTAGGTAGCTTTCCTAGCGCAAGCCCCCTGCCTGTTGCCTCTTGCGGCATGCCTTGTAGGTCGCAGTGTTACTATTCTTTGCTCCCCTTGCGAGCCCGGCAACATGCAAGCGACTTGTATCAAAGACACTATATTTGTTCTTGTAGTGATAGATATTGCAACACTTTTCAGATGTACTCGGTTTGTGAATTGTGTGGAGACGATCATGTTTTTTTTTACCAGTGATCCCTATTCCTAATATAGGTGAGATCAACTTCCCAGTCCTTTTGGAAACAGACAATAGAACATAGATCATGTGTTAAAATTGTGCATAATAGAACCTTTGGCAGTTAAAAATCAGTAAGAGTAGGCTGGAAAACTGCTACTTAACTCTCAAATGTTCATCAATTCAAATATTGTTAAAATGGTTACGATTTAATAGTGGTTATGAACTGTGAGTATTTTTGTATTATATATGTATTTTAAATGCATGGAATATATGTTAAATACTGCAAAACATATGTATGTCACACAATTTATTTAAAAAAATGAGAAATCTCCCTCTACAGAAAATATTCCCAGATATCCATCAACCTGGCGTTTAAAGTACTCTCTCTCTCTCGATCCCCGTTTAAAGTACAAACTTCATTGCTTGACTCAGGGATCATTACTTGCAATCCCTTCTCTCATCTGTTTCACACATGTTGTTAAGTGTCATGGGGGAACTAAAGTTTTCTTTCATTGACTATATGAGTTGCAGCTGTTGAGAGCCCATCTTATTTTTTTTTTAGTACATCAGGGATGTTATCTATCCATATGTTTCTAGGTCTTGCTCTTATGCCATACCTTCTACTGTTGTAGTCACATGTTGGCAACTGATTGAGATCTGTTAAGTAGCTAAAACAGTAGACAGTAACAAGAAAATCTATCTGACTTTAAAAATATTGTATATTTTTCAGCTGATTGGAGATGATGCATGGCTATGTCCCCACTGTAAACAACAGCAACAAGGCACCATCAAATCCCTGAGACTGTGGTCTTTGCCTGATATTTTGGTGCTTCACTTAAAGAGATTTAAACAGGTTAATAGATTCTGTCTGTTGTAAATCTATTCGAAATAAATACAATAAGTACAATTACGGACTAGTGTGCATAATTTTGTAGATTCATTTTGGATAGGCTGACTTCATGGCATGAAAGAACGTCAACATCTGAGATGATAGCAAACACCTGAGACAGGGATCTGTGGAGATCCATGATTGCTTACACCAGCCGGCATGGCACCTGATGATGATGATGATACAGAACAGTTAAATATTCAATTTCCACTAGCTCAGAAAAGTGTTTGTGTAATTTATGTTATTGTTTGTTATGTAAATTAAACATATGATATTCATCCATATGTAATACCAAGAAATTAGACAGCAGCCGACTGGCCAAGGAAGTTGCTGCGTGAGAGCAACCGGATGTACCAGTTACTTATCAACAGAAGAAAAGAATGATGAAATCAGTATGAAACCCTCAATACTAATGCATGACAGCTGCAAAAATATGAGCAGATTAGAATAAGGTGTCACCCGTGTGTTGTTGCAGCCCTCTAGGGAAGCAAATAAATATAGTAATGCTGCCACCTACAAGGCATGTCGTAAGAGACGACTGAGGTAGAGGTCTAGGGAAGCTACCCTAGTCAATAAAAAAGCGTTGCAGAAATTGGATGTGCTAGACTACATGTAAGCACATAACTGGCACAATGTACAATCACTCATAGACTCGATCACATACAAATCACGAATAGTGATTAATAAGTGGTCGATGTGGAGCGTTCAAAGATGATTACGGTGTGATTCTGTGCTTCAGAAAAGGACACAATCGACTCCGCAGTCATGTATACAAAATTCAAGAGTGCCGATTCTGTCATTTGGGCAGGCACCTGAGACTGCAGAGCATTCTTCAAGACTACCCTGAGTATGATATACTGAGGCAATCTCACTGGTCTATTGTAACAACACTGGAAAGAAAACTGCACAGACTGCTGTGTGATCTACAAAACACTGATCTTTATACAAGAGACAACATTTGAATATGTAAACAATATTTCAAATGAATGAAAGAAAGGATCCATATGTAAAATTATTAATTTTTGTAGTGACATTTTATATCTGTTGTATGGGTATATATTATCATGGCAGTCTGGACATCTCCGTCGGTGCTCCCGTCCACGCCCCAACAAATCCATCAGTGTCCCTACCTTATCATCAAATAGCTTGTCCTGGCAGAACTTTGCCATCCCAACAGTCCTCCGGAATTTCTCTCTCTCATAGGCCAGATGTCCTTTCTCTGCAGCCGTCATGTTCAAACCATCAGTTGCATCCTGAATCCATCTTCTCTGTGGTCTTCCTCTTCCTCTTTGCCGGTATGCCTCCTTCCATGATGGTCTTCTCAGCCCTTCATGTCTTTTTATATGTCCAAAATATCTCAATTTTCTCTTTCTTATTTGTAGCATCAGCCAGTTTTCTTTGATTTTGAGTTCTTTTTGGATAGATCTATTTGTTCTCTTCTCTGTCCAAGAAAGATCTATTTGTTCTCTTCTTTGTCCCAACCTACGGTTCAATATTATCAATTTTTTTGCATATTTGGTATGCCGTTTTGTTTTGGGCTATACCAATGCCAACACCCATCTCTCTCAATCCGGTCAGCGTATGGGATTCACAACCCGGAAAGATCTCCATACGGAAAGACTCTGATACTTGGACAATAGAAAAGAGATAAAAAGACACGGGAGGTCACATCCGGTTAAGAGCAGGATGACATTTTATATATGCATCCTTATAAATCAAGAATTAACTATAATTTATTGCTAACATTGTTATTCCTTCAGTAATGTGTGTTACATCTATACATGAACCTAAATTAGGTGCATTTTGTTATATTATATCTGCAGACTGGAAGAAGTAAGCTGAACACATTGGTAGAGTTTCCAATAGAGAATTTGGATATGTCATCTCATTTAACTCACCGTAATCAGATAAACCCCATTAAACGTGATGACTACTGTTATGATCTTTTGGGGGTCAGCAATCATTATGGAAACATGATGGGAGGACATTACACAGCTTATTGTCGTAGCCCTGTTGATGGAGAATGGAGGGAATTTAATGATACTAAGGTCCGCACGTTAGACGGGCCCATAGCAACAAGGGAAGCTTATCTTTTGTTTTACCAGCGTCGAACTTTAAGCAAAGAGGTCAACCAGAGACTGTTTACAGGGGATCATTGGGTATTTTCTCTTCGTTTGGCTCCTTCAGAAATTATTGAGAATTCAGTATCAGATGAGACAGTATTGCCACCTGTTGATCTTAATCATCAGCCAAGGCGCTCTGTCTCGTTCAGCGTCACCATCTGCTCACAGGCAGAACAATAGCAATGGATCAGTTGCAGTTACACGTCACATCCCCAGCCGTCCTTTGACTCCACAACCTTTCAGACGGCCCATGATTTCATACACTGATGACAAAGAATTTGATGATGATTCAAACTTCATAAGTCTTCCCTCACCAGATAACAATTTCTCTAGAAAATCTCGTCCTGTACAGAGACAAGCTTCAGCACCTGGTTCACAGTTAAGAAGAGAGAAGTCTGCTGGGGCTGCCTTGTCTGTAAAGTTAAAAGACACATCTAGAACACTGTACAACAGAAGAAGCCTTGAAGTAGATCAAAAGGATTTTGTTGTAGATTTAAATAAGAAGGCTTCCAAACCAGAACTGAGCAATGGTCTTACCAGAAGTCATTCCCAATCTCGCTCTAAAGTAGCAGATAAACCTCCTCCACAAGTCACTGTAATTAGACATGACCCTCCAAAAATTAATGACTTGTCTCTCAGCACTTCTAAGACTATCAGCCACCAGTCATCGCTGAGCAACAATAGTAGTTTAGAATCTGATGCCAAATATCCATCGTCTTCCAGCGATTATAACAGATATTTAGACAGTAGAAAAGGTGTATCACTATTTCAGACTACAAGTGTAGTACAGGGGAAATATGATGAGAAAGATTTATACTCTAACCGGACACTCAAATCATACTTAGACCAACCAGTTCTGTCAGATACTGAGAATGCTCGACAAAAACTAGCTCAGTTGATTAAACAAGACAGCTTAAACAGGGCACTAGCAGAAATGACACCTATTAATATTGACACCATTGAAGAGGAAGGTAGTTTTGTCAGAAGTGGCTCAAGGATATATGATACTCAAAAAAGCTTAGACTTAGCCAGACTTAAACCATTAGACTTTGACTACCAAAGTAATGTTAAAATTTCCCAGACACGAGTTGGAGGTCATCCTCACCGGTTAGATAGTTTTGTCCCCGAGACAAGAGGTAGAGATATCGATGTAAAACATGAAAGATGGTATAACCCCAGTTCAAAGTTTGGTAGCAGAGGAGCAGGCTACTCAATCTTAGAGAATTCAGAGGAGTACTTTGTAGATTTAAATCCAGAACTGTCAACGCAATCAGACATGCGATCTAAATTGCGAGATGAAACACACTATCAAAACTTTCGCAAGCTGGCAGAGAAGCATTTTGGTGAGGCAGATGTAATGTCGGAATACAAGACAAATTATAGATCAAGATTTGCAGATGATACAGACTATCGGACCTCAGGTTAGTAAATCAAATAGAATCATTATTTAGTTATCACAGACAAACTGACACTACCACAGAAAGCACATTGTGATAAATTTCTTTATCCATTAGGTATACTAATTAATGTGCGAGATCGTCAGAAGGAAATCTCTGTGACATAGAAGTTAGGTGCTCACCTCTCGTTTCAAAGGTACTCGGTTCGTTCCCCCGTGGAGCCATCAAGATGTTTCTCCAGAGATCCTTCAGTGTAGGTGAGATCAAGTTCCTAGTCCCATCGGAGACGGATGATAAAACATAGCTCCTGTGTTCAATTTAAGCACCTAAAAGAACCCTTGGCAGTTCAAAATCGAGAAGAGTAGTCTGGAAAGCTGCAGCCCGGGCAAAATTCATTAAAAAGGTTTAAAAATAAAGTTCCTACAAAATATTTTCATAATCTTCTAAATCACATCAAGGACCCTCGCCAATGCAACGGAGTTCGTTAACTGCGCTGATATCTTCCTGTGTAAGAAAGAGATCGGAGCACATATGGTTACTCACCAAAGAGCAATGATGATGTCCTATCATTCAATCAGAAGGGAATACTTCAAAATACATCATTTTATTTTCTGTGCTAATCACTTATTTTGATTGGGATTTCATTTATTTAAATCTGCTATCTGTTTTTGAATTTCTGTTTTTTTTTACTCCTGCATGCCATTGTAAAAAAATAAAGATCAAATGGGTCATTTGGGATGAGCTCAATGTGACAAGCCTGCTTTATACAGCCAGCCTGAATTTTCTTGAACATATTCATAGCATCACTCAGTATACAGACATATATATGTGTACTCTACCACTTCAGAACCATGGTTGCCGCTTTGATCTTCATTGTGAGGCTGATCATAGTTGCAGCATAGACACTTCTGTCCTTCTTGATAGTTTTGCATCTAGAGCTTGCAGTATATTCTCACACACTCCATTTGCCTTGATTCAGTGTTTACCAGAGCATCACTCTCACAGGTGTATTCATCCATCATTGCCTTGACCTCCATATTTACTATTGTAGAAACTTGTTCTGTGCAGCTTCTATCAAGTGTGATATGGACAGAAATGGTAATGTTGTTATCCACTGGCATTGGTATTCATTCACTACTAAGACTAATTAATATCTGTATTTTTACATACCTAATTTATAATATCTGGGGTACAGCCCATCCATAATTTCCCTCTCTTCAGGATATTCAAGGTCAGCCTTTACCCTGAGATAAGCACATACTTTGTATAGTTTAACTCTGCTATCCATGGTGGGGAAGTCTAGAAGGTATCTCATAGTTGTACATGATGAGTCTCTGGTGCACTCAAGAAGTACCATCATTGCTTCGTTTTCTATTCTCGCCATTCTCACGTGATTATTTCACTAGTTGGTACAACTACTTCTGCAGACTTTACCTTCTTCTTGGATCAACTTCTGCGATCAACTTCTGCTATGCTTGAGGTCATCATCGGTCCCCCCATATTTTTTTCTGAAGAATTGTTTCAGTTGGCCAGATTTCCATTCTCACTCTGCTCAGGTTGGGGCAGCATGTGCTTAGGGGACTGCTTTGCCGAGTCCCATTCTACAATTATGTGCGCTGAGATCGCAGTGTCCCGTCTGAAGACTGGTTTGCTTTTTACTGTTTAATGTATTTATGTTGTCATGTCCTGGATTGTGTCCTCTGTTTGTTTTTCTCCACATAATTTTTCTGGACTGTTTCAGGAGAGTCTTTGCTTTTGTAAAGCTTTGTGTTGGGTGGGGTTGTGTTAGGCTCCCTCCAGCGCCTGCCAGTTTGTCAGCCTTTTCATTTCTTGGGATGCCACAGTGCAGACTTTACCAAACCACCATAACTGAGTGCTTATCTGAAAGATATATGGCATCTGCAGCTTTGTTTATGTTTTGATCCTGCAATATTTGAGAATTCTCTTTAATAAACCAAATACCAAGCAGTGTGCTGGCACAATTGCCTAAACATGAAACTTTCACGGATAGAGAATATTATATTACAGAATCGCCTGTGTGTTGCCGGGGTCCATAAGGTGAGCAAATAATGGTAACACTATGACCTACAAGGCATGTCGAAGAGGTGACTAAGGTAGGGGTCTAGGAAGCTACTCTAGTAAATAAAAAGCATCGCAGAAATCACATGTGCTGGCCTACTTGTGGACACATTACTGGCACAAGGTACAAACGCTCTTAGTCTAAGATCACAAAGAGTGGTTTAACAAGTGGTCAGTATAGACCGGTCGAAGAAGATATTACAGAATCAGATGTCTTAATATATTTTCCATACTTGAAAAAAGTCATAATTCATGAAAGAAATGAATTGTGTTTATAATAAATTTCAAATTTGTGAACGGTGTGATGAAAGATTATTATTTGATTACTTTTCTTTTACTTATTTTAGTTCTTTAAATGTACCAGTATTGATAGTTAATGTCCATATTCTTTTATCTTTCAGATTACATATCCCCACATTTGAATGGAGATGTTTCACGTCTGATCAAATATGCCACCATCAGTCGAACTTCTGACACTTTACAGGCTGGGAGACATGATCGTGACCTAATCCCACGCTCCAATACTGATCACAACATTCATTATAACAATCCCAGTCTAGCGCCCCCTCCATCCCCAACACCTCCACACAGTCTTCAAGAACAGCGAACATTCAGTCATGCTGCCATATCAACATCACTTCCATCTTCTTCCAATGACTACCTGTCCTCAGGTCGACTGTCCAGCAGAGAGATAGCTTCCATGCATAGCTATGAATTTGCAGGCAGGCGCTCTGACCAGAACATTCTCATACAAACTGGTGTACAAACTCTACCAGGATACCGTGAGAGCAAATATAACTTCAGACGTCCAAGAGGAACATGGGGTCTCAAACCTCCAAAACCCTCTCCAAGTAGCATTGGAAGCATCCCCACTCCATGTCTGCGAGAGTCCTCAGTATGAATTCTGTACAGCACAGTTTAGTTCAGAAACTTAAAAACCGCACTGGTCTCACATTCTGTACCAAGCTAACTTTAAAAATACATTGTAATGTGCCAACTATATTCACATGATGAGAGATCAAACCTCAAAGAAGTGAAGTATTCTAACTTTATTGATCTGTTTGGAGAAATACTCAATAAAGTGAGACAAGATTATATGTATTGTTATTATTGTTACACTTGGATAATACAGGAATTGGACACTTCAGAGTTAACAACCAGCTGTAACAGCCAACAAGAGAGAAATATAAAATGAAAATCGGGACATATCCTATTTACAGGACGTAGCCATCAACAACAGTAAACGAGTTGAGGATTTTCAACTTGACAAGAGAGACACGTTATAATAGAAATTTATCAAAAAGTTCATGTATTTCAAATGTTGTTTTTTTTTGTCCCGTCACTTGTTGTTATTATAACCACATCCATTTCTCTGTGTCATTTTAATCATTTGAGCATAAGTGTGCTTTTGTTTTGTTTACAGTGAGACTGCAGTATGTACACACTTGAGTCCAGCACATCGTTTTCTGTTATGTTGTCGTTTTGTTTAGGTTCCCTAGTTTGTGACACTTTTCAGAGTGTCTACATGACAGCAGTGCTTGTCGTTCTTTTCTATAGCAGCGATCAAATTAGATTCCGTAGAGCTTGTTCAGCAGTTGTTTAATAGTGCAGCACATTGCACAGTCCTGGGTACTGAACCATTTTATCAGGTAGAGTGTCCAAACCATGTTCAGCAGTCATTTAATAGTTTAGAACATTACTGGACATTGAACTGTTTTATCAGGAAGAGTGTCTGAAGCACATTCAGCAGTTATTTAGTAGTGTGTCACATAGTACAATACTGGGCACTGAACTGTATTATCAAGGAGAGTGAATCATGTTCAGCAGTCGTTTAGTAGTATAGCACAGTACTGGGCACTGAACTGTTTTATCAGGAGAGTTTCTGAACATGTTCAGCAGTCTTTTAGTAGTATAGCACAGTACTGGGCACTGAACTGTTTTATCAGGGAGAGTTTCTGAAGCATGTTCAGCAGTCTTTTAGTAGTATAGCACAGTACTGGGCACTGAACTTTTTTATCAGGGAGAGTTTCTGAAACATGTTCAGCAGTCTTTTAGTAGTATAGCACAGTACTGGGCACTGAACTGTTTTATCAGGGAGAGTTTCTGAAACATGTTCAGCAGTCTTTTAGTAGTATAGCACAGTACTGGGCACTGAACTGTTTTATCAAGGAGAGTGTTCGAAGCACCTTCAGCAATCATTTAGTAGTATAGCACAGTACTGGGCACTGAACTGTTTTATCAATGAGTGTCAGAAGTATGTTCAGCAGTCATTTAGTAGTATAGCACAGTACTGGGCACTGAACTGTTTTATCAAGGAGAGTGTTCAGATCTTGTTTAGTAGTGTAGCACACAGCACAGTACTGAGCACTGAACCGTTTTATCAAGGACTATGAAGCATGTTCAGCAGTCATTAGTAGTGTACCACATAGCACAGTACTGGGCACTGAACTGTTTTATCAGGAAGAGTTTCTGAAGCATATTCAGCAGTCTTTTAGTAGTATAGCACAGCACTAGGCACTGAACCGTTTTATCAAGGAGAGTTCAGAGTATGGGATTCTTACAGTCATTTTAAACATAAATCATTCCGTATCTGGTATACATATATATCAGAGATTGAGATGAATTGAGCATATATGCCAATTGGGACATAGGCTAGGACAGCCCTTCCATGGAAAGAGATGACCTGGATAGCCATAAGAAACATGAAGAACTGTGAAAAGAGAATTGAAAATGTGGGAAGTTATCGATAGAAATGAAGCAGATCGGCAACAGTGGAAATTTTATGTGATACCTTATGTGTCAATGGGACACGAAGAGGATATATCTATATATACATATATAGATGGATATGTATATATACACACACAAATACAAACACATAGTTGTATTCACAAGATTACATGGATGGATACAAGAAAGCAGAACACTGTTTGAGAACAAAATTGATTTATCTATACTATTTCCTCTATTGTTTGCATTAAACTATTTGTACTTTATTGCATATATCTATATTCTTATAATTTGACTGAGTTATGTAACATCCATATTGATCTCAGTCCCATAGAAGCGATTGAGCGAGTTGCCCAGGATAGAGCAGTATGGAGAAATTGCTTGCACGCCCTATGTAACTTATAACGGTACGAGAGGAATTATTATTATTATGTAACATCTTACTAGCAAATTGTATGCATTTCTTTATGGTTTTTATTTAATCATGTTCACATGTGTTGTGAAGATTTGTAGTTCTCTATACTGGACCAGGTGTGTTGCGTCTGCAGTTGTTAATCCATGTTGTTGCTAAGATCTCTGTAAGGTTATTTATATTGGTTGGAAATGCCACAAATACCAACACAAGACGACTACTATAATATGAGCAGATTAGAACATGTTGTCATTCTGCGCCTTAGAACAGGACACAATCAACTCCGCAGCCACATATATACAAAATTCAAAATTGGCAATTCAGCCATGTGTACATGTGGACAGACACATCAGACTGCAGAGCACATACTTCAAGACTGGCATGAATATGATATACTAAGGTAAACTCACTGGCCTATCAAAACAACACTTGACAAAAAAACTACATGGATCTTTGTGTGAGCTACAAAAGGCAATGAGATTTATACAAGAGACAACATTGAATTTATAGCCAATATTTCAAGCGAACGAAAGGAAGAAATGTTGGAAATATTTCGAAGGAGATTGGAGCACCTATGGACATGTCCGGAGTGCAACGAAGATATTCCAAACTGATACTGAAGGTTATTTATCTATCAGATTCTCTTGTCTTTTTCATGCCCTGAAATCGGGTTGTTTGTTGTAGTAGCATGATGTTGGTAGATCTGATTTCATTCTCATTTGATGACCAAAAATTTTATTTTAGAGTTGGTCCTATTGATCATGATTGTCGCCTGCAATAGTACTTGAACTTCTGATGTATAATTTGAACATAATTTACCAGTTGATATTTTCTTGTTCCCCTCATTCACGTCGCTATGAATTCAGGCGTTGTTAGAGAACCTAATATGGTACCTCTGACTTTTGCATGAAGACGATTTTCATATGATCAGTGCCTCGCTCCATTCAGATGAGCCTTAATCCGACTTTTGAGGTACTTTTAATTTAGATCACCCAAATAAAGAATCAGGAAACTTGTAGTCCAACAACATGGGCCTACTTAACATTTTTTGGGACTAAGTTGGTCTTGAATCCCGGAATTAGCGTGGCACATAGCTACTTGCAAATATAATAATAATAATAAATCCCATAACCCGTTAAGGTCATAGGTGTCACTGTGGAGACATCAGCACAAAAAGCACACAATGAGTCTGTCTTCAACTCCTCGAGCAAGTGTGGAGAAACTCTGTCCTCACCAGCTCTTGATGTTGTCAAACCAGGATTTTCTTTGCCCTCCTTTCCTTCTTGCGAATCGTGTTATCGACTTTGCTATCTGAGCCTTACCTGTCAAAAGGTACTTCATCATGTAGTGGTTGTTGGGATATGAAATAAAGATGCCAACACCTTCATTGTACTTCACAAGTTTGCCTTCGAATGTGCTCCTAGGTCTCACAATTTTTCGCAGTTCCAGCAGCTCATCCACTGCATTGCATGTCTTGATCATCTTTCTTTTGTTCTTCTGCGATCACTTCTGCTATGCAACTTCTCTGATATGTGTCATAAACAGGGCAGTGCGCTTGAGGTCTTCACCGGTCCCTCGTAGTTTGTTTTGTAGTGTTGTTTCTGTTGGCAAGATTTTTATTCTCACACTGCTCAGGCTGGGGAAGTCTTGCAGGATGTGCTCTAGGGACTGCTTTGGTGCTCCACGGGTGCAGGCAGCCGAGTCCCTGAGACCCATTCTATGGAGGTGTGCTCTGAGACTGTAGTGTAAGTCTGAAGACTGAGGTCTGTGCTTTTCTGTTTAGTATATTTATACTGTGTCGTGCTCTGGGTTGTAAATTGCCTTTCTAGGCTCAAGGGTTCTACCTACCCCGGTCCACCGTATTCAAAACATAGCGAAAGCAGCATATCGGTAGCTGTCGCAATTCTGATCGGTCACCATCGTATTCCGTCGTTTAACTACATCATAAAACATTTCCGCGAATAACACAATATATCATGGGTCCAAACAAAGGAAAATTGGTAATCCAAGCCACGGAAGCAAGATGAAATGATCTAAATTTACTGCTGTCGCTAACCGCCACGTTTACTCTGCACCATTTCTAAACCGAAAGTCCTTTCTTTTCTAATCCTAGAACAACATGTGGCCACACCCAGTCGACCTGAAAACTAAGCTTTGGGGAAACCTGACAGACCTGAGCTGACTGCCCAGTTTGTGGTCCACAGTAAATTAGCGCATGACCAGAGATCGCTGAAGAAGAAGAACAATCCTAGATGTCCAATTTAATTTTGAAATAATGTTCCACTTACTTGTTAGGATCAGTATGCATTGTTTCTTATTCATTTTAAATTGAATACCAGTCATTTGCATATTTTTCTTTAAAGACTAAATTATTTTTAAAAGTCACTTTTCATCTGTTCTTTCTTTTGTTTCAATAATTAACACAATCTATATCAATAATATTACAAACACAACCATCTATATCATGATATTACAACACCACGACCATCTATATCACATGATATACAACACCACCACATATCAATATGATATTACAACACCACAACAACCATCTATATCACATGATATTACAACACCACAACAACCATCTATATCACATGATATTACAACACCACAACGACCATCTATATCACATATAATATTACAACACCAACACATCTATATCACATGATATTACACACCAACTATCACTATATCACATATAATATTACAACACCACAACGACCATCTATATCACATATGATATTCAACATATAATATTCAACCCACAACACATCTATATCACATATGAATACAAAATTTCAACGACCATCTATGTCACATGATTTACAACATCCACTCTATATCACATATGATATTACAACACCACAACGACCATCTATATCACATATAATATTACAACACCACAACACCATCTATATCACATATGATATTACACATGAATTAACCATATCACATATGATATTACAACGACCATCTATATCACATATGATATTACAACATCACAACGACCATCTATGTCACATATAATATTACAACAATCTTGTCTTCCTCTTTTGTCACTTTTCCCAGTTTGTGACAAGTAGATATTGTATTCCTACTTAAATAGGGTTTGAGATGTGTTGTTTTACTTGCTCCAGTAAGGTTACAGAACTTAACAGAAAGAACAGGTTTTAACTAAAATACACCCAGTCATTGGTAGAACATGTCTGGTGCTGCAGCCGTCCCAGTCACAAATCGATGTGCTACTCCATGAGTCTAGGAAAGCAATTGAGAACCACTGGAGGAGCTACAGAGAATATGTTCCCTTTTGTCTGTAGTTATGGAGGAAACTTGCTTAAAGGTACTGAACATTGGTGGGCTCACTATGAGGGTTTGAAGTCAGTTCTTGTAAGTTTTAATTACTTGTATTAGAATAATACTGCTAAGACTGTTACTATTGTGCAAACAGTGCAGGATCCTCTTGTTTCTGTTTGCACAATAGGATCCTCTTGCAGTGGATACCATCTTACTGTGGAATACCAGGAAATGAAACAGCAAACCAACTGGCCGAGAAGGTGCTGCAGAAGAGCAACCGGATGTGCCAGTTACCTACCACTAAAAGGAAAGGATGATTACATCAATCAGATAGCCACAAATACCAACTCTAGACAACTACTATAATATGAGCAGATTGGGACAAGTTGTCATTCTGCGCCTTAGAACAGGACACAATCGATTCCGCAGCCACATGTATACAAAATTCAAGATTGGCAATTCAGCCTGCAGAGAACATACTTCAAGACTGATCCGAATATGATACACTGAGGCAAACTCACTGGCCTAATGAAACAACACTCGACAGAAAATTACACGAATCTCTGTATGAGCTACAAAAGACAGTGAAGTTTATACAAGAGACACCATTAAATATATAGACAATATTTAAAATGAAAGGAAGGATGTTACTATGAATTTTTCAAACATTGTTTTCGAGAATCAAATAACTTATCTCAGAGCATGAAGCAAATGTATATTTCTTTTTGATGTAATGAATGTATGTGATTTGTAATGCTCATTTTAGTTGAGTCTGCTGGCATTGTTGATATTTTGTCTGATTTAAAGTATTGTTGTTATTTTGTTATCCGTGACAATTTTGTGTACATTTTTAATTAGTAATGTCTACTGTAACCATCATTTATGATGTATTATCATCAGCACAATAACATTTTGAGATTGTGACATCCTATGATGTGCTGTTATTGCACATAGATTTCTATATTGAAGCTACTAGTCATTTCTAAAGCCAAAGGATTGACTTCATTACTCCTGGTTTTACCCCCATATCGCTCGGTCCCTCTCTGCTGGAAATGGCACGCCACCTGCCGAGAGTATTGCACAAAGCATGAACTCCATAGCTCCTGCAACAATCCTAGGGGTCTGGAAAAAATGCACGTGTGAACAGAATGGATTCAAACCCACAGCCTTCAGAACGCAGGACAAAGGTGTAACCACTTAGCTACAGTGACCCCCCTATATTGCTCACTAGTCACATTATTAATAGAAATCATTGGTGACTACTATTTTGTATTTCATTCGCCTGCTATGACTTCATGTATCATGGTAATTAATGTGATGCTTCTGACTGATTTTTGTAAGAAGCTTTCCTTATCACCAGTGTCCCAGGCGAGCCTTACTCAGACTGCAGAAGCACTTGTAATTTAGGTTGCCAAGTAAAAGATCACAGTTTCCCATAGTCCAACCGCGCACCGTATGCACACCAACATTTTTTCACAGAAGCTGGCTTAGAATCACAGAATGTCCTTGAGTTCTGCTTTCTTGTATCCATTCATGTAAATGAATCTACTATATATCTCCCAAGTATTAAAAAAGTATTAGAAAATGTAATGAATTTCTTGGCACCTAGGACTCTCAAAGGTGCTCAGTCCTGTTTGGTTTCTTCAAATTGCTATCATCAGAGCACATTCACAGTAGCTGAAAAGGAGATGTCTAAATTTACACTCATTAAATTGATTAGATTCACTAAATTTACATCATATTCACTCAATTTACATCATATTCACTCAATTTACATCATTTGTAGCTAATTGTGTGTTTTGAGTTTGATATTATTGACTATATGCATTTAAATATTTATTTTAATTGACAAATGTATAGTTTATTAGTTATTCAAAACACGTTTCATTATTTCATGCAGAAATGTTTTCATACTTTTGTGTTATCATGACAACTGTAAACCTATCAAAGGTGACACCTATCTCTTTCAAATCTGCGAATTACTATAAAATCTCTGGTATAATGTTCACCATATTATAGCTATAATTCTTAACAAAAAATATGGGTGTGTTTACCACAGGCCGCGCCCATTTGTTTGTTTCATTTGTCCATGAACAGCAGACTATACCAAAATGACCCCTTTTTATACCACATATAAATGTATATGGGTAATAGGGTGTTTGGTCCGTATTTTTCATTAACCGTCAGCACACGATGGAAGCTGTGGTCAACCATGATGCCGGCCACCTTTACTTCCAACTGCTTTTCTTGTTACCCAATTGAAGCTGGCTCGACCTGGAGCCGCTACAGTAGGGAAAAATTCCAAGAAAAGCAGCTGACTGTGCCATGATTTATTTCTGTGGCATGATTTATTTCATTGCCAATTAGCTCTAATTTTATGCCAACACATTCCGATCGTTACCGGTTCTTAATTTATTACTTCATATTCTGTTAGCTTCTCATAAAATACATAAATTTGTCTAACAAAATTACACATAATTAATCAAATTTGGTTTTTTACCCAAAAAAAAAGAGAAATTTACAGCATGTATTACAGTAATAATAATGTATGTGTACATTTGTCAAGGGAAGAGGTGAATAATAATTAATTTTGCAGCAGCTCGTTTTTCAATGCAGAAGTTGAGAAAGTTCAAGCACAAATATTTCATTAATATTTAAATATTTTCTTTCAGTTGATTGTATAAGTTCTATTTTTATCTGATCTTTCTGATATCAGAATAGTCCTAATTAAAGTCACTGTGCAGACTAATTTTAATCATTTTGCACTTGCTCTAGAATCTATCTATTTTTATACTTTTCTTGTCTAGTTTGACACATAAGCCTTCCACAAGAGATTTCCATTATTGCCGTTCTGCTACCTTTCTAGCAATTGTTTCACACGTCCGGCCACAATCTTTCAACTCTTTTTCCACATCTCTTCTCTGTGTTTCTTTTGGATGTCAGAGCTATCTCTTCCAATCTGCAGTCCATCGGAGAGTTGTCATAGCCAATGCCCCACTGGCAAACTACATGCATTTGGTCTAGTATTATTATTTAACCCTCTTATTCCTAGCCCTTCAGAAAAAGTTACTACCGAATTCCCAGGGAAAGGGGAAATAACCCAGCAACAATGAGAAGTGCTTGTGAAATAAAATTAATACCAAATACAATTTCTAATCAATATTTGTGATTTAAAGTCCAATTTACAGTTAAATGGATGAGGTACTAGTTTGTAAACATGTATGTTGTCAATACCACGCAAGTTGGATGTAAAAAATTATACAAGTGAAGAAATAAAAATGAATGACAATATTGAAAGTATGTTTCACGCAAAAATGTCAGTTTTATTGAGGATAAATGTAAATTGAAAGGTTGAAAAGCAATCTCCTAACATAGGTTGATTTTACATGTTGGGCAGCTATCACTTGTTTCCACACACCTTTGTGGTGCAGTCCTCATCTTCATTTAGAAACACTAACTGCGGCTCTGCATTCTGTCACACAGTAGAGTTGAGTCGGTTGATGGTTGGCATGAATGGAGTTGATCAGTCCTGCAGTATCTGGGAGTTTATCAGTCCTGCAGTTGCCTAGCCTGCATGTTTGTACAGGCATGAAGGCCATAATACAATCAAGACACGAGATTCAACCTTGCACATGTCCATATTGTCCTCATTGAACGAATTTGGAATTGACATTGAAGTACAAATATTTGCTGATACTTTCAAATCTATTTCTTGACACTATATTTGACAAAGCAGGCACATTCAACAGTTTATCGGTAAACCCAAACATTCTGTAGTAAGGTTGGTGAGTTCGACACATATAGTTTATATAAAGAAAGATATTGATGTAATGAAAAGGAACAGTGTCCATGAAGGATCTGGATTTTTTAAATTTTAATAGAGAAAATGCGTTGGTTAGCTCTGTCCAGTTCTAAATAAATACCACACGCAAAAATCGCCCGTGCGAAACGAATGACGGTAATCACAAATAAAGAATAATCTGAATCAATGTCATGTGCAGAACTTGTTTCTTCACTAAATTGTTCGATATTGATAGTGCTCAGCTGTTGCGACTATTCTCTCTCAACTTTACAACCTGGGTGGATGGATGGAAGTGGCCGTGTTTGCATCCATCGACAATCGTAATTCATTGTAACTAATAGTTACGCAAATCATCGTAAACACTAGAACTAGCATCGTATATTTTCGCACACAAATATTGAATTAATTATATATCAATCTGATTTATCCACGATCTCCGCAAATTTTCCATCAACTGAATCATAAATCACAACAAGTTTTCCAGAAAATATAAGGACTTTTTTAAAATTCCGATCTGAAACCATTAACACTAGAAACACGCGGATTTCTAAAATGACAGCAGCCATTATCCGCAATGACATCAGGGCTAAATTTAGCGTGTCTATTCGCAAGGAAAGATATAGAAAAACGACTAAAAAGGTATATACCGCGGTAACGGCCGCTATGAGTTTATACCGATAACGCGCGATTCGGCCGCTCCAGGAATAAGAGGTTAAAACCACTTATGAATAATTTTAGCCAATTTGGACGTCAAAACGTTGTGATTGTAGTGTTTATTTCAGCTGCAATATTGCTCCTTTCTGCTCATCATATCAGTTTTGGCAAGAATTTTTATCCTGTTTTTTTTAATTTCAAAAATTATTTAAATTGATGATTCTATAATCCACCCAATCTTATAAATTTGGCTCTTGGATATTTTTCTTGCATGCTCAAAGACTGTGGCCCCTAGCCTTGATAAGATGTACCTTATCGCAAAGGAATATAATATTGCTAACACTTGGTAGGCCACATTATGTTTTTGTGCATTGTACCAGAGATTTTATCGTAATTTCTAGCACACAAGTTGTGAACTGCAGTAATCCTGCTTCAGTGATAACCATTTGTGCTCTTGAATTATTCTCATTTTTCATGTTGTCTAGAATGCTCTTGTCTTGTCATAATACACAATAACAACAATAATTGTTGTGAACATAATCCATTTAAAAATAATATATAATTAATGTCAATACAGTTTTGTAATTATCTTCATTATATATGTATATTCTTTGATTATAAAATACCCGCTGTTTATTTGTATCAAATACATATTTAATGGCATATACTAATATAAGCTTACCTCAATAACAGTGTTGGTTGTGTGTGTGTATATATATATGCATATGTACTGTATTATTGTGATATTATTTCATGTATGTGTTTCTTCATTAACATTTTGGTAGCAGATATTTTTCTTTTTTATATGTCAGAGAACATTTGATTCCTCATTTGATCTAAATAGGGCTATATACATACACAAATATGGATGTGTAGTATACGTAACTAATACATATATATATATATATATATATATAAAATATATCATGGTTGTACTTTATGTGTGTATATATATAATTGTTGTTTATCTTTCCATGGTTTTATATTGTAGAGATGAGATGGTGGTAGAATTTATTGTGTCATGTGAACAATGAGTGGAATTATCTGTACCATTTTCAACATGGTATTCAATGGCTCATGTGATAAAAAGCCCCAGATATATATATCAGATGCCAGCTAGAGTTAGAAAATGACTAAAGATATAGAAAACAAGTTGAATGCATTCAAAAATAGATGTCTGCGAAAAATAATGAACATGAAATGGAACGAATTCAGGAGAAATGATGAAATCGGATAAATATCTGATCAACCACTAGTAACACTGTTATAAGAAGGAGAAGATGGAGATATGTTGGACACATCTTGAGAAGAAATGATCAAATCAGGCATTGAAGTGGGATGTGAAGGGTTCAAGAAAAGAAAATGCCTAGGGAGACCCTGAAATGAAGTTTTCTGAGAGAGGCAAGAAATATCGGTCTCAGTTCCATGGAGGAGATTGAGCGAGTTGCCCAGGATAGAGCGGTATGGAGAAATTATTTGCAGGCCCTATAAAACATAACGGTACGAGATGTATTATTATTTATTATATACCAGATTCTGATGTTAAAAAAAGACACATAAGAATCCTGTTGAATCCTATTCTGTAATCTCATGTTACCTCCTCATTCCTGTAACAGTGAAGCTGATTTGTAGACTGTTTGATACATGCCACATTGTTGCCTACTGTCATCCATTCCATGCCAGTCCAGCAGTTTATATTCATTTATCGTTTTTTTGTGGTCATTTTTGTATTAGAGCAGTATTCATCTTGTTGTTTTTGATGTCTATATCGAACTACATATAATTTGTTGTGTGCAAAAGTGGAGTGTCTTGTTGAATGGATTAGAGCGGGGGCTTCCATTTGAGAAGCCAATAAGTTTTTTTCTGTCGGGGCATATAGAAAAATCCTAACCTGAACAATTTTGCTGCAACTGCCCTAGCCAAGCAGCCATTAAATTCCACAGGCTCGTGTCCCCCCTGTCCTACACCATCATGAAAAGCGGTATTACAGACATTAACAACAATATTTTGTAAACAGTAGTTCTGTGACATCTTTTTTAAAAAAAATTTTTTTTTGATTATTGCAGATATTCTACATCAGCAGAAGCTTGCAACAACCAATATACATCTTTGTTTTTGTTTTTTTAAACCAAAGTTTGACCGCTATGAGTTCAGGTGTGATCATGATGCCTCTGACTGATTTTGACTTTCCTTATTACCATTGTCTCTCGCCCTTCACATGAGCCGTACTCCAACTTCGAGATATTTATCATTTTAGACACACACACCACACTCCTAATAAGTAAAGGATCATTGGACCTGTATTCCAACCACTTACCGTGTACAGACCAGTAATTTTTACCCAAGCTGGCCTCGAACTTAGAAATTTCCATGACAATGGTTCACTAACGCAGGGCATTATCAATTCGCTTTCGGGAACCGCAGACGACTCAAAAACTCAAGTTCCAATTAGCACTTGTATATATGCAGTTAATTAAGAACGAAAATCCAGTCCTTCGAAACTAAATGCTACAGAAAGATCCTACGAATACCATGGACTGAAAAAGAAAGAACACTGATGTCCGGAACGAACTAAACGTTAAAGAGAATTGGCTGATAAACAACATACTATACAGAAAAATTACATACTTTGGTCACATCAAGCGTCACGATGGCCTGGAAAGAACAATACTAGAGGGCAGGGTCCCAGGACGCAGAGGCAGACCAAGAAGAAGATGACTACAGGATATTAAAGAAACCATGAACATGACCATCAACGAAGTGGGTGAACTGGCAAGAGACAGAGTGAATTTCAAATGTGCTGCAAAGAGAGCAACGTCCTATAAAGGACATGCACCTTGATGATGATATATACAGTTGACAGACACTGCAGTTCCATGTAACACATATATATATACATATACACACATATATATATACAGTTGACAAAGTTAACACAAAACTCAGTAATAATAGTTATTGACACGACACATATCTATAAGAAACTGTTAATCTGAACCTGTTCTGTGTGAGAAATTCTTCATAAACATATCAATGGTTGTCCATAGTCAAGTCTGAGAACAAACAAATGTGTATATATATATATATATATATATGTATGACACATACAATCTTGATGGAGATAAAATAACAAACAGTTATGTTTAGCTTTAAATGTGTACTTTTCTTCTTGTGTGTGGAGTTTCTGATTCTTTTCTTCTTGTGTGTGGAGTCTTATTATTTTCTTCTTGTGTGGAGTTCTGTTCTTTTCTTCTTGTGTGTGGAGTTTCTGATTCTTTTCTTCTTGTGTGTGGAGTCTCTGATTCTTTTCTTCTTGTGTGTGGAGTCTTTGATTCTTTTCTTCTTGTGTGTGGAGTCTCTGGTTATTTTCTTATTGTGTGTGGAGTTTCTGATTCTTTTCTTCTTGTGTGTGGAGTTTCTGATTCTTTTCTTCTTGTGTGTGGAGTCTCTTATTATTTTCTTCTTGTGTATGGAGTTTCTGATTCTTTTCTTCTTGTGTGTGGAGTTTCTGATTCTTTTCTCCTTGTGTGTGGAGTCTCTGATTCTTTTCTTCTTGTGTGTGGAGTCTCTGATTCTTTTCTTCTTGTGTGTGGAGTCTCTGATTCTTTTCTTCTTGTGTGTGGAGTTTCTGATTCTTTTCTTCTTGTGTGTGGAGTTTCTGATTCTTTTCTTCTTGTGTGTGGAGTCTCTGGTTCTTTTCTTATTGTGTGTGGAGTCTCAGGTTCTTTTCTTGTGTGTGGAGTCTCTGGTTCTTTTCTTATTGTGTGTGGAGTCTCAGGTTCTTTTCTTCTTGTGTGTGGAGTTTCTGATTCTTTTCTTCTTGTGTGTGGAGTCTCTGGTTCTTTTCTTCTTGTGTGTGGAGTCTCTGATTGAGATAGCTTATAAATAGAATCCAAAAGGCTTGTTATTTTTGTTTCAATTTGGTTTACATATGGTTTTGAGAGCTTGTTAGTATTAACCAATGTGTTTATTAGACCAGGTTATTGGTAGGACAATGATTGTGAATGTGTTTATTAGACCAGGTTATTGATAGGACAAATTTATTGGAAATGTGTTTATCAGATCAGGTTATTGATAGGACAATGATTGTGAATGTGTTTATTAGACCAGGTTATTGATAGGACAATAATTGGAAAATGTTTTTATTAGACTCAGGTTATTGATAGGACAATGATTGGAAATGTGTTTATTAGACAGTTATTGATAGGACAATGATTGGAAATGTGTTTATTAGACCAGGTTATTGATAGGACAATGATTGGAAATGTGTTTATTAGACCAGGTTATTGATAGGACAATGATTGGAAATGTGTTTATTAGACCAGGTTATTGATAGGACAATGATTGAGAATGTGTTTATTAGACCAGGTTATTGATAGGACAATGATTGTAAATGTGTTACAAAACTAGTTAATGTTTGTTTAGTCCATGATTTGGGTTCATATGAAGGTAAACTAGAAATTATGATGTTGTTTGAGAGATATAACTATCGGTCACATAATTGATACCTTGTTGGACATGTACTATACAAACAATGAAAACTGACATATTTAATAATATTAGTGATTACATTACATGTCTATGCAAGCCTAACAGAATATTATAGATAAGCATTTATTGTTAGTTATGTTGGGCACACCTTGAGGAGTAGACATGATCAATGAATATCAAAGCAGGCATTGAAGTGGGATGCAAAGGGTTCAAGAAGAGAGGACGACCTAAGGAGACCCTGAAGCGAACTTTACTGAGAGAGGCAAGAAATATCGGTCTCAGTTCCATGGAGGAGATTGGCGAGTTGCCCAGGATAGAGCGGTATGGAGAAATTACTTGCAGGCCCTATGTAAGTATAACTGTACGAGAGGAATTATTATTATTATGTTTTGTTAGTGTTGAGAATATAGTAATGACGAAACACATAAAACAAAGTACTGTAGTTTTACAAAAGCAATAACAATACACAGTAACGTTTGATCAATAGGTCTTTTCAAGCAACAGATACAAGAGAGGTGAAGAATTTCACTTCTTGCACAGCATACAACATGTAGAGTCGAACAACAAGTTCCTAACTGCCCTAATATGGATATATTATATATATATATATATATATATATATATATATATATATATATATATTATATATATATATATATATATATATAATCTATAAGATAAATTTTATCCTACAATACACCACAGGGGACTGCCTAGAGTAGTTGATAGTAGCTCGGCCTGCTAGCTGTGAGACGCCTCATAGCTCGGGTTCGAACCTACTGTCCGGCATTTGTTCGAGTCCCTGGTCTTACTCAGGACGATAACGTGAGTACCTCTGAGTCGGAGAAAATCTGCCTGTATGGCGAGGAATACTAATTACGAGTACATTGAGCACCGGCTGCCAGTGTAAAGTAATTTACAATGTGCACGCTGCTGCCATTGTAAGAAATTGGAAAAACGGATTTTCATGCAAAAATCAGTTTCAGAGATGAAACCGCCTAGTTGAAAGCGGACGAAAGAAAAAAAAAAAAAAGCATACACACATATAGAATATGGAGCATAGAATGACAGTATTCATGAAGCATATGAATGTACATTATCGTTCTTGATGCAAGGTACCATTATCCAGTGCTTGATATAGGCCTTTTGGTCGAAATGTTGCTGTGTGTCGTTTTTGTAAAACTACAGTACTTTGTTTTAACGTGTTTCGCCATTGCTTTATAGTTTTACTGCAGTCTTCCCTTATATTGAGAAAACTATAGTAACAAAATGTGAGAAATTGACATTGGGAATGTGCAAACTTTATTTTTAAAGCTGTGTAAATTAAGCCTTGTTAATTATTGATGTCATCTGTTAGATTGCGAGAGCTGGGATTGAAGATTGGAGTGGCCAGAAAATAGCGGCTCATCAATCAATAACGAACTGGTACAGTCAGTTGTTAGACTCTGTTGGAGGTAGTGTGAAGGAGATTCTCTCTCTCTCGCGATCACCTAAAGACCGATGTACCAGATCTCTCCATAAATTCATTCATGTGGAAATCTGATTCATGCAGCCTTAGCATGGGTGGGTTTCGTCACATCTTCAGCGCCATTTGGAGCTCTGGTGCTTATCCTTCAGCGATGTGTCCGGATTCAGCCAGCGTTTACTGGGTTCGCTCTCCATTAGCCTTTGGCTGTCCCCAGCCGACCTGCAAGACAGCAGGTTGGCTTCTACACATTTAGGACACTTGCATCCAATTTCAGCCAACCTCCTTAGTCGCCTCTTACGACATGCATGGCAGGTAACAGTGGTTCTATTCTTTACACCCCAATTTTGGCCCCGGTAATCACTCGGGCGTGAAGGAGAATGGAGCACCTATAGAGTGCAATGAAGATATTCCAAACTGAAACTGATCTTTGGTCTGAGAAATTCATTGTTGATAAACAAACAAATAGATATATTAGAGAGCTTAGTGTAGTAATTTTTTTGGATCCAGAAGCACTTGAGCTGAAAGCTCTTGCTCGGTGCCACGAACACCGTAAATCTGGGGATCTGTAGCTTTTCTGCCAGTCCACGAGTTGAACCGCACTTACAGAGGACTTGTCAGCCGTAGTCCAACGTGCACGCGGGCTAGTGTAGTAATGATATAGTGTATACTTTCTTTTGTAAGCAACAATGTGTTGTTAATGTTCTTATTTCTTGCCCATTATCAATCAGGGTAATGTATCAGTGAAGTTTACTGTACATATCATTTAATTGTATTACTGAAAATTCTATGATATTTGATCATATATTACACATTCAAAAATCATTTGTCATTATTTCAAAACTTTAGATAGTGATCATTGAACATGAGACAGATGACCAGATAGATGATAAAATCATGTTGGCATTTCTTATAACTAACTGTTTGGCTTCACATAACAATTTGTATCTAGTAGTGTTAACGTTAAGTTAAAATGTATGAACAAGATTACGCATTCATATGAACAGAACAAAATGATAATTTTCCCAAATGTGATGATCACTTGCTCATTCCTCATATCTGTATGTACTTAGTGGAGAATCAATGAAGGATTGGTCCCAACAACAGGCACAGATTGTTGTTGAGAATAATCACAGTTATGAGGTAGACATTTTTTTCTGTATTTTTGATTGCTTCAATTTGATGAGTTGTAATTATGACATTACCATCACTATTGAAGTGAGATTCCACATTTCAGATTAAAGCACATTGTTCAGAAATTAGGTTTTTATTATTATTTTACTTCAGTGTTTAAACGTCACTATTTATCTTCTGTTATTCTTGTTATTTTTACGTTATCCTTTATGTTACTCTTATGTTATTATATTTTTCTTACATTAAACCACAGCCTCCTGTAGTTGTAAGGTCATTCAGCTCAAGTAGAAATTCCTGGAAGTCAGACCATACGTTACATACGACCTGCAAGGAATTTCTCTATAAGAACTTGCTCAATCTCTTCCATGGAATTGTCTGCTATTTCTCACCTCTCTCAGCAAAGTTCCGAGGATGTCCTCTCTTTCTTGGACCCCTTGCCTCCCACTTCAATGCCTGCTTTAGTATTCCTTGATCATTTCTTCTCCAGGTATGCCCAACATATCTCCATTCTTCTTTTATAACAGTTGTTACTAGTGGTTGACCAGACATTTCTCTGATTTCATCACTAATCCTGAAGTCCTCTCATTTTATGTTCATTTTTTCTTCTTCTCAGACATCTATTAATAATTTATCATTTAGATTATTATACCCTTGTGTGCCTTGCTATTCTTAAGAGACTTGATCTCTCCTGTGTGTTTCAATGTCAATTTATAGTTCATCTGTTGGTTCTGTTATGTTTGCTACTACTGTTGGTGGTGTCTGTTTAGACAGAATGTTCCGACCCGCGCATTTCTTATTCCCTTTCTGTTGGCAATAGTTATCTTTTTTTATATTTTACGAGTGTGTCCGGTCTCCTGTAAGTCGAATGTAATGACAGAAATCGTAGTTTGAAATCCATTTCTCCATTGATTGATTGATTCATTCATTCATTGACTACATCATTATAAATAGTTTTATGGTCATGTTGCTGGTCACTTGAGTGCCATGGGGTCTCTGTAGTGTAGAGGTTAGTTGCTTGCCTCTTGTGTCAAAGGTAACTAGTTCGCTTTCTCGTGGAGCCATCGGATTAGGTGAGATCGAGTTCCTAGTCCTATCGGAGACGGACGATAAACCTTAGGTCCCATGTTTAATTTGAGAACGCAAAATAACCCCTGGCAGTTCAAAATCGAAAAGAGCAGGCTGGAAAGCTGCTGTCCATGCAAAATTCATTAGAAAAAGATTTAAAATAAAATTGTTACAAAATATCTTTACCATCTTCAAAATAATTTCGGGGTCCCTCGCCAGTGCTATGGAGTTCGTGCACTACAGTTGAGATCTCCCTGTGTAAGAAAGAGATCGGAACATACATGATTACTCTCCGCAGTGCAATAATGATGATTCTATCAATCAATAGTTTCTCTATACGATCAATGATGTCTGGAGATTCACATACCAGACGGACAATATCTTCTGCTAAGTATGTGAACAAGAATGAGTATTTGCATTGACTAACTTACGGGTTACATAGTTCCAATACTGACTCATTATTCAGTGCTACATAGAACCAATACTGACATACGGGTGCGAGTCATGGATAATGAATACACAGATCGAAAAATCTATGAGGGCCACATAAATGTGGTTTTACAGAAGAATGATGAGAATCCCATGGACTGCTAAAATGACTAATGTTGAGGTGCTGAATGAGGTCAAGACACAGAGAAAGCTATCATCAATATAAGAAAGAGGCAGTCATCATTTTTCGGGCATGTGATGAGGAGGGAGGTTTAGAACACATTGTGACAACCGGTAAAATCGAGGGTAGACGAGACAGAGGAAGACAAGAGAGAAAAATTTTGGATAGCCTGACTTCATGGCACAGTAGAGCGTCAACGTCTGAGTTGATAGCAAACAACAACGACATAGATTTGTGGAGATCCATGATCGCCTACGCCAGCAGGCACGGCACCTACTGATGTTGATGAACGTACGGGCGATGTACATATGGAAATCTACATATCTGAGGTAGTCAGATACTATCAGATCAGATCTGAAGAAAACCATGGAGACGATGCAGTAAAACAAAACAAAAGGGTGATATGGACGAAGATGGGTATACGTCAGTTTTATATTTGAAGGAAAAAACATTAATATTCAAATACGAAAAGTAACAACAATCGACGTTTTTTACCATAGGTCTTTATCAAGACACCACATACAAACATGTACTTACATCCCCTCAGTCCAAACTCCACTTTTCAGTCAAACCCCAGTCAACAAAAATACCCACTTTTCAGTCAACCAAAAGCATGTACCTACTTTTCAGTCAACCAAAGCACGTACCTACTTTTCAGTCAACCAAAACACGTACCCACTTTTCAGTCAACCAAAACACGTACCTACTTTTCGGTCATCAATGAAGACATCAGGAAAAAGTGGGTACAACATCAATACTAGACTTCATCAAGAAACAACAAATTAAATGGTTTGGCCACGTAAGCAGATTACCAATAGACAGTGCACCTCAAAGAGCAATGCTGCTCCAATACAATGGGTACAAAGCAAAAGGCCGGCCACGCAAAGATGGACCTCAGAGATAACAGAGGCGACGAAAGAGACTATTTATAAAGCGCATACTAGGGCCCGTTTTAGAAATCTCTTCCTGACCTGACGCTGTGAGGCAAACAGGATTCGAGAAAGAAAGGAAAGACTTTTCGGTCAACCAAAGCATGTACCCACTTTTCAATCACACAAAACAATGTCATAAATCCATGTCATGTTTCCCACCGTGCGCACTCGTGCGTTACTTTATTGACAGACTTCCGCACAGACTATTCAGGATCAACAACCCATGACTAAATTTGATCCCTAATCTTCGTAAACGAAATAGGAAATTGATGAGAGCGACGTAAGTCATTAATAGTAGAACTACGCTTTCACTGTAACTGCGTTGTCTGGTTTATTTTTCTGTTAAAGATAAATTTAACATGTCAACCAAAACTTCGTTCATCTTCGTACACTTTCAGTTTTAGACACACGGTAATTAAAACTTTTTGTTTTCAAAGAAAGGAGTTGCCAGTTTGAGAATATCTCTGTATGGAGCATGCATGACAACAACTTACTGTATGTGCATGGAGACAGAGACAGTTACTTCTATCCTTCATTGGCTCCGTTTTATGGCTCCGTTTACTAGGGGCCATTATTGTGTCCAGCTCTCAGTCTTTGCTAAAGTCCAGAACGGCTTGTTGCGATATAAATGGATGTTGTCTATCGAGTCTTCAATCTTTCGTGGTCTTAAAATACGCGGATCACGGCATACAACAGATAGTATATAGAGTAGTTCTACAGTGCCTGGATTCTCATGGACATGCCGATGTTAGCCGTAATGTATTCAGTGGATATGCCTGTGTAAACAAGACGATCACCAAGAGGTCAAAGGTGTTATGGTATTTTGGTTTCTTTGCGATCACCAATTCGATGACGATAAAGTAATTGATGAATTCACACTCCGTTTTAAGGAATTTGGAATGAATATACAAGCATGAATTATCGCGCATGGAACAGGATGAGTGTATTTTTACCAGCGAGTCACTGGAAGCATCACCCTCAATACCATTAGACGCCCTCGGGAGGATACTTATCACTTATGTGTCTGTCCGGAGTGTTAGGACGTCTGTTTAGTAACCAATAACCGAAGAACTTACTTGGCACGTTTAGCTAGTGAAATATATCCCACGCCACTGCCTTTCACCAACTGGCGCTAGGTCTATAATTACGCTAAAGCAGACAGTGTTGGGTATTTGTTTTGATAGTTTCGATCTACTGAAAGAACTAAATGTTAAAGAGAATTGGCTGATAAACAACATACTATACAGACAAATTAGATACTTTAGTCACATCAAGCGTCACAATGGCCTGGAAAGAACACTATTAGAGGGCAGGGTCCCAGAACGCAGAGGCAGACCAAGAAGAAGATGGCTACACGATATTAAATAAACCATGAATATGACCATCGACGAAGTGGGTGAACTAACTAGAGACAGAGTGAATTTCAGATTTCTGCAAAGAGAGCAACGTCCTATAAAGGATACGCACCTTGATGATGATGATGAGTTTCAATAGTTTTTTAATATTAATACTATTAAAAGATGACGATAACTTTCTGATTAAAAAATTGACTACAGTGTTGATGCGAGAAAAGAAGAATACGCAATAGAGAATACACAATATACTTCTCGTTTACAACTTCAATTGATATTTTGAGACAAGAATGATTAGACGTCATGACAAACTTTGTACATTTAGAAACCTGTCATATCGCCCAAGTAGTTACCGGGCCCAAATTTGGGGTGTAAAGAATAGAACCACTGTTACCTGCCATGCATGTCGTAAGAGGCGATAAGGAGGTTTGGATGAAGTCGGATGCACGTGTCCGCTAGGAATGCTAACCCGAAACAAATGCTTGCAGAAAACGGATGCACCAGGTCACAAGGCGCATAATATGGCAAAACGACCCTCACAATGAGGAATGGGATAACGGATTCTACGGTCGGAATCTGGCTCGGAGATTTAGCCACGCAGTAAGAATGTCAGATCTACCATCACGAGGGTGGCCAAAACTTACTGCGGGAAGTGGTCTTCACAAACGGTGAAGCAGAAATCATGGGAATTGTGTCCTACAGAACTTTCCCCAGTATGTAGACTTGGGAAGAAAGAGGTGGCCCGCTTGCACCAGCGTCCAAGACAAACTGTATGGTATGGCTGATAATCTGAGGCAGACGGCTGACTTTATTAGAGAATCAGAAATCCCAAACTAGTGAGAACGCATAAGAAGCAGAAGAAAATGAAAGGGAGAGACATTCTTGATTGCAGCAGCAATCACGTAGGTTGAAACACAACAAATGAATAGAATATTCTTTATAGATATAATTTAATGACGCTGATCAATCTTTTTCTTCTACAACAGTTTCACCGCTGCACTCACAACGTGTTGGTCTGCACATGTGTCACGTATGCCAGGAGCTCATTCATGTTCTCGATGGAGCTACTTCCTATGGTGTTCATTCGTCTACTTTTTTTGGCAGTTTTCCCGGTCTTGACCCATGGTCTTTGTGTGTCTAGAGCTAGCAGTCAAAACATTGACACTCAGTGTCAGAAATTCTGTGCTCTAGGGAAGTGTCTACACTTCTGCCTATGTACCTACAGTAATGGTAAGTTAAACTAGCCGAGTGGTTCTCAACCTGGACGGCACGATTCTCCAGGGAGGTGATGGACAATATCATAGGAGGCGCGAAACGTATACGATATTGAGCACTTTAATAAATTGTTTATACAACTACTCGTTTTGAAAGTTGAAATATGTTTTTCCATTAAAACTGCAAGTTCAAAATTTCTTTTTAAAATCAAGAAGATCATTGATTTAGACTTATATTAACATTTTTCTAAATGGTTGGGGTCATAAATAAGTTATGTTTACATTTCTCAATGTTATTGTGTTTAGGGGACAGTGCTGTTATAACACTCAAGAGTACAAAAAACCCATTGTTTTTACCGTTTCCGCTTTGAAGATTACAGCTAATTCGTAAGGGAGGGGGTGGAACAGTCATCTTCAAGTGGGGCGCCAGCTGAAAAGGTTGAGAATCACTAAACTAGATAATGAGAATATAATAATTCTGGACAAGGTTTGGTCTTACTTAAACATCATTATATAACTAGCCTTTGCCATAACGCTCAGTTTTAACATTCTTGCCGTTCTCTTCCGCACTTCATCCTTTGGTAATACTTTAGTAAAATGGGAGGGGGAGTGTTGTTTCGAGTTTATACGGCTCTAATTACTTCCCATCACCGGTTTCAAACAGTAGAGTTGCCTCACCCCTTTCGTTTGTACCCGTCATACATTGCTCTGTCGTCTGCCAATACCGGTGGCTGACCAGACACATGACTTTGATTTTACTTAGTGTGTTCATATTTCATCATGACAGAGATGAAGTGTCTACGCAAAATTCTGGGGGTAACAAGAAGAGACCGGTTAAGAAATGAAGACATCAGGAAAAAAGTGGGTACAACACCAGTACTGAACTTCATCAAGGCCTCAAGTGCACCTCAAAGAGCGATGTTACTACGATACAATGGATACAAAGCAAAAGGCCATCCATGGCAAAAGATGGAGCTCAGAGATAACAGAGACGATGAAAGACTATTTATGAAGCGCACACAAAATCCCGTTCTAGAAATATCTTCTTATCCTGACGCTGTGAGGTAAAACAGGGTTGGAGAAAAAGAAAGTGTTCATATTTTGCCATGCAAACAGGTAGGTATAAAAATGTTACCATCTTAAGTCATCCATCATTTTTTGGATCCATGATTTAGTTTATTTTGTATTTATTGTGTATGTTCCTTGACAAAGACTTATACTCGAAACGTTGGATTTCTGTTAGTTTTATTATTTGATTATTCATTTGCTTGCTTATGTGATACCATACATACGTGTCTTTGTCCTAAACGACAACTTATTAAGTAGTACCGCAGACTCCCCTTGGTTTTCTCCAGATCTGATCTGATCCGCTCGGACCACATCAGATTCCGTACATTGCCATCTCCATTTAGTTAGTAAATGATGTTATTGCTATTTGCTAGCATGTACTTATCTCTACTAATTTACTCTACTAAAATACTTGTTCACAGCAACAGACACATGTGCCAATTTGGACTTTGCTTCCAATGACAAACTGGCAATAAATGAAACTGTGCGACCAGGTAACATATAAAGTGATCGCTTTAGTATACACTTAGAAAATTATTTTAAAAATATATAGTCGATGTCTAAATAGTAAGCAAGATATCTCCACGAGAGCAAAGAAAATTATAAGGAAAGCAAAAGAAGATAAACAATTTGTATTTTGCCTGATTAAGTAACAAAAGTATGCATTATGTTGAGGTATGATAATTTAGTATGTGGAGGTATTAACAATAAGTATGAATAGAGGTAGACATACATTACGACACATTCGAGGCAATAAACACTTAGATAAGTTGGTTTGCAGGTTTTATATATCATCATCAAATAGCTTGTCCCTTCCGGAACCTGGCTCCCATGACAGCAGTCCTGAAAAACTCTGTTCTGTGCAAGCTGACCGGCGTCAGCAGCAGTCATTCTCAGATCGTCAATGATATCTTGCACCCATCGTCTTCGAGGTCTACCTCTCATTCTTCTTCCAGGAACGGAATACATACACACACACACGCAAGCATGCACACGCACACACACACTATATATAATATATATATATATATATATATAAACAGACAGGCAGGAATAAAGACAGACAGGACGATAAATATACATCGATCTATAAATATCATCGTCATCAAGGTGCGTGTCCTTTATAGGATGTTGCTCTCTTTGCAGCACATCTGAAATTCACTCTGTCTCTAGCCGGCTCACCCACTTCACCGATGGTCATATTCATGGTTTATTTAATATCTTGTAGCCATCTTCTTCTTGGTCTACCTCTGCGTCCTGGGACCAAAGTATCTAATTTTTCTGTACAGTATATTGTTTATCAGCCAATTGTCTTTAATATTCAGTTTTTCAGGACATCAGTGTTCTTTCTTTTTTCTGTCCATGGTATTCGTAGGATCTTTCTGTAGCATTTCGTTTCGATGGAATGGATTTTCGTTCTTGTTGTTGATGTAATGGTCCATGATTCTTCTTCTTTTGTCGTCACACTGCAACCTGGTTGCTGCCCAGTGTTGTGGTTTTCTGTTTTTGTCTTGTGTTGTTCAGGTGGCTTGTGTGATTGTTATTTTTGCTCTTTACAGGATTCTGCTATGCCATCTAAAACTCTTTTCGTGATCTTCCTCTTGCCTTCTTTCCAGATGTTCTGTTGTAGAAGACTCTGTATACTGTGGAGTTTGGATGCATTCTTATTTAGTGGCCAAACCACTTCATCCTTTGTTTCTCAATGTAATTCAATCAAGGTTCTGTGCCAACTTTCTTTCTTATGCTGGTGTTAGTGACTCTTTCTTTTCTGGTGTTGGTGGTAACTTTTCGCAGGCAACGCACTTCACATGTAGTCCATGATTCACAACCATAAGTAGCCACTGGAAAAATTCATGTTCTCAATATTTGTAATTTTATGATTCATATCTATAAATAAATGAATCATAAATACAATTGTTACCACTGAAGCCATGTTGATATTTTCTCGTACTTAATTACCGTTTAAGAAATAACCAACCACAGAACGTCTTTCCTTCACGCAGGAACACCCATTTTTACTATTCAGGTAGACGGGCAGGAAAGATGGACTTACACGTTGGCAAGGCAAGGTCCAGTGGATGGGTCAGTATGGAGTTCACTAAGCAAATACCTGAAGCTGACAAAAATAGGGAACCAGTATGAAATGATCGTTGACATTACGCCAGATCTGGAGTATATTTTTCAAACTTATGTGTGTTCTTTGTTGTGTCACTATCAAATCTCTTTTACTCGCCTTAATATGATTTACAATTTTATTTATCGATTCAGTTTTCAAATGTCCAACTATATATATATATAATAGCCGTTCATCGCAAACCAAGATGACAACAGTATCAGACGTGTGCTACTGCACCTCTCTGGTGTGTGTGGAGGTGATTGTAGAGTCCAATTCTAGAACACAATCTCTTACCACAGGTAGGTATTGTGTGTTCTGTCTTTTCAGGCAGCTCGTTATCTTTGTGCCTCAATGGCATGACGGCCCTCAGCTATGCGAGTTCCTCTTGTGTTGTTACAGCGCCACGCCCGAGTGGTTACCGGAGCCCAAATTTGGGGTGTAAAGAATAGAACTACTGTTACCTGCCATGCATGTCGTAAGAGGCGACTAAGGAGGTTTGGCTGAAATCGGATGCATGTCTCCTAAATGTGTAGAAGTCTATGCGTTTAGGGGCCTACCAAACCAATGTGCAACGTATACACGTTCTTGGTAAAGATCAAACATATCACAAGAGTGATTAAAATTGATCGTAAAGAACGAACGCAAAGAAGAAGTTACAGCGCCACATTTGGCGATCTTACATAAGTGATTCCCAGCACGTGATATCTTTATCGAAGCACTTCAGAGACACTTAGAGATATATATATATATATATATATATATATATATATAATTTATAAATGTTTTAGATTTTACAGAGTAGGAATGTTTCAAGAGATGACCATCTTCCTATGTTTTTTCTCTTTCCGAAAACGGAAGACTACGAGTTTTTCCAATGATATTACAGCTGGTGCACTGTTGGACTTCTTGAATGGCGCATATGTGAACTTAATTAAACTGTGAAAAGACTCGAACAACTAGCCTGTGCCATTGTGAAAAGGCTGACATGACGGCAGAGCACGTACTGCAAGACTGCCATATGTCAGCAGCCCTGAGAAAAGAAACTTGGCCCGATAATACAGAGCTTCGCGAGAAGCTGTACGGAGGACGAGGCCCTAAAAGCAACAGTAAAATTCATGATAAAATTTGGTTCATCAGTCTAGGCGGGGATCGCGCGCAGGAGAGAGAGAGAGATAGATAGAGAGAGAGAGAATAGTGCCCTTGTATGATCACTTGGATCTTACATTGATGTCCTTATTGAAATGTTGCAATGATGTGCTCATGTTGCTGCGATGAACTTCTTTGAATAATGCACTGATGAATGAACATAAAGGGTTAGTAGTCCGTCTGCCCAGCGTGTTCGTAGCTCGTTGGACTACGGGTGACAAGCTCCCTGTGAGTGCGGGTTCAACTCCGCGGACTAGCAGAAAAGCCACAGGCTCACCAGATTCACGGTGTTCGTGGCACTGAACCGAAGGGTTACGATGTCCACGGCACCCAGCCGAAGAGCGAAAGCTCAAGTGGTTCTGGATCGGTAAAAGAAATAAAGGGTTAGTAGTTGACAGTTATCAGTTATATGAGTCTTTATATGAGGACTATCATCATATCACTCCGGACATGTCTATAGATCGCAGCCTCAACAAATTCAGCAACGTCCACTGCCAAAACGCCAGTTTGGCGTTGAGTAATTTATTTATTTTAGCATATTTGGTTTGTCGTTCTTCTCGGACTGTACCAATGTCGACAACCATCTCTCTTAATCTGTTTAGCGCATGAAATTCATCAAATAGCTTGTCATGATAAGAACTTGTACATCCTAACAGTTCTTAGAGAAATGTCTGTCATTGGGCATACGTCCCTCCTCTGCAGCCGTCATGTTCAAATTATCATTCACATTCTGAATCCATATCTTCGTTAGTCTTCATCTTCTCCCCTTTGCATGGACACTTCCTTAAAAACAGGTCTTCTCCAACCATTTCTGTTTTTTATATGTTCAAAATACCTCAATTTTATCATTCTTATTTGCAGCATCAGTCAGTTCTTTTTTATTTTTTATTTTGAGTTCCTTCTGGATATATCTATTTGCTCTCTTCTCTGTGCATAATATACGGGAGACTCTTCTGTAACACTTATATTAAAAAGCACATTTATGCTTTTTCACTGCATGGGATTCACAACCATGAAACTTCTCTGTTCATATAGACTCCTCAATGCTAAGTTAGTCACTTTGGTCCATTGCAGTTCCCCTGATTTCGTAGCAGTGCCAGACAATCTATCAGATTACTCTTCCCTGACTCCAGTGTGTCCCGAGGAGAAAATGAAGGGTGATTTCTCTTATCTTGGTTTGTGTCTGTAACTCACCACATCATGTCAACATTCCTGTTTCTACTTTATGATTCATACTCACGGAGTCAATGAGCATGACAGCACGACAGTACTAGAGTAGGATGGAGTCAATGAGCATGACAGCACGACAGTACTAGAGTAGGATGGAGTCAATGAGCATGACAGCACGACAGTACTAGAGTAGGATGGAGTCAATGAGCATGACAGCACGACAGTACTAGAGTAGGATACAATAATGAAATCACTTGCATAGTACACCGATGAGGTCGCCAGTAGAGAAGTTTACAACACGCTGCGCTAATGTCAACATACCGTAGAAATTCCAGGGGTTGAGGCTATCTTGACTAAAATTTGTGGTCTGTTCACGGTTGGATTACGAGACTCTGTTCTTTACTTGAGGATGTAAACTACAAGTACCTCTAAAGTCGGAATAAGGCTTGTCCGATAAGGAAAGCAAGCCTACAAAAAAATTGAGTCTGAAGCTCCATATTAGGCATCGCGACTACGCATGAATTCATAGAGACGAACTAAACAAAGTGTTGTAAAAAATTAAGTACTATAGTCTGTCCATTAATTCGTGAGCACGTTTGAAATTGATTTTCTCGAAAACTACCTTTTGGATCTCAGTGATTTTTGCAAGCAGCCTTAGAATATCCATGACGCTAGAGAAATATTTTTTCCAAGAAAATTTGATGTAGTTTGAAATATTTCTTCTTCAGGTTATATTAAAATCAACCTCACCGGATTGTACACAATAGTAACAGATTTAGGTACACAGACGCGTTGTTCTAAAAATACATTATGGTAACATTGAAATATCGTGAGTTTCACGAATTCCCGTGCACCTAACCCAGTCGACTTTGAAAGCGGAAAGCATATGACGTTATAATTGGGATACCGTTTTATAGTTATAGGCGTATCTCGCTATTTGTATGAAACTATTGTATCATATTTGTTGGCTTATCAAAACTGACATTGATATCACATTCATAATGAGTCTGAAGTGCACATTTATAACAATGCAGAAGGTTACAGTTTTACTATACCAACACTTCCGTAAGGAATCTAAGAGAGGTCATCTATATTGCGATATTCATAACCCTGAGAAACGAACGCAACTGGCGCTTGGTCTGAATAGAGAATCCTTTTCCCGATGGATTAAACAGGACACAAAGTGCACTAATGTCAAGCAAGGAAGGAAAGAACAATTGACGACTTTGACATAGATGTCATAAGACGGGAGCTCTTGAAAATGTTTGCGACAAATCAACTTGTTACTCTCAGGAAACTGAAATTAAAACTGCAATCAGATTGCAGCATAGACATTTCTAAAAGTACTCTATGAAAAATTGTAAGAGCCGGCTTCACCTTCAGAAAAACTATAGGCGGCAGGAATATTATTTGTGAAAAGCCACATTTAATTGCTGCCCGAAGTAAATACCTGAAGCAGATCCGTGAGCGGCGAGGCAAGGCTATGATATTGTATATTTGGACGAATCCTGGGTCAATGCTCACCACACCAATGCTAAAGAATGGCAATCAGTAGACGGTGAACAGAAAAGAAAAATACCAAGCAGCAAAGGCCAGCGTATTATACTAACACATGCAGGAAGTAGTGAAGAAGGTCTTGTCCATGACGCTGGACTTATTTTCCAATCAAAAAGTACCAACGGTAGGGACTACCACACAGAAATGAATGGACATATTTTCAGGCACTGGATGGAGAAAGATCTACTTCCAATTCTAAACAGACCATCATGCTTGGTAATGGATAATGCATCCTATCACAACGCAGTATCAGCGGAAGACAAAGTACCAACTGCATCAAATACAAAAGATCAAATTAGGACTTGGCTTGCTAAAGAAAATGTCAGCTTCGATGATACATATTTGAAACCCGAGTTGTTGCACCTGGTGAGGATGACAAATAAGACAAAGGTGTTTCATATTGACAAAATCATTGCGGAATACGGCCACACGTCTTTGCGACTACCTCCATATCATGCTCACCTCAATCCGATAGAGCTTGTCTGGCAAAGTAAAGGGCAAGTTGCCGAACAGAACAGGACGTTTAAAATGTGTGATGTTGAAGTTCTGACACGTGAGTCCTTCTCAATGATAGACATGCAGTTTTGGAAGAAGTGTGTTGAACATGTGCTCCGAGAGGAAGACGAGTACTGGCACCGAGATGGATTACAATTTGTCCAGCCAGTAACAATTATCAACCTCATGGAATCGTCAGATTCGGGATGATACAAATCATATTTTGATTACAGACTGAGAAATAGCAACGATATCATTTCCATATCCAAATGCGTCTACCATCATACAATTTGTGGTGAAGTTAAGACACCCTGGGGTCTAATGGTGACCGAAGGGGAGGACTAACTGTTACATATTGTATCCAAGTTCACGATTGCACATAAAGGGCAACACACTTAATTACTTGACCTATCAAGTTAATATGGAGATACACCTATGAATAGAATTGACATGGACAAATTCTAGGATACTGAAAATCTAAAATTTGAGCCCCCGTATTTGCAATTGTCATAAAGATCAAAGGAATTCGCCGATGTGCAAATCCGTAGCATCTATGGACTACTGGTTAGCTTTATTTTAGCGTCATGGATATTCTAAGGCTGCATGAAAAAAATCACTGAGATTCAACAGGTAGTTTTCGAGAAAATCAATTTCAAACGTGCTCACGAATTAATGGACAGACTATAACTTAAGAATGTAATACAATGAAAGCGAAGCCAAATAGAACATATTAACTGACCATTAGACGTACATCTTATTCTGTCTACTTCTGCTTGTTATTCTCGCGTTTGTATTACTTTGTTATTCATATTGATATACAAACTGGCAGATATTAATATAGTATTTAACATAACACAGGGCATAAAACTGGAAAGCCTTACTTTGATACTCACATGCGAAAGGAATGGTCTACCAAATCTGGTAATACACATTTCTTCAAATCATACCATTCATATTTATTTTAATGAGTTTAATTAACATGAAGTCACTTATCCTATTTATCATATTGCGAGTAATTAACATTAGGTCACTTGTTATATTTATCGAATTGCGAGTAATTAACATTAGGTCACTTGTTATATTTATCGAATTGCGAGTAAGTAACATTAGGTCAACTGTTATAGTTATCGTACTGCGAGTAATTAATATTAGGTCATTTGTTATATTTATCGTATTGCGAGTAATTAACATTAGGTCAACAGTTATATTTATCTTTTTGCGAGTAATTAACATTAGGTCAATTGTTCACCTGTAATTTTCGCTGCACATTATTCCGTGACCAACTTATGTGTTCTATTTTCACACTTATATTAACACTTTTCATTTTTTCTTTAAAATTATTTTAACACTTTTCATCAGCTCTACCAAATTATTTTTCAGAACTTATTATTGGGTCTACAGTGCCTTCCCATTTATCTTGTTATACTCACGTGACTAGCTCAAACTATTATAAAATTGAACAAACGAGACGAAAAATGGACAACGCGGGAAGGATTGCGGAAGGTGGCTAGCTCAACTATACATGCGTAAAAAGTTAACTGCATATCCTTTACATGACTTTGCTAATCAACCCCAGCTTTTTAACGCTGTTTGTGATTTTCTAGACATTATTACGTTCAGTAGTTTGCCATTGCTTTCTGAATGGGTGAGTGCTATCGCCCTTTTGTAAAAATCCACAGAAACAATTTACAACCAAACTGGTACATTATTAAAAACAAAATATATTTTGCACAACAAACTGTATGATAAAATAGAAAACAGAACATCCTGACCACAAGACAAACGGTGCATGCTATAAATAAAAGGATGGAGGAAATGTACCATTTTTCATACCATGAGGTAAATTGGGAAGTACGGTGTTAGACCCTTATTGGTCATCAACTAACGGCACACGGCGTGTGATGTGACCAACATCCCGCAGGCCGCTTTTACTCCCCAGTGTTATCAGTTCTATGAGGACTATCATCATAGCACTCCGGACACGTCCGTAGGTGCTCCGATCTCCACCTCAGAAAATCTAGCAGTGTCCAGCGGCCTAATACGCTAGTTCGATGTTGATTAATCAATCTCTTTGCATATTTAGTATGTCGTTCTTTTCGGGCTGCACCAATATTGACACCCATCTCTCTCAATCTGGTCAGCGATTATTTTCTGGTATCAATTGAAGCTTGATCAACCTGAGAGTCATTGCGCTCGAAAACAAAATTCTAATCTCACTAAGAATAAATGTGAAAACAAACATGCCGTTTCTCTTTAAAATAAAATTGTTTCTGTTGTTGCTGTTATCCTCGCTATTGCTGTTGTTCCTGCTTGTTGTTGTTGTCTTAGTCGCTGATGGTGTTGTTATCCTTGTTGATGTTGCCGTTCTTACTAATGTCTTGTTTTTTGCCTTTTTTGTTATTGTGAACGCAAGAGAAACCACGAGTTTTCACTTTTCTTCTATGTAGCACAAGGGAATAGTTTCGAAATCATTTTTTATGCTTAAAATATTTCAAAATTTTCTGTGTAGTTTTATACTTATTTCACTATTTTCTGTGTAGTTTTATACTTATAATATTTCACTATTTTCAGTGTGGTACGTAGGTTCCTTTTCAGCTGTGATTCTTAAATGGTTGCTGCAGTAACCATAACATTTCTAACCAATTTTTATCGATTTACAAAGCCATTGATTATTTTATTTGTTTAAGAAGAACATTGGATCAACGTTTTATCGTCTGTATTCGATATGACTAGAAAAGTAATCCCACCTACACTGAGATCATGGATCTCTGAAAGAATACTCCGATGGTTCCATGTGGTATATGAACCTAGTACCTTTGATGTGAGGGGAGAGGAGTGGCGATATAGTACAGTGCTCGCCTCGATTGCTGAAATCTATCTAATAACAAACCACTTTTACTATCACAGATCTAAGTTAAACGCAATCGCTTGGTAGAATCACCTATGCAGTTTCAGACACTTCTCTGTGAGAGTGCTCCTGGCTAGCGAGTGAACCACTATCATCACAGCAAATCAAATCTATTGCTTACGGCTGAGCAGCTCTCTTGTGAAAACAATCACAAGAAGCGCATGACGCTACAGGAATGTGCTAAATTCGCGTGATCAACAAATAAACTGTGTACATGTATTAAGAGCTTCCGAAAAACAAATAGACAAACACAGGATTCGAACCACTTACCCTCATTTCTTACGACACCTATCGCCTAGCCTAGCAATACTAGCGTCTTTACGAACACAACCAGCGAACCACTCTGGAAAATGGCTCAATGAGGAGTGTCTTTCTCAAACGCTTCGTTACAACTAGACACAGAATAATCAGGTAAGGTTCGATCGAACAGTATTTGCACAAACACATGCTATAAGCTTATTGTGCTTGTATGACGAGACAATATCATACATACACACATGAATACACATATAACAAACATGCATACATCATTCAAAGTAGCTTCAAATTATAAATTCGCGTGACACATTTAAGTTGATTAGAAAACAACTTTTTCTACACCCAAAAATACAGTATCCAAAAGCAACATTTACTAATATGTCAGTTGATTCTATCCTACATGTTTTGATTAAAGAAACTAATATTATTTTAATTATCTCTTTTTATTTTCAGCTTCGACAGATTATATTACAAATATTGCCAGTAAATGAACACGCACCCGAGTTTTTTGTAACACCATTGACAACAACTGTTCCTGAGGTCAGTTTTATGTTGTGTTTGTTATTTGGTCTGTATCGTCAGCTCGTTTGTCTCTCTTGTATCATGTGGAATCGCACAGGTGGTTGTGGAGTTTTATATCGTCCTTATCATTACGTTGAGAATAAGGAGTTTTAAGAACCCCAACGGAAGCAATGAGATAAGTGTTTTCTCAAGAAATAGACAGTGGATTAGAATATGCTCAAAAATAGACAGTGAATTAGAATATGATCAATAAATAGACAGTGGATTAGAAAGCTTTGACGGAAAGGAAACAAATTACCAAACACAGGATTCGAATCACAAACCTTTATTTCTTACGACAACCAATTGCCTAACCCAGCAATACAAGCGTTTTTACGAACATAACCAGCGAGCTATTCTGGAAAATAGCTGCACTGAGGAGTGTCTTTCACAAACGCTTCGTTTTAGCTAGACACAGAATAATCAGGTCCTGTTCGACGGAACAGTGTTTGTACAAATGCATGCGATAAGCTTACTGTGCTTGTGTCTTTGAGACGAAACGATATCTTACATATACACTTATTGATTTACATACTTTTCTATTTTAGAATTTTTTTGTTGTTCCCGATCCAGAAGCACTTGAGCTTTCAGCTCTTCGGTTCGATGCCACGAACACCGTGAATCTGGGGAACCTGTGGCTTTTCTGCCAGCCCGCGAAATTGAATCCGCACCCACAGAGGGCGTGTCATCCGCAGTCCAACGCGCTACGAACACGCTGGGCAGGCGGGTTTTAGAATGTTTAAAAGCGCAGTTTCTTTTATATTTGTTGTATTCTTGTTTTTATTATCACTTAATATCTCTTGTTGTCACAATGTAATCTGATTTTGTCCCTTCGTATTACATGTACACCCTCCTCCAAACGATAACTCATTTTCTGTGCCAACCTCGTTGTCTGTGTGTATTGATCTTAGAACATTCTCGTTTTTTTACCTGCAACTGTCCACGAGCTAGAAAGTCTATAGAATTGTTAACTTGAAAAGTATTGAGAACGATTTGGACGAAACAGTTTGTTAGAACACTTAACTAATAAATAAAGAAACATATATGCAATAATAAAGGGACTTAAAGTTAACAAACATTATTGTTAAGAAACAATAATACAGTTTTGTTGTTGCCCGCTATAAATTCAGGCGTAGTCAATGTGCCTCTGACTGAATTTTGCGTGAAGGCATGCTTTCCTTATCACCAGTGTCCCTCATAATTCAGGCGAGCTTAACTTCGACTTCAGAGGTATATATTGACATGAGAGTAGCGATAGCGTAGTAGTTAGTGCAATCGCTTCTTATGTGCGTGGTCCGTGTTCAATTATACATTTGGAGTGGAATTTGTTTTCAACCGTAACGATCATATTTCAGTTCGATCCAGCTGTAACTGGTTACGATAAAAGCATTGCGAAGTAAAGTCGATCGGAGTGATGTTGAGCAAGGTGGCTAGTTCAACTATACATGATCAATTGTAAAATATTGTCCTCTCCCTACTTGTGTCTCAGTCTTTCTTCTGACATCCCCCATCCTGTCTTATTTGTCGTTCTCTGCTTTTTTGCCGTTAGGCATAGCAGGTTCAACTGTTGATCGGTTTCCGAGATAGTGCACGCTCGGTCGCTTGATACACTGTGGTATTGTGGAGTTTTAAGATGTCTGTAACTCCATAAATTCATCTTTTTCTTGGTCTGCCCCTTTCTCTTGATGATTCCGTTTTCAGACTGTTCGCTCTAACTCGTACCATTCCAGTAACTCATTGTGAAATAGTTTTTACTCTTATATATTACATATGGGACATTTTACCATGAAAATAAAAATGTATTGTTGTTGTTGTTGCCATGACAATTAACTCATTACTGTATAAAGTAATCGCTGCACTGCTCCCTCGCATCCAAAGCCATCATCTGGATGCGCTTTAAATAAATAGATAAGTTGAACATCACTGCTTTAAATGTAAGTTTGGCAAACCCACTCTATTGTATTCTATATATCTTTCTTCCTTTTCTCACATTTTCTACATCATCAGGATAAAGTTGTTTCCTAAGCATGTTTTCTTTACATCATCAGGATAAGAAGTTTGTCTTTTCTCTAAGCATGTTTTTCCTGACATCATCAGGATAAGAATGTGTCTTTTCTAAGATGTTTCTTTCATCAGATAAGTTGTCTTCTAGCATGTTTTCCTGACATCATCAGGATAAGAAGTTTGTCTTTTTCTAAGCATGTTTTCCTGACATCATCAGGATAAGAAGTTTGTCTTTTCTCTAAGCATGTTTTTCCTGACATCATCAGGATAAGAAGTTTGTGTTTGGTGTTTGTGTAATTCTTAGAGAATAAATTCAACAGAACACAAAAGCGGACACGGAGGTTTACCTGTTGAGTGATCACACAATTGATGCTGATGTAAGTCTAACTGATAATGAATTATTAACGTTTGGAATATGGGAGTACCTACCCGATGTGCAGGTAAGGTGTTATATATATACATATCTTACAGCATACATGTTACTGTCATTATGTGTATGTTTGTGTATCACAGAAAAAAAACAACCAACTAACAAACGTAAAACTATGGAATCATGAAACCTGGATAGCTTATTTACACATGAATGTATTGGTCAACGTGACTATTTCCATCTTTTTACGTTGTTTCTTTATCGAGTTATGAGCTAATTAAGTTGGTTACAAAATGTAATGTACGAAAATGAACAAATCTGAGGTGGTCAGACCGGATCAAATCAGATCTGGAGAAAATCGTTTGGGTGGCTGCGGTAATACTGAACAAATAGACGATTGAACAAATAGACGATTGAACAAATAGACGATTGAACAAATAGACGATTGAACAAATAGACGATTGAACAAATAGACGATTGAACAAATAGACGATTGAACAAATAGACGATTGAACAAAGACGGGTATAGGCAGTAGTACATAAGTAGTGAAAAATTAATTATAAAATATTAAATATTAAAGTAAACAAACAAAATGTATAGATTTTATAGCCTGCTCAATCAGCCATTGTACTAGATAATTGTTCTATTCACGCGCAGCGGTTTGTAAAAAAAAAAAAAAGCAACTGAGTATTACCATTTTATAACGGGAAAAATTGATGTAAAAAATGGGGATCAAATGTTGTATATCCAATTTTAAATGATAATAATATTGAAAATGTTTTATGTAATATAACCAACATGATGATATATAAAATAACAATGAATAAATTCTACACGATTTTTTTTTTACAGCGAGATGGTCGGTTGTACTTTCAAATTTCAGACACACTGACAGGCAGCATACACGTTATGGTAGAATTGGATTATGAGGAGTTGAAGAAACTGGATGCACTTCGATTGTTCCTTAATGTTTCCGCCTCTGTAAGTAAATCTAAGAATATATATTGTCAGATTACTCGATATGCACTGTTTATTAGATCTAGATAACGCCTGAGTAGTTACCGGGCAATTGTTGGGGTGTAAAGAATAGAACCACTGTTACCTGCACGCATGTCGTAAGAGGCGACTAAGGGGATTGGGTCCAGGGCTAGCTACCTCACACCGCAAAAAACACTAGATGGCTACAGAGCGGAGAGCGAACCGAGCAAACGCTGGCTGAAACCGGACACATCGCCGAAGGATAAGCACCAGAGCTCCAAATGGTGCTGAAGATGTGACGTAAAACACACCAATGCTAAGGCTGCATGAATAAGATTTCTACATGAATAGAATTTATAGGAAATCTGATACATCAGTCTATGCAGTGATCGCCTAAAGAGAGAGAGAGATAGAGAGATATCTAGATAATATCATACATAAATAATGAAATGACATTTGAAAATAACTACGAACTTAAGGAACAGATATTGGAGATTAATCATTTTCTTTTTCTTCCTCGAACGCTCCACATGTTAAGTCACTGTTTGTGATTTGTATGTGACCCGAGCCTAAGAGTGACTGCACGTTGTGTCAGTTATGCGACTACAAGTAGGCCAGTACATCCGTTTTCTGCTTGTTTTATATTTACTAGGATAGCTTCCCTAGGCCCCTACCTCAGTCGACTCTAACGACATGCCTTGTAGGTCGGAGTCTTACTATTCTTTACCCCCTCTCCTCCTCCGTGGTACTCGGCAACACACGGGTGAGACATTAACGTATGCATGCACATTTGCTAAAGCACAAATTGGTTACCATGAAAAAAAAGTGTGTCAAACACAGTGGCGACTCGTGATCCTTTTCGTTGGTGGGGCCAGGCACAAATGTTCAGGAAAATCATGGTTTTGGATTAGGTTATATTTAATTTATTAAATAATAAATACACGTTACACATTATTTTTGATGGAGCCTGGCCCCACTGGCCCTTAATGACGAGCCGCCCCTGGTCAAACAGTACTATTATAAATTCTATGAATAATAATCTTTAACATTGTAGGATATGCATAGTGTAACGTCATATACGGTCTTGACTGTTGATGTAACTGATGTGGATGACCTCCCACCAGAGTTCTATCATCCAAGCTGCATGCTGAAATCTAATCAATCATGGCCATGTGTGGTTTCTTATGAAGCCACATTACCCACTTCAATTTTCTAGTAAGTTGTAAGTCAATTTTCTAGTAAGTTGTAAGTCAATTTTCTAGTATAGTTTGTGAAGTCAATTTTCTAGTAAGTTGTAAGTCAATTTTCTAGTAAGTTGTAAAATCAATTTTCTAGTAAGTTGTAAGTCAATTTTCTAGTAAGTTGTAAGTCAATTTTCTAGTAAGTTGTAAGTCAATTTTCTAGTAAGTTGTAAGTCAATTTTCTAGTAAGTTGTAAGTCAATTTTCAAGTAAGTTGTAAGTCAATTTTCAAGTAAGTTGTAAGTCAATTTTCTAGTAAGTTGTAAGTCAATTTTCAAGTAAGTTGTAAGTCAATTTTCAAGTAAGTTGTAAGTCAATTTTCAAGTAAGTTGTAAGTCAATTTTCAAGTAAGTTGTAAGTCAATTTTCAAGTAAGTTGTAAGTCAATTTTCAAGTGAAGCATTGTAAGTAGTCAATTTTCAAGTAAGTTGTAAGTCAATTTTCAAGTAAGTTGTAAGTCAATTTTCAAGTAAGTTGTAAGTCAATTTGAAGTTGTGTCAATTTTCAAGTAAGTTGTAAGTCAATTTATTTCAAGTAAGTTGTAAGTCAATTTTCAAGTAAGTTAGTCAATTCAGAGTAACAATTTTCTAAAACGAAATATTTATCAAAGATTAAGGGAGAAAAGTTTAAAGTAAAACTAAAGCATCATAGTGAGTAATTTAAAAACGAATCCAATTTTCTTACCATGTGATTTATTGAGGTATACCATATTAAGTTCGTTAATTTCCTTATTAACGGTACAATGTTTCCGAGACAAGAAATTTGTTGACTAACCAATGATCATCCATGTTCAGCATTTTTAGGATGTCTTTATTTCTCATTTTATTTTGGTTGTCTATGACGTTCTAATAGTTTGTCTGTAGTTATAATATATGTGTTTTATTTTATTTTCTCTTCGTGCTTATAATTAGATCTATGTTTTAGTATTTAATTTAGTATTTCGTGTTCGAAATGTCGATTGATGTCACTTTTTAATATTTGATTATTAATTACTTTTTTTGTGTGTGTGAAATGTTAAACTGTCGTATATCTGTCTTCGTCCATTACGTCCGTTTATTCAGTTCTACGCAGCCTCCCCAGTTTTCGCTAGATCCGATTTGATCCGGTCTGACCATTTTAGATTTGTAGACCCCCGTAAATCGGAAAAATAATTGTTCAGTAGCACTTTGTTTCAAGAGATTAAATTTTTTTCTTTAATCTTCCTCTTTCCTTTCTCTAATCCTGTTTTACCTCACAGGGTCAGGGTAAGAAGAGATTTCTAGAACTGACCTTTGTGTGTACGCTTCATAAACAGTGTTTGTCGTCACATCCGTTAACTCTTTTGTTCACCTTTTGAGTGGACGACCTATTGCTTTGTAGCCACTGTATCGGAGTAACATCGCTCTTTGAGGTGTACTGTCTGTTGGTAATCTGTTTATGTGGCCCAGCCATTTAATTTGTTATTTACTTATGAAGTTCTTATTTAATAATTAGATAATATCTCAAGATTCACATCCATATTTTGCCACAGGAAAAATGCTTTATCACAAGTTTTATTTTCTAAGTATTGTGTACTTTTAACTTCATATTTCATACAAAATCAGCAACTGTCCATGTATGATCAACGATGCTTTTACCAACCTGAATTAATATCTGAACTGTTTTATTATCTGTGTCAAAATGTGGAAGTTGGAAATACATTTATCTTTATTTTTAAAAAACTTCCATCACTTTGTTACGTTAGATATGATACGTTGTAATGTTTTATTTCCCCATTGTGCTACTGAAGGGGCAGATTACCAATATAACACCGGGGGTAATACAAGCGAAAGATATGGACAGTTTAAACGTCCCGGTGAAGTACTCATTGAAACAAGGTCCAGGAGAAACACTAGGTATTCAAAGTCAAAGTGTTTATTTTTTCTTTAAATGTTAAATCATTACCTATATGCTGCATCACGAAATGTCATAGACAGAAAATGTCGAATAATGTTTTTCATAAACATTAATTTTGTTATATTTTCTGGAATACAACATTAACACATGCAACATGTCTCTGCTATTTCTGCAGACATCATAAAGAAAAATATATATATTTCTACATTCTTTGACGGAGGTCACAATTAGAAATGGCATTGCATGTATCTAAACTCCTGGCAGACTTCACAGAAAGAAAATAAACACCATTTTTGTTGTTGTTCTATCTATAGTAACATTGGTCTTCAAGAGAAATATAATTTGATTACTTTGTTTACACATATCATTAACAGAAATAATGGTACTTCATTTTTAAGCGATCCCAATCACTCCCTAACAGAGCCTCACGCTATATTTTCTATATTTCCAGGTGATTCCCAAACGTCAAAATTTCTAAATGTACACGAGGTTTATTCCATTAATGTTTGTAGGGTATTTTCACATAAAGCACGCAATTCCTTTTGGTCAACAAATTGCACAATCTATGATATCTTATTTTTCTTTTTTCTATCGGTTTTTTTTGTGCAGAGGGTTTGGTTTAGGTAAATTTAACCTTAATCCTAACCCAACCATAATCCTAAACCTAACCTAAACCTAACCCTAAACCTAACCCTAACATTACCTAAACTTAACCTAAACATAACCTAACCTAACATTACCTAAACTTAACCTAAACCTATCCCAAACCTAACCATAAACCTAAATTACCCTAAACTAAACCTAACCTAAACCTAACTTTCTGCAAAAACAAAACACAGATTAAAAAGAAGACGAATAAGATATTGTCGATTGTACAATTTGTTGACAAAGAGAATTAAGTGCTTTATGTGACTAAATTTTGATTTTGGAGTCACCTGACACACCCTTGAATCACCTGAAAATATAGAAAATATAGAAAATATAGAAAATATAGAAAATATAGAAAATATAGAAAATATAGCTTGAGGCTCTGAAATGGATTGCTTTGGGTCTCTTAAAAATGAAGTACCGAAATAATACTCTGCTAGTGTCTGATTTATCTGATGAACGTAAATAATATTTTACGTTTGTTTCTGACAGACATTATAAAGAAATTTACAATTAATGAAACTACTGGAAGTCTATCTGTACTGTCACCGTTTCAAGAAGAAAGTATAATTCAACTTGTTATCGAGGTCAGTTCAACATTTGGTTCGTTATCCGTAGTTGTCTCTAATTGTGTTCTTCTATCAGGTAAATAGCAGTAGCTTTTAAAAGTCTAACAAATATATAGAACTGCAAGTTATATAGTTTAAAAATTAAATTAAGAATTTTTAATTCCAATGTTGTGTCAATCTTAGCATATGCCAGCGAGAGTTAAAATATGACTAATGATATAGAAAGTAAGTTGAATGTATTTGAAAATAGATGTTTGCGAAAAATAATGAACATAAAATGGGACGAATTCAGAAGTGATGAAATCAGAGAAATGTTTGGTCAACCACTAGTAACAACTGTTATAAGAAGGAGAAGATGAAGATATGTTGAGCATACCTTGAGAATAAATGATCAAACAATACCAAAGCAGACATTGAAGTGGGAAGCAAAGGGTTCAAGAAAGAGAGGACGACCTCGGGAAACCATGAAACGAACTTTGCTGAGAGAGGCAAGAAATATCGGAACCAATTCAATGGTAGAGATTGGATGTGTTGCCCAGGACAGAGCGGCATAGAAAAATTACTTGCATGCCCTATGTAACGTATAACGGTACGACATGAGTGTATCTATATATAAGGGAAACGAAATTGAAAGAAATCGAGAGAAGCTATTACTGATGTTAAGCAATGTAAGAAAACGTACAGATCTGAGGTGGACAGACTGGATCAGCTCAATTCAGGAGAAAACCGGGGTGAGGCTACGGTCTTCTTTCTTATCTCTAATCCTGTTTTGTCTTACAGCGTCAGGATAAGAAGATATATTTTAAACTGGCTTATGTTTCTTATCGGGAATGAATCAGTGCCCAGATCTCTATAAACCACTTCACTTCTAGAAAGAAGATATACTTGTGCTACAACGCAGTAGGTCTTGAAACTGTCACTGTTTAGTGAGAGCGAATCCGAACTAAACGCATAACAAAACAAAAACCAACGCGTTGGCACAAATATCGTAACTTTAAATATCGGACCAGATAGATAAGAATTGCAAGAATTTATGGGATGTGTCTTTCCACATTACCTAGCATGTTCATTCTCACAGCAAGGCGGGGCTGTCTAGATGTTGTCTGTTTCAGTTGCTTGAGAGCTTTATCACAGCCAGGCTCTAGTAGTTTATAGTTGGCTCTGGCTTTATACATCTGTATATTAATTTTTACTTGTTTGTTAAAAATAAAGACACCATGGCTAGGAGAAGACTATCATGGAAGGAGGTATCCCGGCAAAAAAAGGAGAAGAGGAAGACCACAGACAAGATGGATTCAGGATGCATCTGATTATTTGAGCATGACCGTCCTAAGAGGCAGGACATCTATCCTATGCGGGAGAAAAATTCAGAAGGACAGTTAGGATGGCAAAGTTCTGCATAGGACAAGCTACTGAATGATGATGGTGATGACTTGTTTGTTTCTCTAGATATCATGATAAACGAGTCGGTGATTTTCTAGGCATCACTTATGCGTTCAGTAGTTTGCCATTGCTTACTGAACGGTGGGGTCTATTTTTTACGTTTGTAAAATCCACGCGGACAAATTTTCTACCAAACTGCCCGCCGCAGAGTTTGAACCAGGTACGCTGGAGTTGTGATCGAACTTACTGCCGCTTAAGCTACAGACGCCCACATAAATATAAATATAATAGCTCGTCTGAAATTGAAATCATGTGGTTGAAAACGTTACGTGTTGATTATAAGCTTGTTCTCTTTGTTGTTATTGTCAGGCTAGAGAGATCAGCAGAAACGCCAGATCTGTACAGACATCTCTGCATATCAAAACCGGTGATACAGTTGCTACTGTTCCTGGGACACTTGATTCTAGGTAGTGCTTACGGTATATCTATGTTGTCTATTTACAAGTGTACTAACCAGCATTGTGACAGTAGACTTAATCTTTCGTGTCTACATTTATTGATAAATTGCAAAACACGTACAAACAAAGTACTATAGTTTTACAAAATACAGAAACAGTGACGATAAACAGCAACGTTTCGACCAAAAGGCCTTTATCAAGCAAACGACACAACAGGAGTGACGAATTTCAGAGAACATTTACAAATGGACGATAACGGAAACATCAATTGCACACTCCTTCCCTCTCACACACAATCCTTCACATACGCACATTTTGCTGCTGATTCGCTACCATCAAAAAGTCACAACTTTATGAATTCACTAACACGTACTCATTTCTGTATTCAATCACTACCTATTATGTACTTATTATAAAATGGATACAATATCAGCAACCTACTGAACTTCATAAAAAACAACAAGCTAAATGGTTCAGCAACATACGTAGATTACCAACAGACAGTGCACCTCAAAGAACAATGTTACTCCAACACAGTGGAAAGAAAGCAAGGGGCCTTCAACGCAAAAGGTGGACATCATATATAACAGAGGCGACGAAAAGCACTGTTTATGAAGCGCACACAAAAACGCGTCCTAGAAATCTCTTCTTATCCTGACGCTGGGAGGCAAAACAGGATTAGATAGCAGAAGAAAAAGAAGACTATTCTGCACACTGACTCCTTCCATATTCATTGACGATCATTCGTGCGCACTCCTTAAACTAATTACTCATTATCATGCATATGCCCTGCAACAAACAGATAAAAACGTCTCTGCAGGCCACAGAGATGTTGCTTTACAGAAGAATAATGAGAATCCCACGGACTGCTAAAATGACGAACGTGGAGGTGTTGAATGAAGCCAAGACACAGAGAAAATTTATTCTCAATATAAGAAAGACACAATCATCATTTTTCTGATATGTGATGAGAAGGGAGGGTTTATAACACATTGTGACAACCGGTAAAAATCGAAGGGAGACGAGATAGAGGAAGACAAAGAAAATATTAGCCCGAGTTCATGGCACGAAAGATTGTCAAGATCTGAGATGATAACAAATACTAAGAACATAAATTTGTAGAGATCCGTGATTGCCTACGCCAGTCGGCACGGTACCTGATAATGGTGACCCTGCAACATATGTACTCGCTATAACAAACATTCAAAATTTGCACACAACCACTTCCTTACGCTCTTCTTATTTTCACACGCTCATTCCTTCACACTATACTTACCATAAACAGACAAAGATGAAATAGTTATTGGCTTTCTATATTCTGACAGTCACAGGTCTGGCTCAAGTATATCAAGTTCTAGTACACAGTTTGACGTAGAAGTGTTCAAGTTAGCAACAATCATCCTGTCCCTCTGCGTTCTCTTGTTAGTGCTAACGTCAATAATTCTTTGCGCCAAGCTAAAAACCGGAACAAAACGAACAGCTACTGTGAAACCAGCAGACATTCCAAAAATACTGTCTGATACCTCTAATGATCGCAACTTTACAGATAATAAAAAGTTTGAACCTAAGCTTATTTCGATGTTTGCGGCGTCTAGTGTTTCGACATCATACGGTCATGATAAAGATAAACCCGAAGCAGAATCTGAGAGTTTGGATTTGTCTAACGATCGCAACCAGCAAAATATCTCAAGTGATCAGGCACCATTCATGTGCTTCCTGCCTCCTTTGACCTGCAACAGCAACAATGTGAGACAAAACCAAAATGCTCATATCTCATCATCTGCATTGTCGTCATATGAAATAGAAAAAATGATATCACTAACTTTATCTAATCGTCCAAACACATGGGGTGATCAATATGGGAGATACGCTCTTTCAAATTATCCAGAAACTGGTAGAAGTCGTATCTGGAAACAGAATTTACTACGTTTCAGATGATCCGTACACGGAAAGTGATACTCAACCGGAATCAAATATTTTAATCATCTCAAGTCTTCCAGAGATGGATAACAATTCCCAGAGATACAACAATGTCAGGGGCTACCAAGAATTCATGTCTGTTATCAATAATGGCAAAGCTATAGTTCATAAACGTTCACATAATGACTCAGAATCTGTTTGTTCAGTTCAAACTCGCACCTTAAATATTCAAAATTCAAACCGAGAAGTAAACAATACAAACATGGTAAAAAATGAAATATCTGCAATTGATGACATACCAATAATAATCGGATCTGATAAAAAAGATAGATATTTCCATTGTAGGAACAAGCAGGTTCAGCTAAATGAGCGAAGACGGGAATATCTAAGAGACAGCAGCGATGATTGCAATGATAAAGAAAGCGATGATGGGTATAACAATGATAATAGTATATCCGAAGCAAGCACGGTGTCATATTCTGGTAGTAAGTCTGTGATATTGCCACAACCATGCAGAGATAACATGTGTAATATACCTTCAGACAGATCACTAAAGGGGAGAGAAGATGATAGTGAACTCAAGCGAACATCTGCAAGTTTCATTTCAAATCGAAACCGTAAAACACCGCGTCTGTCCGTAAAAGAATCAGTACATACAGAAGTAAGCGAACACACAGAAGGGTTATCTAGTAACGATCCTGGTCTCGACAATGATGAAAAAGAAACTAAATCAGAACAGCACAATGACTTGTCGGTGCACGCACAAAAGACAAAGTCTGTGTCAGAAATGCATTCACTTAATGCACAGACTACAGACAAGGAACAAACACCAGACAAAAATGCAGACAATGCTGCATCGTGTTTTTGTGTGACCAGTGATAAAACCCAAGATAAAACTAACCACAATATGAAATACAGACAAGCATCGAAAACTTTGAGTAAGAATGCTATCCGGACATCCCTAGCAAGTTCGTTATCGACTAATGAAACATCGAATAAGAGGATTGGAAATGTTGACATTTCAAGAGAACAAAATTCCGAAGAAGTTTGTGATTCTTCTAGTTCGTTTTCTCGCGAAAGACTAGCTGCTATTCAAATCCGACCTCACACTAGTGATGAAACAAAGCGATCTAACAAGGCATTCAGATCAGAGCTAATAGACAGACCAACGACGAGTGCGCCATCTCGTCTGAAGAGAAAGAATTCGGAAAGAAAAACATACGATCAGGAAAACTTTCACGAGGCAAACTATGTTGAAGAGTTTTTAGAAGAAAGGCCTACTATCGTTTTTCAAAATGGCTGTAGGGATTTGCAGTATTACGATTCAATAGAAGGAAATCTAGAGCATCGATACAGGCATCTTCATCCTCGATCACTCAGTCACTATATTGTACCAGATCAAAACTCACTTGATCCTGGCGAAATAAACAGGCATGGCTATCACCTTGGCAACGCACATTATTGGCAACCTGGGTATGAAAAAGTATACATAAACAGATCGCTTCAAGGATCACAAATACTCCACCATCTTCCACAACAATGTCAGCGTAATCATGGGGGGCATCAGCAGCAGCGACATCGGTTGTATTCTGTGCCTGAAGTTCCGGATCTTCGACTCCATCATCCGAACGACCATCATCATTATGAAAGGTCAATGGAAATGACCACCCCTAAAAGGAAAAGTAAGCCCGAACGTAAAACTAAATCTCATGAGATAGACGTTGAGGAAAACAACAATGAACAAAATGACACAGGGTAATTTCACAAAACGAACAGCGTCATCTTACATGCCTTCAGAAATCATTTGGTAACAATAGTCAGTTTAGGCAAGGTAAATAAATAATAAAATGGATGCTAAAGCGGTTTAAAAAATAACAACTAATCTATTATGCACCTCTCGACTTATAATTCAATTTATTCACCGTCAAACCAGATTTCATACGTAGTTCTAATTTATACTATATTTATATACGCATTTTTACAACTATATACATTTACAAAGCACAATTCCTGTGTGGACATGCAACTTTGTTTCATTCACAAATCTAAATATATTCATAAGAATGTACGATAAAAGATTATCTGTTAAGAGAAACACCATGTTTAGTTTAACCTAACTACGATATGAACATAAACAACTGTTGTTATAGAAACATGTAAACAATATCATTGTGTCATTCTTCTTCTATGAAGAGCACGGTTCTATAACTATAATGATCATACTTTCAACAAATATGCTTCTGAACACTTCAGTCGTCCTTAAAGTGCTGGTTGCTGGATTTTGTAGCACTTTCGTTTTATTCTATGATATTGTCAGTTCTCTTGTTGACACCTTTCCGTATTGGCTTACGATATTGTGCGAGTTGTGCTTCCAAAAAAAGGTCAAAACTGAAGTCCATAATAGTGACTAGTAATACTAATCTGCGTCAGAAAACGACTTTCACAATTGTTGCATTGGATTCAGGGGCAGTGTTGACACTTTGTATGTCGATGTAATAATAATAATTCCTCTCGTACCGTTATACGTTACATATAGCATGTAAGCAATTTCTCCATACCGCTCTATCTTAGGCATTTCGCTCAATCTCCTTCATGGAACTGAGACCGATATTTCTTGCTTCTCTCAACAAAATTCGTTTCAGGGTTTCCTTAGGTCGTCCTCTCTTTCTTAAACCCTTTGCATCCCACTTCAATGCCTGTTTTGATATTCTTTGATTATTTCTTCTCAATGTGTGTCCAAAATATCTCCATATTATCCTTCGTATTACAGTTGTTACTAGTGGTTGACTAGACATTTCTCTGATTTCATCACTTCTCCTGAATTCGTTCCATTTTACGTTCATTATTTTTCGCAGACATCTACTTTCAAATGCCTTGATGTATCTATTCATAATTTCAACACTTAGCCACCCTGCGATTAGTTTCTCATCTGTCATAATTCCACTCTTGTTCTAACCCTTCCAGTTCACAGTGATCCCTAGCATAATTTTCCCGGGAGCCAACTTTAACACTTGCATCATGCATATCCTGCTTGTCTACACGTTATATCACATTGAACGACATACTTGGTAAGGAGCAGTGCACCAATTCTTCTTCTTCTTTTTCTTCTTACGGTCGATATCGACCACTTGTTAACCGCTATGTGTGATTTGTGTGTGATCTGAGCCTAAGAGCGGTTGTACGTTGTACCACTTATGCGCCTACAAGTAGGCTAACACATCCGATTTCTGCGATGTTTTTATTTACTAAGGTAGCTTTCCTAGGTCCTACATCAGTCGCCTCTTACGATATGCCTTGTAAGTCGCAGTGGTACTATTCTTTACTTCCATTGCGGGCCCTGGCATACACGGGCACACCAATTCTCTAAAACCACATATTTAGTTTAATGGTCAAGATATGTAACATTTATCAATTAAAATTCCGAAAGTGAGTGGTATTCATAAATACCGGAGATAAACAACCGAGCAACATTATTTTAGGATTGATGAGAGAACATTTGGTTTGAAAATTTACGTAGAGTATAAAATGAAGGAACTTTATTTGTATATATTTACAGTAAATCGTCCCAGGAGTGAAAAATAAAATACACATTCAGATAGCTCCTGATTTAATCATCTCTACACATATATGGTCACGTTTATACATATTTCAATGATGTTTGAAATAGAAATAATTAAACATTCTTTAACAAAAGATTAAATTGTAATGCACATCTGGTTATTGTTTTTGTTGCGCAAAAGTTCATTGTAATCTTGTCTGCAGAATTGAATTTGTGTTTATGCTGGCAACTATTTGAATTACAATTTCACGTACGACAAAATTAAACTGTTGTCAAACATAATCGTTCTTGTATTTACTTGTAATCATAGTTATTATTATTCGACTACAGAGTAACGCAACGACATGGTTCAAGTCTTTCATATTGTGTGCCTTATTTTCTGAGAGTTTTCGTGATATCTTAACAAATTAACGATTTTGACGTTCTTTTAACTAGTTTGGTGGAGCGTCTGGTCAAGTGAATGCTAGATCGGCTCCCATGCGGGAGAGCAGGTTTAATCCCGGTACAGTCAAGGAGTTTTTTTCTGTCGGGGACACAAAGAAAAAATAATAACATAACAGTTCCGCGGTGACTGAATTAGCCATGCGACCCGTCCGTGTATTGCCGGGGCCCACAAGGAAAGCAAAGAATAGTAAGACTTTGACCTACAAGGCATGTCGTAAGCAAGAGGCGACTAAGATAGGGGTCTAGGGAAGCTATCCTAGTAAATGAAAAGCGTCGTAGACATCGGATGTACTGGCCTACTTGTAGGCGCATAACTGGTACAGTGTACTATCGCTCAGATCACATACTAATCACAAAGAGTGATTTAACAATTGGTCGTTATGGGGCGTTCGAAGCAGAAGAAGTGTCAAAAATATCTCAATTTTCTCTTTCTTATTTGTAAGATTCAATTCCTAGTTACGTCAATTCCCCACTCTAGCTTTTTAGGTCTATAAAAGATATTCCTGAATATCTGTGTAGGACAAACCATAAATAACCTGAGATACGCTGATGATACTGTCTTAAAAGCAAGAAATGAAATGGAGCTCCAGAAATTAGTTAATTTTGTTAGTTCTTTTGTCCTTCTCTGCTTGTTTGCCGTTAGGCGTCGCAGGTTTAACTGATGATCGGTTTCCCATATAGTGCACTGTCGGTCGCTTGATATGCTGTGGTATTGTGGAGTTTTAAGATGTCTGTAACTCCATCAAACCATTTTCCCGTGGTCTGCCCCTTCCTCTTGATTCCATTTTCAGGTTCTACGCTCTTGCAACTGGTGTATTCGGGTTTATTCTCACCAAGCGGCCAAACCATTTGAGCCGCTGTGTTTAATTGAATCAAATAGCAGGTGTTGTTCCGACTGTTCTTCTAATTTCCTCATTTCTTATATGTTAATTGTTCTAATTTGTTAATTGCAATAGAATTTATTACTTGAATTAAATTTGTTAATTGAATTACATTTACATATTTTTTAAAACTGGAAAATGTGGAGAACAAAAAAATATTCGAGCCACATCATGTTTTTCACTTTACTAGTGAATGTGCAAAATGTCTGCAAATATTTAAATGATAGTGAATTAAGGTATATCAGATGTTAGTGCACTGATGTTCTTGATGGGTGATCTCGGTTCGATTCCCAGGCATGGGAATTTTTTTAGACTAGAAATGACTTGCAGGTTAATCCAGCCTCAAGTGTGTAACGGAACAACTCTGGGACGTAAAGATGGCCTGCACAATGTAAACCTATCCACCCATCGTGGAACGTACTTCTCCTTTTGTTGTAACACTGTTACCAGGTTGTTGCTCAGTGTCGTGGTTCTTTTGTCTTGCGATGCTCTAGTGTCTTGGATGATAGTTAATCTTACTTTTTGGCAGGATTCTGCTATGCCATCTATTCATCTTTTTTCTCTCACCTGCTTTCCTGATGTTCTGTTGTATAAGACTCTGTATACAGTGGAGTTTGGATGAATTCTTATTAAGTGGCATAACCACTTCATTCTTTCTTTCTCAATGTAATTCAAGCACGGTTCTGTGCCAACATTCTTTCTTATGCTGTTTTGCTCACTGTCTTTTCTGGTGTTGTTGTAACTTTTCGCAGGCATGCATTTCACGTATTTTTTTTTGCACTGTGCTTTGCTCATTGTCCATGTTTGGCACTGGTAACACAAAGTAGACAAGAATATGCTGTTGATCATCTGTTGCTTAGCTGTCACTGAGATGTTTGCACTGTAGCCTCTATCTCTCTTGTCTAGTCTTCCATCTTCTGTGAATATGTATTTGAATTCTACAGCTTGTTGATGTAGTGCCATTGACATGGATGTTTAGTTTGTTTTCTTCCTATATTCATTATTTCGGTTTTAGTAGTTACTGATTTTCATATCATGTCACGATACAATTGTTTTGCAAGGTCTCAATATTTTTTGCAGATAATGATATTGTTTACCTATCGAAATCGTAACTGCGCTAGCGCATTACCAAGTCGACTTCGCTCGAAAATCGGCACCTGCGCACACTTGTGCGTATTTTTGTAGGTGTTCATGCATGTATCACGGCCTAACAGTATCACTGTTTTAGGTTGCATATGTCGCTTTGTTGCGCTTAATTCCCTTCTGTTTACATTTTACTGTGACAACTTCTGAGTTTGCCTTAGTCTCTCTTGTCTTTCAGTCATCCCAAGTCTCTTTAAATAAAATTCTGAACCTTTGCATCATGTTGGTTCTCCACATAACTCGGCCATCAGCTAGTTTTCCCCATTTGTTGGAACCGATAGAGAAGCTCTCCATTGCAGATATCTTTATATAAGAGCAGTGGTTTGCCTTGGTGCTTCCCCTCTAAACGTTCACAGAACATTTGTGGTATGTGGCTATTGTCCATTCTTCTCACATGCCCTAACCATCCTAGTTTTCTATTGCTGAACATGCCCATGATGAGCGGCAACTTTGCACGTCAGTACCTCAGAGTTTGTTATCTTGTGTGCCACTTGATGTTCATAATCTTGCAGTGACATCGAAGATGAAAGATGTTAAGTCTCCTCTCGTGTCTAGAGTAGACTGTCCATGTTTCTGAGCCATATAGTAAAGAGCTAATTACACAAAATTGATATATTTGAATCTTGGTCTGTAATATTAATTGTGCTGTCCCACGCTCTCTTGGATAGTTTACCAAAAGTAGTAGCCGCACTACCTATCCAAGCATCGATTTCTTCGTCAAGAGAAAGACTGGCAGTATCTATGGACCCAAGATAGCAATACTTTTGAACTGGTGTTAGATGGTTACCATTTAAAGTAATATTTGTTGATGTGTTACTTTCCTGACATAATACAACTAGCTATCCCTGTGTACACTATAAGGCAGACATATGTCGCGGGTCAGCACCTTACTGACTAGGGGCTGGCTAGTTTAAGGTGGGTGGTAGATGACCAGTGCAGCTGAATAGCTACTTTACAGACGAAAGCAACCCTTGGCGCCCTCCCCTTTGTCAATTTGGTAGGACTTATAACCTGTGACTTGCTTTCCGTGTTGTGTCCAAGCCGAAAGCAAGGATGAAATATCCTCTCCATTTATGCATAGACTGGGCAGCTAATATGGGGAATGTGCCTTGTCCATTTTGCACAAACCCCTTCCCTACCCTACTGTTTCATCTAAATGAAAGGCAAAGTCCATACGTTTTGAAATAAGAAGGGGATTTCAGAAGATGGAATACATACATAGCCATCAACTGTCTTAAGAGTTTCTCCCTCTGGATTTGTGGTCAAGGTATACTCCTCTAGCCTTCTACTGTGCTGATCCACATGGCAGTGGGGATTTACTATCAGGGTTTACTAGGAGGATTCTCTGTAAGGAATTTAATGATATGTGCCTGTCAGAGCTGAAAGAACACAAACTTCAAAACACAATGAATTCAAATAAAATTCCTCATAAGCAAAAATCACTTTACACAAAATAATTGTATGTATATATATATTTTCAACTTATTTCTCTTCATTTGATAAAAGAACACAATTTTGACAGTTCAGATGAAGTAAATTCACATTGTCAAATAACAAATCTAATTTAGTGATCTTTATTGGCAAGGAAGAGCTTCAGCGGTATGTTAAGTGAAATAAACAGATTCATAAAAGATAAATTTCAAAAAGAATATATGTAATGAAAAATAAATTGTATGAAATCACATTTCATTTTCTTACTGATGACATCAAATAGTATGTTCAAATGTATTATCGCCCAGTGGTTACCGGGTCCCAAATTGGGGTGTAAAGAATAGAACCACTGTTACATGCCGGCATGTCGTAAGAGGCAAATAAGGAGGTTGGGCGTGGGGCTGGCTACCCCATCCGTAAAAAACACTAGATGGCTACGGAACAGAGAGCGAACCGAGTAAACGCTGGCTGAAGCTGGACACATCACCGAAGGATAAGCACCAGAGCTCCAAATGGTGCTGAAGATGTGATGTAAAACACACCAATGCTAAGGCTGCATGGATCAGGTTTCCAGAAGAATATAATTTATGGGGAGATCTGGTACATCGGTCTGGGTGGTGATCACACGCGCAAGAGAAATGTATTATAAATGCCAGATAAACAGTATGATCTTCGGGGTCTAAGTGGTTACGCCCTTGCCTTGTGAGTCGAAGCTTCAAATCTAGACTGCACTGTTCTGTTCACTAGTGCACTTTCTTTCAGAGAACCCTAGGATTGTTGCAGGAGCTACGGAGTTTTGTGCAATACTCTCGGCAGGTTGTGTGCCATTTCTGCGGAGATGGGACCGAGCCATATGGGGTTAAACCCGGTGCAATGAAGTCAATCTTTTGGATTTAAAACCTTTTTAAAAAAAACATTTTAAACAGTATGATAACAGTCATTAGGTTAGATCAGGTGTTTCTTCTGCTACCGTATGACAATAGACGGTACTATCTGAAACTGTTAAACCCACTGCCTTGTGGAGGGGACTCGGGAGAGATCAAGGCTAGGGAGTAAACCCGATATAAAATCTCCACTGCCTTGTGGGTCAGCACAGTTATGCAGAAAACTAGAGAAATAAACCGTCACCACAAATCCGGAGGGAGGGACCCTAAGGCAGTTGATAGCTATGTGTGTCATCTATGCATTCCATCTTCTGACATCCCCTGCTTGATTTTAAACGTATGGACTTTTGTGGGTTTTTTTTAATGAAACAGTGGGGTAGAGATGGGGTTTGTGCAAAACTGGCAAGGCACATTCCCCTTTTATGCAGGCTAGGCATAAATTGAGAGGACACTTCATCCTTGCTTTTGGCTCGGACACAACACAGAAAGCAACAGTCATGAGAAACTTATGGATGAGCTGAAAGGCAAGAGTGACAAACCCAACTACAAGTTGTCATAGTAAAACACTTGCCAATTGATCGTCTGTAAAAACGAAAAAGGCCATGTACATATATAACAGTTGACACAACACAGAAAGCAAGTTCAATGCATTTGAAAATAGATATCTGTGAAAAATAATCATATAAAATGGAGCAAATTCAGGAGAAGTGATAAAATCAGAGAAATGTCTGGTCAACCACTAGTAACAACTGTTATGAGATGGAGAAGATGGAGATATGTTGGACACACTTTGAGAAGAAATGATCAAAGAATACCAAAGCAGGCATTGAGGTGGGATAAGAAAATCTCGGCAGGTGGCATGCAAAAGGTTCAAGAAAGAGAAATGCGACCTAAGGAGACCCTGAAATGAACTTTGCTGAGAGAGGCAAGAAATATCAGTCTCATTTCCATGGAGGAGACTGAGCGATTTTCCCAGGATAGAACGGTATGGAGAAATTGCTTATAGGCTCTATGTAACATATAATGGTAGGAGAGGAATTATTATTATATATAACAGTCCACATGTTTATCTGAAGTTGACAATTAAAATTATGAAACTTGATGATGAAGAATAACAAATTAATAGTAGCAACACTATCTACTTATGGAGGATTTAAAGCAACAAACTCTGGTTGATAAATTATCACTATTGAAAACTACAAGCAGGAAAGCTGATATCTACAAAATGATTCAATTGCTGGTATTAAAATAGTAACATTTTACACAGAAATGTCAAATATGCCTGGTCCAAATTTGCATGATTTTTTAAATATACAGGGTGTTCAAGATAAAAGTAGCCATGTCAAGGAACCAATCTGGCATATGTTTATGAAAATGAGAAGGTTTGATTATGATGTAGTATAGGAAGAGTGAGCGAGTATTTTTGTGATGGTGTGTAATTATGGTGCGGAAGGGCGATCAACCAATGTGATGTAGGACAAGCTAGTCAGATCCAGTTTAAGGGGGGATTCGGTCTTGAAAATCAAGAATCTATTTTCGTTGTTTTCATATTAATATAAAATTTGTATAAGCATTTTGAAAGAGTATGACTTAGAATAGTAGAAAAAAATTAGTAAAAAAAAATGTCAAAGTGTTGCCATGGAAACAATACAAAATGGCGCAAAAACAAAATTTCAAATCCCTAAGGCTCTGAATCTAATGAATGTAAATGAATTCTGTTTTCACTCTAAAGTGCGCAATTGTAATATCTAAAATATTACACATGATTTTAGGATATATTAAATATTTAATTTTTTATAAATTTTTTGGTAAAATTCCCTCAAAATGTGGTCAAAAAAAGCTGTTTTTGGAAGGTGCGTTTACACAAAAATTCATAAAAAATGTAATATTTAATATATCATAAAAAGGATCAGTAATTTTGTAGATATTACAATTGCGCACCTTAGAGTGAAAACAGAATTCATTTATATTCATTAACTTCAGAGCCTTAGGATTTGAAATTTTGTGCTTGACGCCATTTTGTATTGTTTCCATGGCAACGCGTGACTTTTTTCTAATTTTTCGACTATTCTAAGTCATAATCTTTCAAAATTTTTATTCAAATTCTACATTAATACCAAAGCAAGAAAATAGTTTCCAGACCAAGTCCCCTTAAATAGTAAATGGACAAAATGCAATGCGTACTTGGCAACTTTTGATTTGTCAATGGGGCTACTTTTATCTTGAACACCCTGTAGTATCAGGATACTTCCACATAAGAATTTATGTACCCTTTCTTTTTGTATCTCTGTGTCTTGTGTTTTTGTATCTCTGTGTCTTGTGTTTTTGTATCTCTGTGTCTTGTGTTTTTGTATCTCTGTGTCTTGTGTTTTTGTATCTCTGTGTCTTGTGTTTTTGTATCTCTGTGTCTTGTGTTTTTGTATCTCTGTGTCTTGTGTTTTTGTATCTCTGTGTCTTGTGTTTTTGTATCTCTGTGTCTTGTGTTTTTGTATCTCTGTGTCTTGTGTTTTTGTATCTCTGTGTCTTGTGTTTTTAAAGACATTTTGAATACAAATATAATTTGCAGCAATCACACACCAGATTTTTTTTTGGATCCAGAAGCACTTGAGCTGAAAGCTCTTCAGCTCGGTGTCATGGACATAGTAACCCTTCAGCTCGGTGCCACGAACACCGTAAATCTGGCGAACCTGTAGCTTTTCTGCCAGTCCGCGGAGTTGAACCCGCACTTACAGAGGACTTGTCACACGTAGTCCAATGCGCTGCGAACACGCTGGGCAGAAAGGCCCAGAAATATTTTAAGATCAACACTGCTTGTGTGTTGCCAGGGCTCTCAAGGGAGCAAAGAATAGTAACACTGCGACCAACAAGGCATGTCGTAAGAGGCGACTGAGGTAGGGGTCTATGGAAGCTACCCTAGTAAATAAAAAGAGTTTTAGAAATCAGATGCGCTGGCTTACTTGTAGGCGCATAACTGGCATAATGTACAATCGCTCTTAGGCTCAGATCACATACAAATCACAAAGATTGGTTTAACAATTGGTCGAAATGTATCTTTCAAAGAAGAAGAAGTAGGATCAACATCGGGGCAAATGACCCTGTAACCACCATTATGATATAAACAGAAGCAAGATGTATGTTATTTTTTCGTTTATGCTATTTATGGGGTCTTTGTGGCTGAGTGGTTAAACCCTTTGCCTTGCAAGTCGAAGGTTGTGGGTTCGAAGCCTTCTGTTCACGAGTGCAGTTTTTTCCAGAGACCCTACGATTGTTGCCGGAGCTACGGAGTTCGTGCTTTGTGCAACACTCTCGGAAGGTGGCATGCCATTTCTGCGGAGAGGGACCGAGCCATATGGGGTAAAACCCGGTGCAATGAAGTCAATTCTTCGGCTTTAAAACCCTTTAACTTTATGCTATTTATATTTGAGTTTTGATATATATCTGTTTGTCTGAGCTACTAGCACTTTTGCTATTTTACTTCTGTAAAACTACTTCATACATTTTTTTGTCAAACATTATGTATTCTGTAAGTAGATTTTTGTTGTTTCTTTTAAAATTAAACTACTTGTAGGGATATTTTATCTGTGTGAAACAGGTTCCATGTAATTATTTTGTTAATTTCTGATTACAAATTGTATAGATACAGAAGTAATTATTGGTTACTGCACAGACATTATTGCACTCAATGGTATGACAAAGTTACTAATGGAAAACTCATGAATAGAATCAATCAAACAATGACACGAGTCTGTTCTGATGAACTATGACTAATCAGATCTAGATAACGCCGAGTGGTTACCGGGGCCCAAATTGGGGTGTAAAGAATAGCACTACTGTTACCTGCCACGCAACTAAGAGGCAACTAAGGAGGTTGGGCGTGGGGCTGGCTATCCCACACCGTAAAAAACACTAGATGGCTACAGAATGGAGAACGAACCGAGTAAATGCTGGCTGAAACTGGACACATCGCCGTAGGATAAGCACCAGAGCTCCAAATGGTGCTGAAGATGTGACGTAAAACACAACAATGCTAAGGCTGCATGAATCAGATTTCCACATGAATGGAATTTATGGGAAGATCTGGTATATCGGTCTGGCGGTGGTCGCAGTGAAGAGAGATCTAATAACATTCTACAATATAACTCCAGATGTGGTACTTTAAAGTGGGGTTTTATGCTTGTAAAATTGTACAGTTACCCATCTGTAAAATTTGTTCCTGTTGGATAATATGTATACACTTTGGCCGAAATTCAAATGTGTCTGTCCTGCATGTTGTAGGTGTCTAATGGGTTGCAACATACCCAAGATCTCAATGCAAATTACACAGACAACAAAGAGTGGTTAACTTGATCGATAGAAAGAAAAGAAACAAACAAGCAAGCAAACCAATCAAACACCAATGAAATGCGAGTTTAAGAAAAAACACTTGTGTTGGATGGAACATTAATAGCCGTCCACCTCTCTGGTGGATGCGGAGGTGACTGTATAGAGTCCAATTCTCAAACACAATCCCCTACCACAGGTAGGGCATACATGATCAAGGTTAGACATGTGGGTATTGTGTGTTCTGTCTTTCCGCACAGCTTGCTTTCTCTGCGCCTCAACGGCACGACAATTCTCAACTATGCGAGTTCCTCTTGTGTTGTTACAGCACCACATTTGACGATCTTGCATAAGGGATTCCCAGCATGTGGTGTCTATTTAGAAGCATTTTAGAGACACTTTAAGGGTGTCTTTAAAAAGCATTTTCTGTCCACCAACTGATCGTCTGTCCCCTTCAAGCTCACCACACATTAACTATTTTGAGATGGAACATATATTAAGAAGATTAGCCGCCGAGTGGTTACCGGGGCCCAAATTTGGGATGTAAAGAATAGAACCACTGTTACCTACCACGCATGTCATAAAAGGCGACTAAGGAGGTTTGGCTGAAACGGATGCATGTGTCCTAAACGTGTAAAAGTCTATGCGTTTAGGGGCCTACTAAACCAATGTGCAACGTATACACGTTCTTGGCAAAGATCAAACATATCACAGAAAGTGATTAAAATTGGTTGAAGACTGAACATAAGAAGAAAAGATTAACAAAAATATAAAAAGGTGGGTCTTGTTCTGGGATCCACATAGAATGTAAAACAAAGAAAGACTAAAAAGAATCTGCTGCATAAGAAGACAGCTGGTCACATTAAGGTGATGGCAAGATATAGAACAGAAAGTACAAGACATAAATGAATGATGTATGTTTGTTGAAGACCTGTGTTCCTGAGTGGGATGATTAATCTATTATTATTTACTAACCACAGTATGGTTATCTTTTGTATTGGTTAACATTATGGCATCTAAAGTATTGACCACTAGGATCAAATAATTTATGTCTAAACCAGACCAAAGCCCTCTGTATGTTGAATGGCTAGAAGAAGTTTAGACCTCAATTTCTCTTTGGTAGTGTATTTAGGTAAGTCAAGAAGATTAAAGCATGTGTGAGCAACTGGCAACAAATTTTCTCCCATGAGTGGTTGAATGATCATCTGGAAAAGTAATGAAAAAGCAACAAATGAATTACTTTATCTAAAATTAAATTTGAGAATTTACAATAGTAAATCTGTGTTTCCTTTGAAAAATTCAAGAATCAAAACATTTTTCAAAGCGCTATCAACATCTCCAGTGCCATCACTTAGACAATATTGTCTATTCACAACATCCTGTACTTAGTCATCATCAAATAGCTTATCCTGAGCAGAACTTTGCCAACAGTCATTCTAAATTTCTCTATCTCTCTCTCAAGGGCCAGATGTTCCGCCTCTGCAGCGGTCATGATAAGATCATCAGTTACAACCTGAATCTATCTTCTCTGTGTTGTCTCCACTTTGCCAAGATGCCTCCTTCCATGATGGTCTTCTCCAACCCCTCATGTCTCTTTATATGTCCAAAATACTTCAATTTTCTCTTTCTTATTTGTTTATGATATATTATAGTTATGGGTTTAGGAACCCTTTGTACACTACATGGTATATAGGGTAATACAGTGTTAGTAATACAGTATTTTTCATTGAACGTCGGTACACGATGGGTGATGTGGTCACCATCACGTCGGCCGCCTTTGCTTCCCAGTGTTTTGCCTGGTACCACTTGAGGTTGGGTCAACCTTAGAGCCGTTACAGTCTGAAAAAAATTCCACGCTCACTGTGGAATTGAACCCAGACCACTAGCCTAAGAGAGAGCCGCTGTAGCGTAGTTGTTAGCGGACTCGCTTCACAAGGCTGGTGGTCCGGGTTCAACTCCGCGAGTGGGTGTGGAATTTTCCCACCATAGCGGCTCTCAGGTCGACCCAGCCTCAACTGGGTACCAGACATGCTCTGGGAAAGTAAAAGGCGGCGGTGTGATGCTGACCACATCACCCATCGTGTGCCGACGGTCAATGAAAATACAGGCCTAACACTGTATTGCCCTATATACCACAAGGTATGAAAGGGTTCCTTTACCTTTACTTATTTACTAGCCTAAGAAGCAAGTTCACTAACAACTATGTTACTGTGGCTCTCTATATTATTTTTACATATATATTTTACATATACAGTGCAGTCAAGTAATACATCCCATGGAAGACAGGTAAGAAAGCAGAGTCCTACCACAAACTGAGAAATTTAAGAGATAGGTTACCTCATACACGACGACGAATGAACAGGCTGGGAAGAGGTAGAATAAAGTGAAATAAAACTACAACTAATGCAAAAATAAAAAAATAGTAAGGATACCTAGTAAGCTCAGTCATAGTCAATACCACTGTGTACAACAAGCCCTACCTGGACAAGACAATGCTTTTTCAAGCTAAGCTACAACATTCCAGGCATTGGAAACAAAAGTATATCACAATCTAAAGATAACAGTTTATAGCAATCAAGTTTAATATCCTCAAATTCCTGTCAAAACTTTTGACATTGATAGTTCTACTAGAAATATATATCTGTATTTCTCTTGTACAGTTACATGCTAAAATGGGCCTCCAAGTAATTTCTCCATACCACTCTGTCCTAGTTAACTCGCTCAATCCCATCCATGTCTGATATTTCTTGTCACTCTCAGCAAAGTTCAATTCAGGGTTTCTCTAGGATTTCCTCTCTTTCTTGAATCCTATGACTCCCACTTCAATGCCTGCTTTGGTATTCTTTGATCATTTCTTCTGAAGGTATGCCCAACATATCTCCATCTTCTCCTTCTTATAACAGTTGTTACTAGTGGATGAAAATACTAGAGATATAGATAACAATGAAACAATTATACTCGTACAAAACTAAAGAACAGGTGCAGCTCATTATCAAATGTCATTGACAAGTGCAGCAAGAACTTCAGGAAAAGCAGCTCAGAGAAAAGCAAAAGCTCCAAGACATGCTGCAGACACTTGTTACACATACATCAATGCTTGTCAGTAATTGGTTACTAAACTGACGTCATTACACTCCTGGCAGACCCATAGGTGCTCAGTCTCCCCAACAGATATCGAAGAGTATGCATATTGATGGTTCCTCTCACTCTGCTTCTCAGGCATCCTGTTGACTTGAACAACGGGTAACTTCAAACTGCCTAAATCGCTTGATCGATTTAACATTGATTTTAGTGTCCTCATCCAACAGACAGTCGCGAAGAGACTGAAGAATATCCCCTTATCCATCTTCCACTCCCCAACAATCGATGCTGTTGATGCAAGCCTGTCCACTCTCTCATTGCTGTAAATACCCACATGCCCAGGACAGTATATCCACGTAAGCCTCTAGAGGTTAGAAACTTCTATAGACATCCACTCATACCGAAACCTGCCCTTCTGGATCTTGTGAAGCATTGTCAGTAATACAAACTCTAAGAAGCAAAACAGCAAGTGGTCTATATCAGTTGATAGACTCAATTGCACAGCTGGTTCAGTGCTTCAAGAAGAGTACAGCTCAATGAATACGCTAGCATATTGGAACACTCAGGGAAAAGAAGTAACATACTAATTTATTAAAGGATGTGGAACACTGCAACAAAACGACATATGGATGCTATATGAAGTGGCCAAAAAACATTAGATACAAATTGGAATCTCTCTTTCTCGCGATCACCTAAAAGACCGATGTACCAGATCTCTCATAAATTCATTCATGTAGAAATTTGATTCATGCAGCCTTAGCATGGGTAGGTTTCATCACATCTTCAGCGACATTTGGAGCTCTTGTGCTTATCCTTCGGCGATGTATCCGGATTTAGCCAGCGTGTCTCTCTTGCCTTTCAGCTCGTCTCTTTTCTTTCTGTGCTGTGTCCGGGCCGAAAGCAAGGATAAAGTGTCCTCTACATTTATGCCTGCTTATACTGGACAACTGATATAGGGAAAGTGCATTGCCCATTTTGCACAAATTCCCTCTTGGCCCTACTGTTTCATCCAAAGGAAAGACAGAGTCAACATCTGGAACAAGCAGAGTTTGCAGGGAATGACAGAAGAGGGAATGGAATACATACATAACCATCAACTGCATTAGGGTCCCTCCCTCTGAATTTGTGGTCAATGTTTACTTCTCTAGCCTTTCACATAACCAAACTGACCCACAAGGCAAGTGGGGATTTTCTATCAGAGTTTACTCCCCTAGCTCTTCCAAGACCCTTCCTATACAAGGCAGTGGGTGTAACAGTTGAAGATGGTACCGTCTGCTGTTATACGGTAGCAGTTCAAACATCTGATATAGTAAATCAAGAAACGCATGATCACATCCTGCCTCTTTTCACAAGTACTTCATGCAATGTTGATTACTTTGTTTTGGGTGTTACCTTTGTCAGAGTCAGTAACTCTTTCCACGCTTTAAGCCGCACACTGCGCCACGGCGGAAGTCCGTTGCATGCTTTAAGCCGTACACTGCGTCATAGAGTTGCTTCCCTTGTAAGAAATCTTTTTAGTTTTACTTCTACTATTTTACTTATAATACTTTTTAACCTTGTTATTCTATTGGGTTGTCCAGTTTTCTTCAATTTAGTATATAATAATATATATATGTTTATTTATTGACAAGTAGTTGGGATCGTAATTTTTTTACTTCCTTGAATTAACTGTTTAAAAATTGAGGAAATAAATGGGTGTGGAAAGAGTTAACATGAAAGTTTGAAAGTGAATAAGACAAAAAAGTAACTAAAACATTACATTAATTTCACAAGATGCAACTTGTTACAACTTACTTTTACATACTTCATACCGAAGACAGGAATGCGGTCAGTACCTGTCAGGTACACTGAAAATCAAAAACAAAATATTTGTATAAAACATTTTTTATGATATTTAAATTTTGTAAAGAATAAATTAACAGATAAAAATAAAATTAACAATTGTCTCTGACATTGTTTGTTAAAACATATAAAAATATTATATAGGAAATGAATAACGCATATGTTGACCAAAAACTTAAACAGAAATTGATTAATGAGTTATTATATATTCTTGCGAGATTAATATCTTTATTGTCTGTTATCTTAATGCCTGAAAGGGTCTAAGGCCAAAGGATTGACTTCATTGCACCGGGTTTTACCCAATATGGCTTAGTCCTTCTCAGCAGAAATGGCACGCCACCTGCTGAGAGAATTGTATGAGCTCTGGCAACAATCCTAGGGGTCTGAAAAAATGCACTCGTAAATAGAACAGCGTGGTTTGCATTTCGAACCCATGACCTTCAGAATACACAAGGCAAGGGTGTAACTATTTAGCCACAGAGGCCCCCTTATGTGATACTGTTAACATTATTTTATATATTCTTGTGACAATAATATCTTTATTGTCTGTCGTCTTAATGGGATATTGATAATATTAGTTTCTGTATTATAATTGAGCTACTAAGATTTGTTTAGAGATGGATTGGATATTTATATTATAAGTTAGTAAGGGCATGGTGGCGTCTGGGGCCCTAGGAGTTAGTGACTCGGTCTATTAAACCCGACGTTCTGAATTCGAATCACGCTGCGGACAGTTTGGTTGCAAATTGTTTGCGTGGATTTTAACAAAAGGACGATGTCACCACCCGTTCAGAAAGCAATGGCAAACTACTGAACGTAATAATACCTAAAAAAATCACAAACAGAGTTAAAAGCTGGGGTTGATTCGCAAAGTCCTGTAAAGGGTATGCAATTAACTTTAACTTAGTAAGGGCATTGGTTAGGACAGGTCTATTCAATGCACAGTGGATGAGAAAAAAAGACTTGGACACCCAAAAGAAACATGGAGAAGAACTTTGGAAAGAGTTGAAAAGTTGTGGTCATATGTGAAAGAAATTGGTAGAAAGACGATAGAACAGCAACAATGGAACCTGCTTGTGGAAGCGTTGTGTGTCAAACACGGCATGACTATTGATTGATTGAAAATTGCATCATTACTGCCCTTTGGTGAATAATAATGTGTGCCTCGATCTCTTTCTTACACAGGAAGATCTCAGCGGCAGTTGACACACTCTTGTAGTTCCCTGATGTAATTTGAAGAAGATGACAATTTATGTAGGAATTTTATATTTCTTTTTTTTAAAAATTAATTTTGCCTGGACAGTGGTTTTGTAACCTCTTATTGATTTATATCTACCAAGGGTTCTTTAAAGTGCTCAACTTGAATATGGAAATTTTATCGTCTCAGAAAGGACTAGGAACTCGATCTCACCTACACTGAGATCATGGACGATATCTTGATCCTGTCTGCCTGCGATCCTATTTATTTTGTCTTGTGCCCACTTCTACAACAAGACATTGCAGGGAAGTGAAATTTTCTAGCTCTGAGATAAGCATTTTGCATTAGTTAATGTGAATAATTATTGGTGTAGGATATCTGCAATGTTAACTATCCATCTGCTTCTTGGTCCTTTCTCCTTTCTTCTTGACTCTAATCTTGTTTTTGCCTCACAGCATCAGGATAAGAAAAGGTTTCTTCTTCTTCTTCTGCATTCTCACTAGATTGGGATTTCCGATTCTCTAATAAAGGCAGCCGTCTGCCTCAGATTATCAACCACGCCATACAGTTTGCCTTGGATGCTAGTGTAAGTGGGCCACCTCTTTCTTCTGAAGTCTGCATACTGGGGCAGTTCTGTAGGATATAATTCCTATGATTTCTGCTTCCCGTTTGTGCCGACCTCTTCCCGCAGTAAGGTTTGGCTATCCTTGTGATGGAAGGTCTGACATTCTTACTGCATGGCTAAGTCTCCGAGGCAGATTGACGACCGTAGAATCCGTTATCCCATTCCTCATTGTGAGGGTCGTTGCACCATGATATGCGCCTTATGGCCTGGTGCATCCGTTTTCTGCAAGCATTTGTTTGGTTAGCATTCCCTAGCGGACACGTGCATCCGATTTCAGCCAAACCTCCGTAATTGCCTCTTCGACATTGTGGCAGGTAACAGTGGTTCTATTCTTTACATCCCAAATTTGGGCCCGGTAACCACTAGGGCGAGAAAAGGTTTATAGAATGTGCTTTTGTGTGTGCATCATAAATAATGTTTTTCACCACCGTTGTTATTTTTTAAGTCTACTTTTTGCATGGAAGGTCCTTTAACTATGCAATGTTAACTATCCATCTGCTTTTTAGTCCTCTTTGCGGGCTTCTTCTTCTTCAACGCTCCATATCAACCACTTGTTAACCACTCTTTGTGATATGTATGTGATCCGATTCTAAGAGCGATTGTATGTTGTGCCAGTTATACGTCTACAAATAGGCCAGCACATCCGATTTCTACGACATGTTTTTATTTACTAGGGTAGCTTCCCTAGGTCCATACTTCAGTCGCCTCTTACTCAGAGCCTTGTAGGTGGCAGTGTTACTATTCTTTGCTTCCCTTGAGGACCCCGGCAACACACAGGAGCTTTGAGCACTAAAATTCAATGATCTAGGCATTTAATGTTATATATATAAATTTGTTACATTGTTTACTAATTTCATTTTTCCTCGTCCCTCTTGGTATTTATTTTATGGTTTTCAAAACTGTCTTGTTAAAATCATCTACTACTTCTCCGGTACTTTTATTTTGATCAGTTATGTAACAACAGTGCACATCTGACATTGCTGCAAACATGTTTGTTATATCGGCGATTAAAGCCAAGGTACACTTTTTCAACCTAAAGATGAACCTTGTTTTGGTTATATCATACATAGCGTGTAGGACAACAAACATGCAAAATAAAAATTAACTCCTTGGAGAATACAAGTAGTATATAACATAAAACTTGTTCCAATTTATTCTTTCAGAGTTTCATAAAACACATGAAACATTATGCTACCAGTGCCAAACCTGGATGCTGACAACAAATGATAGATGAAAACTAGTCATGACAGAGATGAAGTGTCTACGCAGAATGCTGGGGGTAACAAGAAGAGACAGGTTGAGAAATGATGACATCAGGAAAAAGTGGGTACAACATCAGTACTAAACTTCATCAAGAAACAACAAATTAAATGGTTCGGTCACATAAGCAGGTTAACAACAGACAGTGCACCTCAAAGAGCAATGCTGCTCCGATACAATGGGTACAAAGTAAAAGACAGGCCACGTAAAAGATGGAGCTCAGAGATAACAGAGGCGACTAAAGACACTATCTACAAAGCGCAAAGAAAGGCCTGTTTTAGAACTCTTCTTGACCTGACACTGTGAGGCAAAACAGGATTGGAGAAAAGAAAAAAAGAGGAAAGAAAGAAAGAGAGTTTCAATGTGACAATTGCACTGAACCTTTTCCCTCTTCTGAGCTGATATACTGTTAGGAGGTACTTTTTAATATAATACGTAGTCAGTGAGCGTCTGTAGCTCAAGCGGTAGTGAGCTCGATCACAAACCCAAGCGTACCTGGTTCAACCCCACGGTGGGCAACTTTGGAAGCAAATTCCTTTCCGTGGATTTTTACAAAGGTAAAAATAGACCTCACGTTCAGAAAGCAATGGCAAACTACTGAACGTATAAGTGGTGCCTAGAAAATCAACGACTCGTTTACTGTGGTTGATGGCTACGTCCTTTAGGATATGCCACGATTTTCATTTTCAGTCAGTTATACTAGATAGTTTAATATTTGTTACAATATAAATGAGTTTGGAAAGCAAAACAAAATTGCGAGGAGGAAAAGGATTGAAGCAGGTGTTCACACATTTGTTACTAGTTTGAAAGAAAACAAGATAAATGAATGTAGCATGAAATAAAAACCTACAGCTAAACAAGACTCAATAATAAAATTATTGATACACTTACACAGGAATTTCTTTTTGTCTTCTAAGCTCATCTCATGAAACACCTCCCAAAAGAAACTGATAGTTGGATGGTATCTGTAGTATTCTCCTTTGTATTCTGTGTTCTGTGGAGTCAGCAAAGTTAGATAAGTATTTAGTTTGTTATATAATACTTCTTCTTCAAACGCTCCATATTGACCACTCGTCCTGAAATGGGAGCAAAGAATAGTAATGCTGTGACCTACAGCGCATGTCAGAGAGGCGACTGAGGTAGTGGCCTAGGAAAGCTACCCTAGTTAAACAAAAAATGTTGCAGAAATCGGATGTTCTGGCCTACTTGTATGCGCACAACTGGCCCAAAATACATTCACTCTTAGGCTCAGATCACACACAAATCACCAAAAAGAGTGGTTTAAAGAGTGGTCTATATGGAGTGTTCGAAGAAGAAGAAGATACAGTGAAAATTCAGAAAGCTACTTTTCTTGAGATTATTTTACAGTCTATATTTTTTAGTTTCATTCTTTGCTGATATCTGTCTCACCTTTTCAAATTCATGGAAATCATATTCTTCATTTCCAACAATCATGGCTTGTAATTCCTTGGGATGAAACAGGTCCTATAAATACACAAATCACAAAATTTCTTGAAAGAAAAACATTTACTCAGACAGTACATACATTTATTACCTGAAAGAAAAACATTTACTCAGACAGTACATACATTTATTACCTGAAAGAAAAACATTTACTCAGACAGTGCATACATTTATTACCTGAAATAAAAACATTTACTCAGACAGTACATACATTTATTGAAGCAGGACTTTTGGCGCCGCCGTTTTGCGCGACGTTTAAGCGCGACCGTTTTGGCGCTGGATTTTTAGGCGCAGATCCGTTTGGCGCGACGTTTTGGCGCAGGATTTTTGGCGCAGAGCCGTTTTGGCGCCATTTAAAAATAACTTCATATTTAACTTAACGTTTATAAATAACTGTTTTCAATAAATTATAAAATTTTAATAAATCCAATGCAATGCAAAATATATAAATTAAAAAACGTTTAACGAATCTTGTCCAATATTTTACCTTTAATAAGTTTTCCGAAAGTCCGTGTTTTTAATCCATCAAAAAATTATGTGCAATTCCTCTAAGATACTCGATGATGTTTCGTTGGAGCTATGCTGAATGTTCCGTCCACATACAGTCTTTCCATCAGATTACTCCACTCAACATTCGACTGTCGGCCAAAGAGAAGAATGCGATTTTCATCTTGTTCTCCCGAATCCCATAAGAGAAATCCTTCCATCTGATCTGGTGCGACTTCGTACATCCGATATGCATCCAGAATGATAATTGAAGCTCGATCGACAGGCTGTGGAGGAGCTACTCGGTTGCCGTTTCTACTCCGCTGAATAACCTTGCGAATGGCGTCTTTATTTGGCATCTTCCTTGAGCGGCAAGCGAGGTTCCTTGGAGAGCACTATTGAGGAGATAACTGAGGGAATTTCAGTTGTCTCGGTTGCCCTCCTTTTGATTCCAGTCATTATCATGGCAGTCCGGAGTTGCGCTGCGTCACTTCTGTGACTATGCTGGTTCATCTGCATCAGAACTCGATCATTATCTACTGTAGTGTGTAAACGGGCCTTGCATTCGTTCTTCAGCTCACATCGCCAGAACTTCTTGGAATGGTCTGCACTGAACTTATCGAACACATAAAAGTATCCTTCGTGATTCAAATTTTCTTTGCCACGCTTTGACGGAACATTTTCCATTTTAATGGGTTCACAGAATTATAATAATAGTATGTGATCAATTTATCTAATTCTACTTATTTTGAGATTGAGTCTAGAACATTCTTACACTTTTATAGACTAAAAGCGCACGTGTGATTAGGCAGAAGCGGCAAATATCGGTTTAGGTCACATTACGGGTAAACGGGTCAAGCTATGAACATTTGGAAGTGACAGGATTTGTGACATTTGCGATGGACAAGATGTGACACTCAGTCGGTCAGCGTGTCAATTCTCGATCATCTCCAATGAAACGGCTGATGATATAATTCAGACACCTGGCATTTGTTCCAATAAACGCTGATGTATAAGTATATTGTTTCATTAGAGTTAATATACATGTACACTAAAAATTAAAATAATATTAAGGTTATTGAAATTTAATGAGGAATTTGTGCGCCAAACGTCCTCGCAAAACGCCCTGCGCCAAAACGTCCTGCGCCAAAACGCCCTGCGCCAAAACGTCCTGCGCCAAAACATCCTGCGCCAAACGGTCGCCAAAACGGCGGCGCCAAAACGTCACGTACCGACATTTATTACCTGAAAGAAAAACATTTACTCAGACAGTGCATACATTTATTACCTGAAAGAAAAACATTTACTCAGACAGTGCATACATTTATTACCTGAAATAAAAACATTTACTCAGACAGTACATACATTTATTACCTGAAAGAAAAACATTTACTCAGACAGTGCATACATTTATTACCTGAAAGAAAAACATTTACTCAGACAGTGCATACATTTATTACCTGAAAGAAAAACATTTACTCAGACAGTACATACATTTATTACCTGAAAGAAAAACATTTACTCAGACAGTGCATACATTTATTACCTGAAAGAAAAACATTTACTCAGACAGTACATACATTTATTACCTGAAAGAAAAACATTTACTCAGACAGTGCATACATTTATTACCTGAAAGAAAAACATTTACTCAGACAGTACATACATTTATTACCTGAAATAAAAACATTTACTCAGACAGTGCATACATTTATTACCTGAAAGAAAAACATTTACTCAGACAGTGCATACATTTGTTACCTGAAAGAAAAACATTTATTCAGACAGTACATACATTTATTACCTGAAAGAAAAACATTTACTCAGACAGTGCATACATTTATTACTTGAAAGTAAACATTTACTCAGACAGTACGTACATTTATTACTTGAAAGTAAACATTTTATCAGACAGTACGTACATTTATTACTTGAAAGTAAACATTTATTCAGACAGTACGTACATTTATTACTTGAAAGTAAACATTTATTTACATCATACATATATTTATTACTTGAAAGAAAAGCATTTATTCAAACAGTACTCATACCATTTTCTGTCTCACCAAAGAATCGTTCAAGCAGGTGTCCCCACTACCAGTACTAACATTCAATGATTAACAAAAAAAACAAAAGAAACTCCCTTACCATGATCGCTCCTCCACATACAATATGAAAACCTTCACTAAATGCATTAAACTGGGCCATCACAGACTTGTTAAGTACGTAGTCCACATACAAATGAACATAGTCTTGTCTGAATAAAAGAGTAAAAAGTAAGAGAGACTTATGAGTGTCGTTTTCATAGAAGTCATTGAACAAAGAAAATTGTTAAGACCTAACAATGATGTATATACTGCTAACAGAAGTAATCTCAACTTCAAAGAAAAGTTAAAATACCGGATTTCACAATAAAAAATATATAAGTATCAACAACAGAGGAACAGCTACCAAGAACAGACATTAACAGAACTCCAGATTAGTCATGACCTAACAATACAATATGACATTAAACATACGACATAATCGAAGCAATGACATTCTCTAGAGAGGAGAACGCACCAATGTCTCCACCAACAAACGTCCATTAAAATAAGTCAGACTTTATATACTTAGGGAGTATCTTTTCAGCAAACGGAAGAATAACTAACGAATTTCAACATAGATACAAGAAAGCAAATCAAACACTACGACAAATGGCGCCAATTTTAAAATGCAAACAGGTCAGCATGAAAAAAAAGAGAGGATTGTTCAACACAATACTTCTCTCTACATTATGCTACCTGTGCCAAACCTGGACACTGACAGAAGAAAACTAATCACAACAGAGATGGAGTATCTACGAAGAATGCTGGGAGTAACAAGAAGAGACCGGTTTAGAAATGAAGACATCAGGAACAAAAGTGGGTACAACATCAGTACTGAACTTTATCAAGAGGCAACAAATTAAATGGTTTGGCCACATAAGCAGATTACCAACAGGCAGTGCTCACAGAGAGCACAGTGGATGTCCGACAGTGGATACAAAGCAAAAGGCCGGCCAGGCAAAAGGTGGACCTCAGAGATAACAGAGGCGATGACAGACAGGCATTATTTATGAAGTACACACAAAGGCCTGCACTAGAAATCTCTTCTTACCCGGAAGCTGTGAGGCAAATCAGGATTGGAGAAGAGAAAGAAAGACAAGGTGCATAGAGAGGCTCGCTCCAGGTGTCTTCTTTTTCGACCTGATGCTGAAAGGCAAAACAGGATTAGAGAATAGATAGACTAGAATATAAGGAAAAAACTACTCAATTTAATTTATGCTGGAAGGCAACAGTTAGTCACCTCAAGAGCGTTGCAGAGTACTTCAAGAATCATCATACTAATTTCACTAATGGTAATTGTAAATATATAGTTAAGATCAAGTGTAACACTATCGATGCTGATACCGCTTTATGCGCAGTGTAGGACAGGGGGGATGTGCAAGTGGAATTTAACGGCCACATGGCTAGTGCAGTCACTGTTCGTGTTCAGGTTCGGATTTTCTTTATGCCAACATAATAAAACTCATTGACCTTATCTATTGAACCGGTCTCCATCATGGACAACTCTAATCCATTCAGCCAGACACTCAAGATCAGCGTAACTTTGAATAATGTAAGAAAGCATTAGGAATCGCGGAGCCAGATGCTGAAATCAAGCGTAACTTTGAATAAATGTAAAAAGAATAAGGGATGCAAAGCAGCAGATGCTGAAGATCAGCGTAACTTTGAATAAGTTAAGAAAGAATATGGATGCCATAGAAAGACCAGATGCTTGAAGATCAAGCGTAACTTTGAATAAGTGTTAAGAAAAGAATATAGGGATCGCCAATGCGAAAAGCCAGATGCTGAAGACAGCGTAACTTTGAATATGTGTTAAGAAAGAATATGGATCAAGCGTAAGAGCCAGTGCTTGAAGATCAAGTAACTGAATATGTTAAGAAAGAATTGGATCGCAATGCTAAGCAGATGCTGAAGTTCAAGCAACTTTGAATAAGTGTTAGAAAAGAATAAAATGATAGCTGAAGCTGATAATAAGATGTGCTAGTGACCATGTGTCTGGAAATTCAGGGGTTTGAAGCCAGCTTGTGCCAACAATTCTCAGTGTGCACACCACCCGAGTGGTTACTGGGGCCCAATTTGGGATGTAAAGAATAAAACCGACTGAAGAGGCAACTAAGGAGGTTGGAAGTGGGGTTAGCTACCCCACACGGTAAAAACACTAGATGGCTACAGAACGGAGAGCGAACCGAGTAAACGCTGGCTGAAACCGGACACATCGCCGAAGGATAAGCACCAGAGCTCCAAATGGTGCTGAAGATGTGTCGTAAAACACACAAATGCTAAGGATGCATGAATCAGATTTCCACATGAATAGAATTTATGGGGAGATCTGGTACATTGGTCTGGGCGGTGATCGCAAGAGAAAGTGTGCACACAGTAGACAGTTGAACCACAGGAAACCCTATTCCTTTACTAGAAAATCTAAATTAAAAGCAGCTCTGAAGTGGAGTAAGACTTGCCTAAATAGCGAGAAACACTGGTGATAAGGAAAGCAAGCCTACATGCAAAAATCAGAGGTGCTTTAGGGCTTCGCACAGAACATTGTAGATTACAAGCCAATCTCCACAAAATGAAAGCTATTCAAACTGATCAGTGTACAAGCCAAAACGGGCCACTGACTCCTGCACATTCTACAAATATGCTCTTTCTACAATGACTTGGCTTAAACATGGCCCAGTGAGCCTAATTTGAATGAGAAACTGTGAGGCACCCACGAGGACCTTGTGCTGACAACTGGATTCATGGAGGCAACTCATCTTAATGTTTGATCGCTGAGTATAGAAAGCTCATCGCAGAAAAATCCAGATCACCCTAATTGAATTATGTGGAGTTCTATGATCTCATATACCAACCTGCCCATTTGTTGCGGGGTCCGCAAGAGAGCAAAGAATCATAACACTGCGACCTACAAAGCATGTCATAAGAGTCGACTGACAACCCCAATATAATGAAGATTTGAACAAGAATGAAGAAGAAATTCACAATATAATGAAGATTTGAACAAGTAAATCACAATATAATGAAGATTTGAACAAGAATGAAGTAGTAAAATCACAATATAATGAAGATTTGAACAAGTAAATCACAATATAATGAAGATTTTGAACAAGTAAATCACAATATAATGAAGATTTGAACAAGAATGAAGAAGAAATTCACAATATAATGAAGATTTGAACAAGAATGAAGAAGCAAATCAAATATAATGAAGATTTGAACAAGAATGAAGTAGTAAAATCATAATATAATGAAGATTTGAACAAGAATGAAGTAGTAAAATCACAATATAATGAAGATTTGAACAAGAATGAGTAAATCAAATATAATGAAGATTTGAACAAGAATGAAGAAGTAATTCACAATATAATGAAGATTTGAACAAGAATGAAGAAGAAATTCACAATATAATGAAGATTTGAACAAGAATGAAGTAGTAAAATCACAATATAATGAAGATTTGAACAAGAATGAAGTAGTAAAATCACAATATAATGAAGATTTGAACAAGAATGAACAAGTAAATCACAATATAATGAAGATTTGAACAAGAATGAAGAAGTAATTCACAATATAATGAAGATTTGAACAAGAATGAAGTAGTAAAATCACAATATAATGAAGATTTGAACAAGAATGAAGAAGAAATTCACAATATAATGAAGATTTGAACAAGAATGAAGAAGTAAATCACAATATAATGAAGATTTGAACAAGAATGAAGTAGTAAAATCATAATATAATGAAGATTTGAACAAGAATGAAGTAGTAAAATCACAATATAATGAAGATTTGAACAAGAATAAGTAAATCAAATATAATGAAGATTTGAACAAGTAAATCACAATATAATGAAGATTTGAACAAGAATGAAGTAGTAAAATCATAATATAATGAAGATTTGAACAAGAATGAAGTAGTAAAATCACAATATAATGAAGATTTGAACAAGAATGAAGAAGTAAATCACAATATAATGAAGATTTGAACAAGAATGAAGTAGTAAAATCATAATATAATGAAAATTTGAACAAGAATGAAGTAGTAAAATCATAATATAATGAAGATTTGAACAAGAGTGAAGAAGAAATTCACAATATAATGAAGATTTGAAAAGTAAATCAATATAATGAAGATTTGACAGAATGAAGTGTAAAATCATAAGTATAATGAAGATTTGAACAAGAATGAAGTAGTAAAATCACAATATAATGAAGATTTGAACAAGAATGAAGAGTCAAATCACAATATAATGAAGGTTTGAACAAGAATGAAGTAGTAAAATCATAATATAATGAAAATTTGAACAAGAATGAAGAAGTAAATTAAATATAATGAAGATTTGAACAAGTAAATCACAATATAATGAAGATTTGAACAAGTAAATCACAATATAATGAAGATTTGAACAAGTAAATCACAATATAATGAAGATTTGAACAAGTAAATCACAATATAATGAAGATTTTGAACAAGTAAATCACAATATAATGAAGATTTGAACAAGAATAAAAAGTAAATCACAATATAATGAAGATTTGAACAAGTAAATCACAATATAATAAGATTTCATACAAGAATGAAGAAGCAAATCAAATATAATGAAGATTTGAACAAGTAAATCACAATATAATGAAGATTTGAACAAGAATGAAGTAGTAAAATCACAATATAATGAAGATTTGAACAAGAATGAACAAGTATCACATATAATGAAGATTTGAACAAGAATGAAGAAGTAATTCACAATATAATGAAGATTTGAACAAGAATGAAGTAGTAAAATCACAATATAATGAAGATTTGAACAGGAATGAAGAAGAAATTCACAATATAATGAAGATTTGAACAAGAATGAAGAAGTAAATCACAATATAATGAAGATTTGAACAAGAATGAAGTAGTAAAATCATAATATAATGAAGATTTGAACAAGAATGAAGTAGTAAAATCACAATATAATGAAGATTTGAACAAGAATGAAGTAGTAAAATCATAATATAATGAAGATTTGAACAAGAATGAAGTAGTAAAATCACAATATAATGAAGATTTGAACAAGAATAAGTAAATCAAATATAATGAAGATTTGAACAAGTAAATCACAATATAATGAAGATTTGAACAAGTAAATCACAATATAATGAAGATTTGAACAAGTAAATCACAATATAATGAAGATTTGAACAAGTAAATCACAATATAATGAAGATTTGAACAAGTAAATCACAATATAATGAAGATTTGAACAAGTAAATCACAATATAATGAAGATTTGAACAAGAATAAAGAAGTAAAATCACAATATAATGAAGATTTGAACAAGTAAATCACAATATAATGAAGATTTGAACAAGAATGAAGAAGCAAATCAAATATAATGAAGATTTGAACAAGTAAATCACAATATAATGAAGATTTGAACAAGAATGAAGTAGTAAAATCACAATATAATGAAGATTTGAACAAGAATGAACAAGTAAATCACAATATAATGAAGATTTGAACAAGAATGAAGAAGTAATTCACAATATAATGAAGATTTGAACAAGAATGAAGTAGTAAAATCACAATATAATGAAGATTTGAACAAGAATGAAGAAGAAATTCACAATATAATGAAGATTTGAACAAGAATGAAGAAGTAAATCACAATATAATGAAGATTTGAACAAGAATGAAGTAGTAAAATCATAATATAATGAAGATTTGAACAAGAATGAAGTAGTAAAATCACAATATAATGAAGATTTGAACAAGAATAAGTAAATCAAATATAATGAAGATTTGAACAAGTAAATCACAATATAATGAAGATTTGAACAAGTAAATCACAATATAATGAAGATTTGAACAAGTAAATCACAATATAATGAAGATTTGAACAAGTAAATCACAATATAATGAAGATTTGAACAAGTAAATCACAATATAATGAAGATTTGAACAAGTAAATCACAATATAATGAAGATTTGAACAAGAATAAAGTAGTAAATCACAATATAATGAAGATTTGAACAAGTAAATCACAATATAATGAAGATTTGAACAAGAATGAAGAAGCAAATCAAATATAATGAAGATTTGAACAAGTAAATCACAATATAATGAAGATTTGAACAAGAATGAAGTAGTAAAATCACAATATAATGAAGATTTGAACAAGAATGAACAAGTAAATCACAATATAATGAAGATTTGAACAAGAATGAAGAAGTAATTCACAATATAATGAAGATTTGAACAAGAATGAAGTAGTAAAATCACAATATAATGAAGATTTGAACAAGAATGAAGAAGAAATTCACAATATAATGAAGATTTGAACAAGAATGAAGAAGTAAATCACAATATAATGAAGATTTGAACAAGAATGAAGTAGTAAAATCATAATATAATGAAGATTTGAACAAGAATGAAGTAGTAAAATCACAATATAATGAAGATTTGAACAAGAATAAGTAAATCAAATATAATGAAGATTTGAACAAGTAAATCACAATATAATGAAGATTTGAACAAGTAAATCACAATATAATGAAGATTTGAACAAGTAAATCACAATATAATGAAGATTTGAACAAGTAAATCACAATATAATGAAGATTTGAACAAGTAAATCACAATATAATGAAGATTTGAACAAGTAAATCACAATATAATGAAGATTTGAACAAGAATAAAGAAGTAAAATCACAATATAATGAAGATTTGAACAAGTAAATCACAATATAATGAAGATTTGAACAAGTAAATCACAATATAATGAAGATTTGAACAAGAATGAAGTAGTAAAATCACAATATAATGAAGATTTGAACAAGAATGAACAAGTAAATCACAATATAATGAAGATTTGAACAAGAATGAAGAAGTAATTCACAATATAATGAAGATTTGAACAAGAATGAAGTAGTAAAATCACAATATAATGAAGATTTGAACAAGAATGAAGAAGAAATTCACAATATAATGAAGATTTGAACAAGAATGAAGAAGTAAATCACAATATAATGAAGATTTGAACAAGAATGAAGTAGTAAAATCATAATATAATGAAGATTTGAACAAGAATGAAGTAGTAAAATCACAATATAATGAAGATTTGAACAAGAATAAGTAAATCAAATATAATGAAGATTTGAACAAGTAAATCACAATATAATGAAGATTTGAACAAGAATGAAGTAGTAAAATCATAATATAATGAAGATTTGAACAAGAATGAAGTAGTAAAATCACAATATAATGAAGATTTGAACAAGAATGAAGAAGTAAATCACAATATAATGAAGATTTGAACAAGAATGAAGTAGTAAAATCATAATATAATGAAAATTTGAACAAGAATGAAGTAGTAAAATCATAATATAATGAAGATTTGAACAAGAGTGAAGAAGAAATTCACAATATAATGAAGATTTGAACAAGTAAATCACAATATAATGAAGATTTGAACAAGAATGAAGTAGTAAAATCATAATATAATGAAGATTTGAACAAGAATGAAGTAGTAAAATCACAATATAATGAAGATTTGAACAAGAATGAAGAAGTAAATCACAATATAATGAAGATTTGAACAAGAATGAAGTAGTAAAATCATAATATAATGAAAATTTGAACAAGAATGAAGAAGTAAATTAAATATAATGAAGATTTGAACAAGTAAATCACAATATAATGAAGATTTGAACAAGTAAATCACAATATAATGAAGATTTGAACAAGTAAATCACAATATAATGAAGATTTGAACAAGTAAATCACAATATAATGAAGATTTGAACAAGTAAATCACAATATAATGAAGATTTGAACAAGAATAAAAGAAAATCACAATATAATGAAGATTTGAACAAGTAAATCACAATATAATGAAGATTTGAACAAGAATGAAGAAGCAAATCAAATATAATGAAGATTTGAACAAGTAAATCACAATATAATGAAGATTTGAACAAGAATGAAGAAGTAAATCACAATATAATGAAAATTTGAACAAAACTGCAGAAGAAGAGTATACAGACTGACTTACTTGTTACTTTTGTTCACTAGTTGATTAGCCCCACCAGAAACCAGCTCAACGGATCTTGTCTCTCCATACTGTTCCTCAAAATACTTCAAAGAGAAAACACACACAAAAATGTTTCCTTTTATTTCTACTATTCAGACTACTATTGATTTTGCACACTCTATTTCACTTAATAAAGATCTACAAAAGATATATTTTTTACTACTATGCAAATTCCACCATATTTTAGTGTTTACTAAATCTCACAGTATCACAGTGTTGCATATAAAAATGCTTTCAAAGCAAGGTTAAAACCATTTTATGTTTTAGTTTCTTATTCTGCCCGTGTGTTGTCGAGGCTCTCAAGAGGAGCAAAGAATAGTAACAGTGTGACCTACAAGGTATGTCATAAGCGCGACTAAGGTAGGGGTCTAGGAAGCTACCCTAGTAAATAAAAAGCATCGCAGAAATTTAATGTGTTGGCCTACTTGTAGGAGCATAACTGGCACAAAGTACAATCACTCTTAGGCTCAGATCACACACAAACCACAAAGAGTGGTTTAACAAGTGGTCGATATGGAGCGTTCAAAGAAGATGATGAAGTTTCTTATTCAATATTCACTCAAATATCTTGTAAAAAAAATTGGGGATGTTTTAACATTAAATGACTTTTATATGATAAACATCATAAGACTAAAAATTAATTTTTTTTTAAAAGTCCAGATTGCAAATATTTATTGTTTTATAAAAAAAAAGATACAAAACTCAAAGGACTTTCCATTTACCTACCTCAAAGTAGGTGAAGATACAAAAGTCAAAGAACTTTCCATTAACCTACCTCAAAGTAGCTGAAGATACAGTGAACAAAATGGTTACTGGTTATGAAAACCATGACCGTTAACCCTTTAGCTGCTAAGGACGTATATATACGTTTTTCCCCATTCACTTCTAAAGACACATTAACACGTCTGTTATTATCTCTCCTCTGTGGGATAAAGACGCGTTAACACGTTATACATTGTTACTGTCACTGCTATAGGTGAACATTCATGTTTGTGACCTAGAAACAAAGAGTAGCTATTTTTAGCTCAGCCTTCGGAAAGTATGTAGCAGCGAAAGGGTTAAAGGACTCCAGCAGACCCATAGCTGCTCATTCTCCCCCAGAAAATGTCAAAATGTATGCATACTGATGATTCCAGCAATTCTCTGGAACATATTTCTAATTCCACACCTCAGGAGTTCAATTTTACTTGTTGTGGCTACTGTAGTTATTGCCTGCTATACTGTTTTTGGGCGGTGTATGACAGGAAGCCTGTGGAATTTAATGGCCCCATGGCTAGAACAGTCGCTGTGAAACTGTTCAGGTTAGGATGTTTTCTTTATGCCCTCGACAGAAAAAACTTCTTGGCCTTACTGTGCGTCAACAGCATGGATTGTTAAGGAGTTGAAGATGGATATGGAGGATGTTTTTTGGTCTCTTCGCAACTGCTTGTTGGATGAAGACATAATGTTGAATCAATCCAGCGATTTAAGCAGTTTCAGTGGCAGCATCCTTGAAAGCAAAGATAACTCACAGCCACGAACAGCAAGCAAGAACTACGACACTGGGACAACGGTGCAGGTGGCAAAGAAGAAGAGAGTTCTGTACAGTAGAACTGATGCTTGAGGCATAAGGCCTAAACAGGCCAGCCATTGCCCAGCGTGTTGTAGCGCGTTGGACTACGGGTGACTAGTCCTCTGTAAGTGCGGGTTCAACTCCGCGGACTGGCAGAAAAGCTACAGGTTCCCCAGATTTACGCTGTTTGTGGCACCAAGCCGAAGGGCTACGATATCCATGACACCGAGCCGAAGAGCTTTCAGCTCAAGTGCTTCTGGATCGGAAAAAAACAAACAAACCAGTGAGCCACAGGAACCATCAGTATGCATACCCTTTGACATCTGTTGTGAGAGAACAAGCACCTATGGGTCTGCCTGGAGTGCAATGACGTCGGTTCAGTGACCAATAACCAAGAGTGTTGTGGTGGTGGTGATCCACTAAACTAAAATACTTTCACAGAGGTAACAGCTCAGTGTCCGGGATGCTACAGTAACTATCCATAAACCCAATCTGAGTAAAATCTTTCACACCTCATAAAATCGCATGCCTTGCCAAGAGTTTTGAAGACTTCTGGTTATGAAAGAAAGCTCTAAAGACACCTTCCCCTCGTCCCATTGGAAATTATTGAAAACATATTTTTCCATGTGGTTTAAAACAACAAAATATCTACCTCAAATGTTAAATGAAATACTTCCTCAATATCATCTCCATCATAGTCTAAAAGAGTTTGCAAGGATCTGAGAATTAAGAAAACAAAACAAGTCATAGAAACATAGGACTCCTTCTGCAGTGTTTGAAATATAATTGATGCATCTATAGTAAAGAACTATCTATAGTAAAGAACTGTGTCAGTCCAGGTTCTAAAACAGTCCTCCAATTTTCTTCTTCTTCTTTGCGTTCGTTCTTTCGACCAATTTTAATCACTCTTTGTGATATGTTTGATCTTTGCCAGAACGTGCACATTGCACATTAGTCTGGTAGGCCCTAAACGCATTGACTTCTACACGTTTAGGACACATGCATCCGATTTCAGCCAAACCTCCTTAGTCGCATCTAACGACATTCATGGCAGATAACAGTGGTTCTATTCTTTACACCCCAAATATGGGCCCGGTAACCACTCGGCGACTGTCCTCCAATGATACAGGGTATTCAAGATAAAAGTAGCCCAATTGACAAATCAAAAGTTGCCAGTTACGCATTGCACCTTTTCTATTTACTACTTAAACCGGTTCTGAATAGCTTGTACTTCGTCACATTTGTTCATCGCCCCTTCCTGTACCATAATCACACACCATCACAAAAAGACTTGAGTACTTGACCTATACTACATCATAATTGAACCTTCTCATTTTCATAAATATATGCCTAATTGGCTTCCTTAACAGGCTACTTTTATCTTGAACACCCTGTAGTTTTCTTCTAATTCTGAATTCACCATGAAATGAACATTTTTTAATGTTGTAAAGAAAACCATTGAGTACTTTTTATGAATGAATCAATACAGGTTGCTGCAGGATTAGTACTGATGTGTTTTAAAAATGTCATTTGATGTGTAATAATTTTTGATGTGTCTTAGGTTGTGTGTTTTCTAAGTCATTTGATGTGTGCAAGTTAATGTCATATCAATCATCAGGACAAAGACCAGTCTTTTCCATGTTAATGTACTGTTCTATACTTTGAATCTCAGTTTCTACACCATTGTGGCTAGCCTATTGTGTGCCATATAAGAAAATATATTTCTGACATCCAAGTTTCTAGTAATTTTTTTGCAATAAGTCTTCTTCTTATTTCTCTTCACTTCTTGTTGGTCATAGGATTTCAAGTTGTCTTCCACTTTTCCAGGTCTCTGATCATTTTCTTTATGCTTTCCCAGGATAATCTGGCATCCTTCATTTCCTCAATAACACTCCATCTGCAGATCTGTTTAGCGCGCCCCCTTGACTGATTCCTTCTGGGTTTCACTCTAGCACATCTAGCAGACACTCGACTGAGTTTTCAGCAAGGTAAGCCAGACCTACATGTTTTCCTCATCACCTGAGTCATCATGGGTTCCTGATCTGTCCTTCTCCATAGATCTGCATCTGCTACTCTGGTACGTCCGTGTGGTGCGGGGACCACAAGGGAAGCAAAGAATAGCACCACTGAGACTTACAAAACATGTTGTTAAAGACGACTGATATAGGACCTAGGGAAGCTATCCTAGTAAATAAAAAGTGTCACCGAAATTGGATGTGCTGGCCTACTTGTAGGTGCATAACTGGCACAACATACAATCGCTCTAAGGCTCAGATATACAAATCACAGAGTGGTTAACAGGTGGTCGTTGTGGAGCGTTCGAAGAAGAAGCTACTGTTATACCAATCTTGTATTAATATCCTATGTTAGATATTTTCTAATGGTAAATGACATTTCTTGGGAACAAGAATGTTTTAATATAAATAAGACAATAAGTATCTAATTTTGCATTAACAAAGCACATAATTTATTAAGTCTATTTACCTGCCCACAGTTGGCATCATCAATTCTTTCAAATCATCCAGAGTCTGTCATAGACAGACCTGGATAAGAACTGGAGGCTGATATTAAAAGGATAGGTAAAACATGGAAAGATTAAGGATGGCAAGAGAGGAAGCTGAAGAAGTTTGTGAAGACCTGTGCGTGGATGAAAGAAAGGGATGGGAAGAGAGAAGAGCTGGAAGAAGTTTGTTGAAGACCTGTGTCGGTTGGAGTTGAAAGTGGAAGGATGAGAGAGAAGGCTGAAGAAGTTGTTAAGACCTGCCGGTTGGTAAGTGAGAAAGTACCTAATTTTACAATAACAAAGCACATAATATATTATTGAAGTCCAATTACCTGCCCACAGTTGGCATCAGTTCTTTCAAATCATCCAGAGTCACAGGTCTGTCAATAAAAATATAAATTATTTTCAAAGTAAGAGATAAAGATATGTCAACTAACTGACAGATGTATGTTCTGTAGACAGTGGACCAACGTTCAAAATCCAGAGTTATACTGAATGGTTTTTTCTGACCAATGGCTTTCAGATATACCCTTAATTAGTACCAGAGAAACACTGAAAGCAAAGGTGGCTGAAGTAATATTCATAAGGTCACCCATTATGTGCTGCTGGTCATAGAAAATATAGACTCAACACTGTATCCCCCAATACACCATATGGTATGAAAAAGGGTTCTTTATTCCTATGCAAAATAACTCGGAAGAAAGATAAATATGCATATATATTTTATTATTTCCAGAAAGGTTAACTTGCTTGAGTGTAAACATAGTTCATTAATTTATTGGTAAAGCTCTGAAAAATCTGATTGGTAGCAGACATGTTTTCTTTTTATAAAAAATAGAAATGATCTAATGGTTTGTTTTACAAGATTATGATTAAAGGACAGAAAAGTTTTACAAGATTGTGATTGAAGGACAAAAAAGTTTTACAAGATTATGATTAAAGGACAGAAAAAGTTTTACAAGATTGTGATTGAAGGACAGAGAAAGTTTTACAAGATTGTGATTGAAGGACAGAGAAAGTTTTACAAGATTGTGATTGATGGACAGAGAAAGTTTTACAAGATTGTGATTGAAGGACATAATATCTGTTGGGAAGACTGAGTACAAATTTGGATCGCCCAGACTGTATGACATAGTTCAGTAACCAGTACAATGTGGACTGCTTTCATATCACATTTTTTTGGCTATCTATGCATATTCTGTCCTTTTTCTTCTCTCACACTCATATCTCATTCATCTTATATTCTGTCTTTCTCTCACACTCATATCTCATTCATCTTATATTCTGTCTTTCTCTCACACTCATATCTCATTCATCTTATATTCTGTCTTTCTCTCACACTCGTATCTCATTCACCGAATCTGTGAGACTTACTTTTTAACAGTTTTTATATAGGGCCAGAGGAAAATGAAGGTCTATGATGGTATAGTTGTAAATGGCAAGACCACACACAATTCCGATCATACCAAACATGCAGGGCTCTTCAAATGTCTAAAGAATAAAAGCACAAAACATTATTACATTACAATACAATGGAAACAGAGGGAGAGCAAAAAAGCAAGCGCTGGACTTACGGAATAGCACAGCCCCTGAACACCTCTATGTAGATGTAGCTTGCTGTAGAAGTAGTTCGCTGTAGATGTAGCTCACTGTAGATGTAGCTAGCTGTAGATGTAGCTCACTGTAGATGTAGCTCACTGTAGAAGTAGCTTGCTGTAGATGTAGCTAGCTGTAGATGTAGTTAGCTGTAGATATAGCTAGCTGTAGATGTAGCTCGCTGTAAATATAGCTAGCTGTAGATGTAGCTCACTGTAGATGTAGCTTGCTGTAGATGTTTTGGGATATAATCACCAGGCATATATCTCCATCTGACCTGAGCCCAACAACAGATTAAATGGTTTGGACACCTGACAAGAATGCCCTGGTATCGACTACCACAGAGAGCTACACAGAAAAAGTATAATGAGTACAAAGCAAGGGAAGACCATGCAAAAGATGGAGTGAGGCATCAAGAACAGCCTTACAAAAATGAATATCAGCTTATAAAGTGCCTTAAAACAAGCATACACAAGAACACCTGGAGCGAGCCTCTCTATTCATCTTCTCTTTCTTTCTCTTCTCCAATCTTTGTTTGCCTCGCAGCTTCAGGCGATTTCTAGCACATGGTTTTGTGTGTGCTTGATAAATAGTTTCTAACAACACAGTGAGAGATAGAACACACCAACAACCCATATCAAATATTATAAGGAAACGAAGGTGGAAATATTTAGGTCATGTTCTTAGATCAGAAGAAAAGAGACTAAATCGACAAGTCCTTATGTGGTCACCAGTTGGGAAAAGAAGAAAACATGGAAGACCAAAGACCACTCTTCGAAGAACCATCCAACAAGAAAGTAAACTATTGGGATGTAAAACCATACAAGATCTCCAACTTCTAGCAAAGAACCGCATCACAGAGATCTAAAACCTCTGCCCTATGTGCCGCCTTTGGCACGAAAGGAACAAACTAACATAAATAGTGTCTTTCATCATCTCTGTTATCTCTGAGGTCCACCTTTTGTGTGCGGCCTTTTACTTGTATCCACTGTATCGGAACAACATTGCTCTCTGTTGTGCACTGCCTGTTGGTAATCTGCTTATGTGGCCAAACCATTTAATTTGTTGCTTCTTGATAAAGTTCAGTACTGATGTTGTACCCACTTTTTTTTTGTGATGTTTTCATTTCTAAACATTTCTCTTCTTGTTACTCCCAGCATTCTTCGTAGACACTACATCTCGTCATCCTATAATTTTAGTGGTTGAAGTTAAAATAGATTAATCCAATCACAAAATAGGACAAAATTCTCAAGTTGCATGTCCCTTGCAGAACAAAGCTTTCATCACAGCCCGCCTGAAAAACTGTCTCTAGTAAGAACTCCCACCTCTTCCAACATCATGTTCAATGTTTCTTTGATGTCCTGCTGCCACCTTCATCTGAGTCGTTCACTGCCTCGTACTCCAAGAACCGTGTTTTCCATTACCATTCTCTCTAAATCACTACGACATTTAACTTGGCAAAAATATTTCATCTTCCGGGATATGATGTTATGTATGAGCCAATGCTCCTCGATATGCAGGTTTTTAGGATGTCTTGTCTCTTCTCTGTCCAGGATGTTCCAAGAACTTTTCTGTAACACCTTGTTTCAAAAGTTATAATTTTGTTCTTTAACCGATAATTAGGACAGAATGATCTTTTCAAATAATTATGTACACAAAAAGAGATAACAAATAACACATTTGAATAGACAAATCAAGATACAAAATTTATGCAAGTAAGAAGAAAATGGAAACTGAATAAAACACTAAATCAGAGAAAAGAAAAATTATACCCAATAATTGAACCATTGAAGGTTGGATTCATCATTTATCTTGAAGACACCATATTTGGGATCCATAACATCCCGGATGAAAAACATGAAGAACTCCTGTTGGAGAAATATTTGTTGGAATTATTTCTGCATATGCAAGATAACATACATCAAGGGTGTTGATATCCTCTTATCTAATTTCTCTTACTATCCACACAAATAGTTTTCATTTTTTCATATCATGCTACTGTATAACTCTAGATTTGCTACCTTAAGTTTTCATTTTTCATATCATGCTACTGTATAACTCTTAGATTTGCTACCTTAAGTTTTCATTTTTCATATCATGCTACTGTATAACCTCTAGATTTGTACCTTAAGTTTTCATTTTTTCATATCATGTTACTGTATAACTCTAGATTTGCTACCTTAAGTTTTCATTTTTTCATATCATGCTACTGTATAACTCTAGATTTGCTACCTTAAGTTTTCATTTTTTCATATCATGCTACTGTATAACTCTAGATTTGCTACCTTAAGGCGGGGGTTTTCTGTTTGTAAAATCTTAGATACCTGTCTAGACAAATTTGTGTCCTGTTGGACAATATGCATACACTTTGACCAAAATTCTTCTTCGAATGTTCCATATCGACCACTTGTTAACCACTCTGTGGGATTTGTATGTGATCTGAGCATAAGAGCGATTGTACGTTGTTCCAGTTATGCACCTACAAGTAGGCTAGCATATCTGTTTTCTGCAATTCTTTTGATTTAGTAGGGTAGCTTCCTAGGTCCTACATCAGTCACCTCTTATGACATGCCTTGTAGGTCGAAGTGGTACTATTCTTTGTTTCCCTTGCTGGCCCTGGCACCATATGGGCAGGCCAAAATTCAAATGTGCCTATCCTACAGCGTAGAGCCTAGCAGGGATGCAGCATACTCACGTTCTTGACACAAACCACACAGATTAGAAAGAGTTGTTAACTTGGTTGAAGGAACAAATGCAAACAAATAACTTTTTTTTTTCATTTAAGTGTTTTCTCTCTAAAGACATTGTCAAAAACAGAGTACTTCCATCCCACTCTCAGAGAAGTGTGCAGTGGAATCTGTTACTCAGAGGTGGATTGAATGTTTTAATATAAATAGTTTGTCATTTACTGACATAATGTTAAATTATTATGGATGTTCATATGTGGTATGAGCATATACAGTTCTATACACAGTGCTACAATGTTATGGGAATAATCAGTATGTACACCCTTGAACATCTGCAGGGAGAGACTGCGCAGTTATGGGTCAGTACATAGTGTTATGATGTCAGAGAAATGGGAACAATCAGCATGCACACCCTTGAACATCTGCTGAGAGACACTGAGCATCTATGGGTCTGCACAAAGTGTTGTGATGTCATAGTCATGGGAACAATCAGTATGTACACCATTGAACATCTGCCGAGAGAGGCTGAGCACCTATGGACCTGTAAAGAGTGCTATGACATTAGAGTCATGGGAACATACAGCATACACATTCCTGCTTGGAGAGACTGATCATCTATGGGTCTGCACAGAGTGCTACGACATTAGAGTCGTGGGAACAATCAGCATGCACATCCTTAAACATCTACCGGGAGAGACCGAGCATCTATGGGTCTGCACAGAGTGCTACGACATTAGAGTCATGGGAACAATCAGCATGCACATCCTTAAACATCTACCGGGAGAGACTGAGCATCTACGGGTCTGCACAGAGTGCTATGATGTCGGTTTAGCAATGAACACACACACAAATAATGTTACTGGTTTTAAAAGTAACTTTATGTCATAAATGCATCTCCCAATATATAAGAGTTGCTATGTATTAACTACGATGTAACAACCAACCTTTCGGACACCACCCTGATCCACAGCTTCCTCATTTTCAAATATAACCTGGTACAGAAAATAAAATTTGAGCTCAATAAACACATTTGACAAAATGGTACAGAAGAAAGAGTGATAAAAAAAAGAGAAACATTAACTAACTAATATTCATCATCATCATCCTGTGCTGCCTCTACATGAATGGTAGACAGCAATGAATTTCCAGCAAATTATGTAATTTGTCCTAACAATACGCTATGACAGGCTGCTAAATGTCCACCATTTAATGTTTCCCTCTAAGTTATATGCATCTGTTTCTACTTTTCCAAAGCGGTCCTCATCACAGTTCAACAAATGTCGTTATTTTCATAGGCAACAATATGTCTGTTTTTTATTGTGCTAAAATAGGTATTCTGCTCTCCTTTTGAACATCCATACGAACATTTGTAACCAACTCTGTGTGAATGTTGTATATGATACTGGCTATAAGATCGCAACCTGTGATTTAGGGTTAGCTTAAGCACTAGTTAGTGCGCCTACAAGTAGGCCAGCACATCCAATTTCTGCGATCATTTTTATTTACTAATGTAGCTTCCCTAGGCCCCTATATCAGTTGCTTCTTACGACATGCCTTGTAGCTCACAGTGTTACTATTCTCTGCTCCCCGTGAGTCGCGGCAACACACTGACAAAATATTATTATTATGCGAAATATCACTGACCTTCAAGGGTTTCTTA